>CM072899.1:3385478-4082978 GCA_037013685.1 Acridotheres tristis | reverse complement strand
CTCCAAATTTGACACCCACAAAAATCTCTTAGTTCTCAGAGACAATTTCATTTTAAATAGCTTATTTCTGTAAGCAGAGCATGAAGCAATTTCACTCAACCTGACAAATAAGTAAGGCCAAGGATGCAGCATTTAAAATTCAGAGATAACTAAACAGAAGAAGAATTATATTTAGACATGATAGGAGTTGGAAACAGGTTCCCTTCCACTCTTACGCTGAAGCTAAACAGCCATGATATGATCAAACAAGTTTTCACTTTTGCCTTGTAAATAAAATCAAAGGGCAACAGTCCTTTTTCTCTGACGTCTGTAGTTAATAAAGAAAGAATAAACATTACCTTCTCTTACATGAGAAGGGAGGAGGAGAGAACATTTCTTAATCTCTTTCCAAAGAGGATTAATCTACAGCATATTTCCACCCCAAATACTAATGAAACAAAAAGCTTTTCCTGCAGTTTTCTGGGGGGGTCGTTCTATCAAAGGCTCTCATGTGAGCGAAGTTCACCTGAGAGCATTACCAAGGTGCAGTGCCATGCCACAGAGCATCAGCTGCACGGGAGCAAGGAGAGCTTCCACTGGAAAAACACAAAAGCTCCTAATGTTTCTTATTTGAGGGGTACCAAGTGCCTCACAACCCCCAGTTAATTGGGGCTTACAACAGCTCCATAAAGCAGATGAGCTTTATGGCTGGAGCTCGTAAGGCACAGGGAGCCCCCAACCATGGCAGAGTTTAACATGGGGATGGATGTGATGGGGCCAAGCATGCAGTGAAGCATTTACTGGTTCCAAACAACCTAGCTAGCGTGACTGGAAAAGACAAGGAGCTGGGATAAGGCACCCATGTCCCTTGCTGTGCCTCTGAGCCACTCGCCCACCCGCGGCAAGGGAACAGGATGAGGAAGCTATTTTCATCCCAAGTATCTGGAGCTTACAAACACCCGCTGAAAACGCAGTGCCTTATCAAAACAGGTGAGAGCCAATGCCAGCTGACGTTCCCATTCCTCTGAAGAACTCAGCCACAAGATTGTTTTTTTAATTATTATTTTTGAGCCGAGTATTTACATGTCTGACTCTAAATAGGCTTTGGCATTTCTGCAAGGGGACCAAATGCATGACCTCGCGGTCTTGAAGAGTGATGGGATCAGTCCAGCTGCCCTTGCCTTTCCTCTGGAGAGGCCTCTTTAGCAAGGCAGGCAGACCCCTGGGAATGGGCTCAGGAGGGACAGGCCTTTACAAATACAGAGTATTTTCTCCAAGGAACCAGGAAGGAAGAAAATAGCTATGGCAAAAAGGCCAAGGAACAAGAGAAGTGCCCAGGCAAGACCTGGTGAGGGGAAGCGAGGGTGAGCCCAGCCTGCAGAAGAGTTTACGTTCCCTTTGAAGAGAAATATTCAGGCTGTCAGGTAAAACAGAGCACCTAACCCGTGGGAGGACAGAAGATGCTACCTTGAAGAATCTGACTATTACAGGATTAACAGCTACGATCCCTCCCTCTGAGGACACCGAATGCCAAAATCTGGCCTGAGGGTTTTAGGTGGTGAGGTTTGTCCAGGCGTGTCAGCAGGAACTCTACAACATACAGAGGAGAAATACTGTCCAAACCTGTATTATCTAAACATAGGTGCCTTTAAAATACTAAATATTTCTTTTAGAGGATAAGAAAAAAGACAGAGGAGCACGAAGCCAAAATACACACATTTCTTTTGGGAGTAAAACGTGCCCCTCCAACACTTGAATTCTACTGTACAATGTATTTATACCATGTTTAAGAAACATTTGTCAAGCACATAAAAACCCCCAGAAGTTCACTGTCACACAGCTTAATTCCCTATATTCTGCCTACATGCACATATAGGGCCAGTTTGTTAGGGGGTGGAGGTGTGTAGCAAAGCACAATCTAGCGAGACATGACACCATAACGGTGAACAATAAAAGCAAGCGCAGCATATGTGCTGGACATTTGGTGAAAATAACCCAGCCACAGCTCCGACTTCAGTACATTTTCCTGTGTGGAAGCTGGTAATTCAGTTTCTGCTCTAATTCAGCTCAGCCAACAGTTAAGTTGCTCACAACTCTCCCCTGATAATTATTTGGGAATTCTGAGGTTCTAGGAAACGTATCTTTACTTTTCAGTCCCCTTTTTATGGAGCCCAACAAGTTGAAATCTGGGGGGGTTTCTTCTTTTCTTCTCTTCATGTTATGGTTTTTTCTCCATCTAGCAGCTAAGATTCTCCCTGGCTATAAGATCTGAAATGGTAGCAATAATTATATTTCCTATTTTATTACTTGTAATTGCCCCTTTGATCAGAATCCTATGCCATTTAACCACATTTATATGGTCATCCTGCACATAGGTTCTAAATACAGAACGAATTATTTTCCAAGGGAAAACTACAGGAGCTGGGTTTCCCTTTACTGCACACACATGGAATCCCATACATTTGGCACCAATTTAGGTTATTATCATTTCATTCTTCCTTTTTATATTTGTTTCACTGTAAAAGCAATATAAAACTCCCTGTTCACTGGGAGCTGCTCATTCCATAGTACTGCCTTCCCTCATCAAGCCTGTAGCACACCCATCCTGATTCAACCTCCTTTGCCAAAGGAGATACCAACAAACACGTGAAATATCCCACAGCTGGAAGGGCTGCACTGCGGGTCTCAAAGCTTTGCTGATCATACACTGCAAGCCTTACCCCAGCATGAAGCCCAGGAGACTTCATGCACAGCTTTGTTGTTTGTCCCAAAGTCCAAGAGTTTGCAGAGACACAGGCCAGCCTTCTCAGCTGGCAGACTGCCTCCAGGTCAGGCTCTGTCACACAGGATCAGTCTGGCTGCCCCATCTCCAACAGCTCTGGCCATGTCACCAAGCACACAGCTGTTGGAGCCCTCCTTGTTCGTGGCTGCCCCTTGCACACTGTCACCCGGCAGCAGAGAAGCACAGGGCCAGAAGATACTGCTCTCCCCCCTGTAATACAGAGGACCATTACCTGGGGCTATATGGCTGTTAATAATGGCAAAACCCTGACAGACTTCAGAGAACTCAAACAGAACTGCTTTTGATTTAGGCCACGCACCTGAAAGCAGAATTTTTTCATTCATCTTCCTCAAAGTGATGGTTGCGGGAAACTATCTAAATAGCCCAGCTCAAGAATTTGCAGTTATGGAAAAAAGAACATGGTCTTTTCAAAGACCATCCTTAGAGGAAGTGTTTCATTTGGAGGAAAAGCCAATGCGAAATCAAATTCAAGACAGCCAGGAGCAGGCACATGTCACAGGGAAGAGCTGGTGACACACCAGGGTGTTCCTACCTACACTGCTGCTCCCTATAGCCCCCAGGTGGTACAGGGAAAACAGGAATAAAGGAAGGGGTTGAACTGTGTGCTTTATCCCAAATCCTTTCTCTAACAGCTTTGCTTGAGAAACTTCGCTGTCTTGATTGAAGCATGTTTGTTCTCTGTTTCCATCACATTGCTTTGTCCATTTAGCCAGCTTAGAGAGATATTCACATCCTCCAGTCACAGGAAAAATGCTGCTGGAAGAGGGTGCATCTCACCCTAACAGCTACTTGACTTTCACTACTTGGCTTTTCTGTACACTCAGGAGAAGCAGCAACAGGCAGATTGACCTGGACTTCCAAAACATCCCCCTTTTCAGAATGCTCTCCAGGTGAGCCAGCTGCCTGCTGCTGGGAACAGTTGTAGGAGGCTCCCTCACGCTGGAAAAGCAAAGAATCTGTAGGTGCTTCCCAAGCTTCTCATCACAGATACCTATGCACCATCTACAGCCACGATAAGATGTATTTACAAATAAGAACAAACTGACAAGTGTGGGAACAGGGAATCTTCACACTTTGGAACTTGAAGTCAACTTGGTTCAGTCAAACATGAAAAAGGCAGCAGCTTTGGCACTTGGGGTAATTTCAGTGACAGACAACTGTTCTCCTTAGCTACTAAATACAAATCACAAATACAATCACAAATTCCCAGAGCTTTTTCTCGAGATATCAATAGCAGACTCAATGCTGAAAAACACTACAGAGATAGAGATCAGAGGTCTATTTTTGTTTCTATGTCTTGACGCCCATGACTTTGATGGAGTAAGTATATTAACATATGATAAATTACTCCTTAATCTGTTGTAGTTATAATTCTAGAGACAGGTTCAGTGGCTTTGCTCTCAACCACAAATATTTCTGTAAAGAAACACTTGTTTTGCTGGAAAAGGGTAAGAACAAAGCAGTTTGTAAACAAAGCTGGAAAAAGAGAAATCTGTCTCCCACAAAGCTCAAAACTCCTCGAAATAACTTTCTGCAGAGAGCTACCATTACCCAGGGCGAAAAACTTCTTTAAACCCAGCAATCCTGAATTACACTGAAATGCTCAAACAGGGCTGCACAGTACATCATCAGAACTGGTATAGCTTTTAATTTCCCACCTGATTGGGTTCAAAAGGTTCATATGTGGGAAAGTGTGGCAGGAGAAACTTACTGAAAATTGCAATCCAGGATCAGATTAAAGAGGGAAGATGATAAAGGTAAAATCTTCATAAATGAATTTCTTTATCCAGAATAAACTCAAAAGGTCCTGTGAGGGGAGGAAGGATATGTGTTTCATTAGGACAAAGAGAGTAGGCAAACCTATGCCTGAAACCTCTTTTGTGAAGACAACGGTTACAATGCAATTTCTTTAAGGGCAAGGTATTGAAACCATTTTGCAAGAAATATTTTACCTCCCAAGAAGATTAACGCTGAAGTTCTGCACAGCCCACTGCAGCATCATTGCATTCATACAACACTAACAAGCACAAAAAAAGTCTCTCAGCCCAACTCTCAGTCCATCCTACTGGCACTGTCTCCTTGGGACAGAAATCCCTCCATGACACCAGAGATAGATGCTCAGCATACTCATTCCTACAGAAGCTGAAGACATGACACATCCTTTGCAGCCAATGACATCCTAAAGCAACACAAACATTAACTTTAGAGGGAAGACAAGGGTTGAGCCCTAAAGGTACTGCTAAAATAGGCAAAATTGCAAACTCTTTTTTCATGAGCTTTAGAGGCCAAATTTTTCCAGCATTATTTTAGAGAATTTCTGACTATGGAGTTTTTGAGAGTCTGCATCACCTGTGCTGTGAGAAACCCTTTCTCTACCTGTGCCCTGGGTGGAGTCAGCTTAGACCCAGTTTTGCAGGCAACCTGAGCAGCTCTGGGCTGTGAGTAGAAAGGGAACAGCTGCTGGGTTTTGCCTCCTGGGTGTGCTCATGTATGAACCCCATATCTACAAGGACAGCCTCAGAAAAGGCACCAGGGAGGCCTTTCCTTATCGGGACACATTTTGCTTTGGAAGCAGACCCCAAGATTTGACACTGCACATTGACGTAGTCTACCCTGAAGAAGCAGCTGGAAGTTCCTTCTCAGCTTTGGTGTTATGGGTGAAATGCAAAGGGTCTGTGAAAGCCAAGACCCAAACTACGCTCCGCGTTCATACACATCTCCTTGGTTTTCTTCACACCAGCCACGTGTAAAAGATGTGGACAAGGAGAATTGAAAACCTGCATGTCAGGGAAGTTGGTGGCTGGAGCAATGGGCTGGTTGGGAATGATTCCTGGGGTTTGAACATGAAACAAAGGGTTCAACAGGGCAGTCAGATCAAGCAGCACTTCACCAGAGCACAGCCCCAGCCTGCGCTCACGCATGGCCAGGCTACCATGGAAGGGCTGCTGGAAAACAAGATGGCATGTGAGAAATGTAGAACTGAAACCAAGAGAAATGTAGGTGACAGCCATAAAAACTGAAGTCTCATTAAATGCTGGCCAGGCAGTGAGCATGGACCCTCCCATCTGTTTGCTGCACACCCCGAAGGGGTGGAGGCCAGGGTGACGTGCACGCCTTGGAAATCAGCAGCTTTTACCCTGTTCACCCAGGAAGTTATTAACTTGCATGTTTGTGGGCAACTGCACAAGCTATTTTTGGTCATGGGACCCTGTGCAAGGAAAGGATTGCAAAGTTTTCATAATGATCTTTAGTTAACTTGGTTACCCACACAACAATGGCTTTCTGAGAGGCCAACTGCTGCGAAAAACTTGAGACGAGCTTTACTTCCAGAGGTATTAAACTATGAAAATATCTAACCATAATAGTAAGCAGCTATAAAAAGAGCCCTGTTTATTTCACATGATTTCTTTGTACGCCACAGTGTTATGAGAATACTTCAGCTCAATGACAACATGGTAAATTGGAAAAGATTAACTATTGAAGTCAGCACTTACGCAGTTCATTTTTGTTTGGTGTTGGTGATTTTTCTTCTTTCAATACCCAAGTTTTCACTAATATCAGCAGACACAACAACATTTTTTAAAATTTGAATCTGCAATTAACCTGATATTAAGGTAAACTGATGTAAGGGCCATGAAAGGAGAAACTGGCAAATAGAAAAAAAACTAATGTAGATTTCAATTCTGCATTGCTGTACGTCACACAGGTAGATCTGGAGCCCACATACCAAATATAAGAAATAATCTGCTATCTCACATCTCTATTTATTGCAAATTGTATCCAATAACTTTTCTGCAACAGTGGAGCATCACAGAATACCCTACAGAGAAGGTCAAATGTTGTACTATAGAGCTCTGATAGTGTCTTAGTTCATTCCTGAGAAATACCATGAGGCCTTACTGAAACCCTTTCACTGTTAGGGTACACCAAGAGAAAGGGGGGGAAAAAAAATAAAGATTGCATTTGTTTCTGGAAGACCCACATGGCTCCACAGAGAGGACACTTCCACCCTTGTTAATCCCAGCTTCTTAAAGCAACACTCAGTAAGATAATGAATCCTTTAAATGTTACATCTTGTGTCTTGCATTATTGTGGTGCAGCAACTCTCCACATCAAACAGTCATCAGCACTATTACAAAGTGGGCTTATAAGAGACTGGCTGAAAAGGCGCTGTGTGAAAAGAAGTGGAAAATTAAAGCTGAAGCAGTCGAAGAAAGGGCTTAATTTACTGGCATGTACAGTATGCAAATGAGATTACTCTCAGCTTAACTGCATCATTTATGTCCATAATAACGGCATCATCATTACAGGGCTCAAATTAAATTACACCATAATTAGCATATCAAAGTGATTGGTTAAAGTTTAAAACAAATACCCAATTTTGTTAATGAACAGCTGTAATTGTCATGTACACTTCAATGAAAACTCCCTAAACAAATATATGTTTTAGAACAGAGAAAGATTTTGAAGCAGACAGGTCTGTGGCGGAGGTAAATTGCCTAAAAAAGAATGACACAGACTATTCTATTAATGTTAATATATGCTCATCATTTTCAGGTAATAAAACATTCTATCAAAACAAGCTTTCCCTTCGTATTTTTTGCCTCTCATCTGCACCACCACACTGGCAAGTGTCAGTGGGGAGAGGTGCTGGCTGTGCCCAGCCAGCCCCAGGCATGGGACATGCACAGCCCCCTCTACACACCGAGGGAGGAGGAGGAAGATGAGGATGTCTCACTAACTCTACCCTGTAGACCAGGACTGGAGTAAGCTGATGACATGATAACACATCAGGCAGCCTACAATTCAATTTACTCTAATCTAATCACATCTACGCAGCAGTTCCAGAGGTGGAACTGCACCAGAGAAGTTTTTGCTGTTCTCGTCTCATTAAAATAAATAGGGAGGTGGGACTGGAGGGTTTGTCACTGTCAGCCTGGCAGCCAGCAACACATTTCCAAAGATGCATCACTGCAAATGTACACAGCAAATACACAGTTAAAGCACTCCTCAGGCAGAACGAGCTTTAACAGAGGAGCAGGTCTGCTCTGTGATATTTTAACAGTGCAGGTGAGCTCTACTATGCTTGGAGACCAGGCCAAAGGAGCCTGGTGTCACCTCACACACAGGGTAAAATAAACCCTCTACGTCCCCAAAAATGTTTACAGTGGTGTATATTTGCTTATGTATTACCTAATATTATAGGAAATAACATAGGGAAGTATATTTTGTGATAAAATTGGGAATGCACTTTCAAATATACTTAACAAGGAAATTGAATGTCTTATTAAATCCGTATTATCAAAACACTGTTCAAAAATTTAAAGAAAGTAGCTTTTCATTTTATTCATCGTGGAATCCATTAAAGCCTAAGCTCTGAAGTAGTATGTAAATTATGTGCCTTTCAAGGTAGAGCTAGGGCAAATTCACTCCATCAACTAATGATGAACCTCATTATGTGCAGGGAGTATTCATAATGAGGAAACAAGCCACCCGCCATTCCATGTTCTAACATAAATCCCTGTAAAATGTGAATATCTCCACGTCTAATTAAAGGCTACTAATTCCTATCATCCCCTACAAGGCCCAAAAAGCAAAAACTAGAAATGTGTTTAAAAAGACAGCCTTTGATTTTACAAAACACATCTATTTGTGTTTACCATTAGTGAGTTGTAATGTCTTTTTTTTTTAAGAAAAATCAATCCCAGTTTTATAGGATAAAAGTTTGCAGGTACAAAAGTTTATTTGCGTTATCTGACTTGGTCTTATATTTTAAAAACAGTTTCTGATTAGCACAGGTCAGGCTGCACAGCTTAAGAGAAAAATAAATTAAAAGGCAGAAAAAAGAAATCTCCAGTAATATGTGAGAAATAATATTTTAGAGGGAGGAAAGGAAAAAAATAAAAAAGAAAAGAACAGCTTTGCTCTGGAACTGAGACTTCAAAAAAAAATCTAGAGATCCCATAATAACTGGGGAAAGCAGGCAGCAGAGACAGGAAGAAGGAGAGCCAATTAAGCAACCAAGTACACAACAGGTATTTAAAAGATTTTTTGAATGATACTCAATTTAGGAAGAAGCTGCTTCCCTCCCAAAATCCCATAAGAATTAGGGATTGAAGACAACGCTGCTTAATGCAGGCTGGAAGAAAAGTGCTCTTCCACAGACTTACCTAGATTTGATATTTATACCTACAAGCGCAGAGTCCGCTCCTACGATCAAAACCACATTTCTTATTAAGTTACATAATACCCATCCTATGCATCGCCGTGAATTCATTTGCTCCTGCACTGAATTATGGATTTGCTCTCTGTACTTCCCGGCACAGAAGTGGACAGGTTTGCCGACTCCCCTGAACGGAAGACGCATCACTGTTTCTTTTTCACTGCTCTGTATTAATATTTTCCTATGTGCTCAAAACAAACCGAGAAGCACAGCAAAACCTAAGAACATTTCAGTTTGGAGGAGAAGAAAAGCATCCGCTGAAGCTGAGCAATATACAGGCTTAAAAAAGAAATTAAAAAAAGAAAAACGATGGCATAGAGGGCTGGTTTAAGCAATGTGATAACTCCTTGCAGGGCAGGAAAGCACTTGAACAGTCGCAGAAAAAGGCTGTGGTACCTTTAGATTATGTCAACCGAAAAGTTGAAATCCTTGTGTAAAAATACCCCGCACGTTTCATCCCTAGAAAAGCTTATTTAGAATTCATAGAAATTCATAGCCGCTAAGAGGAATATGTGCTCATAAAATCACAAACGCAAAAAAAAAAAAAAATTTAAAAAAAAAGGAAAAAAATAAAAAGGAGAAAAGGAGAAAAAATACTTAGAAGAATAAAATAGAGCACACAGATTAAAGTGTTTCAGCAACGCAAATTTTCTAGAAATAGCTGGGCATTTTACAGGGGGAGGGAATGGGGGGGGTGGAATCCGGCTTCTTTAAGTTGCATAAAAATAAAACTACGCCGCGCCGCGCTGCTCCCCTGCCCGCCCCGCGCTGTGCCGGTGGGGTGGCGGTGCCGGGCTGCCTTTTTTTTTTCCGCCAGTTTTTTTTTTTTTTTTTTTTTTTTTTTCCTTCCCCTCTCCCTTCTCCTTTTAGGTCAACCAGTCATGCACTGGGAAGACAACCCTCCAAAAATAACTTGTCCCTCCCCCGGAGAGCGCGGAGTTGAACAACCTACCTTTGTTCTGGCGCTGCAGATAAGAAGCGGCTCCGCGGCTGGAGCCGGGAGCCGCGGCTCGGGGCGGGCGGGCGGCCCGGGGAGGGCTCGGCCGGCGGCGGCACCACCTGGCAGCGCTGCGCGGCCGCGGAGCGCTCCCGCCGCGCCCCGTCCGGCCCCGGCCCCGGCCGCGGGGGGATCCGCGGGAGGCGCCACCACCACCACCCCCCAACCCCACACTTTAAAAAAAAAAAAATATATATAATTAAAAAAAAAAAAACCAACCCGCCGCAGGTTACACACACACGGCGGGGGCCGGGTGCCGGGAGAGAGAGAGAAAAAAAAAAAAAAAAGAGAGAGAGAAAGGAAGAGTTCGGCAGGATTTATTTGACACTTATTTTCCGGGCAGCCCTTTTGTGGAGTTGCGCCGTTTGTTTCTTATTGTCTGAGCAGCAGTTGGAAGCGTCTCCCCGAGGGGGCCCCTCAGCCCGGCTCGGCCGCTTTGACAGGGAGGTAACCATATTAGGATGTGTATGGCAAAGTAAACAATAACAGAGTTGCAATGAAATGGAATTTTTTTTTTTCTTCCCCCCTCCCTCGCTAATGGTGTTGGTGTCAGTCCTGTTTTTAGCCTTTTCCCACCAGTTTTGTTTTCTGACTTAAATAGCCCATCTCTCAAAAATTAAAAATATCTATATTTTAAAAAATAAAAAGAATGGAGAGGCAAAGGGGGGTGAAAAGGAGAGGCAAGTGGTACCAGCTTCCCAATTGCTCACCGCGAGGCTGCTGGAAATGCTTTGGGTTGCAGTGGGGAAACGGGGGGAGCACTTTTAATATCCAAATAAAGACATGTCAGTTTCATAACTGGGAAAAAAAAAATACAATAACGCTCGCATGCATTGCTGAGACCCACAGCAGAAAAAGGGAGTTAGTGAGGACGGGAAGGACAGACACTAAAATTGTAATTTTGAAAACAGGGGTCAAGTAGAGTAGAAAAGTCCAGTCGTCTTTTGCACAATCGCAGCGAACTGGTGGGATGAGCTAACTTGTGCAAACCCCTGCAAGTCTGCTGGCTTTAAAGCTTTGAAATCGCTGCTTTTACGGGATAAAGCACTTTAAGCAAATTGTAAAATGCAGGTGTCAAGTTAGTCGGTTTAATCAGAAACAGAGCTCAGAGCAGCCGCCATGCAAAGGGTCCCCTACCAGCACAGTCGAGAGAAAAGTTCTGCAGCAAGAAAACACTAAGTCAAACAATATTATTTTAATGCCTGAATTCCACATCCTAAGCAGATCACCAGGAACAACAAGTGTAGCATCTCTCGCACGGAGGGTGAGGCAGCCGCTGGTGAGCGCTGCCTGCCGAGGCTCAGCACTACTGCCAGCCTGCGAGGGGATCACAGCTAGAACATGAAACAAGTTTACACGTCTGGGTGACTGCGGATGGGGGGCAGCTCTCTGGTACAACAGTCCAACACGAGCTGTGGAGCTGTTTGCACCACCAGCGAGCATCCTCCTTCGGGCAACAGCCGGCAGCATGGAGAGCGCCTCTGGGAAGGGCTGACAGGAGAGCGTGGATGCTCTGCCCGTACCAGGCACCGCCGTGATAAGACACAGCACGAGCAGAGGTTGAAGGTAGATAGGCAAACAAAGTTGCTATGAGATCACGCACTTCATTTAGAACAAAGGCAACGTTTCTCTGACAAATATGATGCACACTTACCCGGCCAAGTTCACTTGTATTCGGCTAATCTGCAGCAATCAGAACATCAGTGTTGACATCTAATGGTACCTACAAACATCTCTCTGCCTTTCCACATGGCGTAACCCTGCCCCGTTAACACGCTTTAAATTTTTCAACCATCTTGTTTAACCTAAACATCTATGAAATTACGCAGTGCGTTACTCATCCGTGCTGCGTGTGCGACCCCCCCCAACAAAAATAAAAAGTTAACATGCTGATACCAAAATCAATAAATCACACGACCAAGTAGCAGTTCAAAAGTTCAAAGACATGATGGCCAGTTCACTACGTCGCAGCACTCAACCAATAATAACTTGACTCCATCACTCCTCATAGTATAGACAATTTCATGGCATCATTTTCATTAGCCTGTCTCACTGAAAATTGCTAGCTATTTATGTATACGCTAAAATAAATTAGCCATTTCATCGAGCACCGTGATTCTTATAAAATACATTAACACAATACTCAATTTTCCAGTTGGAGTAAATAAATAAATCAATAAATTCAATACGGAGTAATTTTTATTTTTTTTCTATTGTGGAGCTTCAGCTCTCAGCATAAGTGTTTTTATTGGGTTTATTTGTTTCAATAAAAATTGAAATGGGCCAGTGATCTTAGCAGTAAGATCTGGGGGAAAAAAACAACCCAGCCCTATCTAATATTACGAAAGTATGCTGTGCAGTTCAGCCAACTGGTAAGACATAATTTTTGGTCAAAAATCATTTTCATTACAGTTATTAAACCGCCTCTCAATTTCGAAGGGTTCTTCTCTCGCCTCATGCATTCTCCAGCCCAGCAAGAAGCCCCTGGACCCCCTTGGAGCAGGTTCTGATCCTGCCCAGCCCATCCTGCTGGGCTGGGGCAACCCCATGCCACCTTGGAGCTTCCATGGGGAAAACTGGGATGCAAAAGTTACCAGCACCCATGTTGACTATTTTTAAGCACTCACAGAATGTAAGACTCAACATGACCTGATATCAAGGATAAGGCAGGACAGAGGGATAAGGCAGGACAAGAGGATGAGGAAATGTGGGAGAAGAGTTCACGGACACCCCAAGAACTTGATCCTTGAAGGGGGCTGTTGTGTCTGACCCTTTAGGGCTGTGCTGCCCTGTAAGTCGTGGCCAGTAGATCACAGCCTGTTGGGTGGTGACATCCATACAGTACAACTCAGGGCATCCTTTGAGGACCTCATTTGTGCCTTACGACATCTCATGCTCTAGAGAGGTGCACCCAAGGAGTCTGTTCCCCTGCCTTGGGTCAAACACCCATCAGGGGCTGGGCAATGGGACAATTCAGAATTTGGCCCTGCAGAACACTCATACATAGACAGGAACCAGGACTGCCTTGGACCTCCTGCTACTGGAACCTCAGAGCAAAGGGGGAGACACCCACCAAACCCCCCAGCAGTCTCCTCATCCTTTGAAACAGCACTTCTCTACAAGTCTAACACTTCCACTGCAAACCACAGGCTCCAGCTGCTCAGCAATGAGGACAAGAACCTGTAAGGACTAAACCAAATAAAATATACCCCTTGTGACATGAATTCAGTCTTAGCAGTGAAAAAAACAAATGCATTAACCAACACACACCATCTAAGCCCATAATGGTTCAACATAATTCCTTTAGAAAGGCTGGATGTGAATAGCACACTTTGCAAACTGCTTGGTGCTAACAGGAGGGTACTTTTTGTTCATATTCACTCTTTAACCTAATCAGAAGAAAAGTAAATATCAAGTCCAATTTTAATGACTGACTATAAATAAAAGCTTTTATGCAAAATGCACAGTTTGCAAAGATAACGATTTTAAGGATGATGTCACTAGTGACCTACTGAACTACATGGCACATGTCAGACAGACGTCTGTTTCTTAAATTGCAGTAATAAATTAGTAGCCACAGAATCTGTTCTGTTAAGAAAACGTGAAGCTTTCCTATTCAGATAAAAGTTTAGCAATTGTTTCACTTTAGGTTCATGAGTTGAGGTTACTATTGATGAGGGAGCAGTCCAGGCCCAGCTTCATCTGCCTCCTCTTCCTCCAAGCCCTTCACCCCAACAGGATCCAAGACGAACACACACTGAACGCTTTCCTCTAACTTTACACTGCTTAAACTCTTAGTATTTTCAAGCATGATACCTGCATACTTACAAGGTGTCACCACAATACCACCCAACATACCACGCACGGCCCATCCCAATTACCTTGTTTTCAGTGAATTTGACAAATTTTAGCCATTTGTACTGAAGTCTGCCCTTGCTGAGCATTCTGCCACAGTCCGAATTCTGGCCAAAAAAAGAAAAAAAAAAAAAAAAAAAAGAATCCAAAACTCCCGAGGGTACTCCTGAAAACAAGGAACATCACTGATCTACCATGGTGAGCAATCCCAATCACCACTTCTCTGAGAAGTCACCAAGCTCCCACGTGCTAGAGCACAGACATGAGAACAGTCAGGTAAAAGACTGAAGTGGGAGGTGGGTGGATGGCACCATTCCCCACCTACTGCCTCGTCCTCTTCCTCTCTGCCCCCCAGCACAGGGACTGGCAGGGGGACAGGAAGCCACCTGATTTGAATAGAGAGGAGACACGGCCAGCTCGGAAGCAGGAAAACGAGCAGACAGGGACAAGAAAGCCAGAGAAATGAACCATGACTGCCTGAGCATGTCACCTATCTCGTACTGATGGTTGCTTACACTTTTTGGCCATTACAGGGAACTACAGAGTTTAATTCTGTTTGGAGCATTTTTGGAGACCTGCAGCTTGGTCGATCTGAGATCAGGATGTGTAGGTAAATCCAAGGCAAAATCCTGGACTTAAGTGTGACCTCCCTCCCCATTTCCACATTTTAGCCCCAAAACATGTAAAATCCTAGGGCTGCTTGGCTAACTGGTGTTTTGTGTTCTCACTCAGCCAAGCAACATCTATTTCACTAATCCTTTTCTGAGAAAGAGCTGCCAAGGCTTTCGCGGAAAGTTCTGGACATAGAAAACTTCAGCCCAACTGGATTGGCTTTCAGTCATACTGTGAATACAAGGCTTTACAATGGGAGGTGTGGGTCCCTACTCTAGAAGCATTTTTCTTTTTAATAGGAATAACATCAGCCACTTCTTTGTGTCAGTAAAGAAAGCAGGAATTACTTTCTTTTTCTAATGCTATTTTGCTGGTTTCCCATGAAGCCTCAACTTTGTATTTTCACCTATCATCCCATGCACAACACTGGTAAAAAAGCTTTATGCAAAAAAACCAACCAAACAAAAAAAAAAACCCCAACAACCCAACATGCAACACAACAATGTAATGAGCTCCATACAGGAGGGAGTATTTCACTGCCAAGGCTTCTCAAACCTGAGTAATGGGTTCACGGCCCTCAGCAAACAAAAGCACATTG
This sequence comes from Acridotheres tristis, assembly GCA_037013685.1. Taxonomy (NCBI): domain Eukaryota; kingdom Metazoa; phylum Chordata; class Aves; order Passeriformes; family Sturnidae; genus Acridotheres; species Acridotheres tristis. The sequence continues at coordinate 4,067,911 of CM072899.1, read as the reverse complement.
CCTTTTTCTCCTTTCCAACTCCAAAACCAACCTCCCTGCCTGCTGCCTCAGAGGGAAGGGAAGGGAAGGGAAGGGAAGGGAAGGGAAGGGAAGGGAAGGGAAGGGAAGGGAAGGGAAGGGAAGGGAAGGGAAGGGAAGGGAAGGGAAGGGAAGGGAAGGGAAGGGAAGGGAAGGGAAGGGAAGGGCCTGTACAATGCCAGGCTTTGGAGGCTCTCTGCTCCAATGCTCACAAAGACTTCTCACCGGCTAGAGCTCCAGAGGAGCCTGAGCTTACGATAAGCAACGGCATACTTAACAGTTACATGTTACCGTTCATGATAATGCAATATTTCATTTGGGTGATTTAGAAGTCCCTCTTGACCAACTTACAGTGAGACACCAAACGCTTCATCAATCACAACCATTTTTATTCACAATCCAGTGCAAAAACTACAGGGAGAGTTGCATTTCCAGCAACTCATTGGGGAGGGGATTGCTACTAGCTTTGAAAATCCTCCTATCTCACCAATTTTTATGTTAGATTCAAATATATTTTCTTTCTAAGCAGCATTCCATTTTCCTGCCTCTCTCTGCCACGTTTCTTATCATGGCAGGGTGAAAGAGTATCCAATTTAATATCTGTTTTGCAGGACAGGAGATTTTTTTCATATCTTATGCACTAAGGAAAGCTGCAGGGGATGGCTTAGCAGGCTGAGCATCACGTTTTAAATACCTAGACTCCCTGGAACCACAGATCCCATCAGGTCGACTGAGCCCTTCATGTTTCTGGGGTAGATAAATTAAGTGTCACGCTGTTTACTTTGTCGGGGTCTGTTCGATGAGGCCTCTGCAGTAAAGGTCCTGTCTGTTCTACATGGAGCTGAAGGTTAAAGTCTGATGGTTAAGACACAGCACCAGGTGCCACCTTGGTCTCACTAACTCTAATGACAATTCTGCCATTTCTGTTACGAGAGACAATCCAGGGATCTGCTCCCAAAACTTGCTGTAATGTTACAGGATGACTGAAAATTATTCAACGGTTTATCGGCCTCGGTTTTGGTGACTGTTAAACAGAAAAAAATACATCTACACCTCCTAGATGTTTAATTCATAAGTTATACAAAACTGTCAGATGTATGGATGACAGAAGAGAGATATTCATCATTTTTACAGCCTGATTTCTGTGGTTGGAGGTAACCCTATGTTTCTGCAAAGTCATACCCTCTTCCCACTCCTCTGCACCACACAACAGCAGTGGCTGAGCCCATTGACGTTAATGGCTCACAACAGAAGCCTTTTAGAAAGAAATCACTGGAGAGAAATAGTACAAAATAATCAGGAAAGACAAAATGTTAATAATAAGAATCACAAAAGTCACAGCTTTGATGGCCACTCTTACAGAGACATGCATCCATCCTCACAAACACAAAAACCTCCTCAAACCCAGACACCTAAGAGAGGTCCTTCTATCTCCAAAAGGAGATTCATGGAGATTCTGATTCATGGAGAACAGACTCAGCGTTCAAGAAAACAGGATGCTTTGAGAAGGGCAGCTGTAAATATGTACTTGGAACCTATCCCTGGCCTTACTCTTAGCTTTGCAGCTGCAATTATTTTATGATTTAGCTACACAGGAGATTCTGGGAAAGGTGGGTGAAAGGAAATAAAATGTAACTATAGAAAAAAAACCCCACAGTTCTTCAGAATCATTTCCCTGTTAAGTAGAAGTTAAGCAGAAAAAAAAATTCCTTTTACATTGGTTAGGGAAAGGACTGTCTTCTGATTTGTTTCCACAACAGTTGACAGTACACATTCCCTGCTTAGGGTACCAGAAATAATCATTATCACTCTTAAAATGTGTGTTATGATGACGTACCAGAGGTTAAATGTGGCTGTTGGATTTACTGGCTGCAATTCCTTCTCAGGTGGCTTAGCACAACTCCCACATTTTTCTTCCCGAACTACCCAAGAACCTGCTGGAGCTCCAGCCTACAGAGATTACCAGGATTAAGTAAAAGAGATAAGAAAGACTCTTTCAGCTCTGTTTACACATAGGTACATTCAAACTGGTTTCTAATAGAGTTTGGCTACCAGAGGACATGGTATCAAACTGATTTTTGAAAACATCTTATATTGAATCTAAGACGTGCAAAGATACTGTTTGTATTGCAGAAGGGAAAACTCCATCAAGGAAAGGAACCAGACAAATAGCACTGTGTAGGGCCTGCTTTTACTGCTGTGTTTGGTACATTTGTTTTTAGAGGCAGGGCAAATATCCTTAAAAAGGGTGATCAAGATACTCCCTGTCAAATCAAACCAAACCAAATTCAATTCAACTAGCAGGACTTGCTGCAAAGAAAGAGGACTTTGCCCCAAATCCATCTACTGATCCGGGAAATCTCAGTGTCCATAAGTCTTCATCGCCTTTGTTATGGATGTCAAGGTCTACCCTACATACTCCAGCTCTGGCAGGGGACAGAATTAAAGGAGAAAAAATAAGGAAGGTCAGGAGATGGCTGTGCAGTAAACTCAAACCAATTCGCACAGCTTTTCCTCCAAAACTGCCCTGAAATAATTATTACAGCACCTCGTTAGCTTGCACTTTAAAGCAAGTTGGACAAGAACATAAACTCCTAACCAAAGTCCTGTACCCAACAAAGCTCTTGCAAGGTGGCTAGATGGCAGGTGTGTCTCAAGACTCACAGAGAATCATAAAATCCTTGAGGAAGAGGGGTGGGAGCGAGAAGATGGAGGTGCAGTGCTCTTCCACACACTCGTCCCTTGGTCCCAGAGACACAGAGTCAGCCTTGGAGCTCAGCCCTTCCATCTTCCTTGGCTCAGTCAAATGAGATTCTCTCCATATTCCCATCTGCCCTCTTTGTGCTCTTAGCTGAGCAGAACACAGTGGCCCAAAGAAGTGCCAGCTGCCCGAGGCACCGGCAGCTCTTTTATCAAACAGGCAAATCTTTCATGTCCAGCACGTCCCCGAATGCACTGAACCATGTCCAGAGAGCCTGGCCACAGGTCCTGGCTCAGGGAGTGAAGCAGAAGAGAGAATCATTGGCCTCGACTCCAAGCTCCTGTTTCAGTGCTTCCAGTCACTAGTGGTCAGCAAGGAGACTTCTGGATGTGCTGATGTGCTCAAATGGAAAAAGCTGGAATAAAAAGCAGGAGTCAGGGCAGTGCCTCCTGCTATCCCCAGGGTGAGCTCTCCCTGGCAGTGGGCTCCCAACAGGGCTCTTTGATAGCTGGTCACACCCGCGCCTTCAAATCAACAAGCAAACCAAAGTGAGAAATGGAAAGGACAAGGTGAATTGTAGATTAAAGTGAAATATCCCTCTATCAGCTCTGAGGGGTAGAGGATGAAACAGGATGAAACTGGTTTTGGTTAAAGCTGTAAAAGAATCGCAGGGAGAAAGCACTTACAGAGAAATGTATTTTCATGTAAACTTTTATGCCCCCATCCCTTGTAGCTGGACATCAGGGAGGATGTTAATAAACATCATCAGGGGGAGAAAAACACAGTAAAAAAAGAAAATCAGACTACAAACCCATCTTTTCCAAGATGTTCAAAATAGCTTTGCAGCTATATACTGCGGGGAGCCGAGCACACTCAGATACAAGTTTGCATCTTAAACGTAAGCGCACATACATACAAACAAGGTTTTGCAGATATTTGTTAGCTGTACTACAAGATTTTCCAGGGCTGGTGCTGCAGCTTATGTTACCGTGCTTTTATATAGCTGCAGATCAGCCCCCTAAGAAGCAGCCTTGGAGAGAAGCTGAAATAGTGACAGTTTGTGTTGCTGGGGATATTTCTGAGACGCAGTTGCTGTTTACTGTGTTTCTATTTCCAATCAAGCTGCAAAGTCCACCCATAAAACATGAGGAGGTATTTCTCTGGGTGTGGGACAGTGCAACACGCACACAAGAAGGACCAGCTCTTCAGCTGCTCCACCAAAATACTCTTAGCCGTATCTGCAGCAGAGCATTTGGCCCATGAGGAAGAAAACTATAGCCAAGTCCCCAGTTACAAAGCTTCTCTCAGTATATATTTATGCACAAAGCTCAAATAATTTAATACCACACCTCACTAATCATGTGAATGCACAATTCTTGCAGGGTCAAATGGTTCTTTTATCTCGTGCACCTCTTGCTCTTGGCTGAAAAAGGTGCCTCAGATTCTTACTGGCACTTTTAAAGGTGGCACATATCTATCTGTGGCATATACAGTCCAGTGTGATTCATTGTAGGCTCCTCAGAATAGACCAACCCACCCTATAAGGAATAAAAAACTAGTCCAAATCATGGCAAATTATAGCACATGGCCAATTGGGCAACTTCCTTCCACTTCAGAGGGGAAATTAGGTGATACACTCGGCAGTATGTTCTCATTGTTACACTCCTGTTACCCTGTTAATGATTGTACAAAGTGCGAGAAAAATGCTACAAACACCTAAAACAAAGGAATATCTGTAAAGAATATGCAAAAGGATCTAAAGAGTGTTTCAACATAACATAGTTTTCTTTCTTATTCTCTTCTTTACTTAAAAGCAAGAGGCATGCAGGATTGCAAAAATATACAATTTGCCAACAAATGTACAAACTACAAGCTCATGAAAAATAGCGAAATGGAGACCCAAAATTCGAGGCCAGTACAAGTTCATAATATGAACTGGAGATCAGAAAACTGGCTCCTAAAGTAAAAAAAAAAAAAAAAAAAAAACACCAATTCAATTTTTTTCTAAGAAAACCATTTCCTACCAACTTTGAAAACAAGAATGCCTACAGTGATCTGGGCTCTCTGTGATGGTTTTGGCTTGGCTCCCTTGCCCCTCCTCAGCTGCGTGGCCAAATGTGAGTCTAACCATGAGGTTCAGAGAGTTGTGTTCTCCTTAACCTTCCACTTCATGCTTCCAAGTTTCGACTGCAGTAAAATGGCCTTTCAGAAATATCCCTTATTCTTCATTATTTCTAAGGTGAGAGTTTACATTTCAGCCTATATCTGCAATGCCAAACTACTGCAGAAGCACAACACTGAGTTAATATTCTGGGATTTAGCCGTCTTCTACTTTTCCTTGGATTTTTCATTTATTTTTTAGAACCATTACAAGAGCAGCTCAGTGGCTTCTAAAGTGCCATAAGCTCTTGCCCGAATTTTGATGCCTAGACACAAAATTAAATGCAGAGGTGATCTCTTGGATATAAGATTTGAAAAGGGCAACTTGCAACCGTCCGTTGTGGTGGGGAAGCATCATGACTAATTATTACCTTCATTAAACACCCGGTGACAAGTCCATGCTGTCACCACATCCCACCAACGCTCGTGAGTATGAAAGAGAGATGGAGTGAGAACTGAAAGCGCCTTGACTGCTCCTGAAAAACTGTTCTCCTTCCAACCAGCCACTCTTCCAAGCCACAGGACGCTTTCCAGCGTGGTTATGAGCTCCACCTCAGTCTGGGCTGGTCAAGATGAATCTTGCCTTTGAGCAAGCAAGAAAAATTCACAAGGGAGAAAATCAGATTTGGAAACTAAACGTTTTGTAATCTCCTGCCATGCAATTTGGCTTGCAGGCAAACTTCCAGCCCTTTCAATAGCAAAAAAACCCAGACAAATACACTGTCTTCTACCATCTCTTAGTATATTAAGGCCAGAGTGCGATGTGATACCACACACATTTTAAAAGCTGCATGAGCAGAAGGGAGTGATGCACCCATGCACAGTGGTAGAGGAGACAGCAAACATAGCACACAGAATCAAAGAGAGCCAAAAGAACTACTTCTGTTACACAGATTTATCTTCTCATGCTCCCTTGCCAAACTGGACATGGCTTTCCTGGCACAAGGAGCACCTGGGTGCTCTGTGGTACTGCTGCTGCTGAGGTGACTCTGCACCAGGAGAACCTGGAGCATCCAACCTTTGGCCAAAGAAGGGCACAAGACAAGGAAAAAAGAAAGCCAAGCAGCAGTGCTGAGCCCAGGACCAGCTCTGGGTATGACCGGGTTATTGCACTGCTCTTATCAGCACACATGAGTTCAAGGTCAGCCTTGATGCACTCACTGAAAACTGACACTGCCTGTGTCCTGCAGCCAGCACAGCTTCAAACCAGGGCTCCCAGTTATTAGCAGTTATTTTGTTTATTATTGTGGGGCCTCAGAACGAACAAAAAAGGAGCACCATTGTGCTCAGCATCATACAGAAATGCTTAATTAGCCTCTTCATAGGTTATCCCCTTCAGCTTCTTTTAAACAAGATATTTTAAAATATAAATAAATTCAAATTTCAGAGTTCCAGAAATCAGTTCCTTGGAATTTGCATTTGTAAACAATTAATACGCATTTACCTTCCCAAATTTAAGCTATATACCAAACACTTCATTCTTTTACTTTAAGAAAAATTATATTCTAAAATTTTGGTCCTTGGGATATAAACAGACTTTTGTCCTTCAGTTAAAGGCTGTACTTAAGCTCAATTTTTCTCTGAACTATGTCAAAGTTGCAAAATCATTGGTTTTCTGTTGTTTCTCTCCTCAAACTACTAAGTATTTATGTATCAACAAAATAAATGACAAATGTACAGAAATATTCACGGATTGGAAAAACAAATTAAGAGCTGAGTTTTTACTGAGTAAAAACTGATCTGTGAAATGTGAAGCCATGCTGAAATCTCCTGAGTTCAGCAGAATAATGAAACCAGCTCATGGATAGATAAGTACCAACACTGTCACAGAAGTAAATGCAGTAAAACACCAAAAAATTTGTGAAGGAAAAGTAAGACCTCAGACTCTCCACTTTCTCTGGAGGTATCTGGACATGTATTTTCTTAGAGATGCCAAGGTACCAATGGTCTCCCATACCAGCACTTGACAATGCTCTTAAAACTTGCTAAATTCCAAAGGGGGAAGAAGAAAGTGAAGCAAGAAGGCAGCCCATCCTTCCAAGAGCCGTTCACCCGCAGTGTCCGATCACCCAACTTGTCAGCAGATAGATCCTGAGGATCAGACCACCACTTGAAAGCATTTTATGACCATTTTCAAATGCAAACACTTTCTGCTGAGTCTCCACCTCGCTCAGATTTGTACCAATAATTTAGAGGTCACTAGCTATTACATCTTATTATCTAACCCTTCAGACTCTGCTTTCTTTCTTTTTACTCTTACTGTTCACTGATGTTTCCATTCACCTTTGAAGATGCCTGTTTAATTTAGCTGGGTTTTCAGACCACACCGTGGATTACATTTCCCACAAGCTTATTCCAGCAATTTCTTGGCAATAAATGATATTTGGATACCCCACAGAAACCCCACATCAAATATTGATTACTGTTATTTCCATTACCAGAGGCTAAACCAGTTAGGTCCTAAGGGCAAATTAAAGAGCTTGCTTCCAAGTTCTGGTCCTTTAGAAGAAGGATGTAACTATTCTCCATAACAAGGAAGATGCTGACACAAAAGCAAATAATGGCCCTAAAAATGGTTCATTCTCTGGCATGGTTAAATAAAGAAAATATAGTAAACTACTTTGCATGCAGAGGATAAAATCAATATAGTTTCCATTCAGGCAATAAAAATTATAGCATATTGCTTTAGATACATAGATACTCTTCATTTAAGGTGGAGTTTCCACAATTCCCTGCTGAATACCCAGCTCTGCAGCATGCACCTCTCTATAGCACTCAGCAATCTCTGCTTGACATTAGTGCTAAACAATATTCATTAAGAGCATAACACTAAAGTGCAACATATAAGTAAATCAAACTCTCAATGCTCTATTTTACAAATTTCATGGGCCACTGGGGATAATTAAAAGGGTAATTATAGAAAGTTGGTGTAGTTTTGAGACTCAAATGACATTTTCTGCTTTAAAGCACTCGATAATCTGGTATTTTTCTAGTAAGACAGTATTTTTGTACTTCCATGATCAAACAGCATAAACAAACAAGAATTGTTTTTAAGGTATTTCAATTATTTTTTCTCTCCCTGTCTCCCCACACTGTTTTTCTTGACCGATACTACTCACTAGTTATTCCTAAAAGCCCAAGAAAAGCGAGACCTTTAGAGAAAAATAAAAAAGCCCTGATCACCATAAAATGGCACCGAGTCTCAAGTCTGGTTTAAACTGTAGCTCTGAACAAAAATGGCATTGCTTTGGGTGTTTACAGCACTGGAGCACTGTTTGGTTTGTCACTGTGTTTAACCACTGCTCTAAAGCCAGCAAAGTACATTACTGGTAGTAACAGCTCATGAAAAATACAGCGAAGAAACTGCTAGTGGCAGAAGCATTTAACTTTCTTGTTAGCAGCCTCCCCCATGTGGCACTTTAGCACCAGCAAGTTGTTTATTATGTTCTGTGCCAGGCAAAACTGATTAAATGGGGCTCTTAAGAATCAAAGCGTTATAAATTCATGGAAATACAGCAAGCAATAAATTCCATGGAATTAAAAGCTTACTAGTGCTATTAGCATTTCAGGGTGTTTGCATTGTTAATAGTGATGTGCAAAAATGATGTTCCTGTAAGACAAGGCAAACCAACAGAACATATGCTTTAGCTGCTACATTTTTATATCATGTCATTATCAATGGCAATTTTTTTCCCCAAAAAAAATCTAAAAAGCTCATTAATGTTTTAAGGAAAAAAAAGGAACCAAAGGTCTGCAGACCAAGGATTTACATCCCTAGTTAAAGAGAAGTATTATGTAGGAAATACAATGTTGTTGTGACTCAGGAAGAGCAGGAGATGGATTTCCTGGAACAGAGCTGGGGAGGAGAGAGAAGGGGTGAGGCAGGGTGACTTTGGTGACACCACAGGGACACGCTACAACACAATTTGTTAACAATTTAATAAGTAAACTCGATGCATAGTAATTCATAATACCAAAAAGAAAGGGCAATGTAGTCTGACCTGGTGGTCAGTAAATCTGTCAACAGCTCTCCAAAGAGACATCTTTACTCCGGGTCACTCTATCATCATTCCATGAGAATGACTCTGCTGGCAGGTGACTAACTTCTCCATCATTACTGCAGAGCTCCAAGTGAAACACGAGCCCAAGCTGGGATGAGACCCTCCCTTATGCCCATCTGTTTGCAGGTAGCTGATAACTTTGTAAATGGAATTCCTTTCAAGCGGAAATTGGGTAAAGGAACCATGTTAGGTGTGGGGCTGAGCAGGAGAAGAATGGGACACCTTTCCAAAACTGCAGAAAATAGGCCTTGCAGGGTTTGTTTGGTTTGTTGTGTGGTTTTTGGGAGTTTTTTTGCTTTGGGTTGGTTGTTTTCTTTTTAAAAAGGAACAATTTGTACCTTTCTGAGCTGCCTGAGCACACAACAGCCAGATAACCTAACCTGCAATGTCCCTCTGGAGGGCAAGGGGCAAATCTGGCTCTCGTTGCAGGCAGGAAAATCAAATCACCGCCTTGTTGCCACAGTTAAGGTCTGACATAGGATAAAGAGCATATTCTGGATGGTACATCATGCACAGCTGGCAGTGTGCAAAGTAAAAAAAAAAAAAAAAAAAAAATCCCAAGAAAGCTTTGTCCAGAACAAACAGTCCCCATGCCATGAAGTGAGTCAGCTGCAGGGGTAGGAAACGAACCCCAAATCCTGTCTTGTGGGCTCAAACTCTGTGCAAGGGACACATTAACAGCAAAAACCCTCTCCCAAGACTGAGGGGCTTGACATTTTGTTTGCCTCAAGCAAAACAAAACAAAGCAGTAGGTTTTTAACTGTTCAGAGGCACGCTGTCCTTTTGATGTATGCATGTCCTGGCAGTCACACATCTGCATTGGGAGAGAAATAGCCCAGGTTTTTTGGCAGTTATTTAGTCCTTTTCATCTGTGAGTTGAAAATGCACCACCGGTGAACCTTTGCAGCTCTGGGTTCTGCATATAAAAAGCAGCTGCTGAATACATGCAGGGAGCAAGGGCTTTTTCTTAATGTTTGAACAGTTCCAAGTTCAAACCCATTAAAGTCCAGGTCACACCGGGATCATGTCACTGTTAATGCATCCAGTTACACGCTGAGGGAAACCCAATATAAAACTATCATAAACTCTAGTTCTCCTGCAGAGATACTCCAAGGTCTTGCCCAGATGATGCCACAGATCACTCTTCATGGGCGGTGACCAGACAGGATGTCAATGTCAGAGGACAAGTCTCTTTACAGCTGCTTTTAAAGAGGTCTCCTCAAATGTCCACCAAGCTTGTTGGGACCTTTTCCCTTCCCTGCTCCTGGGGGAAGAACTTGCTGTCCCACTGATGTTTTCTCCTACACACCACAAGCTCCCACACAACCTCCTCCCAACAGCACCAGCAGCCCATATGCTGCCATGCTTCACACTGAACACCCCTAACTCCATGCTCCTTCTTTTGAGGACCAGTCCCCCCTGCAGGTGGGCACAGTCCCACTGGTTCCTGGGGACAAGCTACGTGCTGCCCCAGCCATGGCAGCAGCCGGGGAGCAGGAGACTTGGGACAGCTACAGCCCCAGCCACCTGGAGATACTCACGCTCTGCAGATACCTGATACCTCGGCACACAATGGTACAGCCCTCCTCTCTTGCTAAGAGGGCAATGGCAGCTCCTGGCAGGGCAACTTCAAAGAGAGATTCCTCAAGTGATGGAGTACAAGTGACACTGGGATGCAGGGCACACAGCGGAGCCCTGCCCACCCAGGGATCACTGCAGAACTTCAGCACCAGCTTCAAAAACAGCCAAATTATAAACCAGACTATTTACCCAGCTCCTCTCTGACCTTTCCACCCTAACTATGCTGGGAAAGGAGGAAAAGGATTTTACTAGACTTCTTCACCTTATCAAGTATCTAGAAAATCCAGCGGCTGATCTGGATGCATTTCAAGGTGAGTTAACCATGGCAGCTTATGGAGCTGCATTGCTCCAGCTCGCCTGCAGATCATGAGCACAGGACACAAATTTTGGAGATTTAGCATGCACACACTATACACATGGGATTTACACCATGCACATATTGGATTTGCACTTCTTGCAATTCTCTGAAGCTTATCGCAGGGTTAAGAAACTGGAAAGAATCCAGTTTCTGCATCTGAGTCCAGTCTGAGACCAGGGAATGGTCTCAGAGATTCAAGATGTGTAATTTAAAAAAAATTAATAACTTTATTAATAAAATTCAAATTGTTTTTTAAAAAAAATTGCCTTGTGCACTTGGGTTTCACTGAGGAGAAACTTAGACAAGCCAGTCTGCGTTTTTAAACAATATTCTCTCAGATATTCACCACTCCAAAGAAGAACAGGCCAGACTCTCCTTTTAATTACATGAATAAAAATCCAGGCAATTCTTTCAATTTTAACTAATATTTTGTCTAATTAGTACCTTTTTCTTTTTTTGCCCCTCCCAAAAACATGTATTTATCTGCTGTGAAATCAAAGGCAGAAATGAATTGGTTTAAAGACAGCAGAGAGTAAATAGCAAGTTTGGAACCTTGCAGCCTTACCCTGGCAATTTGTCTCATATAATTGACTCAGCAGACATGCTTACAATTTCTTACAACTTTTACAAGACCTCCTGTGGGCTTATTTTAACGTTCTCCAAAACTGAGCTCAAAGCTTTGGACTCTCTACGCAAGTAGCACCAAAAGCAATCATCTTTCCCTCCTTAAAAAAAAACAAAAAAACCAAATAAAACCACATTTTTCTTCCTGGATATTGGATCTTAAAGAGGAACAGAGATGCAAATGAATTTGCACTTTTTCAGAGTTAATTTTTCTGTTCCTTTTCAGTAACAACATTTTTAATAATGTTCAGTGTGCATTCACTAAATCTTCAGAAGCAAAATTTTCCCAATAAAATTCCCTTTCCCAATTACTAGAGTAAAATTTGAATGGAGAAGAATGACAGCAATAAAACGAACACAAACCACAAAAAAGAGATTAAAAAGTCCCCCAACCCCCAAAAAAGGAAATGCTCTCATTGCCCATATTACTGATTTATGCTATAGTTGGCTTTTAAATGCAGCACTTTCTATTTCTAAGATCTTTACAGACAATTACTGATGTCACAACTCTGTGGCCCTGTTCCATTGGTGGAAGTGCCCCAGAAGCAGGAAATGCTGTGCCCTTCCACAGACATTTCCTTCCAACGCTGGGATCCACTAACTCTTAATAAGTCAGAGGATTAGATGAAACACTTGTATTACAACTAATAAAGATAAATACAGGGGCTATCAAAACTAACAAAAAGGGCATGATGGGAGAAGGAAGTAGACCTACTATTCAAAAGACGCCAATTTATCCTTTTTAAAGGGAGGGATAACAATTTTACCCTTAAAAAAAAAACCCCAAAAAACAGATCATCATATTTCAACAAAAATCTATTTTGAAAAGCTATATTATAAACTTGGATATTAATGGTTCGCAATGGAAATGACGTCAGAGTCTTAGTTACAAATGTCCAAATGTTTGTGCTACCCTACTAAAAAAATAAACAGTGAGCTCAGAGTCAGAAATTATCCATTTGAGCAATTAAGCAATATTACGCAAAACACACTGAAAAGTGTAGGGCCAGCAGAGGTGGGAGAACCGCAAATTTAAATTCACAGATTGCACTGGAAGAAAAACTGAACAATTAAACATCTCAGAGGTGGTGTCTGAAGTTCCAGCTATTATCTGAGTGAAAAAATGCTTTCATATGTTGCAATGAGAAATACAGACATGTAATCAGGACCAAAAACCAACTTTTTTTCTTTTATGCCCTGGCTCTGGGATGAGATACCAGATAAAAGAGGGTGGCCTCCCATAATGCCCACTGGCATCACTGGTCTTGTAACACTTGTAAAACACAGCTGCCATCGCTGTACAACAGTAACTTCAATATCATGGAAGATATACTTCTGATGTGGGAGCCGGCAGCAGGCAGTGACCTTACAGATGACCAAATAAAATATGCAGTAAGAATCTATTTCTGGAGTAATTTTCTTACATCTCTACATTTTACAACATGTGAGACCCCAGCAAGTAGCACTGGTGTCTCTGGAAGCCCACCAAGCCTATTACAAGCAAGTGTAAAACATCGATGCATCCACTGGCCCTATTAGCACAGCTCTGAATTCAGAGTTCACTGCCTGCTCCAGAAGCAAACCTTGAAACTGGGTATTTCCATCACGTTCTGTGTTTGAGACCGAGCATGAGTTCAGGCTATCTGAATTAGAGGTCATGCCCTGGCTCTGGAATAACAGACCAATGCTCTACCTGCCTTTGCCATTCCCAATTCTTTCCTCATCTAAGCTGTGAAAAAATACAGCACATCCTGATATATTATCCAGCTTGGTTTTGAAGAACGAGGCCAGAAATTGCACAGTCTGCATCACATGGTGTATCACGAGCTGTTTCCTTGGTGCACCTGTACTGGCAAACATTAGTGCATCCTTTTTGGCTGCTTAATTTGCAGTCACAACCTTTACATGTTGGGCCATTTTCAAGATGTGTGTTTGTTTCAATACCTGCACCTGTTTGATCTGTGGCTGCAGATGAGGCTAATCTGGAGGTGTGCATGAACCTCTCAGCCCTGTGCTCCATGCTTTTCAGGGATTCAGAATGGGTGATGGTACTAACAGGAGAAACACTGGGATTATGCAAAATACTGGCCAAATCTTGCTCACTTTAGCAGTCTTCATGAAGACCAGAAAGATTTGGTCCAAAAGCATCAGATAAGAGGATCAAAACCTGCTACTGACTGTCTTAAAGCAGAGAAGCACATTTTTCTATCAACCCACTTGAAAATTTATAAGATATTAAGGAATATTACGAAGAAGAAAAAGAAGAAGAGCTAAATGGGCCAAAAGAAAACAAAAGAAACGTGTTCTCTCGAGATTGCTAATGCTGGCAGACAATAGCACAGAAAGAACTCCTCTGACAGATCTTTGAAGTCTTCAATACAGCAAGCTAGTGGGCCATGTTAATGAGATTTGCTCAGATACTTCTTAAATTATCCCAAAATGTCTTAATCTATTTTCTACATTTTCTTGACCCAATTGTTTCAGAAAAGTCACAGCTTCACACGTCTGGACGGAACTTTTCATTCAAATAGGTAAGGTTTTCAAACATTTGGTGTTTCCAATGACTCACACACAGACTTTTTAGGGTTTACCCCAAAACAGGCAAGTGATGTTGTAATTTCTGTTACTAATGAATACAGAAACACTTTGCACACACTGTACCTTTGAACCTTAAGAAAAGGTGTGACCTTAGGACCTTCCAGTAACTCGAAGTTCTTAACAATTAAGATATTACAACTTCTCCCAATAATCCAAAAATAAACAAATCTAGTCTTATATGAGGCCTGACAGACACTGATCACTCCAGCTACAGGAATACCACCCCAGCAGCAAGGGAGCAGCAGGGTTCAATGGGGTCAGACTCCCCAGTCCCTGTTCCCTGTGCCCTGCTTAAGGTAACACAAGTGCTCATGCAAACTTCTTCCAGTACAGCTCTGTGCAATTTGGGCCCACTGCAGAGGAAACACTGGAGAAAATGTCCAAGAACCAGGTTGTTTGCTCTGTTAGAGCCTTCCTTGTGGCTGCACCCCAGTCCATATTCAGGATCCATATTCAAAAGTAGCTGCACACCACGTATTCTAGGGACAGGAGCTGTTTCTGCTCCCTAATTTGCTTTAAGACCTTTAGGTCAAGAGTAGGAAGAGTCAAGGTGCCAAATTCATTAAGGAAAACATCATCCTACCAACTGCCCACTGCCTGATGTGCAAACAGTCCTGACACCCAAGCCAGCACAAAAAATAGGACTGAGGACATCACCAGCACATCTTCTGGAAGCCACCAGCAAGGAAGAGTGCTGGGGAGAAAGTGCACACACTGCTGAGCCTTTCATAAACAGAAATGTGTCTGAAAGTTTGTTTCGGGAGTTCGACTTCTGCCCGCAATGGCCAACGAAGACATGGCACAGTGACTGGACAACCTGGTTTAAGAACCATTTCTCTTCCTGATGAAACAAAGTTGGGAAAAAGTTTTTTTTTTTGTATACTTTTTTATCCCCCACACATACCAACAAACCAATCCATTTTTTGTATTGAGCTTAGGAGAAAAAGTCCTTCTGACCTTTCTCCTGGCTTGAAGGGAAGGGGGGAGAAAATATACCTATATAATAAAGTTAAAGCTCAAACCCACAGATTTATCTGTTGATCATCTCATTCAGCTCTGAGTTTCAGCAGGCAGCTTCTGGTTTATTATCAATATTTAATCAGCATTTAACTCTGACAAGCATTAAGATTTGAAATTTTAAACTAAGTGCAACTTTGCTAAATCCTTTGTGTTGATTTTTTTGCTGTTAAAGGTTTTCTAAAGGATTCTATCTCTGGTATCTTAAAAGTCTACACGTATCTTTTGTTATCAATAATGTACAATTTTAGTAGCATGTTTTGTACTTTGCAAATTTTCAGCATGCAAGCTATCCCTGATTTACTATGCTCACTGAATGCTGTTTGATTATTGGAAATGCTTTTACTACATTTAAACAAATGACTGCTCCTGGAAAACTAATACTATTGTCCATAATTCTGCAAAAATACATTTCCCCTCCCTTCTCCCCAAATCAAACATTTTGAATTCATACTTTGAGGAAAAACTGGCATATAATTAGGCATTATGCCTAACAGTGCTAAATAAAGGAGAATGTAAACGTCTTAATTCTAAAGGTTTAACCATCAAAGCCCCTTGCTGTATCTCTTCTGTTATTTGTGTTTCTGTTCAGAGCTCCTTGGAGCTCGCAGAAAACAAAAGAAAAAAAAAAAAAAAAAGAAAAAAAAAGAAGCAAGCAAACAAACACACAGAATAAAAATCTATTTTGCCAGCTCTGAGCTGCCTCCCACCCCGCATGCCCGAGGCCAGGACGCCCGGGGCCACACGGCTGCTCCTGGAGGAGCAGAGTCCTGCTCTGCAACTGCTCCGAGCGGCTTAACCGCTAACTCAGGAGATGGGATTTCACCTGAAATTAAGCTATCAAGCAATTGAGCTCAAACTCAATCAACCAAACCCTTAACCTTCCCTGTTTCAGTGGCACTGCTCTAATTAGGACTCTATCACTATTTCCATTACTATCTCCTATTCTCATGGTTTATTATCTCAGAGGTTTCAATTCTCGCCCAGTTTAAATTTGACATCCAGTTTCTTGGACCACATATCATTCATTATGGCTTTATTTTATGAAGTATGTTGCAAGACTACAGACTCATCCTGCAATAAACAGGTTTTTGTTGAAAACTGCACTCCTCACCGCAGCAGAAGCCGGCCAGAGCCAAACCTCCTTTGAGAAACAATCCTGACATTAAAGAACACATTGAACAGCTTGTTTTCCATTAAGTTTTAAATTTTGTTGAGCAGTTTGATAACATATCCTTGAACACAAATCCACCTGTGGCACACACCACAGCTGCCCCATGCTTCTCCAATCCTCACTGTCTTCCCCCCGAGCCTGGATCAGCTTCTAGGAAACAGAGTTTGGCTGAACTCTGCTCACCAGCTCTGCTCCGGGGTGAGAATCAATAACCTATGATACACAGGAGATCAGACTGAAAAATCTAATGGTCTTTTCCAGTGAATCATCCAAACTGCTTTCTGCTGAAGGATGAGTGACAGAGGGGATGTGTGCCTGAGTGGTGCACTGACAGTAGTAGTACAAAATAGATCTGCTTTTGGAGATAGAGCCTACAAGCTTCAGGGAGTCTAAAGGTAGTGTCCTGCATTTAACACCACCAAAATTCCAAATTTTCCTGGGTCATACAGGACATGAACCAGGAACAAGAGGCCCATTAATTATGAGGCCCTCTGATGCACCTGGGACTTCAAATTCTTCCCTTCTTCACAAAACCTCAAAGGAACTACACTGCAGATCAAGGAAGTACTGTCTCCTTAAACTGCAGGATCTGCTTCTTCTCCAGTAGCTGAAATACATCTAATACTTCATGGGCTCCACCATAAAAAAAGTAAACCAGTAAGATTCAAATCTTGAAGAGAGGAATAGATCATATAGCTGACATACAACACTGGCCTGGCCAAGGATTGCAATATTCACTTGAACTTCGTGAATTTCATCCTAACTAAATAGATATTTTTGGCAACAAAGAACTGAAAAAAAAAAATCCCAGATCGTCCTCAGATCTATTTTAATTTAAAACAGAAGAGAACAGGGACATTTTTTCCCCCTTCAAGTACATTTTAATAAAATTAAAAATAAAAATAGCTCTAATTCACTCCAATGCATTTAGTCATTCTGTAAAATTCTAAGTTTGAAATGAAATCACCATTTTATATTCAAACAAGGTCAAGAGAACAGCACTAACGAGCACTGACATCACAGCGAACAGCAGCCACTGCTCAGCGCTTACATCAGTGTTGCTTGTTGCTATGGTGCTTAACCGACTATTAATTTCTGAAAGAAGGTGATTATAAAGCAGCCATATGAACCTCAGTCAGATGACACCCTTCAGTACCAAACACTGATCTGCGTTACTCTTCTCTTCTGCAAGTTAATTTTGTGAATCACCACTTTTGTGATGTTAATATTCCTTCCCAACTTGAAACTTTGGACCAGAAGAGAGGCAAGGAGTTAATTTAGAAAGCAAAGGACTTTCACGCTGCTTTAAATAAAAATCATTTTGCAGAGAGTGATATTTCTTTCCTTTTTGCTGTGCTCCAAAAGACTAAAAAGCATGTGTTTTAACTTTTGCAGTGATAATAAGCAGTCAAATTAACAGCTAAATTTTGCTCTCCTGCTCTGCCCGACGTGCTGCTGGAAATCCAGGAGTGTGTTAGCCTAGAATGAAGTAGCACTGAAGCTGACTTGACCACTCCCCAGGGATTTGCCTCAGAAAGGGGACCAGCCCAGCACCCATGGGCCATGGAGCTGCACCCACAGCAAGGTCTTCCCATTGCCCCACAGGCTCTGCCCAGTTACCAAAGAGCCTTCTCAAAACATGCCTGAAAGACAAAACGTGCATCTTTTTGGCCTGGCTCCTCAAATGCAATTGCACACCTAAACCAGCGGCTTCCCAGGCAAAATATGGGTTTTTAAGGCACAGCATTTACTCCAAAAGCTCCAAGCCTAATGCTGCAAACTTTATCCATGTCGCCAGAAAAGCCTTTACTTCTGCAGCTAAGGTACGGTCTTAGGGTTTGCAGGATCAGATCCTTTGTTCAGACTTAGTTCAAAAATCGTGTGAAAAAACAGTATATTTGTATTTACCTTCTTCAGTTGCCCCTGTAAAGCAATCTTCAGTTACAGCCACCCAAAAAGGTCACTCTTCTTACCCTGCAGAGAAAGGAGGTAACACACGTGACTCTGGGTCAGTGTCAGCAGCAACACCCAAAGCATTTTCATTGGCACCACATTTGCAAGTACAAACATAAATAAAGCAACACATGAATCTAATCGTGTTTGATGGTGAATGACTTTCAGAGAGAGTTAATAAAAACAATCAAGTCACAGGACTGCTGCTTATCAGTACCAGCTAGTGTGAGGTTCTTCAGTTCAGCACAAACAACTTGGTCTTTGGGAGGAGAAAAAGAGAAGCAAAAAACCCCATGGAGATGAGACATCTTTGTTCTCTAACATAAACTTTCTTAATCTTGATGTCTATCAATCTATTTTCAGTTTGAATAATAAATGAGTTCAGTTCTTTGTTTCAGAAATCTGACTATTGTCTGCATGGGTTCTCCTTACTTAAGGCATTTTAAGACCATTTGTAACCGCTGCTATTTTATCTTCTGGATCATTTCTTTTTTCTCATCCTTTTCCATAGAGACACAGTCCTAGATGAGATTTTAGAACTAGCTGCATCTTCCTAATTCAGAAAGTTGTTTACTGTCTTGGGATATCTTCTCATTAAGCATTACCAAGAGCACGCCAAGTACGCCAAGGTGGTGAGAGCAGTGGGTATTAAAAGGAGGAATAATTAAAGTGTATCTTTATAAAAAGTAGGAGGGAGAAAACAGCACGTGTCAGTTTTTTTTACCCTGTATATTACTGCATCTTGTGTACTCTCTCTTATGCAAAAGAGTATGTAATCTTTTAAGAAACATGACAATCTGCCACTTTCTGTTCATGTAATTGGGATCAACATATGGTACAAGAGAAAAGAAAAACATTTGTTTATTAATTTAGATCAAGTTACTAACTCAAACCACTAACAGCATTCAGAATTAATTCCACATCAATTGACCAAATACCTTAACAGAGTAAAATTATAATTTCACTGAAATGTTGATCTTCTGCTGCAGGGGCACAGAGTAACATGCAATATAGACAGAAAGAAATATGTGATAATTTGGTGACACAGATGACTTCATACGAAACGGAAAGTCAGTGACATGTGGATGTGTAAGACAGAGCTACGTGAAACTCCATTTCATAAAATTCACACAGTGATGTGGAGTTTTGGGGGTGTTTGTGAAACTCACCAAATGGTGAGTTGTGCTATTTACATCACTAGGTGAAGCTTTTTCCTGAAGCAGTAAAATACTAACCTCTGGGAAAAAATCAGAATCTTCACTAAGTTCTTTCAAAAGAATATGAACTCATTCACCATTTATTTTGGAAGGAAAAATGTTTTCACAATGAGAACGAGGCATTACTTCTTTACCATTAAAACCTGATTATTTTTAGCTGGGAGAAAAAATATTACCTTGATATTAAATAAATATTGGTTTTATCTGTTGCTCAGTGGCACTTTATTTCATTTATTTTTTATGTTTTGAGTGAGAAGCTCTTCACAGTTCTTGTAATGCAGTATCAGAACATCAGGGGCCAAAATCTGTACATGGTTGCTGTATAGGAAGCCCTGTGTGCCTTGCTGAGGTACACATATAAGATATTCCTGATTCTGCACTGTAAAGGACATAACACTACTCCATCATAATAGGTCAGGGCTCACCTTCCTGAGAGCATGTAAAACAATACATCTTTTATGTAAAATACATGACCTCCGACATGTGATGTGCTCTTAGATTAGCAACAATAAAGGCTTTTATCCTGCTTTGCTGCAGGGGTTATCTTGGGTTTGACACTTTAAACCTCTTTTCATATTTATCTGTTTTATAAATTTTCTGAGTATTTGGCAGTCAGATCTTTATTTTGGCAGTATTTTGGCAAGCAGACTTCATTTTTACCCTGAGTCTTCATGATAGCAAATGAACCATCTTAAAATGTACTTTTTAAGGAAGCTGATGAAAATTACATGTTTGCATAAAATGTGCATTCAGTATCTCTTTGGACAGTGTTGAAAAAGGTAGGTATCATTTTCTAAACACATTTGTCTTGCATGAACCAAACACTCCAAGGAAATCTGGCCCAACAATCAGCTGGTGAGAGACCAACAGGGTCTACAACAGGGGGCTGAGGAGGACTCAGCTCTCCTCACAAATTACTCCCTGATTGAAATTCAGACTGCTTTAATTTCTAGTTATTAAACTCCTGCTATATGTTACCTGGCTTTCAAAAATATGGATAATGTACCATTAAAGTTAAAATGAGCAGCAGAAACAGCTGTTCCCACCTGTGAAAATTTCTCATTAATAGTCTAAAAGTTGAGTATCTCAAAATGTAGAAACACAAATACAGACTTTCCTCCTGAAACTGTTTATACGGGTGAGCAAATTGATGTAGGCAACACACATTCCTTCCATCATGCTGTCTTTAAGATAAATACAAAGTACCATCAACACTGTGTGTGCGTGTGGAGCAAACAAAGAAAAAATCCCATCCTACCAAAGCAAGACATTTCGCTACACTCATATTTTCCCTCCAAGGAGATGATTAAAATAGAAAACCAAACCACAAATAAAAATCCACTTTGCAAGCAAGCAGCAGTGCTCCTGCTGCCTGGGGAGCAGAGAGAAGGTCTCAAAGCACCCTCAAAGCCACCTCCAAGGCTCAGCTGATTCCATACATTAGGAAGAGTCCACACAAAACCGTGCCCTGAACAGATTTTATCAGATATTCCTGAAAAGGTCAGGTGTGTTCACCACGTGCCTCAGTTTACCCACTAGCGAGACAGGTAATTGTAACACAGTTAGAAATCCTTTGATATATAAGGATACTTTTTAGAACAGTGTTTTGGGCAGGATTTTGGAAAGACAACAGTAATCTTTACCAGATCATGCCCTGAGTCAGTGCCCATAACCTGTTCCCACAGAAAGCCTCACTCTTGTCCTGGATCAGGTCCTACCTATTACCCAGTACCCAGGGACCAGGCAAAGATCAGCAGCTTTGCCATTACACCTGCTGTTGGGCTGGACTTTGTAACTCTTCTGATCCCACAACATTTATTTGATTTAGTGATCTCCTCCTCCAGGGCAGCGAGGTCATTGCAGGGAGGCTGCAGGATGGAGCCCTAACTCCAAGGGATCACTGCAAAGCCAAATTTAACCACTAATACAGAGAACACTCAGAAACAGAGACCATTGCAGAATGAAAGTCTACTTAAAACTCTAACATTTTTACTAATATCTAAATGAGAACAGCCTTGGGTATAGCCAAAAATAGATTAACAGGGACCTTGATCCCACACAAACTGGCTCTGAGTAATTTTACACAGGAAAGTAGAACACCAGTTGAGCTGCTCCTCTGCTCAGAATTATGCATGTACATTTTTTTGTCAGTGTCCCAGCCCTCAGAAGCCTACAATTTATTACAGAAAACCTAAAGCAGCAAAGGCATCTCCCCTTCACTACCTAGAAAGCTCACTTTTTAAAAAATAAAAAAAAAGGTAAAACAGACACACACACCTAATAATACAAGAAAAAATTGGTTTTGAAATTAGATTTTGATTTATTTTCCTTATATTAGACCAGCTGAAATGTATTTAATGTGTCTGATTAAAATATTTACTAAAAAGCTTCCTGAAAGTTTTAAAATACCAAAACCTGATCACCAAAATAAGCACTTCTGTGCAGTAATTTCTTCTAAATAGAGTGAACCGTAACCACCTAATACAGCTGTTCTTTCCCCTCAAAACTCCCTGAGTCACATTCAACTGCACGGAGGCTGAAGTATGAAATATGTCCTATTATTCTCATAATCATTATTTTCTTGTCCTATGCAAGAAAAGACGCAGTCTGTGATTTTATCAACTGCATATTTGTAAGAGAAAAACAAAAATGTTTTTTATTTGGTATTTTGTTGGTTCTGAAAATACAGGACATACATTGATTGTAGAGAAAACAGCTGGTACCAGGCAGACTCGTGGGCCAGTCCTGCACACAGGTTACTTTCATCACCCAGCACACTCAGCTGGGTTACCTGCACTAACACAAATTGTGTAGAACTGTTTTGAGGACGGTCAGCAGTTGTGTCTTCAGTTTTCTTGTAACTATTTTTAAAGAGCTATCTAGCACTCTGAAAAAAAAATATTAAACTAAATACTTCAAATAACCTGAAAGAGAAATATTTTTTCTGACCACTGTCAGAAGGGTGGCCACTTTTTATTGTGCAGCATATATTAAATCTCAGGAGGCATGGCACAGGGGATTTTCTATACCAGGAGTCATTACCACCTCCTCAGAAAGTGAAATGCAGGTGAGCAGTGAAACTGTGAGAGACTAAGTATACTTCTTCCACCTCTCTTTGAAGAGGGGGAAGTGGATTTGGTACAGGCCAAAACACAGGGATATCAGTGCTCACTACCTTGCTGCTTCTCAGTGGAAGGAGGGAGCAAATCATACTGTATTTTCCTTTTCAGTCATTAGCAGGCCGTTCAGAATCTCTGGCTGGTGCTTATTATTTATTCCAAACAGAAATAAAATAAAATAAAAATAAATAGCAGCAAGAGGACAAAGCTACGCACAGCACATTTGCTCTTTCAAGATAATATTACCTTTCAAGTCCACCGTAACCTTGGAAAAGAATTACTCGGTGTAAGCCAAATCTACAAAACTAATCACGATCCGTTCCTCCCCCGCTTTTTAACAGCTCTTACAGGGAACACACGGGTGCAGTTCGCAGGCAAGTTGGGAACAGCTCGCTTCCAACACGGGATCTGCACCGCGATCGCTCAGTCCTGCATCTCTGACTGATGGATGGGCTCTTTGCCTCTCCCGTGTGACAGCGCTGGCCCTCACCGCATCCATCCCAGGTGAAGGGAAGGCGCTCCCGGGAGCCACCCAGCCTGTCAGGTGAGGAGAGGCCATCCCCGAGCCAGCCCCCATCTCCCTCGGGCAGATCCCAGCTCCCCGAGCCACGGGCCACCATCTCCCGGAGCCAGAGCCAGCCATCAAACGCCGCCGCCTGCCTCGTATCGCCAGATCTTCCCCGTTTCTTAAAATAACTCCCCGTGCCTCAGTGCCAGCCTTAACCATTTTTATGCCTGCGCTACAACTCTCCTAATGAAACTTGACCTCTGCGGGTGGCGGCGGGCGGGGGATGCCCGATCCCAGCGGCGGCACCGCCGCGGCCACCGGGGCCGGTCCCGCAGCGCCGGCCCGGCCGGGACCCACCGCGGGGCCTCGGGCAAGGCTGGAGCTGCCCCCAGCGCCACTTTCCCAACACACACACACACACGGAACCATGGGCACAGATCGCCCCGCTGTGCCGTGACCCCGGCGCTGCTCGGGGACAATTCCCGCCCCCCCCCGGTCGCCCCCGTCCCGTCCCTTACCTGGCAGGCGAGTGACACTCCTGGTCGTGGTCATGTGAAAATATTTTCGAGGTATCCTTTAACAGCCTTTAAATATTGAAGCCTAAAAACAATATTTGCTGTTTTACCTTTTGAAGCTTTAACAAAAGCTTTGTTTTAGCATTTACCTCGGTGTGCAATAAGAGTTAATAATCAAATCCGTCCCAACCCCCACAAATGTTAAACAAAAAGATAAAAGAAATGCAAATAGCTATTGTCATGGAAAGTTAAAGTACCTGTCTGTATTTTTAAGTGAAAACTATTATCTCTATCAATCAAAATTTAAGAATACAATAGCACTAATCACACGAGGTGCTTTGACTGAGGTACTTTTCCTCATAAAAAGTTTTTTGTTTTTTTTTTTTTAACTGGTGCATAAAAGTAATACACTTACAATTAGACACGGTATTTGTAATTTTGTTATTAAAAAACCTCAGCAGTCTTATTGTTAATAAATGCCTCTGAGTCTGTAGGCTGATTCGTACCCAAGAAGACCAAAGTCCCTACATATTTTAATAAGGTTGATGAAATTTTATTCAGATTCTCACACTTTCCAACATGTGGTGGAACAGCACACTCTTCTGTTTGAGAGGAGTTACTCAAACGAAGGAAATAGTTAATTGGGAACCAAAACTACTACTTCTGGCCTCGCCGCACATTTTCCACATGTCTCCAAGCGCTGTCTGTGCTTCAACCCTCAGCCTCCAAGACGTGCCCTTTGTCGTCTTTCCTTTAATTTTTGATGCCAATTCCCTCCCGTCGGACCCCGACGCTCTCCCAGCCCAGCACACATTACGTATACACTGTGTACATTGTGCAGGCACACCGCACGGATTCTCTCCAAAGTCATTTTTAAAACTAATTTGTCCAGACGGAATCAGAAACCGAGCTGCGCAGTTAATAAGTGCAGGAGCGAGCAGCAGTAATTATGCCTGTACTAAAAGAAAGAGCCCGAGATTAAAATACCTATAAGTAAATAGTTGAGGCAGGATGCCATTATGCAAACTCCGCTCTCGGGGAGGGATGTCTCCCACACTGAGGAGCAATAGGACTGTCATTTTCTTCCCCCCTGCAATATCAGGTTTCCTACTCCACAGCTCTGGTACTCTGCATCATGGCTAACATCTCTAGTGTGCTATTAATATCAATGAAGAGACGATTCAATTTCCACATAAGAAAAACCTCCCTATTACAGCGCAGACATTCGAGTGAGGACCCTTGCAAAGGAAACAATAAAGACCAGAGGGCTGCTTTTTTTTTCCTTCCCCCCTCCTCCTCCTTTTTTTTTTTTTTTTTTTTTTTTTCCTGCTTCTTTTGCAGTTCTGCGTTGCTCACTGTTTGAAAGCTTTTAGCTAACAATGGAAGCATTATCTTCAGGACAGTTACAAAACAGGATTTGTTAGTACAAAGAATAATAACACCGAACTCATCCCCCCCACCCCCCCGCCACTTCCCCGCCCCGCAAATACCTGCCTATTGCAATATGGCATTTAATACTTGATTCAGAAGTATATTCCAGAAACACCTGTATCCTTGATCTAATTCCCTGCAACAAACTCCCTCAGCGGACCAGTTTTGCTCAAGGAGGTTTGGACAACTACAAACAAACAAATATTTTGTGCATTTATAAAATGGAACAGAAACAAAAGTATCTTATTCTACCGAGTGCAAACTTACCCATTAATGAGGAAGAAAAAGGCTTAGAGCTGTAGAGTAATTCCCAACCAACTGCAGAAAGTTGAGAGTTTGAAAACACTAAAGCACTTTTAACTATCAAGCCTTTCTGTGCTTCAACACTGGCTGCAGTGTAAGGAAGGACTGAAGGTATGTGGTCTAAACACAACAAAAGCCACTGCCTTACTCTAGATTAAATATGCAGGAAGAGGCCCCTTTGCATAAACACAAACACTCAGCAAATGAGTAACTGGCTCAAATCAGACGCCTGCTGTGCATTCTACCTGTCCTGATCTCTGACAAGCTACACAGCTTGTTTAAGGGGATAGGAGCTGCAAAATCAAATCAAATCATAGAGCTAAACGTTCTGCTCCTCTGATAGTGATAGTAAATAACAACAGCACCAACAACTCCACGCCAAACGCTCATTTCTAATCTAAGCACTGCTCTGGCACTGAGCTGAATCGTGTGCTGTGCCCACTTTGGCTCACCCACCCATCTCACCACAGCAGAAGAAACACAACCAAACACCACCTGTAAAATTAATTTTCATTAACTACTGAAATCCAATACATTCCTGGCCCGGCCTTTTCTTAAGAAGGATTTAAAATTAATACAGAGACTTTTGGTTGAGTTGACAGACTAAATCTGAATTTGCTTTTACTGTCCCTGTTTTGTTTACTATATAAAAGACATTCCAGACACAAACCTATTTTAGACGTTATGAATCACCACATAATGCACACCTATTTACTAGTTTATTTGGGGAAAAGGAAATTTCTGAAGCGTTCCTTAAAAACATTATTTTCAAAATATTGCTCTCATGAAACGACCCCTCCAAACTATATTTACTTCAAAAAACAACTAAATTAGAGACTGTGATAACCACCAAACACATCTAAACATTTATTATTATAATTGAATATACATAATTATATACTGTGATTTACTCTTCCTTCTAGAGAAGTAAATTATTTTTCAGCCTCGTTTATCCTTCCAGTCCAGAAATAGAATGAAGCAGCACGATTTTAAAGCAATTGGAATTCACCAGTGTCCCTTCCTAACTTAAGGAGTCAAATCACATTGACCTTTTATTGTAAGTCCTAGCTACATGTTGGTTTTGGTAATTTAATTATTTTTTAATAACTTGCAGTATTAAATGATTGCCATTGAAACACAAATAAGATTATGCTCCTCTGCCTTACTCTCTGGTGCTCCAGACTACAGAGTAACATGGACGACACGACTGCGTCCGGCCCCGAAATTTCATTCTGAAAGAGCACTTACACACAGGCAGACACAGGAAAATTCAGCCTTTCAAGATGCAACACACATTTACTGGATTCTCAAGCATGTGTCACAGATTATTTCAAAGGATACTGGATATAACTCACAGTTTTAATGGGCATCGAGCGTGTTCATTTCCACTGAGCACTCGTATGGTATGGAGGAGTTTTTACACCTCCTTGTACAAACTCACCAGGTTAAAGCACAAAAACATTGATAACGTGAGCTAGTCAAGCCTAACAGGATAAAAATCCTCCAAGAAAGAATCCCGCGAGAAATTTTAAAGCCCCTGTGTCGTTCACCATTTTTGCATTGAAATGACCTTCCAAATAAGGCATCAGATAATACCATTCACATAGATGGTACCGATCTAACCTTGATGCAAATAAACCATAGAACAAAATTTAATCAGTATATCACGGCGTAAAAGCCTTTGTCCATCCCAATGGAGCTTCTAATGACTGTTTTGGCACTTCTGGCTGGTAGTTATGCCTCCCTGCTCATATATATCTCATACTGGTTGAGCAAGCTAATGGAACTGCTGTTAGTGGAATCCAATATTAATACCCTGCATCGTGCAAAACTGGATGCAACTGAATATATTACACAATTACAGGTAGTATCTAATTCCATAGGTATTAGATATACTAGTCTCTAAATGAATATTTCAATAGAGAAAGTGATATAAATACTACATTTCAGGTAAGATATCTATGAACTCTGTACCTGCCAGTCTTCCTGCTGTAAGCCTGCCCTACACTCACACAGCACAGACACAGGACCCTGACAAAAATTGGCAGGCAAGCTTTAGATGCTGAGTGACACATACTGATGCAGAGAGTCAAAGATGTCATCTTCATACAAGCTCCACTAGTTATAAGCTTGAGAGAAAAATGAAACAAAAAAAAAAAACAAAAACAAAATAAAACAAACAAAAAAAAAAAAAAAAAAGAAAGAAAAAAAGCAGAGGGGGAGAGTGGAGCAAGACCTCCAGAAAATAAACAGGGTGTACAGTTTCAAAGGCTACAGACACAGACATTTCATTGTTCAAGCCAATTATCAGTGGAAAATAATAACAACAGATGGATTCAGAGTCACTGACTTTTCATATGCACTTCATCTCTGCACAACAGATGATGAAATGCGAGAGCTATCTCGGAAAGGCAAAACATCTTTCAGTAAAAGAACTCTATACTCCAGATGGGGACCTTCTAAGGCAGCTGATTATCTTCTTATAGTGTTGTAAGATAGACTTACTAAAACATTTCCAGAACTGATCAGATCGGATGAGCACAATGGCAGCATTATGAGGAGTAAGTTGCTCTGGTCTCAGACTTGTGACTGGACTACTAAGAGATTTCAATGAGGTCAGAGCTGCCCATCCCCATTTCCACATCAAGTACTGGTTCTAAAAACTGGGCCTAAAGCTGCTGCTCCCAGCTGAACATGGGGTTCAGCTTTGTGTGGAGAGGGGATGCAGATACAGGGCCACAGAATCAGTGTCAGCATGAATTCGTCTCCAATAGAAGTCCCACCACCACGAGAAAGCTGAGTCTCCTCACCTTCTGCAAACACACATTCCACATAGGGACACACGCAGAGGACAAAACATGTTTACCTGTAGGACTGTTTCCACTATAATTGCCAGATGTAGAGGGAACTCATCATCCAGGAGCCTACAGCAATGTAAGCTGGGAGTAACTTCATCCAAGTCAGTGGAGTTACACACCCACAAAAACTGGTGTGAAGCACAAGACATAAATTCTTTCTTACAAAGCCTTTACAAAAACCCATCTTTTTATGGGAAATAAAAAATTGCTTTCAAAGGGAAATAACAAACACATGTAAATTTTGGTGGTTCCGGTGATAAGCAGTTCCAACAAATGTCACAAACACCTACCTAGCACAACCTTCTCCCACTCAACCTGAATACCACAAAGTATGTGTTTTTGATCACATGAATCAGGTATGCCACAATCTCAAAACTTAAAATAAAAAATGAGTAGTGGAAAAATTAGCTCATTAATCTTTAAGACAACATTTCTTTAATGGAAGAACACTACATAAGTAGTGCATTAAACTGAATCGGTTGCCATTTCCACAGTTTCTTCTTCACAACACCGCAAGGAAAATCTAAAAAAATGGCATTCTCTGTAAATCAATACCGCACACCAAGGGGGAATGATACACACACACGCTCTGAACTTGCACCTAGTGCTAATTTATTTCACAAGTTACAAAACATTTCTGAAGTAGGGGGCTGTTGGCTTCACAAACGTGAAGGGAAGAGACAAGTTTGTGGGCACAGCGTTTCCCCTCTTTGTGAACTACTTTGTCAAAAGTAAATTCACAGGGGAACATACGAGCAAAGAGTAAATTTTGCCCAGGGCAAAATTCTGCAACTGCTTTAAGAAGCAAACAAGAACACAAAAGATGTGTAATACAACCATCTGGCTCTACTCATGCTATATCAATAATCCCCAAAATTTATCCCCACCCCCTTAATCAACCCACACTGATGCCACAAAACCAAATGGCATCACTTATGCTTCCTGCCCATCACATTTTGAAATGATATTTAATATGCATACAGTACATATTTGCATGTTAATCAATTTCTTTAAGAAAAAAATATTTTTGCTTCTTTAGCTATTAGTTCTGCTTTTTTCTACTTATTCACACTGGGATCTCTAAAACCACCAAGAAAGTCCTTGTGGTAAAGATACTCTCATATCAACACAGCATCTCAGGTATCAGGATAACGTACCGGTCAAAATTTCAATCTCTTCTTCTCTCTAGTTCTGTGTCACAGTTTGAAAATAGCAGAGGGTGAATAATAACATGCCAGCAAAATTAGCTGTTCAAGAAACACGGGTAAGTGATCCGTTTTGAACTCGAGGCTGGATGCATTTCTAAGCATTACCCAATTTGGGATGCAGGGAAGGAGTGACAGAGGGAAAATGGGGTATCCTACGTGTCTTTTATTTTGAAGATTTGCAAGAATTTTTCAGGCCTCCCCCATGCAGGAGCCAGCCTGTTCGTGAAGGAGGAAAATGGGAAACTCCTGGCCACAGAGGGAGGACAAGACTCTGCTGTGCTTTGGCTGAGCACCGCTCTCCCTTCCGACCCCAAGCCTGCAGTGGAAGACCACCTCACAGAGGTGACAGACAAAAAGCCATCCATGCAAAGTGTCCAAAAGGGTGGCTCCACGATTGTTTGGGGGAGGGATTGTTTTCTTGAGGGAAAATCATCCTTGTAACCATCGTGATTCATACCAGGAGCGTGCAACGTGAAACCGGTACCAAAAACAACACTACAAAGACGGTCTCTCCCTGGCGCTTCACCGACCGACGGCCACGGCCCCGGGGGCTGACTCAGAGCTCTTCTTCTTAATCGACTTTTCTGCAACAACATACCCTGGCCCAAGCCCTGCCTCTGCCCATGGCTGGCTGGCACACTCCCCGTGACTGGCACTGCCCGGGGGACATGGCACGGCGGGGCCGGTGCCCCACGGCCCTGCTGAAACACGAACAGATGGCTGTAACACAGAGCAGGAGAAATACAAGCCCTGAGCACTCATGGCATAGGTGGAAATGTTTTGCAGTTATTTTCTTTGGAAATAAACATACGTATAGCGGTTATGTCTGCTCCCCTCATCCAGACTACCAAGCTGAGATCACAAACACTTTGTTAATTTTTTTTTTTAAAATCCACTTTTGGATTGCTTCTGCTGTTTGTACGGCTTGACTTGTACAGCCTCTTTGTAAGAATTGAAAACAGTCTCCCCACAAACACAGGAATGGACAAATGGTTTAGAGAGCTAATCCACACCTGGGCTACGTGAAGGGGGCTGATATTTTCCAAACAGAAACACAACCCCTTTCATATATAAACCAGATTTGGATCCAAATGCTAAACCCTTCACCACATCCTACGTGGGGCTCTGTGATGGTGACGGGCACTGGTGGTGGGTGGTGGCTGCGCTGATGGCAGCCACGGGTGAGGAACTGCCATGCCCTTGGATTTGGATGTGAAGGGCAGACCCGTCCTTGGTTACACCACGGTGAATGCAGGGTAATCCCCATCCTGCACACGCCTCTTACAGAAGAATCTGGCCCTGTCTCGTTACTCTTGTTAGAAAAATGAAGGCTGTGACAAAAAATAGCTGAGAACTACATCTTGCCGATGCCAAAATACAATAATAACATGTTCAAAGATTTAATTTAGAAGACTACAAAGTCTAGCTCATACATCATAACACCTTGAAATAACACTTTAAGGTCAAATCCTGTGCATTTTTGGAAACCACCAAAACATAATGAAGTTTTACTTAAACACAGCATTTACATTTATAACGCATTTCAGATTCTTCAAGTAAGCTAGACCACATGCTAGGAAAATGTACTTCCCACAACATACAAATTAAGTCATGTAC
Organism: Acridotheres tristis; assembly: GCA_037013685.1. Classification (NCBI taxonomy): domain Eukaryota; kingdom Metazoa; phylum Chordata; class Aves; order Passeriformes; family Sturnidae; genus Acridotheres; species Acridotheres tristis. The sequence continues at coordinate 4,036,890 of CM072899.1, read as the reverse complement.
AGCCTTCCCTCCGCAGGCTGAAAAGCCACCGGCACAAATGGAAGTCCTGTGTATGGATCAAAGGCAGCATGTGGACCTCAGAACATGATTTTTTATATTTTGTTTTTAATTGGCAAAACATCAAATCCCACTAGCAGTTTATTTTTGTTGCCTTCCTTGCCCCTTTTCTACCTCTCCCACTTATTTCACAACGGAACATTTTTAAACCACCAGAAGTCTTTGTGGCAAAGATGATGTCATACTGACACAAGATCAGGTGTGAGGTATGGTATGAATAAATACTTATCCGCAAACACATTTAATTTTCAATGGTTGGGCATCGAGACACAAAGAAGTTCTTATGCAGACATATTAGCTGAGGATTTCATTTCGAATGGTCTGCATTTAAAAGAGCAAAACAACACACAGTGCAAGTCAGAAGGAAAAAAAAACCCAAAACCCCTTCTACCTTCCTTTTTGGTTTTGGGAAAGCAATGCACAACTCTGCTCTTCACAGTAATAAATATATGGTGCTTGATTACTTTGCCTTTTAAGTCACCGATACCATACAGGACAATTGTCCTTTATACACTGGCAATAAAAACTCTCCCTATGAAAATAAATATGTATTTTAGAGTAATCAAGCAGGAACTAATTTTGTACTTTTTCACAAGTAGCCATTTACTTTGGCACTGAATGGTAATGTGTAGCAGAGAACGCAGTATATGCTTTAACCCAAGAAAAATTAGACTTGAAAATTAATACACAGTGAAAGACAAATTTAAAGCAGCTTTCTTGTGTTCTGACATAAGAATATAAAAATGACACGAGCAACTAAAGATTAGTTTACATACTTTTCAATCACAGCTGCCGCTCAGTAACCACAATACCTTTAAAATGACATTCCACTGAAACAGATACAGTTTGGCTGCAACAGCAAGACACAGTTAATGTAGAATTAAAAGGGCATTTTTTATTTACACACATTGTACAGCGCTGAGCCCCAGCACAATTACAATGGAAAGATTTTTAGCATGATTAATTTGGAAATAATCTACTGATAAATAGAGTGCATTGCAAATGATTCTGCTGAGCAAATTTTTATCACCAGCCTTAGATGTCAAAACACAGTTTCAGGGACAGAGAAAGAACAAGTCACATCTTCTTGGTTAATATTTAATTGGGCGCTAAAGATTCCTCCTAAGGACCTCTGAACCATCACTGACAGCCCCACAAGATGTCCCTGTCTGTGAAACAGATACCAACCCTTTCTGTATAAACTAAAATAACATTAAATTTAATCAAACCATTCAATTAATAAATCACTTCAGTGGACATTGCAGCCCAAGCCCTGTTTAATTACATAATTTTAAAAATATTTGCACACTGCAACCACTAAGATTGGCTCCGAGGTTTCATAATACACACTTAACACTTGAGTTGGAGAACAAATTTATTTAATAAATGCAGAGCTAAGTACAATAATGCCACTCCACTCAAACTGCAAAAATCACTTAGCATCTCCTGCGAGAAAAAGCAAATAAACTTTTTCCCTATTTAAATGCATGTCCCTGTTATCATCAGCTCTGCCAGAAGCCACCTCTTTTCTGCCCTGGTCTCTGCAGTCAGCGGGATGCCCAAGCATAGGAAGGGGTGGCAGAGCTGGTGTCCTCTGCTTCACCTTCACACGGACTCCCTGGCCTTCCTCCATCCTTTCCTCCTAACTTTTCCCTCTATTTCTCTTTCTTTATTTGTCTGCCCCTCGTTCTCTGATGTTTATCGATGTTCCAACTCCCCTCATTCCCATCTCAAGCTCCTGCTCTGAGTTTCCTGCACTTGCTCTCTTCCTCACTGCCATCTGAGATAGCTGAGGTGAAAAAAGCTAATTGGGAAAAAACCCACAACAAATAGGACAGAAGGAGGAGGCTGGGGAGGAGAGCAGGGAAAGAAAACAGTTTAGTAAGGCCAAGCAGAACTGCACAATTTCCAATAACAGCAAGAGATGCTCCAGAGCACAAGGATGAAAAATAAAAGCCATGGACCAAGCGTATTACGAGAAGCAGGGTTCAGGTTCTGGAATGGGTGTAACGTCTGTATTCACAGAAAAACTCTGTGTATCCAAAGAAACCCACGTTACTGCCATATATAACTAGGTGTGACAACCTGGGAGAGGTTGAAATACATATGGACCAAGCGGTGGCCTTAAATGAAGGGGAAAAAAAGCAAAGCTAAGGGTTTGTCACAGCTTGGAGGCACAGCTGTGTGCACTCATACAGACTTTGCATTCATTCATATAGAGCACAGCTTTCAGGTCCTGTGGTTCCAGCACGAATTTTGGACGAAAGTTGAGACTCAAAAATAAATAAGTCTATATTTGGCCTGCCCTGGATTCGAGACACTCTCAGTACTACTTTGCATAGAAACAATCTGAATTAATACAGACTAAATTTTCCAGATTATAATATTCTTTACCAAGCCAATGGATGCACTTCTAAAATTCACTGCCCTGACAAATAGTAGAGCTCTTGAAAGTCTGCTTGTATTAGTTTTATGGATCTATTCTACTGCTTAAATCAGGTCTCATTAAAATTACCATCCACACAAGTTCTCCCACTGGGAAATCTACATGCCAGAGCTACTCCAGTTCCGCAGGCAGTGCTCGGAGGGGGTTGCATATTGCAAAATAACTGCGGACACGGTGGGGGGAGGACAGGGAGAAGAACAAGAGAACTCCAGGACAGCAAACAAGTGACTCCTTACCCTCCTCTTATTTTAACCACTCTAACTTTTGCTCAGGTGGTGCAATTGCATCCATGAAAACAAATGGTAGTGCCAGAAATGAAACTGGGACTGGGTGCTGTAAAAAGTGCCCCTCGGAAAGCCTGATGTGGCCCCAAACATCCATTTTAGTGTTGGAATGGCAGGCTAAATATGCAAACACTGCACCTGACAACTTACACTGGAGCATATGATCTGCACACTGCCCCTCCAGTTTAATTTTTAATAGTAACAGTACTTAAATCTCAGCATTAATGTATTAACGTTCAAATGAATACAATTAAAGGCATCTCTGTTTTCTTCAGTGCTAACGGCCTGGAAGATCTTTCTCCCCTTCATATTTGCAGGAATTATTACAGATATATTCTGTAGCTGTTGTTTTGGCAAAGAAGCAAAAACCTTTGCCTTTTAAATATAAAGTAACAGGAATAATGAATAATATATCTTCTGATTTTTGTTCTGCCATGATATATATATAATGATATATAAAATGTTCATTTATTATTATCACACATCCTAGGGAGCAGACATGCAAAATTACTTTTTTTTTTTGTCTTATAAGGGTCATTTATCATACGGAACATCCTCCAAATAGGTAGTCCTAAAATCTCAATTTACAAAGACATTTTTTAAAGCTGAATTCTTCAAACAGGGCTACTCTCCCGATGGTTAAAATAAAAACTTTATGATATTAACATAGCTGGATTTACGGAGGTAAAAATGCTCTGCATTTTGTTTTAGAAGATCCTGCCCCAACAAATTAATGTCTGCCTATTATTTTTATCCAAATCCTGCCACATTTATTAGTAACAAAAAACACTGCATGACCCTCTTTAGGCCAAATTCAGAAAAGAAAAGCATTTACTAAAAGAGCATTAATTTTTATCATAGCATCTGTGATCTTTGGGTGGGGAAAGAAAACACCATAAAGAACAAAGTCTGTATATACAAACTATCAGTCAGATTTTAACACTTATGCAGAATAATGCAAAGCTTTATTTCTTTTTGATGTTAGCAGGCTTTTCCCTTTTCTTTTTGCATTCCATTTTTCAATATGTAAAATGACAAAATGCAAAAAAACCAACAAAAACACGAAAATGTGCTTGTTAGGGCTGGCCTAGTTTTTTGAAACACGCACAAAAAGAAAACCCACTCATACGATCTTATTTTAATATGTAATAGAAGAATCTGGCAAACATTAGCCAGAATAAGTCTAGCCAGCGAATGCAGACTAACATAGCAGTCTGCTGCTGCAAGGCAGAAGGAAAATTTGATCTTGTTCTTCCAACACAGAAGAGCAGCATCTTCTACCTGAAGAGCACCCAGTGCAGGAGCACAAGCAAACATCAGCTCCTTGCTGCTCACACCAACACCTCACCTCCTTCTTGGCTGGCAATTTCCAAACAAACCCATCTCAGCTGTCCCATCTCCAGTCTTTCCTCAAGTCAAGAGTAAATCAGTGTCTTCCCCTCACAGCAGTGTGCTCAGTCCAGCACTGGCCATTGTCATCTTGGGAAGCAATACCCAGCACAACCCCAAGCAGTGGCAGAACACTCTCTTTGCAAAATTTCTTTGTGCCCAAAAACCTGCTCCAAGCCATGAAGCTTTGAAGCAGTACCAAGAGAAAGAGCCAGACAAAAAACTACCTCCAGGGGAAAAGAAAAGAAATAAAGAGATAATCAAGAAAGAAAAAGGGAATGGGAGAGCTGGAGTCAGCACAGCTAAAGACTCCAATAAGGAGGGAGGTGGAGGACAACTACAAAGCGCTTAATTATAAACCTAAAAATGTTCAAAAACCAATCTCACGCTAACAATTTGCGTATTTTGGGATTACCTACAGATGAGGAAGGTTCAGCTTAATCAGCTATCTGTACAAATGGATCCCCAATGTGCCAGAGCTGAACTCAGTGGACAATCCCGTTAGAGTGGAAAGAGCACATGAAACGCCCTTGAGAAATGTGGCTAATGCCACAAACACTGAGGAAACAACTGTTAATAAATTCTTCCATTTTCAGGCTTAGAAGGCAAAGGGCAAATGATGAAAGAAGCACAAGATGGGAAGGGTATGGCTAGCTTTATATGAAATCCATTTCATGTGTGACATATTCCTGAGGCAGGCCTCATTCCTCAGATTAAAACCAGTATTTTTAACCCACTTTAAAAAAAGCCTCCCAAGAGGGAAACAACTACATCTCTTCTTTAAGTCACCTAAATTTAAGATGTCTCTCCATCTTGCATGATAGGAGACAACAGGAGAAAGTCTATAAATACAGAGAATAGAGAGTCTTTGTAAAAAGAAAAGCAGTGCAAAAAGTATCTATTAAAAAATGTGTGAATTCAGGCATCAGAGACACTCTGTAAAATACAAGTCAGGACTTTGTCTTTTTGATCAATGCCACAGGACAGAAGCTTCTCCCACGTCCAACCACATTCATGTTGGAGATTCACTTGCTCTCTCTCTAACTTGTGTTTACCCAGGAAACACACTGTGGACCACTGTGTATGGAGAAGGTCACTAGCAGAAATAAATTGGAGGGTGGAGGCTTCCCCAAACCCAGGTTACACACTGAGACACACGAGTTTGTCAATGGCTGTAAGACAAGATCTCACCCTGCCACATGTTAGGCACAGCCCACGCTGGGCACTGCTGGGATGCAGGGTCAGGAGGTCCATGAGGATCAAGGTCCATGTGGTGGGACCAGACTTGAGGAGCTCTGCACTGCTGCCATTTTCAGCTCTAAGAAGCCACTCAGACTTCAAAGACCCACCAATGATACTGCAGGGCTCAATCCTACCAGCATCTTATCCATCCTTACCATTTTAAAACACATTTGCCACCACTGGCAGAGGACTCTGGAGCATCCCCAAGCTTCAGGGACCACCCTGCACCAACTCCTGTCCTACTTGGGTCTGATCCAGGCGCTCACACAGTGCACTCATACATTTTATTCTCTCTCTCCCTGAAGCTTTGGCAACTGAAATCTATTATGATATCAAAAGGTAGCTGACAACATAAAATGTATCCCGCTGAGTTGATGCCGCACACTGCTAAATTTACAACAACATAAGTATCATAAAAATTATAAGAACTGCAAATTAACCACTGATTTTTTTAGTTCAGTGACATAAATAACAGTAAAGATCTGGAAAACTTCCAAACATCTTTACAACTGTTTAATTTGTCAAAATCTATCAAGTGTATTTCAACCACAAACCTGTCCTCTGCAGTGCATTAGTTTTCACGTACTTATGCTGGCATCAAAGGCAGCAAAAATAAAGCTTCTGTAATTACTGTATTCTGATGCACCTTTCCAGTCACACTCTTATTTCTGCTTTTCTTCCCCTGTACTTCTCTGTTGACACTGACAGCCAGCAATGTTTTAAAAACATTCACACTAAAAAAGACAAAAAATCACTACTGCCTTCCACTCCTCCCAGGTTTGCCCGGGATACTCAAGGCAGCACACTGCTTTGTTTGCCCACTGGAGTGGTTTTCCACTCACGTGCTACGCGTTCCTCGCAATGCTTGCGTCAGCAAACCCTTTTATTTACTCCTTTATTTGTGCACCAAGCTCTGCAAATGCAAAGCCACCTTCCCGGCAGCTGCAGGAGAGCAGGCAAAGATCAACAAAAATAATAAATTTTATAGGGTCTATTTCTTTTCCTAGGGGAGGAGCTCATTTTTATGTAGCTATTTATTTTGTATGGCTAAATAGCAATTATTGTATTTTCTAAAAGAGTGTATTTCTTTCACAACCATTGCAACACTAACCAAAGTCCAAATATGTTGAATTGCTGATGAACTAAGGGTCTTTCTGAAGAAAAAGAATATAAAATGTGTACCTATTATTTAACTACTCAGGGGCTGTGAAGCTTCTAAGTCCCCAGTGCTCTGCCTGCTGAGAGAGCATTGACCACAGCACCAATGCAGCAGTGGAGAGGTTGCCAGTGCTGGCCCCAACAAAAGAAGACAGTTTTGCCTTTTGCAGAAAGAACTGGCCAACATCTTTTCATGTGGTATTTGTTGCCCTATACATGGGTTTGCACCAAGAAAATTCATATACAACTCCAGCTGCTGAGAGGTAGTTGCTCTATAAAATATAATAAATTGAGTAGGTGCTCAGAACTGTCAAGACTTTTACGTCACATTTTTGCTTTTACAAAGGCTTCCCAAGGTCAGGGCTTGGAGAAGGGCTTTTCCCTTTGAGCTGGCTCAGTTTTCTTCAGGAGCCATTTTGTATCTTTCCTCTACGTTAAATATGAAATATTACAGGAACTAATTAAACCTTCTTAAATGGGAGAAACTAATAAATCCCTCCCTCTAATGATACTGAAGTGCACTTGTGAGTGACTGAACAGAACAAACACACTCACTGCAGCTCCACAGGCATGAAAGGCCACTGCAGAGGCTGGCAGGGTGTGGGTAATGAAGAACTATTACCCAAATAGTCCCATGTGTTCCCACCAACCTCAAAGGTTCATATGCTCTCCAAAGCTGACAACCCTGTCACCCCAACCAGCCAAGGCTGAGCGACTCCATTACTTGTGAACCATAAGGGTAATGTGGCTCTGACCCCTGGGCTGAGGGGTACAGCATATTTTTTAGAGGGGAGTATCTGCTGGGGTCTGTTATTCTTCACAAGACAAAATCTCCACACATTGTCTATCCATATGGAAGCAGGAAAAGGAGGTTAAGGACTAAGTTTGACACAATAGGTTGAACCCAGCCCCCATTCCCAGTATATTATACAGTAAATCTCTTTATTCTGTAAGGGCAAAATAGAATTGCATACAGTTTGTCTTAAAAATGGGATTTATGCTTCAAATACAGGAAATCAACACAGAACATAGTGCAGCTCTAAAAAATTAAGCATCCAGATATAAAAGGAAATTTAAAATTAATTTTCCCACTGTGTTGTTTGCAAGAGCAATACACTTAAATGGCCACAACTCATTCAGTGACACCCAGAGGTACTATGTAAGCGCTATGAAGAAATGCAAGTAATTCAAAGTTCTTTGATTAAATCTCACATAATTGCACATAACTGGAAAAAAATCACAGCAAGTTGGCTTCACATATTGTATTGCATAAATCAGAAGCGATTCCCACAAAATCTCTCCTTTCCAGACTATTTTATCTAAGCAACATATAGCTGTTACAACAATTTTTGAGTGATTTTGATTCCCACTGTGGTATAATGAGTAATGAAGAAAGCACGTTTTTTTATTCTGGTTTGCACTGATGTGTTTCTTCTTTGACTAAACCCTCGCTGACTCAGTTCTGCCGCTTCACAACAAGGAGTTCTCATGTTTCCCTCTACACAGGAAAAAAGAAAATAAGTCTTCAAACTATCCTGTTCTCAGCTCAAACCAAAGGGAAGACCTGGGGAGGTCCTATAATTTGTGCTGCCCATTGCAGTAAAACCCTAGGCCAGGGTGCTGTGCTAGCCCACACCCAGCAAACAAACATTACCTGAAGAAGAAGGTGCCCCAAAACTGAGTTCTCTGCAGAGAAAAGGAGACCTTCAACATGAGCTTGAGAAACATTTCTCACTCCATTCAGGGGAAAACGGACTTGGCCAGAGTGATTTCCCTCAAAACTCAAAAGCCTGGCACAACAGCCTTCTGCAATCATCTTTCTCTGGCATTCCCAGAAAGGGTGACCACAAAAACTGCTGCTTGCACTGCAGAGAGAACTGGCCTTTTTCTGTGCTCAGCACCAGCCTCCCAGACTTAAGTTTCTCTTTCCAGTAATGTGCAATGCTAACACTTTGTGCTACATGGAGCCTAATATTTTCAGACCTGGAGACTTAATTACAATCTACTCTAATTGGCACATGGCACCAAAGTATAAATATTAATAACATTAACCAAAAAAAAAAAAAAAAGCCCTGATTGAGATGGCAAGCTGAGGACTGAATCAATAAATCAACAGTAATCTTTTTCCTTAATCATAGCTGCTACTCCACCCTTTTTATTGATCTTTTTCCGCTTTTTTTTTCTTTATTTCACTATAAATCTCCTGATTCTTGATTGAATGAGTTCAAAACAATTGCACACCTAGCCAGGATAAGCAACACTTTGGTTTTAAAACCCTTCTCAGGATAGCAGCTGCGCAGTGACTTGTATGATATTGACACCCCCCCTTTCATTGTGCAGCTTCTCCTCCTCCTGGAGCTCATCCCTGAGTCCCCAATCCAGGAGAGACTGGTGTCAGTCAAGATTTTTTCTGTCTAGGAAAGAGGTAACCATGCTAGACCTGACCTCCCCCTCAGCTACGATGATGCTTTCATGCACATATATAAAGGAACTTTCATTTAACTGTACTCTGTAGTCAGAAATCCAAACCATGTATTTTCTTTAGGTTTATCTGTTGATCGAATATTTTACTCCAATGTTCTCTACAGCATCATTATGGTACTTGCACATGTTCACCCCAAGTATAAATCTTCAGCATATCCTACCTGACTCTGCAGCACCTTTCCGGGAAACAGCTTTGTTGTGTTCTAGTAAACTTCACTCGTGTTATTTATTCTCCTTTAAAAAAGATGTTACACTTCACTGTGCTCATTCTTAGAAAAGACAAGTTTCTGCCTATCAAAAGACAAGTTTACTGCAAGGACTCTTGTAGTAATACTGATAATGGGTAGAAATTACACATTTTTATAAGGGAGATGACAAAGGACTTAATGTTTTATAATAGTTCTGCTGATATCATAGTTTCAACCAAACTGTGCTTTCAGACAAAATTATAGCCTTCCCTCCCAAGTGACCTAACCTGTAACTATTTAGGATAGATATAATGGGGCAAACTGTCAACTACAAATCAAGAGATGTACTAGCTTCATTGGAGATTTTGCAATTTGCTTCCAAAGACTTGTGACACTCTACTCTCCATATTTTCAGTAAAGGACTAAGTACTCCTGAGAGGAAACTAATCAAGCTGGAAAAATCACCAAATAAAACTTTAAAAACTGGCAAAAAAATGAAAAAAAATACCCTTCAGGTTGCGAGCAGCAAAAAAGCTAGTGTTTTAATAAAGACAATCACAAGTATTACTGAACAAAGGGAAAGGAAACCAAAACATGCCAAGAAAGATAATCAAGAAATGTGCTTATAGGATGCCAGTCCAACTGATTAAAGATCTTCAGAAAGCAGGATATCCCACCTAGAGCCGTTAAGCCTTATCTGGATCCTTACACACCCACACTCCTGTCAACAGCAGATCTGAGGATGGAGAAGAGGAGCCCATCCTTCTTCCTTATTACTTCTGCCCCTCCTTTTGTCTATGCCCACTGTAGCTGCTTCTTGCACCCTGTGAAATGTTTGCTACACAACCTTTGCTTAGGCTAAAGCAAGGCAGAAGCTGCACCCAGTAATTTTTTCCCCCATGGAGAGGGAAGCAAGGGAAGAGATGCCAGGCAGGGTGTGTTTTTGGAAATGGCAGGTCCCTAAAGTGGGTGAGGTGAATAAATGATCCATGGCTCGGGAACACCATGCAGCAGGTAACGGCAAACAAACAGCAGTAGCTGGTTAATGATGATCTGCAATAACGTCAGGGAGACTTGTTCCCATGTAAGTAACCTGCCACACCGGGGATACAAATTGTCTGGGATTTGATGGCACCTACTGCAGAGAGCAGCGTTATCAATGTGCTCGTGTGCTCAGATAAATGGAGCACTATTTCCCTGCGCTGCCGCTGTCGCTTTCTCCGGTCCGTCAGCCCCTTTCTTAAACCGATTGCTATTTTTATTACACTCCTTAAAATATGAAGCGGGAGACTCCTTTTCCTGAAATACACTGGGCTAGATAGATGACGCCTTTTAAATAATATTCTTTTCTTGCTGGCCCTGATCCTTGCAGTGTTGTTGCTTACTTTGGAGGGGGAAACAAAATAAAAGTGGCAAGCCATATCTCTCCATTCCAAAGGGAGTGGTTTCCCAAGAAAAGCATAGTTTTGTTCCCTTGCTATTTCCTTTCAGCACTGCAGACAAGCAGGCAGCAGACCTGCTACTAAAACTGATCCCAGCAGTTACAAACCAACGCTTAGTATACCTAGAAAATAGTTTGAGGGCAGCAGGTGGCATTTGGGGGGGATGTTAATGGGATTTGTCACCTCTAAACTCTGGATTTGGTAGGAGAAAAGGAAAATTATCAGCAAACTTTAGATTTTTTCAAGTCTAAAATTAGGTGAGATGCTATTGAAAAGGAAAATAACTTCCAGCTTTATTTTAAGAACTGGAATTGTGCTTCCTGCTTCCAAAGCTGCAGTTCTTCTGGAAAGGAAGTTGCCCGCAAGTAATGGATAAAATACAGAAAACCTTGTGGATTCAAAAATGCTCTCCTCACCCTTCTGTAAAAATAAAATCCAGAGGCTGGTGGAGCACACTGGTTCCACTGTAGTAGATACAATGCCAAAGAGAGGGGGAAAAGCACTCCCTGATACAATAGGTCATTGTACTCCCGGATCTACCACATATGTTACTCCAAGGGTTCTCAACCTTAAACTTGGAAAGTCTAAGACACTGGAGCCATGATATATAAAGTAAGACCCAAGTTCCAAATATTTGATTTAGCAAAGTAAATATGGTTGTTTTTATTGGGTGCAACAAGCATTTTTCACAGAGTGAAGAATTATGGTAAACATCTGCTAATCATACTCACAAAAGAGGTCATTGTGTTTAAATCCAAGGTCATATTAATAGCTATATTTAATTAATAAAACCCAACAGTAATATTACACAAGTTTCCAACAACGTCTGCTTCCTGACACTCAAGGACCTATTCATTAATGGACCACTTATATTGGTTTTTCCTGATATTGCTGCTAAACTCTTACAAAGCTTTTAGGCCATACAGCAGAGGCCTGACTTAGAAGTAAACTGCATCATGTTATACTATATGTCTCTGGGGTATTATACCATGTGGATGTAGTTTGTGAACACATGAGCTAACAAAAATACTGGAATATGTGATATTCCATGAAGGTGGTCTTGCACTTCCAGGTTCCTATGTCTTCTCCCATGCAACGGAATAGGTAAGGGCACCACATCTGTTTCTGAACAAGAGATAATGTTCTTTGTTGAGTCATTGCCTAGGTGGAAGTCAGAGCTGCACCTGCATTTCATGAGACTGTTTCTGTTTCAAAACAATAAAATAACAGAAATCCCAGCTTTTCAAGAAATCTTGGATTTCTTTCCTACTCCCAACCAGTCCCTGGTTAAATCTGGAAGGAACAGTTTCTCAGTGTGTTTACAAGTTGCCCAGCCCTGGTGAATTATTGCCCAAAGTGAATCGAGTGTTTTCACAGTTCTAGTCCATTTTGCCTGTTAAGAAACAAGCTGTTGAAATGTTGTTGAGCTCAAACAGAAAAATGAAGCTGGTTTTCGCTTACTCAGGTGTTAAACAGCACAGCTTTTTTCAAATCTCAGGAGGTGTCCTAGATGAAACCGATACAACTAAGAAATGAATCAGATCTTTAGAAATTCTAATATTTGATTGTTTAAATTTAAGGAAATTGAGATCCATTGAAAAGTAGGTTTTCTTGGACACCCAGACTTTCTCATCTAACTGCAGTCATTGATGTTTATAGATTTTTTCTGTGAAAGATAAATCTAGCTTGTTGCATGAAAAATCCTCGAATGCACTGATGTTTATTCACTGAATTTCCATATCCTTTACACTTGAAGTTATTTTCTCTTTTCTACAATGTATGTGAAAACCATGACATTTTCTATCTTCTACACAAGTTCCCCACACCATACTGCACCACCATCTCCATGTTATTATATATATTGCAGTAATGCCATTTCCAATTCATTACAAAACACTTTCATGTACCAGATGTCCCAGCTTTGGTAGGACCGAGTTATTTTCTGCCCAACAAGTCCTGAAGGCAAAAATAGTTGTTTCTGTATCTTTGTACACAGCCAGGCCATTTCACCTACTTGTGTCAAGCTTCCACCCCAACAGACATAGGTGCTTTGTCTTACCCTATTTTTAGACAAACTGCAACTGAAGACAACTGTGGAAAGTCTGTGTTATGTACATGGCCACACCACTGGCCACTGAATCCTGGTATAAAGGAAGCTAGAAACAGGAAGTCTTGATAACTCAGTTCTCACATGGCCCTCCTATTTTTTATGGCTCCATGCCAAGCCAGGTGGATTCTCTTAACATCTCTTACCCTTACATCTACAGCCTAAAAGTTTTCCAGAAGCCTGGATTTGTTTGTGCATAATATAACCCTGGCACAGAAGCAAAAAAGCAGCAAAAGATCACCCTACTCACAGCTTAGTTCATATCATGGCCTGCAGTCCCCAAAACCTCTTTTCAAAAGCAGAGAAAGAGTCAGAAGCTGTTTAGCAAGCTGTGTAATGCTCTTCAGTGCCTTCTCATTATCCTGAGGTCACATGGAGACCTTCTAACAAGCAAAAATTAACCAGAGGTATTCTGGGAGAGGTCCTTGACATGGGAAACTGAGAAGGAGGGTGGTTGTAGAAGGGCAGAGCGGAGGGAAGGGAGTGTAAAGATGAGAGTGAGACATTATCTGTTACCCTCCTGTGCAAATATACATGGGGCCAGCAGTTCTGGACACAGCCAGGGAAATACAGACACTCTGGATTAAAGCTCACATGTTTAGTCCCACCCCAAGAATAAACTTCTACCAGGTTCAGAATTTAAGGAAGGACTACACCAGGCTGAACTAAATTTAAAGTTGGACACTCATGGAGGAGCCTCTTGGTGAAACATAAAGACAAACCAGCAGGTTAGTTTAAACATAAACTCATGGCTTTGGATAGTATCTTTCAAGAGCATCAATATGTAGTGGAAAATAAATCTTAGTCTGAGTAATTCATTAGCCATTTTGGCATCACACATGAAGTGCATCACTTTGATCTGATGCATCTCAGCGCACTCTGCTATCAGCTGCAACTGGCTGTGCTTTGCTGAGATGAAGGGCTTTCTAATCCAAATCAGAAAGTGATGCTTCTGCACTGATGCTCTAATTTAGGAGTTATAATTAACGGACTTACTGCTAAACAGATCTCATCATACCTCCCCTAAGGCCCCAAATGGAGGAAACAACAGAAGAAAGGACCAAAGGTGCCTCAAGATAGCATGTGAATTTGTCTGTTTCTGTGTGTTCAAACCTATGCATTCACATGTGTGAAATGGGTGGGAAGCATGATCTTGTAGTAGAAATAACAGAGAAACAAGAGGCCTGAGGTCAGCTTCCATCATTCCATCTCTTTAAGCAAATTACACAGGACTTGATTTTTAAAGCTGGGAATAGTCAACAGCCTGCAGAAAAGTCCTGCTATCCCATGCAGCTGACGTTAAATTGCACTTGCCTCCTGCACAGATGGCCTCTAACCTTTGTTCAGAACACTATTCCCACTGCAGAGCTGCAGAAAGTGAACTCTGCTCCCAGCACTGCTGCAGAGCCCAGTGTAGTCATCTGCAAAGTCAAGGCACTTGGATCAAAACATGGGACTACCTAACCTTGCTTCTTCACATCCACACAATGCATAAAGGTAGACGTGGTGCCCACAAACAAGTAGGACAGTTTGCTCTGGTCTACATTTGCAACATAAGAAAAGAAAAGCAAGCTAGAAACCATTTTAACAGGGTCAAGACAGCCTTGAGCACACACTTCAGCTCCTCCCCAGCAGCCACACTGCCCGTGCCAAGCTCCAGTCCCTGGGTTGGCAGCTGCTGGGGCAGCCACGTCTGAGGGACAGCACATCCAGCCCGAGGCAGCTGAGCCCACACAATTAACATTTCAACATTTGTGCAATTGCTGCATCACAAAACCTCAGCATTCATCATTCTGTCATACCAGTTAACCCAAAGTAAGTTAGCCTGAAACATTTTGTGCAGGCTGTCTCTCTGCTGGCTTTCAGGGTCCCGCATGCCCACTGAAGGATCATTCAGTTGAGACATTCAGTTCAGCACAGGATTTGCTTCTTCCTAATTTCTGTACTCATTTCATAGAACCCATCAAAGGTCACACTGACTCTTTGGCTTGGAAAACCCATTCCCTGTGTTAAAGTAGGTATAGTCACGCTCAGGGTGCTTTCAAAGCAGAGGAACTCACAAATCATGGGCAGCACGCTCCTGCCCATGGTTACAGAAGGATTACCCAAGGTTCCTCCAGCCGTTGGCTCATGCCTGACACCCATTTTCTTCATGCCTGTGGTCAGACCAAAGCCAGTGGTGAAGGCAGCAAACTCACCAGCAGCTGAAGGTTTGCCACCAGCTCTCTGAAAAATGTGTAACTGTCAGCATCAGGAGCTGGGCAGGGGCTGTTCAGGCACCTTGGATCCAACCCACTCCTGGGGATAGCACTAAGCACCATCCTTGTGCCCACCTGCAGCCTTGCTGCTGCCTCATCCAAACACAACTGGAGCACAGGGAGAAAAGGGTTCAGCCCAGAACGTGTCCTTCCCTCAACCTTGAAACAGCAGCTGGTCCCAGCCAGTCCCAACCCAGACCTAGATGAGCTGTGCCACACCAGCAGGGTCACTTCACAGGGCTCCCCACACCAGCACCAGCACAGCAGCCATCAAACCTGAAACACCACTGACTTTCCCTTAACCCTGCCCATGGATTTTCACACAGAAATACTATTTTCAAACAAGCGGATGAATCATGCCCCATCGCTGGAGGTGTTCAAGCCCAGGTTGGATGGGGCTTGGAGAAACCTGATCTAATAGAAGGTGTCTCAGCCCATGGCAGAGGGTTGGAACAAATTGAGCTACCAACTTAAAGCATTCTATGATTTGATAATTCTAATTGTCCACTACATAACTAGCAGGCTTTGCAGTCCCAGCATGTGCTGCAACTTTTAACTTTCCAAAAACACAGTTAGAACTGGTCTAAGAAAATCAAAAGGACAGCACAGGAAAATGCCCTGTGCTCACACTGTAACATCTCCAAATGAGATACCATCTCTCTGAATGAGATATCCCTGAAACATGGATTCTCGCCAGAGACCTTTCCAGGTATGAAGAGTTTATTCTTTGTGCCAGTTTGTATTTTCTATGTAAATTCATGCAGCTGCTTTGAAAGGAACTGCAGGTTTCTGCTCAGCAAAACTTTCTTTGTGAACCAGGAGTAAAATGCATAAACCTTCTCCTTAAGAATTAAATGTACGTATTTTTATTGCAGCATGAACAGCTTTTTCTGTAAAGGGAACAAGAGCTCATAGAGCCAGGGAAGTGTTTATAAATATAACACTTATCCTTGTACAATATATATGTTTTGCTTTAATAAAAACAGAACCTGATCATTCAGTATCAAAAACCCAGCACAAAATTCATGTTTTTCCCAAGACAGAAATTCCAACCAATTTTCTATGCTGTACCCTCAAGCTCTTGTTCACTGCAAACAGGACATTGTTTTCTTGGTTTTTCTTTTTAAACAGCATGAAAGAAAAAATAGTAGAGGGTGTCACTGCAAACACATCAACATGTACTATAAAAATGAAAACAACCATGATTAACTCAGTTTAACTAAAGCTTCCAAGTTCCTTATCAGTACCTGGGACGTATCTGGAAGTGAGCTTTCCCACCCTAAAAGGAAGTGCCAGGGGTGTTCCCCACTCCCAAGGGTAGGCAAGGTTGGGTGGTTTGTCCTGTTGTGATTTAAATACGATGTGATCCTTATTCAGTGCTATAAAGTCTGCTCCGAGCATGCCAGTACATGTCAGCTTTGCCTTCACTCTGTAAGACAACAGCCGCCTCCATGCAGAGTTCAAAAATATTTGATGATTTAAGCCAGCTTGCTCCACTTAGGTTAGAACACAAAGCAGACTGCAATGTTCAATATCAGAATCAGCATTTTCCCCCCCACACTTGTGAATACATGTATTTAGATCAAATAGGCTTTTGGCATCATTTTTACATGCCTACATGCAAGCCTACTGGTACTAGAAATCCTTTCTTCAGTATCATCATCCAAGGATAAAGACAAGAGACTTCCCATTCTCCAAGGACTGCCAGTTTCCTTAAACATAAATCTGCTATTGTGCAAAAGGCACAATCTCTTAGGATTTCTATCGCAAAAGAACAAGGAAAATAGCCCAATAACTGAGAAAATGGAGCAGTTTCACAGATTGGCGTGTTAAAGCAATATAAAGCAATTATGTGGTTGGGTGAAGGTAAGGAAGGGAGCAAAGACACAAGAAGTTAAGGGGGACTGGAAGTGAAGAAAAAGTCTGATTTGGGACTACAGCAGCTTCCTCAGAAATTGCAGACTAAAGAGGGCTGCTTGGGACAGTTCAACAGCCACGATGTGATGGAGGCAACCCCACTGCGCTCCAGATCAACCCAGTTATCACAGATCCACAGAAGCATCCAGCAGTGTTTCTCACCAAGTACCAACTGTGCTGGGGGGGGGGGGAAGGAAAGCACTCAGTATTTCGAGATTTTGACAAAGGCCAAAGACGTGAAAAAAACCTCTCATGTTTTCCTCAACAATTAGGCAATTCACAGTATATTTAATTTACGAAGTTTTTCTCCACAACCAGGAGTGTAATTTTGTCTTGCTAACCAGGCACCAAGTAGCACTATCCCACAGGTATAATTTCATTATTCCCCTAAATGCACATGTAGGACAGCAGCATACACAGCATGTGTGAGGTGGTGGGTGGTCTTATTTCCAATGAAGTAATATTTAAGCCACAATAAGGTGGCTAGTGAAACACGAAGTCCCACCTTTAACTCTGCTTCTAGAACCTCAGAGTTTTAAGCTTTTCAAGGTGATGTGAACCAGAGCCCTGCACCCGTGGCAGATCTGGGGCAGCCCTGCTGATTTAGAGCTGCTGTTGGGCATCTGGTGCAATGCTTTGGGGATATATCACATTTATTAACTGCTCAGCTATGAGCTACCAGCTCACAGCAGGCACTTTACATGTAAGAAAGTGAAGAGAAACATTAAGGCAGGATTGAACTGGGGATGCAGTTCCCAGCTGGTTTATCATATTAGCAAATATCCTTGTCGTTTCCTAAGAGGGGTTGGGAAACCATCCAGGGGAAATGCATTGCCCAGGGCCTGACTTCACAGAGAAAGGCAAAGTGACAGGGAAATATCAGGCTTTAAAAAACCCCAAGGTGTTGCCACCCTGCCTGTGGGGCTCTGCTGCTTCTGGAAGTTGGGGCATCATCAGGGAATGGGCCAGGCTGGAGGGAGAGGGCTCTGTGCCAGGAGCAGGTTTGCAGGCGTGTGGCAACAAGGAATTCAGAGCAACGAGCTTTAGGGCAGCTCTGATGTGTGAAATCACTCTTGCCTCTTCCTTCAGTTGCATGTAAAGGACTGCAACGAGCATGCTGGAGGGGGAAAAGGAAGACCCAGGAAAGAAGCACTGAGACTTCAAAAAAAACCAATGTCATAGGATTATCCCTGATAAAGTCCACAGATCTATACAAGTATTACTCAGAACAGGATGTGCCCAAGTTCACTGGATATATAAGCAACAACAAGAAGTTTTCTTTCCCAGGATTAACTAAAGAGCACGATTTTCTCTCCTGTTTTCACTATGACTGTACACAAGCAAACCCTCCTGCAGAAATTACTTGTGTTTTAAATGTTATTGCTAATCTGCAGTACAGTATGTTTCCCTAGCAGAGTCATTAAAACGTGCACAGGTCAGGATGCTGAGACTGCACTCATGGTTCCTTATAGTTACAGTATTAGTAAAGTATTTACTAAATTGACTACCACCTACTTTAAAGTTAAACTTGCTGACAGATAAACTGAGCATAACCTCTGGCATTTTCAGACTTTTCTTATGAATAGATATATTTTGCACGTTTTTGCATGCTAGGCCCTTTCCAAAATGCTGATTTGATCTCTGACATCAAGGCTTACTCACCCCCTTGAAGGTACAAAAGAAAGGTAACAGTAGCTTGCATGTGGGGGAACAAGACTTTAATATATAGAAAGCACAAAACTTACTCTTTTCAGTTTATTTTAGATTCAAAAGCTATAAAAGAGCACTAAAAATTCAGTACTATTTCTGCATTGGTTAAAAAACGCAGCTGAGAAGAGATTTAAAAAGGAGGAGATATAAAAAGAATATTATTTGCATAGTCATAAATCATTATAAAACAATTATTCTGCAGCAAAAAAGCACTCGTTTCACAAGGGCAATCCAGCTTCAAGAGAGTGCACTATCTGTTAGCATCCTATTCTCAAAACAGACATCTCTGGACAGATTTGTTACAGTTTTGTAGATGCTAATGTGTAAACAGATTGTAAAATTATTTTTGGGCCTGTAATAGGATTTAATGTGTTTAAGAGGTAGTCTTATACCTCTTTAACAAAGAGGCTTACAATATGGTAAGAATGTATCACAAAAAATATAATGCTTTTAAACAGATAAATCCTCTTGGCAAAGGCTGTAATCTTTCAAACTTAATTGGTGAACTCATTAACGAACAACTGCCACTACAAGAAGAAAGACTATTGTCAGCGACTTATCGGGCAATGAGATAACAAACTTAATTATATTGTTTTCAGTGGATTTACATTTGCTTCCTTTAGGACACTAGATTTTCTAAACATTATTTCCTTGGCTGTATACAATTTTTTTTATCCCCTAAGAGAAAAGCAAACCTATCTACAACAAATAGGAAAAGAAAAAAAAAAAAAAACCTAAAACCAGAATACATCACAGCTTTGAAGTAAACAACACAGTCCTAAAAATTCTGTCTCTATTATCTACTTGTAAAAAGTTATAAGCCTGTAAAGTAGTTAATTTATGAGCCATGTTAATCATTTGTTCCCATTTGATCTGAGGTTTAGCAAACACGGTTTCCTGGGATGTAGGAGGATAATTTGCAGGTCCAGCTTGGCTCCGGAGGGGGCACTAACTAATTTGACACCGTAACATGACATTGATGGCAGACACACACTAATGACTGCACTGCTCGATGCTCCTGTCAGTCTGTCGCTGCACTGAATGGAGAGTTTCTTCTTATTGCCAAAAAAAAGTGCAGAGTGGTCCTACTAATTATTCAGACATGCACTATAATGAGAATCTTAGTGCTCCCTCCCAACATACGAACCTCTCACTAAAGCTCCCATTTGTCTGATACGGTGGCTGATTAGAATTTGTTTCTTGAATAGTAAAACCACGGCTTAAAATAAAGCGGAAAGGATAAACAGCCTTTTATT
Organism: Acridotheres tristis; assembly: GCA_037013685.1. NCBI lineage: Eukaryota > Metazoa > Chordata > Aves > Passeriformes > Sturnidae > Acridotheres > Acridotheres tristis. The sequence goes on along the minus strand of CM072899.1, from coordinate 4,016,952 downwards.
CTGCATAAAACTCAGAAAGTGGCCATTTTGATTTCAAGCTGTTTTTTTTTGTCATTTATTTACACCAGAAGAATAGAAAATTGGATTAATTTTTAATAGTACTTCTCAAATAACATAGATCTTCATGGAGCTTTACTGTCTGGATCACTGAGGACATAAATTTTGTGGACAAAGGGGGGCTCTGAAGGTATTTTCTTTTTCCTAGAAGAAAGAAATTTTCTAGAACAGAAACTTGTACTGGACAAATCACAGGTTAAGAATAGAAGTGCCTCTTTTTCCTAGATTTTATTGTTAGAACTGATTCCTCACTATGAACTCTGAAAGTTCCTAAAGGCTTTATGTATCTCTGAATGATCTGGATTTTAAAACATAAAGAGTAAGAAAAGTTGAACGGTGCTTTCCAGAATCCACCTTTATTCCTCAATTTGGGTCTTGATCTAGCACAGCTATGGAGCATACTTTGACTGCATATCTTTGCCATATGTACAGTTCTATACTTTTCTAATGCCTCTGCAGCAACACAGAATTGCAATCCTGGAAGAGCCCAATGGACCGGCTAGCATGTGTCATATGTTAAACACGCAGGCTGAAGAGACGTTACTACCCTGAAAAAGAGCCTGAATTTCTAAGGATAACACTTACCTCTTTCTGAAAAGCAAACCCTTCTAAGAGCGTTTCAAGTGGGCCACCAAAAGCCTAGCACACGCTACTGAGTCATTTAGAAAAACGTTATAAACTCGAAAGTGTTACACACAAAGGTGAGCGAGACACGCACTCCACCAGCACCCCAGGACAGTTTGAAAGCTATTACCAGCTAATGGCTCTCTAGTGGTCTCCAGGAATTCAATCTGTGGTCTCCCTGCACATGCTGTATCTACTCTGGAAAAGCCACAACTCTATTAGGAACATATTAGGCAATCTGCAGTCAAGGGGGATCCCTGGCCCAAGCTAGGGCTCTACAACCCCCACCTGTGCCCTCCTGGCTGCTCGCTGCTGACTTGCACTGAGATCTGTATTTAGGAGGGGTTTTATTTGCATGGAGCCTGATACGTACAGTTCTCACAGTATGGTTCATCACCCCTTTTTGACAGCGCAGGAATAGCAAAGGAGCTCCCATGCAGCATCAGAGCTCAGAGCCAAGTGCCTGACAGTCCTATGTGCTCAGCACCAGGGTCCCTTTGCAGAGCACCACATGCCATCTTTAGAAACTGTGACACAGCAGAGCACTGGGCACTTCACCAGCGGCCCCAAAAATTAACATTTGAATAACTTCTACCAATGGCAGCACCACAAATCTACTGGAGCGGCACAACTTCCGAGATGAAAGCAAAAGCACATGTTTGGAGAGCCAAGCCAATGTAACGTGAATACTGGGTACACGCTGTTACATGTCATTTTGCAGAGCAACATGCGAAGGGCACATGAATCATTAGTGAGAGAACAACCCTGGCACCTACCCCAGAAATACCTCAGTCAGCACTCAGTAGGAAAGAAGAGATCAGAAAAAGAGATCCCAGAATCCTAAAGGGAGGCTCAGCTTCTGCAGAAAGATACACTTAACAGTGTTCATCTCTTTGGAAAATAGAGGTACTGTATCCAAGATACAGCACCGCTAACATTTTCCACATGGCTGGGGATGGATTGGTGAGTGGCCTTCTCCTAAACAACGGCATCTCTGTGTGTCAGCTGTCGGAAAAATGAGGACATGATGCATTTTGCTCTCTGTTCTCATAAAACCCCAATATTAATTCAGACAGAGGAGAAGAAAGTCAGCAAGTGTATTTCAAACCAGATTATGCCACATTCAGCCACGTTGTGTGGACATACCACAGTAGCCTCCTCGCCCAGCATGCCAGAGTGTGAAGAACAATCCTTTTATATCCACAGCATGACTTGGCCAACTTTAAAACGCAAAAACTAAAAACTCCAACGTCCTTCTGTCAGTTTAACTGCTAATTTGCAATGGATTTGGTTACACTTCCCGTTTAAGGCAAGTTCTCCCTGAGCGCTGGCTAAGAAATCTTGGGCAAGAGGAAGTAGCAACCACCAAAGAATTAAAAAAACAAAAACAACCAAATTAAAAAAAAAAAATCTCACCCACAGCCTCAGAGATGGAGGCAGGAGCTGTCCTGCTGACCCCTAGCTCTGCACAGGAGAGTGGCAGCAGCCCTGCAATCTCAGGCTGTCCCATTGTGGGTTGGGGTTCACCCAAGGCTAGAGAGAAGCTGTGGTGAGGGTAGCAGGCCAACCTGGGCAGCAAGGAGCAAAGTAAGACAGTTCCCTCCTTTTCCTGCCATCTCTGCCTCTGAGAATGACTCAGAGGTTGGTGAGGCACAAAGGATGCCATTCCCTATGAGAGCACGAAGAGAGGAGAGGCTCACCCTCTGCCAGGATGAGGAGCAGATCTCAATATAGATTCAGACCACAAACTTCCTGATCCTGATGATCTGCCAAGGTTTCCACAAGACATGGCTGGATCACTACAGTTTGTCTCCCTGGGCTGTGGGCAGAAGCTCTCTAGGGTCAGCTTATCCCACCAACCTGCCTTAAAAACTCTCCACACGTCCCAAAGAAGACAAAGGGAGGAGGATATAAAGTTCTATAAGTTTTCTGCAAAGGAATCTCCTAACTGAGCTTCATGAAACACATGGGAACAGACTTAGAACTTACTCAGATCTTTAAAACTGGTGAAGTTGTGAGGCTTGCTAAAAACAATGTCAGGACCATAATTAATCAGGATACAAGTACACTTATGGTTTGGGAAGAGTCCTCTCACTGAGTCCCCACTACCTGACTCCTTCATGTCTCTCTACTCACTCACAACTGCACTTCTAAGGAGCCTTTCCCTCGCCTCACTTCGCTGCTGCACCAAGGACCTGCACCACTCAGCTCCTGGACCCTGCCTGCACATTAAAGCACTAAACTAGTTTCACATATCTACTGCAGAGCTTTATCAGAAACGCCATTTAGGTAGCTATCAGATATAAAAGAATAACCAAAATTTACTACTTTTCTTCCCCTGGGTACTGTGGTTAGTCACATAGAAGAAGTGCTCCTTTCAGCATGGCCTAGGCTGGACACAAATCTGCTCATGGATTCACTCGAAAGACCAGCTTTAGGCTAGGAATAAACTACCAGATAAAATAAAATCAAGAATGGCTTCACTGCACTGATCCAAACAACCAGCAATTGTTCCCAACCTTGGGCTCATCTCTCCAGGCCCCGACTGCAGGCTCACGGCCTCAGGAAGGACACAAGGTACAACTGCAAGGCAGCAGTAGGTGGAGGAGCAGGAAGGTTTGCTTTATCTGAACAAGCAAGAAGAGAGAAGGCACCTGGAGATCACCGGTCCTGTGAAATCCAGCAGAGACACCATGAGGAAAAAGAACTGAAGCATGTGAAGTAAGAGGAAGAGATACTGGGAAAAGCACCAGCCTAGAGGGATGGCCTGCAGTAACAGAACTCCAAGGGCACCATGAGGTGTTACCCAGTGAACCTTCTGGCCAAGCATGCCCAGAGATATCTGACACAGCCTAGAGGAATCTACAGCCCTGGGCAGACACGGCGGAGGCCTGGGGGGCTGGTGGGAAGCACAAGACAGGGGATGGGGTGGGCAGGGGCAGCCCCTGACGCATGTGATGGGCTCACAGAGCTGCCAGGCAGCGCCATGGCAGGGACGGCCCAGGGCGATGCCAGCCCTGAGCAACGGGTTCTGGCGTTGCTAACAACCCAAGCAATGGGTTCCATGGTCACCAAGGAAGGAACCCAACCGCCTCCCAGTGATGACTGTGGTGTCACCTGCCCTGACCGCTCGTACCTGGGCACAGAACCGGACACAGCCAGCCTGTGCACGGACTCCAGCCGAGCAGGACGCGAGGTGTGGAGTGCCAGGCCTTGGAGCTGGCAGTGAGCTGAGAGTTGGTCACAGCACTCAGTTATTCACTCCAGAGCCACTGAAGGACATTCCCCAGCCATGCCACGTTCAGGCAGACGGGGCTTGAGGAAGAGGCGCTCACAGCAGCCGAGGTGAGCTAGACAGGGACATGTCACCCTTGGGAGCTGGGAGGGTTTCCTTCCTGAGTGACCTGGGTATCTCTTCCTCTCCTCCCTGGGCCCATCAGTGACTATTGTGTCTGTTGCCCTTCCCCAGAATGGAAGGCACTGCTGTAGAAGCAGCAAGGGGGAGCGGCTCGCCATCCCAAGTTCCCCCCATCCCACGACAGCGCAGGGGCAGCATGAACACAGAGGTGGAGGACCGCTGTTCCATTTGTCTGGACAGCTGGAGGGAGCCCAGCTTTGTGATGCCGTGCCTGCACTGCTTCTGCTATGACTGCATCCAGCAGTGGGCCAACAACAAGACCCAGTGCCCCTTGTGCAAGGGGCAGATAACCTCCATCCTGCACTCAGTGCGGGCAGATGATGATTTTGAGGAGGATGTTATCATTCCACCCACGACACCACCAGTATTGCTCCCAGGAGAGTCAGATGCTTCCAACCTCCATCACCCTGGAGCAAACCAAGAGTGGGTGACAGCTGGAGATGCCCAGGGTTTTGTGGGAGGCTTCCAGCTCCCAAACTGGATGAGTTGTTTGTCTGCCAACTCAGCATTACAACAGACCCTGCACTCCTGGTTCTGTCAGAGCTTGGAGATGCTGTTTGAAACAGCAACATCCGGGGCCCAGCACACACATGTCCCTGAGCAGCAGCGTCACAGGGATGACCACCACCTGCCATGCCAGGGGGACACCCATGGTGCCACAGGGCAGGAGGACAGCTCATCTCTTACCCCTGGTCCAGCAAGATCCAGTGTGGATGAGATGCCTAGCACCTCATCTAGTGCCATTGGTTGGGGTCCAAGTACACACCCCTCTGTTTCTACTACCATCCATGTGGAGAAAGAACCCCAGGAGGAACCAGAGCGGCTGTGCCCAGGCCCTCCTAATTTCATTAGGGGCAGTAATCCTACACCTGGGGGACCACGGCGACCACAAAAAAGGAGGGCCAGCAGCCTCAAAGGCTCTCCAGCTCGCAGGAGGCCACGTCACTGAAACTGAAGGGTGCCTCCATAAATCAGTTTTAGTTCCTGCCAAGGAGCCATTATTGGAATCACAGAACATGCAGATCCATCACGATCATTGAGCCCAACTCCTGGGCCTGTGGAGAAGACCCTAAGAATCCCACCATGTGCCTGACAGCACTGTTAAAAAAACACTTCTTGAATTCAGAGAGGCTTGATGCTATCACTTGTTCCAGTAATCAACCACTCTCTGGGGGAAAACTATTTTTCCTGATATCTAACAAACCTCCCCGACAGCTTCACATAATTTCTTTGAGTCCTGCTACTGGTCATAAGAATGAAGAGATCAGTATCTACTCCTCTGCTTCTCCTCGTAAGGATGTTGAAGATCACAATGAAGTCCTGCCTCAGTCTCCTCAAGGCTGAATAATAGTTACATATAGTTATGCATATATACAGATAGATAGCTATAGTTACATAGTAACATATTCACACAGTTTTCAAAATAAATGAATTTGTCTTCCAAAAACTGGCAATTGGAGTCTTTTGTAGGCGCATGTAATGCATATGAAAGTACAAACAACAGCATTTCCCACCTCTTTTCATCCTTCTTTCACCACTGGACAAAAGACACCAAGCATATTTAAACAGACATAAAATACAAACATACAAGAGGGTCTTCCCTCCCTGACTGAACCCATTTGCTCTTTATTTTTCCCAGAGCCATGTAGTGCACCAACAGCCTCTGCCAAAATTCTTGAGGACACTAAGTAGATCCTCAAAAAGGCAAAATATGGAGGATCTAAAGCAATAGTACTTATCTGCAAAGCAACCTGCTAACTGAGCTTTATGGGTTGGTGTCTACTCACAATTGCATTTTAAAGCAGCCTTTCCCCCACATCCCTTTTATGCTACAGTAAGACAAGACAGAGGCTTGCATCACTCAGCTCCTGGTCCCTGTGGGTACCACAGTGGCACATACTCTCTGCACATTAAAGCACTAACTAGTTTCAAATATTTGTTGCAGTTTCACCAGAAATGCCATTTAGGTAGCTATCAGATAGGAAAGAACCACCAAAATTTATTACATTTCTTCCTTTGTGTACTATGGTTGGTGACACAGAAGTGCTCCTTCCAGCACAGCTCAGACTGGGCACAAATCTGCTCATGGATTCACTCAAAAGACCAGCTTTAGGCTAGGAACAAAAAAAACAGATAAAATAAAATCAGAGGACTTTATTTAAAATCAGAGAAGGGACGTGCATGGTGCTGGGGGACACAGAGCAGCTGCTGCCATACCCCAAAGCCAACACTAGCTGAGGTTAGTGAGGCTCCCGCCTTCACATCCATCACTGGGTTATTTTAAAAGAGAAAGAGACAGGTTTGTGGTGACGTTGCCCTTGGGCTTCTGGGATTTTGTTTGTTTGTTTTTTAAAATAATTTAGCAAGTTATGCCTCCATGTAACATATGAAGGTGATTTGATGTGGTAATTACCTATTACATTTGACAAGGTAATTAATGTAGCAAAATACCACTGTACAATGTGTAAATGTAGTTAGCTATCATTAAAATAAGTGTCTGCTTAGCAAAGCCGTTCTACTCATAAAAAAGAAGAAAGGTGTGGAAGCTTTTCAATGGTGCCCATTCTGTTATCTAAAGAGTATAGAGACTGACCTTCATCTTCAACTATGCTCCTGCTCAAATAGCAGGACCAGAGAATCCTAAAAACTAATGAAATTGGCAGCATCTTCCAGGAGCAGTAGAGAACTAGGTATCTTTAACACCTCAGCTAGAAGTGCCTGAGACTTTGATGTCAACATTTGCTTACAGCTCAAGAATAAAATATCCTTGAAAACTGTTTCCTTTTCAAAAATTCCCCTCTAACATGTCAGGTATATCAACCTCCAACGAAGGGTTGTATTGCTCTTGGAAAATGAAAATGAATAGCATCACTGAGATGCTCAGAAATTTTCAATCATTTTCAATGCTCTGATGACTTTGTCTCTACATGAAGCCATCTGAGCATGCAATGACGTACAAGAGAAGTCAAAGAAGCATTTACAAAGCTAAAGACAACTAACAGGAACAAAGTAAATATTGTAAATATTATTAGCATTGAACAGCAAAAAAAACCCTCCCCAGTACAGAATATATTCAGATCATGTTCTTAGGTCTATAGAAAATAAAAATATATTCTTGACTGAAATGCCCAAAACCAAACAAAAAACCTTCAGTGGTTACACCCAAACCTTCCCTGAGTTATCAAGCAGCAGGATTAGCACCTGCTTCCAGCTTGGATTTCTAATACTGCTGTATTCACTTTAGAATGTCTTAAATAGTTTATGGTTTGAAATAATCCTGAAGACAATGTACATCTGTTTGCACAGACAGACTAACAAAGAATGAGAAAACAACACAAGCACCCACATATCAAACACAAGTGATTTAGAAGCAAAGGTATCCAATCTGTGATGCCATATTTAAGAGTTTCCTATCCTTATTTTAGGGACAGTATCCTTAGTAACCTTTTAAGAAGAAAAAAGATACTCTTTTCTGAAATAATCTTCATTGCCAAAGGAACCCTTGCAAACAGCAAGGATCTGCTGGCTGAAAGTATTTTTAAGTAGCTCTGCCTCTGCACTAGAGGTATTTCCATGGCAGTAACCACTACATACACCAGGAAAACTCTTCAATCCTCCCAAACAAAAATGAAGGCTTTCATGATGACTACCAAGGAGTACCCAAGCTAATCAAATCTCCTCCCACCCTTAATTCACAGTAATTTAGAAAAGTACTTTCAGAGGAAGAAGGCCCTCAAAGAAACCCTTAGGAGAACGTTAAATAACCAGATGCAACCCACTTCATCTCGTTCCTCTGCTACAGGGGACAAGGCTCACATTGGGACATAGACAGTCCTGACAGACTGGGTTAAAAATAATCCACGAGGATGTTTTTCCAGCAGTTTCCTTACCCTTTTCACAAGAGAATACTTGTTTAGGGTGTACTTGAATGCCTCATGACCCAGCTCCTGGGTGCAGCTTGTGACAACAGACAGACTTCCCTGTCCAGCAAAACAATGGATGTCACCAGGGGTTCCAATTATGTAATCAAGCCACATTCAGGGTGCCCCCCCCTCACTCTCATGCACCTTTCCTCAGCCTCCCACATCCAGGATGCCAGCCAGACAACTGCCAGGAGAAACATGATCCTGGCTCCTTTCACACCCAAGCATGAAGTAGCAGATGGGAGAAAAACCTCCCCTTTCTACAGGTTCTTCTATTACTAATAGTTTTGATTTTATTATGTGGAGGTGAGAAACAAAACCAGACATTTGACTGCACTGAGAAAAAAAAAAAAAAACAAAGAATAAGGAAAGAAAAAGAGTGCCTTCTGTGGGGGACACACATTTGAATGATTCAACAGGCTACAAAGTCTTGAGGAGAGCAGCTTGCCAATCTCCTACTTAGAGAGGGAAAGCCATACAGGTGCAGCAGCACTGGATACAGGAGCACAAATAAGGGCTGAGAATGGATGAGTAAAAAGACCCTTCCCAGCCGGTATTTCTCTCGTGAGAGAAAGAAACACCCCATAACTGCATAACACCTCTAAAATCACCATGCTGGGGAACCTGAGCTCCCCACAACTGCCCAACACAAACACACTGGGACTTCAGATCACTCCAAGTGACAAGTTTCTGGAGATAATGTCAGTATCTCTGGTCCAGATACATTTACATCGGTGATGTAAGAGCCTCAAGAACATCATGAGTTTGTTGGACGGTGGGTGCAAAATGGCTTGATGGTGAAAGTTAGAAAAGCATCTGCCTTAGCGATATTTAGAAAAAATTAAACCATGTTCACTTAATAGAGTAAGGAAGAAAATAATACTTTAGAGTGGCTGCAGCTTTATCTAAGAGTTCATATGCACTCACAAAAATCTATAAATTAACACTATTTTCTCATTATTGAAAAACTGAATTCTTAATTCTCTTTCTCACAAAGCCTGCTTTGTATACACAATGAAGCAGTGCTACCATTTGCACTCTCTCCTCTTCTTACATGTCTTTACCCATTGCTTTAGACAAAAAAAAACAAAAACAACAAACCCATTCTGGAAATGCCACCACACTTGAATCTATCACCAACACTTTAAGGGTCACGTAGGACAATCCCAGAAAGCCACTGAGAAGTTCACAGAGCTCCACAACACTTCATATTTTACAGAAAGAGCCTCTCATATAATGAACGGAGATGAAAACAAAAGTCGTTCCTTACATTTTTTTCGTAAGGGTAAAAAATGCTTCACACATATAATTAAGTTATACACGGAGAGATGTTTTTCTTCAGTACTTTAATTATTCATCAGGTATAGCATTGTTTTACTGTATGAAATGTTTGATATACAGAAAAGCTTATTCTTTCAGAAGTATAATTTCAGCCTGTTCAATTATATTCTTCCTAGCAGTAGCTAAAGAGAGCCTTGCAAATGTTGTTTCCAGGCACTGAGAAAATTCAGTCTTGCACCTCTCCCCTTTGCTCCCCTCCTGAGCCTTAACTATGTTGTTTTCTTACAATTAATTATTTAGGTGGTTCCAGTAACACTATGTGATTACTGCTGTACAGTCACACAGACATGAGCTGAGCAGTGATACAATTCATCGCTGTTTGTTTCATCTAGGACTTGTACTGTGTGAGAAAAGAAATTTTCCTTCAACTTAAAACTTGCTTAAACTTCACAATTCAGCATTTCAGCGTTATTTTTTTAGGACGTAACCAGCAATAAAAGATCGCTATAAATATGTTCTCCCTATATTTGTGAACTGCATAAATATACTTTAATGGTGGTAATTGAAATTTGAATAGGATGCCAACACCTGAGGCAGACTGACGCGACATTTAATTTATACAATTAAACATGAGGGTGGGGAAGCACTAAACAAACAATGTTTGTTACTTGTATGTTTCACATGAGACCTGTTTTCTCAGTTTATCTGTCCTGGGTTGGGTTTGGCAGGGTAACATCTCACAGAGCAGGGTCTGGCACAAAGAGAATGGAGAGAGATGCTTGCCATGAGCAGGCACCCACCCATCCAGGCAGGGGACCTGGATGCCCAGACAGAGCTCAGGAGGGGGAATCATCCCTTCATGGATTCACAGCATGAACCCAACAGCAAAAACCCATTTTAGACCTGCAAGTTTGACCACTAGCTCACCAAGTGCAAAGTGGTGCTCCAATTCCCTCCATCCAATGGGCCCCAGGTCAGACCCTATACAAGTCTTGATCCTATAGACTCCAAAAGTACATTCCTGCCCACATAAATCATGGAATGAAATATAGAAGAAGCCAGGTATGTAACAAGTCACCTACACATAAAATATAACTGAATTGAGGAAACAATCGCAGCATTTTATAAATACTTTTTTCTACTGCAACACACAACATCAAAGAACAAACTCAGTCCTAACTTTTCTGGCAGAGGGGGAGACATTACAGCCCCACATGCTAAAGCTGAGCAGATTCAGATCCTCTCATCCCACCAGGAATATCCCCTCTTTAAATAAACTATTCCTGATAATCTGTTTAGTCAATGCTTTGTGTTTCTGTCTGCACTCTGATTCATCAGAGCACACCAAAGGATCTCTGCTATATGATAAACGCAGAACAGAGTGAACAGTGCCCAAGTAGAGTGCTTGTCATTACTACACTCACAACTACTGCAAAAAGCAAATGTGACCAAAAAAAAAAAAAGGCAAGAAATGAGGAGGAAAAAAATCTGTTTTTTACATTGTCATAGGTGGAATTCCACCCTTCACATATGAGTGCAGAAAATTCAGTCAAAGTAAGACAGAGGGCATGTGTGCACACACACGTGCACACCAGTGCAAATGCACATCTTAGCAATATGGGATTGTTTTAATGCATATCAAGTCACTCAGTGAGGAGTTTTTCTCTTTCTGAATCTGTACTCTATGGCCCATCAGCATTACATCAGCTTTTAATATAACCAGGATTACAAATCAGGTGTCTCCCTGGGTAGTACTGTGACTCTGGAAAAAGCAGGTGCTATTTCCAAGCACGCATATGGGCAACCATTACAATATGAAATATGCACATGGTGATGGGCAAGGTGGAACGGGAGGGGAATGTAATAATCTGAGACATAACAGGGGCAGAGCTCACAGAACCCAGGTCATACCAACGAAACGAGCTGAACAAACTCTGGGCTTGCCTTGTAAGGCACCATTGAGCAAACCAGCCTTTAGACGTGAAGAGTGAAAACAGACAGGTTTTATCAATTCCAGAAGCAAAACTTGCATGACCTTTCCAGGAAGGAGGACTTTAGTACACGGCTTTTGCAGGATAAGATGCAATCCACAGGTTAGAAGAGACGCTGTGGCCACATACACAACTGTGCTGTGTTCCTGTGTGACTTATTCTGGTTTATAAAGGCTTTCACAGATGTTAAAAATTCAGCCATCTCCCAAACCTGATTTCACCAAATCATAATGCTCCACAGAAAGCACTCTCAAAGGCAGGAGGATCTCCTGCCTCCTCAAGAGCACCCCTTCTAAAGGGTTACACATCACACCCTCACAGTAAACAAAATCCAGCAGTTCCCATCCATTTGAAGGGTCCTTGCTCCTTCTCCAGAGCATGCTTCCACCTCTCATTATCGAGAAAGTTAATAACACAGCTGACCTCATGGAATTGGCATCATCACTGAGATTCATCGGCAGGCAATAAACTCAAATAAATTAAACAGAATGAAAATGAAGTGCATCAACTCCAGCCATTATTTTACCACAAAGCATCTTTAATCCACCGTTTTAATTCTACCTCCAGTTGTGCCTTAAATATATATCCACAACACATTATTTTTTCTTCGGATTATTGTTGTCTTTGCATCTTTCCTGAAAAATGAAGTCTCATCTTGTTTAATCCTTATCATATAAAAACATTCAGTTTTATTACCAATAACTACACTCTAATCCTGTTTGGATAATTTATCAATGTTTCTGGGCTTGCAAAACATAAGAAGGTATCATCTCATTCTTCATATTAGCATCATATTTAAAAGACATTTTATATTTGATTTTAAAAGCCGACTGACCTGCTTACTTTAAAGAAGCTTGAGATTTTTTCCTTTTACTTTCTTTGCCGTGAACTAAAGTAACCATACCCGTAGGCTAGTGTTGTGTTATTAATTTAAAATACAGATAAACGCCCTCAAAAAAAAATGAAAGTGGTTTACCTTCAAACACACATGCTGCAGGACTGAGCCTGTGTTCCAGCAACTCTTTTCAGCTACAACAGTCAAAAGCTCCCCATGAACACAGAACAACCAAACTTGAGAAATAGCCTTAACTTTATTAAACTGGAAGGTAACTGTTGACACATACTTGCTTTCAAGGGGTCCTTGGCAAGAAAGTGGCAGCAGTTACAACAAATTAACAGCGTACAATAAAAGCGCCATAAACAGGCAGCATACATAATAAATCCAATCAAGTCTTCAAGTCCCACAGATAAAAATGACAAATAGCCACTGTCTGGGAAAATAAAAAAATATACATTTCTCATACACTGCTGTTCATCATTACAACATGTTTTTTCCCCTAAATCTAAAATACAAATTAAGTGATTTTAATACGAACAGCATTGTACATAATATATTTACTTTCCAGCCTCTCCTCTCCTTCCCCCTCCCTTCTTTTCCAGCTTGCGAAACCAGGGAAACTCCTTCAGCAAAGCTTTCTTTGGGCTGATTTGCTTTTTAAAGATCTGTGCTGTGTTCCCAGTGTTTATACAGATGTGAGCTGAGTGATGCTCAGCAAAACACAAGTATCCCTGAACTGTCAGAATACAAATACCACCACACTTACTGCGGCTGTTGCTCCATAATTTACTGGCTGGCTGCATTAATTTCCTGCATCTAATCTGTTTCTAATTCTAGCTGCTGAGTTTGGGATCTGAAATTTGTAGCCAATACGAGGCATATCAAAGTTTGAGCAGCGTGCACTGAATTTCGGCTCAGAAAAAGAGGCCACCCCAAAAGGGAGCAAACGGAGGTGAATCAGGGTCCGTTCAGCATCTGGATATCTTTACTGCCAGATTTAAAAGCCCTTCTTGCTAGCAAGTAGCAACTTGGCAAGGTGCAGCTTGGAAGCCTCTGCCTGCTCTACCTGCATCAATATTCCAAAAGGAGCTGCCACAGTGGGAAGACTCTCATAGGAGAAGGAAGATTAACAAGCTCTCATGCAAGAATAATTAAAAAAACTAAACATATAAAGTGCTTCAACTGCACAAATTCCTCCTTGCTAATCAAAGGGGGGAAACAAAAGACTTCCTTAAATATCACGTATATGGTAAGTGTAATAACAGAAGTAAATTATAACAATTACAAGTCATTAAAGAGAGTAATTAAAAATAACTGTTTAGATAACAATGACTTTCTTGAAATCCTCATAACAGAGGTTCAACTTTTTAATCACTTTTCTGCAATAACTCGCATAACTTCAGAATAATTGCAGATTTTTAATTTTTATATACTGAAAGAGCATAAAAGTGAAACCCATAAATTATATACTAACTCCAGCTGTTAAATGTTGGCATTTTGTCTTTTAAAAAAAAAAAAAGTTCAAAATCTGTTTCCTTAAACCAAGGAAATGTGGAAAAAGGCCATCCTGCCAGTGGAAACATTCAACAGCAGAAAGCTCACGCTGCGGTTTCTTGCCGAGGCAGCAAACTTCTCTAAAAGGGAAGTTACTGCCAACTCAAATACTGTTTGCTTTCACACCCAAGAACAAACTGTGTGCATGGTGAAGGCTTCCTGAGGGCTCAATGCAGCTGGAGCATGCTGAATAAAGGTAACTAATGTCAAAGCTACTGTAAACTTGTTCTCATTTTTCTATCAGCAAGTTCGCATCAATGAAAACAAGGCTATTATTCCCCCATCCTTCCTTTAAAAAAAAAAAAAAAAAAAAAAAACCACAAAACCAAGAGAGAAATGAACTTTTATTTTTATTTACCCTCATTTTATTCCTTCAGTTTATGGTTCAGGCCATTTTCTTGCTGCTGTTTCTAAGCAGACAAACTTGTTTGCAAAACTTTCCCCTGCCCTTTTGGAGGACGGGTCAAGCTCAACTTCATGAGCACAATAAAGATGAATTTCCAGGGCTGAACACAACATGCAACAAGGTTCCTCTCCCTGAGCAGGAAATGCAGAGGGAGGGTTTCAGTGCAACTTGACAAATTAGAGCCAGAAAGCCATGCCAAAGCAAACATCATTACTGGGAGGGCTCTGCTGGAGCACAGATGACAGTTGGACGGGTGTCCTGTCCCGGCCGGCGATGGTCACGCTACCGTTACGCAAGGTGGGCGTGCAGCTCCTCACCCAGGGCTCGTGTGGAGCTGGGCAACAACTTCTTCCTTGGGGCAAGTCCAGCTACTGCCTCCCTGTCTGCTGCAAGCCGTGTTAGAAGGGCTGTCCTTCTCAAAAACATGCCTAGGAGAGAATTTTCCCTCCTCGAGAGTATGCCTGGAAGTTTAAAGCCCAAACTACTGCATTTAAAGAAAAGGGATTGTTCCCCTTGCTCATCAAAGGAACCTGAGAAAGTGCGGCTATTGTGACAGCGTAAGATAATAGCAGTTTCATCGACGGCTCCACTCTGAAATCAATAGTTATATTATTTTGAAATACAATGAAGGAAGGAATTAAGATTCTTGCAACATCTAAGAAAAAACTAAACATTATCAAATCCTGCCTTCCCTCTTCTAGCCAGCTGGCATACCCAGAATCAAACACAGTTAATCATTTAAAGGAAGAATCCTTTTCAAAGCAGAAAATCACACCGTTTATTCCAGAACTCCTACTCAATACTATTTTTTTCTGTGTACTAGTGCCTAACACAACACACTGAAATGGCATAAGGCATAAATGCATCTTTATGAAAGAAACCATGAGATTGAGTGAGCGGCCAAGTCTACTCAGGACTCAACTCCCTTCAGCTGAGCTCAAGATGGGGCTGAGGTGGAGTTACCACCACCCTGACCTTACCCACCTCAATGCACCCACACAGCTGTGCAAAGTTCCCAGCCACCTGTCTTCTGATCATTTTACCACAAAAAAAAAAAAAAAAAAAAAAAAAAAAGGTAAGAAACCAAAGTTATGACACACAGCATTAAGCATTAACCCCACCCTGCACACAGACTGAAAAAGCTACCCTTTCCTTTTGAAGACAGATAAAAACTGGTCAGCCCTCCTCTGATAACAGAGCTGCAAAATAAAGACGCTTCTCGCCAGGTCCCTGCGATGATTGATGCTGCAGCCTCTCCCTCCTCCATCACTCCCTACCTTGTCTGGTCACTGGTGGAAAACCAGGCAGCCACGGCCACGCAGGTGGATCTTGCACCTTCTCAGGCCGCAATCCTCCCGTGCCAGGCTGCTGCCAATGTCCTTGCAGCCGCCGGAAAACAGGCCACAAGGTTCAAGTTAACTGCAGAGCGTTACTACACTGAACATCTGGTCATGAATGAACGGATTGCCCACTAACTCTCAGCGTTGGGCAGCTGATGAAAAATTCAACATTTTCCTTGTTGGCACAGTTGTTTTGGAGAATTCTCTAGAGCTTCCTGAATTATATTAAGAAAATTTCACTGCAGCAATCTATATCTGTGAGAACAGCTGGTGTTGAAAGGGATCTGCTGCACTCAGTGTGCTGGGGGACCTCCTGTTGGATCATGCTACTCTTACAACATTTGTCCTTGAAAACTTAGCTCTGCCTCGAGGTCCGGCAGACAGGACTGTTAAACTTAAAAACAAGAGGAAAAAAAAAAAAGTTAAATTAGGAAAGGGCATCTATGTGAGAGAAACAAGCTCTCCAGGTCAGCCAAAGACAGTCAGCATCTCCACTTGCTCACGAGGCTTGGCTAAGTCAGGACAGGCTCTATTCTCTAAAACACAATGTTATGATTTCTCACCACTTTCTTCCTTCTCCCAGCATTGTTTTAGTTGAGTAACAGAAACCTCCATTCTGATAAACTCTGGGTCAAACAGCTGAAATGCCTCAATAAATTTTATAAAACAGATTTCCCTCCTGTGAAGTCAACTGCCGCGTGCCAGTTGCACAGATAAAAACCAGCTCCACACCATGCACTGAACTTGTCTAAAACTCAGACTTGAGAAATCAACCAAAAAAATCAAAGGGAGGGGGAAAATAAATTCAAGCTAGAGCTCCAAAGGAAAAAAAAAAAAAAAAAAAAAAAAGGTGTTTACTTCAGGACAACAAAATTTGAATTTTAAATCTTGTATTATTTTATAGAAATTAACTTCTTGATAGTGTGATAGTATAATAATAAAACATGTATATCTTTTTTCTTAAGGAAGTGGTAAACTTAAGTCATGCTAAATTTAGGCTATTATCTATGCAGCATAAATTTCACTTCTGTGTATAAATGCTAACTTGCATATTTCTCCATGGTAACTAAACTATGATTAAAACAACAGTGAAACCAGCCTTTAAAGCCACCTGTTTAACTAGGAACAACCTAATTTACAAAAATACTTAAACTTAGAAATTTCATGGGAATCTAGATCACGTTTTTCCCAGTAGAAAGCTCACTTTTCTATGATCACATAATTGTAATATACTTGGCTTTGGTTGGTAATCATTTTTTTCTCTCTCTTTTTTTTTTAAACTGGTGTAATTTTTTCCTGCATTGTTCAGCCTAACACAAGTGGTATTTAAGATTATAAAGAATAAGTCTCTAATAACCCTTTCCGAAAAGGAAGTTATTTTGCTCCTTTGAAGGGATTAATTTACCTAGAAAGTATCTTCATGTTTTACAAATGAACAAATGAAAGAAATGAGAAAATCCCAAACTGAAATTCCCATTAGATATGGTAAGACACCTTCAAAACTCATTTTTCTGTTGCGATATCCTTGTAATTTACTAATGAAGAAATGGACTGTTTTTATGGGTCAAATTAAAGAAATAATTATAATACGACCCAGAATAGTAAAAATGTAGGTACAAGCAATATTTTCTTATTTAATTATAAAGCATAAAAATAGATTTGAATATGAATCATTTTTTAACCATAGAATTAAATTTAGTATTTAAATACTGAAAACCCCTTGAAGTAGAAATATCATCATAATAGGTTTAGTTTGGTGTGAAATACATGACTCATATATTCATGACACATATCTAAAAATGCCTCATATTAAAACTTTATTATAATAAAAAATTGATCACCATTTTTGTCTACTGGTTTTCACATGATGTAATACCTAAGGCCAAATCTCTGGCTTTTAAGTAATGATGAGTGAAGTAGTTTCACAGCAGCACCTCATAAAATGTTCAGAGTCCATTGCATTTACACTTGCCCATCCAATGTCATATACAAATGTATGACGGATGCTAATTAGGTAACAATGGTTTTAACATAATGCCTACAAAAATCCACATTAAAACCCTTCCCTGCTATTAACAGCCCTGAAAGGACAAAAAAATACAGCTCTGAAGTCATAACCAACACACTGAGAGGAGAAGACCCACAGTGCCTGATGAGACACAAAATAAAGCCCCAGGTCTGCAGAAATTTGTGAGCAGGCTGGGCTTTACACCTGGAGATCGTGTCATGGAGCTCAACGGGACAAATGCTGCAAAAGTTAAAGCAAGCTCAGACATGGGACTTTTGAGTTGCAGCAAATGAGCTGTAGAGACGAGAGTCCAAGAACCAAATGTGGTTTGGGCTGACAGTGATCCTCACACCAGCTCAAGCATTTTCTCAGGTTTATTTTCTCATAAGTTTTACACCTGTTAATTTACCTACAGACTCTGAAAAATAAAAAACCCCAACATTTTGTTCTAAAAGATCAATACTCTTTTAAGAGAAAAAGTATTTCAAAACTCAATGTAAAGTTCACCAGACTCTCATTTTAGCAGATGTTGTCCAAGATGACGAGAAGTGAAGCCCATGCAACCAAGAAAGGCAAAATTATTGATTTTGTTCTTAGCCCAAGTTTTTTTGTTTTCTAGATCTGCCAAAATTTTGTGAACAGTTTTATTGCCTTTGTAACCAAGGTCTTCTCTTCCTTGTGTTTCTGAAGTCTCTCCATAAATTAACCAAGAAACATAACTAAGTAATACCACAAGTACTAAGCAAGTGATCTGGAGTTTAAAGGCAGGAACCACAAATAACACGACGTTAAAAACTGATCAAATTTGCAGTTCTGTCTGCAAACCAGTACACTTTTCACAGCCGCATCACTGAAAATCAACAATCACCAGTCCTTCAGAAGGGAAGTCATTTCCAGAGAGCAAGAGAAACATCTGTAAGTTGGGGTACACAAGTGGAGATGGGACAGGAGGACCAGGGTAGGTGGTGATCATCCTACAACCCTCCTATCAATGGGAAGCAACAGAAGCAACCAGAGAGACCAAGAAATCCATAAAGTTTTCAGTGCTTCCCTATGCACAACCCAAATATTTGGGGAAGGCAGGTCAAGTGATGGATGAACAGGGATGGTTACAAATAATTGTGCTGGTCCTACTCATCTCAAGCCCACTGGGGCCCTACACTAACACTGGACATTTTAGTGCTCTAATCTGTTGTTACAGATCTCTTCCATGCTCAGCAATCAATCACTTGGAAAGCTGATGTGGCTCTGTTACACTAATTAAACTTTGTTTTGCACCAGAGTCCTGCATTTGCAGTGTGTGTACAGTATGCAAATTATACAAATTACAAGAAAAGTTGATTAGCGTAATTCAAATCTCAGCACAGTTACTAAAATTAACAGTGAATACAAATTATACAGATTCACTTCAGTGCTGCTGAGAAGCTCCTCCACACAAAGCATGTTACCAAATTCACAGAAGTGGACACCAAAACAAGGAAAAACAAGCTTGAGAATACTACAGACAACTGTTCCCAGGGAAATTTTGCCCAAAAAACTAACTCTCACCCAGCCTTATTAATTCTTCATGGCTATTATTCAGAGTTAAACATTTCTGTGGTGTCTGCCTTGCTCTGTTTGCAGCTGTGACAACCCCACTTGCAGCATTCTCTTACCATCTCACATTAGGTGAAATAAGAAAGATAAATGTTTTCTAACAGTGGTAACAGCCTTTTTATTTTTTAAACAAGACTCATGAAGTTGTTGAGATTTGAGGTTTTCCTGCAGGTTTGGGATACGTCACCTGGACACATCCACCCACTGCAGAGAACACAGGGCACTATACAAGAGGGAGAATTGCTGTTCCATTAGGAAGGTCCTTCTGGAGAGCCCAAAAAGTCCAGTTCCCTTTGTCCTGCCATGTAACCTCTTCCTATGTTGCTCATCCTTTGACCCCCTGCCCCTTTGAATCCTAAGTCTGAGGAGCATCCAGCTGACCATGCTTCTGCAACACCCAGGACACCCATGGGAACACAGAGAGCCACCAAAGATCTTACACAACACTGCCTTGACCTCCACATCTTTAAATCAGTAGCTGACTGCCCATGAACCTGAGCATAACCAACGTCAAGGAGGCAGAAGTTACACAGGTAATGAAGAAATATTAGTTGTAGTCTCTTAGACTTCTCCACACTAATCAGTCTGCCTGTCATTGCTCAACAGTGAAAAACAATCCAGAACTGGAATTTCAACTTGATTTCTATCACTAAAATGCCAAGCATGAAGTTTTGGAAATGAATCTGTGATGTTTGTAGCAATAAGACTTATTTCTACAGGAGAGAGCAGCAAGAAAGACTTAAGAGGACAGGGGTTAAAAAAAAAAAAAAGAAAAAAAAAGAAAGAGGAAAGGCATTTCATTTGAAAGGCAACAACATTCTAATTGTGTTGGGAGCAGGGAAAAATAACCCAAACACAAAGGACAGCAGAAAACAAAAATTCATTTGAAAAATACTTCTATAAAGTCATTAGATTGAATGTGTCCAAACCGGACTTTTGGTTATCCCAGACCCTGAGACAATAGTATTTTTCCTAGCCTGCTAGCAATGATAAAGGTCTGGATTAAACAGGAAGACAGGAAATTCAAAGTTAGCTTAAACTCTATTCATAAAAGGGGATGGGCTTACCAGTTCAGATAAAATAAGATTTTTCTTAATACTTTTTTAATCATTAAGTCAAAATCTGATGAGAGATTCATTAAAAGGCTCCAGCATACTTCGATTCTATTTTAATATTATTTTCAAACTTGCTGTACTTCAGTGAAAACCAGTATCACAGTAAGCTGCAAAACCAGGAAAGCGCCTAACCTAGAGCAGCAGCAGACTCTTAAAATAAAACCAGTTTCATGACATTTCAGCAGAATTCCCAGACCACAAGGCACGTATATAAGAATTTCAGATGCTTATCAGAAGCTGTTTCTCTGAACATTTCTCTTGCTCCCTTCCCCACCACCTATCAGCTACCTGCCACATCAAGCAAGACACAAGACATGTCTAAGCAAGACACAAAGAGACAAAATGAAGTGTAAAGACCCCTAAAATAAATAAGGGCAAAAGAGGTTTTGAAGCTATCATTCCATCTCCCCGACTGAACATCTAGACTTTAGTAATTTTAGATCAGAGTAACAGCTGAGAGCAACAAAAGACAAGGAAGGATGTGGATGGGGCTCTGAGTAACCTGGTCTAGTGCAATGCTTCCCTGCCCATAGCAAGGGTTTGAAGGTGGATTATTTTTAAGGTCCCTTCCAAGCCAAACCATTCCATGATTCTGTGATATTCAGAATTCACCCATCACTATTGATCACAAATATTAATGTCAACAGCTATCAATAATTAACAAAAAAATAAAGTGTTACCCCCAACAGACAAAGAGATGCACATTGCAATTTCTGCTGAAGACCAAAAGCCAGTCTTGCCTCAAAACACATCAGCAGCAGGCACAGACAAGTGACCATGGGCAGCAGCACATGGCCCAACACAGTGGTGCAAGCAGCTGGAAAATGCTCTGGCAAGCACGAGGTCCTGAGAAGGACATGGGGTGGTGGGAGGTCTGCACTGAGAAGTGGTGGGGGAAAGCAGCCAGAGCCACACAAGTGCACAACAAGACACGAACATGAAAAAAGCCAAGAGACGGCGCTGCACAAGGACCGGGAAAAGCATTGTAACAGCGTTCCCATGGGATAGGGGCTGGCCACAGTTCCTCGGCAAACACAGCCAAGCTGCTCAGTGCAAAAGTTCAGAGCTACAGAACAAATTATTTCCTCCTTAATTGCCCTGTCTTAGGCTTTGCCCCTCACTTCCCCACAGCCAGCAGATGATGGTAGGGACCCACTCAGCAGCTGCTCTGTGCACTCTCCTCTGCCTCTGTAGCCTCCACCTGTTCTGGAAGGATGTGTGAAGACCAGCCTCTGCAGGGGGAAACAGGCAACCCACTTCCCAGCTTGACTTTGATGGAGTTATGCTGATTTACAGTGATATTCTGCCTCCATCAAAACAATTAATATTCCAGCACACTTGCTTTTGCTGTTGTCAATTGCCTCAGTAAACCCTCTTCTTTCTAAGACCTGAGATCCTTTGACTTAACATGATCTTGAGCTGTTTTCATAGAATTCGAGCTTTTCAAGTTATCCACTCCATTTCAGCATAATTATTTCCTTTAAACATCTACTTTAATAGCACGAGCAATTTTGAACTTTTTATGCTGTTTAAATTCAAGCGTAAATTTGTACACAACAATAAAACACGCCACTAATTTGTCATGCTCCTCTGAGCAACTGTGTCACTCACACCAAGAACCACTGACTGTGGTGTTCGAAGCTTTCGTTCCTATTTCACATCACTCAATGTGAGCCTTCTGTAGAAAAGCTTTTAACAACCACATCTGGTCTTTAATAAATCACTGCACTTTGTCTTCCTGCCAAAACTCCTCCTTTATCTAACTTACATCTTCATGATGAGATAGGAAATCACACATTATGGTGGTGACAAACAATTGTAATTATGTCATTAGTAGCCATTTAGTCTACAAAGGTTCTCAAAAAGGAAATATAATGCACAATAAGAAATATAGGATAATACATTGATCACAGTTCTAATCCGCTTTTTACTTCCCAAGTGTAAAAAGCTGGCATAATTCATGGGCACAGCAGGCAGTAATAGTATACCACTTTATGAACTATGCAGCTATTTTATTCCCCTATCTACTTAAAAATAAAAAAGCTTTTAATAGCTTGATTTAGACATAAAAGTTATTTATGATGCTTCACTGATTATAATATTTATTTATTTAACTTTCCATGAAAGTGATTCTTTCTGAAATGTAAGCACATATTATGGCATCGAAGTTCTCAGAGAGGAACCATTACACTAGCAAAGAAAAAGTGAGGAAGAAACTTTGGTATTGGAAAGAATTCAGAAAACTCATCTCTGTACCCTGTATGGCTTGGAAACTAGCATACCACAAATAGAAACAGCTCTTCTACAATTTAGGAATTTTCTAAAAGCAATTAAAATATAAACAAGGGAAGTTTAAGAGTTCACTCAGAACAAAGGTGTCATTTAAACCAGCTCATATGCTGGAATATTCACACGTAAAGAGCAACTGGAGTCTGACAGGCTCCAATGGTGCCTCTGCCATTTCAGTTCAAATCCAGAGTGCTTTTGGGACGAAGTGCACTAGGCTTCACTTAGTGCATTGTAATTCACATCACAGAGTAGGCTCAGCAAACATCAGCTGGATTCCTCTCCAATGAAACCAAACCAGCTCCAGGAGCAGCCCTTTGAGCCCATGCTCAGCACCAAACTCTCAAACCACAGGACTGGATAAAATCTGGGACAGTGTAAAACCTCTGGGAATCTCCCAGGTCTATGGCACCACCTGCTTCTCTCCACAGAGCTACTGCTTTTGCCCAGCATTGCTGAACAATGCAGACGTAGCTCCAGAAAGCTGCAAACCACCCAAATGATTTGTTTCTATTGCCAATTGTTTTACATTTCTGTAACAATCCAATAACGAGCTTCATTTAGGTTTCCAAAATAATCCATTTTTTGAAGACATGCTTTAGAATTACTACCCCCTCCATCACTAAGTGAGTTTGTCTCCCACAGAATCTAACACAGGTTTGGGTATTTTGCAGAAAAAAACCTGGATTCCAACACCTTGACATATTTTGGCCACCAGCTCTCTGCATCCCTGTGGTGTAAAATAAACCTAAGTCTCCTTAAGCCTCTGTAACACACAAAACCATCGTGTCAGAAAGTATTACTGTATTACCCAAAAAAGTAGCTCAATTTATGAAAACCAGTTGCACAAAGGACCCCAAAGAACAGCAACGAACCAACACACACCACCATTGAATCAGTTCTTCTACACCAGTCTCAGCTACCATGCCCCAAATTACTGCAGGTGCTCTTCTGGAAAGTTTATCTCTCAATCTCTGAACCTTCTTCTGCCTGGTGTATTCCCCACCCCCTCATCCCGCCAAAGGAAAACCATCTCTCAAGATATCCAAACACCCACTCCTGCTTTCAATGCTTGGTTTGTTACAGTCTCCACTGTTTCCTGTCAACCGTGACTACAAACCTTCCCCTACATTCAGCCCAGAGAGCATCACTCACCTCTGTATCTGGCCAAGGTACCTCCAGAAAGGCAAAACTAACACTAGAAGGACGAAGTAGGTCAAAGCTTGTCCATAGCATAACCTGGAGGAAGAAAAGTCTTTACCAAAAGCATCCCTCATACACTGAGGCTTTAGGCAGCAGAGATGCTATGAATGGTTGTATACACACATCACTTTGAAATATCTGTTCCTGTACAGGGTGGGACAGCTACAGCGAGGCCTGAAAACAGTCAAATCAAAAGTCCATCCAAGTTAAATTCCAGTACTTCCAAAAAAACCAAGTCAGCACTTTAGGTTATGTATCACCCATTTTTTTGGTTCACACCAAAAGCCACGCAGTGAAAACGCATTGAGTACCGGAATTTTGCAGAGTCTTAGGGAAAAAAATGATGCCTTGACCCAAAGGAAGAGGAGTATGTGACATTGCACAGTGCCTACCTAGACAAAAATAATTACTCTTACTGGGAGAGAAACTTCAAATCATGAAAGTTGTATGTTTCTAGTTCTATGTTTCCACCCAAGGGCCTGCAGAACTGAGCAGCACTGGCCAGGCACTGTTGAGAAACTTTGGACAAGGGCTGTTATGAGGAGCTTTTGTGTGAACTTTGTGTGAACAATGGAGACAAGCCTGCGAGTGAAAATTATAAACCAACTCCTGGGAAACTCTTCCACACCAAAAACCACGGGATAAGCCCTTGCCCTTGGGCTTGCTGCTTCGCAGCAGCATGGAACTCGAAGCCAGTCAACTGGGTCACAAGGCTAAAAGCATTTCTACCTTCCCCAGCCAAGAAAACCACTTCCCGGTGGTACCTTTCATCTCAGCCTCACTGCAGCACTCCCCACCCTCCTCCTGCAAACAAACAACATTAACCCTTGCCTCCTAGAGATCCCACTGTCCGGAGGCTCAGCAGTAAGGAATCAGAAGGCTTAGATAAAAGGATCAAGGCAAGATGGGAGAAAAGGGAAAAGAGAAACAGAAGTGGAACAAGAGAGAAATTCACTAGTCTGACATCAGCAGAGCTCAGCACTGTCTACCTGGGGGCAGCACTTAGCTGCAGGGGAGCATCTTATACTTCTGCAACTTACACTACCAATGCGTAGATCATGAAGGTAGGACACATCTTCCAAAGGTCTGCCAGAACAATAGAGAAAGGCACACAGGAATTACTCTTTGAAAGCCTTTCACCTAAACCATGAAGGGGAAAAAAAAAAAAAAAAAAAAAAAAAAAAGAGGGGAATGCTTCACTGCCATTTTGTCCTTTATTTGCTCCTTAAATTCCATCCTTTTTCACAAATTTAAATAAAATTAAGTGAATACAAGAGCAGGTGAGAATCAGTCAGACTGCCTGTTCTGCTCTGAACCACCTACAAACACCTTGTCTGGAAAAACATGAACTGAGCAATCAGTCACTACTGGACAAAACAGGAAGATTTCAAGACAATCAGCTTCAGGTTACCATTAAAGTGGTTAGAATCGTGCCTCCACAGGTACACACAGACTGGATTTTTATCCTTGACAAGGTTGCAGGGACCTTTTGCTTACATTTAGGCAGTTTCAAAAAGTGAAGAGACAGACTTTCATTTGACCTGGCGCGACAGCCTGGCTGACCTGGAGTGCAAAGCTGTAGATGATTTCCAAAAATGCCACAGCCATCAATTAAAAACACACGTTGCAGCTAAGGAAACCCTCATGAAAATTATCCACAGCCCTCAAAAAAAAGAAATAATATCTACATTTCCCAGTAGTAATAATTTAACACTATCCCTCTGAGGAACCATTCTTTCCTCGATTTTACCTTAGGAACCCAAATAAAGAGCAGACCTAGAGAGGCTGTACTGGGAGAGGGTGTGGAGTGAGGAGCACAGTCAGCTCCATGGTGTTGCTTGGATTGAACTTCAAGCTTTAAACACTTTATTTTATCTTGCACACTCTTACAGGAAGAAGGAGAACCACACTGACCCAGTCTGTTCCTCCAAGGCCCTGGAGCTTCTCAAACATAACTAAATAAAAAAGTGAAGATGTTCATGGCCCTACAGGAACTCTGGATATCTTGTAAGAGAAACCTCTACTGAGGCAAACTCCAGAAGGGCCAAGCTCCAGGCTCAAATATCCAAGAACCATCTCTTGTTTTCTGCAGAAGCAGCCAGGAGAAACACTGACACCTGTAATATTTGCCAGGCTTCGCTGAAGAATTCAAATGAAGGTCTCGTTCCCACAGAAAAATCTGTTCTCTGTTTAGCTAGCCCCACCTCACAACTGAAACTGCCAGTGAACCAGACTGATGGGTCAGACAAACTACATTATGCCCAGGACAGAACCCTCCATGCTTCTTTGAATATCTTATCACCACTGGTTTCCAATTTACTTGCTGATATAGGTGACTGCTCTGACATTTTTCAACCTTGCATGTACTGCTTTACCTTCAAAAAGGAACCGAAACCCAAGAACTTTCAAGGCAGCACTTATTTCTTACTTGTTGTTTTGCAACACACCTTTTTCAAGGCTCCTCGACCATCCAACTTTCCACCTCTTGCCTTGAGAAACACTTTCTGACACATGGATCAAGTCTCCAGGTAGAAAATATTTCTCTTACTGAGCCTTGTTTTGCAGTTCTCCGTAAGTTTTCTGCTTATCAGGAGAAGAGTATGTGTTGAAAGGAACCTTTTTTTGCAGGAAGGAACCTGCAATTTTAATTGTATAACTGTAATCAAGAAATAAAGACAAGACTACCTCAAGGTTCGCCTGTCTAATCCAATATAATAAATCAAGGACATTTGCTCCTCCAATTAATGCATTTAACAAAAGCCTAAATGAACCAGCAGTTAAGTGACCATGGGGATGGTCTATATTAAGCAGATAAATTACCCACTATAATGCACACACCTACTTAAAAACCCTCTCTAGCACATCTTTTGTCTTGAAAGCTGGTAACACTTTCTCACCCCAGCAACACCAAAATGCACCCACCCCAGTTGTTTTTTTTTTTTTCAGAGAATTCAGTACCCAGCAAAGACTAACACTGTCCCCAAAGAGATCATGGTGATGTTTTTAACCAGAGGTGGTCACCACTCATGAATATTTGCGGCAGGCAGGTGCCATGCAGATCCAAATATATCTGGGATTGGGAAATCACGTGTAGTAGAAAGGCAGAAGACAACACAAGGACCCACCTGCATCAGCCTGTTTTCTCCACACAATGAACAACATTCCATCACTCAAGGCCACCATCCAACTGGTGACTCATACTCAATGAAAATGGGAAGGAGAAGGGGACCCAAGCATTTGTGGGGAGGGCAGGGGGCACATCACCACCTTCACTGGGACTTGTAGCAGATTGCTTGCAAGGCTGGCTGTGCCACTGCTGGATACCACGTCCTCCTCAAGGAGTGGTACCCATCCCATGGGATGCAGCCATGGAGAAGGGAGCCAACACCACCCACATTGCTCATGTGAGTCACCCCTGACCCATCCAGCAGCAGCAACTACCCCACAACAGACCCTCATCCCCGCTGAGGACTCTGCAACCCATGTCCCCACCAAATTTATCAACACTTAAATTTAATATAATAGTCATTGACACAGCAAAATAACAGCATTGTGAAGTTATGCCACGTGCTACTTAATGCTTTCTGAAGATCAGCATTAGGGCCACCAACTCCGAGAAAGAATTGGGCAGGTTTCTCAAAATAAAAAGCCATTAAGAACCAAAAGGAAGCATAATTGATGACTTTTAATATCCAGGCAAAATCCACAGTAAATAACAATAATTTGCTTGAAATATTGTTCCATACAGCGTATTCACAGAAATCCAGCATACAATTTTCAAGAAACTGCAGGCAAATTAATTGTATACTTTCACCTTCTATGCTCCACTCACTCAAGAAAAGAATAACATTTTGCCACATATTGAGTAACCCATACATGTTTGAAAGGAATTGTCCTAATCAATAGCCTTCATTTAATTTGAGATTAGATTAAGTATGGACAAAGGGATCAGAGGAGCTTGTAACACCTGCAGTATTTATTCCGATTTTGAATCCACTTGTGCCAGCAGGTTGTCAACAAGGCAGAGAAGTGGGGGGGGGGAAATATAAAAAACAAACTAGTGACCACATGCACAGCCATGCGAACAAAAAGTTAAGATATCTCTACATAAGAACTTCAGAAACTGAAAACCATTAATCTTTCCCCAACCCATCATTACAGAGGTTACTGCAAAATGTAACGCATGTAGATAAGACCAAGAGAGGATTTTTCCCCCTCATTTTACTCCTACAAATGAAATAATATCATATCATCTTACTTGCTAAAGTTTTTAAAAGCAGGTACATTCTGTGAGCCAAATCTCACAGCATTAAACATACAGCACCTTTATTTGTGTTGCCGCACAACATCAGCATCAGTCCACAACATATAGACAATTTTTTTCCCTTTCCTGGCCACAACTTTGATACAGTGAGTCATTACTGCTGTCAGATCATGAACACTGGGGAAACAGCTCTAGAAATATAAAAAAAAATATATAATAAAGGAATATCTCCATGTGAGCACTCTCCATTGGCTTTAGTTCACCATCACACTGGTTAAAGGATTTTGGTTTCCACAAGGAAAAGTCACTTGCAAGGATTACCTGTATCACTCCACCCTCTTTGTTAAATGCTGTCCCCACTGCCTGTGTGCATCCCATCTCTCATGTCATCCCATGATTAAAATTCTGTACTCAGTTTAGTTCACACTGAAGCACTCAAAAACATTTGGTTTCTGTATTTCTGTTATGAAGAACGATTTACAGACTCCTCTTTACACATCCTTAGTATCCACACCTTTCAGCAGAGGAGTGATATATAAGAGATGCACAGTGACTGTACAAAGGGTAAGAAAAAGGAAAAACAGATCTTTTTCCACCTGAATTCCCTGGACCTTGTAGCTCCCCAGAGGAGAAGGTGATGAGCACTTGTCTAGTGGAACAGCACTGGCTGAGAATGGTCTGTTGCCAGGCTCTGCCATGGGGTTTGTGCATAACTCACTTCATCAAAACATCACTTGACTGGTACAGGGGCTTGAGGCTACCTGGGGAAACACGTAATGGGTAGGAATCAACTCTTCTTTACCTTCTGGTAAATTTTCTTTGTGCAGGTTTGAGCTGACACACCTGGTGAGGTGCCAGGAAGGAAGAGCACTGGTGTGCATCCTCCCAGGACCAGTGATCCCTCCTGTGCACTGCTGCCAGAAACACAGCAAGGAACAACTCACCTGAGCCCTGGGACAGCAACCAGGTAAAAGGAACAGCAGCTCAGACAGGAGCACAGGGGAGTGTTCAGAACTCCTGAAATGCTGGAAACATGGATTTGATGGCTAAACTTTACCAAAGCCCTCACTTATGCTAGGCCAGGTTTAAAAGAAAGACCATGCCTACATACGTGGGTTACAATTTCCCCTTTATCCCTCTACAGAGACAGCCCAGCAAAGCTATCTGTTCTGCAGCTATTCTGAAGAATGCCTTGTAGATGACTGTCTCTTCATCAGCTTCTCATGTTGAGCAACCAAAGGAGATGCTGTGATTCTTATCACATTTCACATAAGACTTCACAAAGTCTTAGAGAAGATAAACAGACAAGCTGCATGTTCTGTAACATTTGCTTTAGAGGTTTCAGTGGTGAAATGTTTGAAGCTGTTTCAAAACTAGACTGATGCATTGTCTGAACATTTTCCTAAAAAAATCAAGATGCTCAAAGATCATTGCTTTTACTGTAGATACAAGGCCAAGTACTTCTGCCAAGGGGCTCTGCCCTGGCCGCAGAATCTGGAATTTTGTCACCACAACCCTTCCCTTGAAGCCACCAAAGACTTTTTCAATGTTAAAACACACTTATTCCTTCATGGGGTGCATTATTCAGGATGCAGCCTCTCAGCTTTCCAATAGACAAAGTCCACAGTCAACTGCAAAGCTCCAAAAGCCAATTCCAGTCCAGCTGCAGGTTTGGCTGGTGTGTAATACTTAGGAAACTGCTACAGAAAATAAGCATATTTGAGAAACACACGGAGCTCATGTTACCAGCCTCATTCACATTACTAAACCACCCAAAGCCATGACATACCAATATCACAACGTGTCTCTGTCAGTGATTATTACACAGATCAGAAGGTCAAACGATTTCCCAACTTCACTACTATCCAGTTTGTGCATACAAACGAGCTCAGCCGAAACCACGCTCCAACAAACAAAGTGAAACAAACCATTTACAGGAGAAAAATGACACAGTGAAGTTGTTCACTTCATCACTGATCTGTGCTTAACATTGCTGTTCTGCTGCAGGGTTATTTTCAGACACGTGACAAATAACAATCAAGGCTACTTTTCCTCGTATAGATTCTTCCACGAAAAACCATTGCCAGTTCTTCATCCAAAAACACTTTATGTTCTGACATCAACACTAAAGAAAGGTTCTTGAAAACCTTTAATAAACTTGTAAACTAACTTTTCTGGGGAATCGGGAGCACTTGGTTCCCACTCTATTTTTAAGACCACACTTCTCTCGGGTGTTCAGGACCCCCCCAAAGAGCCCTGCTGTCACCAGTGTCTGGGAGTGGCTCACTTTAAAGTTTTTTGTGCATGCTTTTCCATTCACTAACATTTAGTAATGCAGAAAGACACAGACTGAGTGTCAGGGACTGGATCTCCAGGTGTCCTGATTCTCATGGCACCTTCTGGGTGCTCACTCCCCAGGCAGCTGCTGCCTTCTCCCCACAATTCAGGACTTCCCATAACTACTGAGTGCATTATTAAGGTCACTGAAAACAGCATCATCCCATGCTCCTTGTGCTGTGTCAGTCCAGGTAGAACTTGACTGAGCTACGAGGGTACCTCCCTCTAGAAAGGGATGATTCTGTCCCACACTGCTCCCTGGCACCAGCTACTGCCCTGCATCTCTATCTCTGTTCACATCTGAAACATGAATAAATACCATGTTTCATTTTTTCACATTTGAAACTTCTTTCTATTATTGTTTAGGCTCTTGGAAAGGTTAGGGGGAGAATTGGGCACTGTCCACAAGTGAAAGTAATACCCTGTAGTTTCATTATTTACTCATCTGACAACCACATGGAGTCAGTGAGGCTTTGGCTAAAACAACCCCTAAAAAAACCACACTTTACAGGCATTTTTTATTTTGTTTTTTTGAATGCAGATCACATTTAATTAAAACTCTTTAAATCAAATTGGTTGCAAACTATGCCTGTTTAATTTTCACTCCTCAGCTCTGCAAATAAGAATATTCATGTCAGCACTGCTCTCTGAGGGTGATATAAGTGTACTCCAGGCCTTTCCAAATACCTTCCTTATTCCCCTTTTTTTCCCCCCTTGACCACAACAAAAAGTTCCTAGCCTAAAGGACTGTACAGGGCTCCACATTAATAAATATACCAGCAAGAGTGCTTGCAAAGACTCTCCAAATCATACAAAGGCTGTAGAGGAGAAATACAACTTACTGCACTGTTCCCACTCCCTGCTTTTAGACAATTTAAAGTACTTTCTATTTATTTAAAGCCCATTTGTTAAAAAAAAAAAAAAAGTCAATTCTCATGACCTTTCCTCCATTTCCACTGATTTTCTACTCAGGTGAGCACCTGCAGATCATGGACATCAGCAGGAATTCTGCCTCATGAATGAGCAAAATAAAGGAATTAAAATAAACATGCAGGGTTTGATTCTGTATACATGAATCATCAGGATTAAAACCAAGCTTGTTTAAAGAAAAACTTCCTCCACAAGCACTTATTTTGCCACACTGAACATACGTAATAAGCTTCTGAGATTTGTTTGTCCCCATTAAGTGTGAAATTTAATATTTCCATACAGTAACAAGTGTATATAATTAAATATATAAGATACCCAGTACAGCCAACTTAAGCATTGCAAATCATGCCAACTTGTGCACTTCCCCTCGCTGTTACTGTTCCAACCACGGCATTTTAGTGAAAATTTAATTTCCTTTTTCTCGAAGGGGGAAAAAAAAAAAAAAAAAAAAAAAGGCATGTGTTAAAAACATTATTTTTAAACTCCTTAATTAGACTGAGTCTCCACTGTAGGCGGGTGAGCAGCACGAGGGATGTCAGGGTGAGGGGTAACACCCAGCTCCTGCTGCAGCTCCCGTTTGGCTCAGGGCAGGGAGCTCCCCTTGGCTTCCCAGCCCACATCTGCTCCCACTGCAATCACTGCAGCTCACCAGGGAACACAACTGACTCGATTCATTATCTTCCAGGACCCCTTGAATTAACAGGATGCAAATGTTATGCAGGCTCTGAGGTCTGCTAATTTGAAAACAGCATTTCTCATTTCCCCAATTTTCTTCTTTCGCTCATTTGGTTGGGGTTTTTTTTTTTTCCCAAATGAAAATGTTCACTGGGAAAATATTTTAGATTTATTTTCTGCTTTTTATTATAAAAATCTTGCTCTTCTGAAACTATAGTTAAGTGTCTCGAAATAGTGCCAAATTAAGTTTTCTAGGCTCTCATTAATATAATTTAATAAATTATGCAAGTACCATCTTAGGCACAAGCTTCATTGAGAACAGTAAGCCTGATCCAAACACATAAGTCAAAAGAAAACTTTTTCTAGGAAGTTTAGCGGTTTCTGGGTCAGGTATTTTGCATGTCAAGCACCAAAGCTGACAAATTTCCGACTCTTTTACTAGGAAATTATCATGGAGAGAAGTTGCTTTCTATATTAAACAACTGAAATAGCTGAATATTTTTTACCGAAATACCTTGAAAAAAAATAAGGTATTTTTGCAGCAGACCAGGTTTGGAAAATACCAATCCAGGCCATGAATACCCAGCACAAACATAACCATGCAAATAAACCAGTTAGAACCAGCAGCAATTGCTGAACAAAAAAATAACCTCTTCCAGCTCCTCACCTTTGAAGGGTAAACAAAATTTCTTCAGCCCTAAGATTTCTAAGGCGACAGCAGTTTAGCTCACCTTAAATCCAAATTTAAAGCCATTTTGTGTTGTTACAGGCACCCTAAGGATGATTTTGCATGGTAGCAAGATGAAAGCATATGCACATATTCTCTTAAGCACAAATGGAACACGAAACATGGCAGAGTAAAGGTTAAGTAGCATTTGACTGATTTTTACCTCATGGGAACTATAATTTACACGCCGCATTCATCCAAGGTAAGAGGGTTCAAATGGCACAAATTAAAAGCCTGCAGTTTCCTACTTCTGTTTTTAACATATCATATTGATACACGGCCAGTTTTTAAAGTGATAAAAGGTTTCTATCAAAATATCAAACAGCAAGAAGATGCACTATTTTTACACTGTCAGCACTGCTGTGTTTTACTGCATCCTTCCTCACTCCTTACAGCCACTGTCGATGATTATAAAATAGTAACAGTCCAGATGCAGTCCAAAAGGACAAATTAATCTTCCAGACACCCAGCTCTTACAATCAAATCCTGGACTGAAATTTCCAGGAACAGAAATAATTAAATTAATGTGGGTTAAAAAAAAAAAAAAAAAAAAAAAGGCAACACAAAAAAAAAAGCAACAAACAAAAAAGGCAGCGCAGAGCAGCAATAGCTACCCCAGTGAACTCTGTCTCTACCAAAGATCTTTCTGGAGGCAGGATCTTTCTAGGATGCTCTTGAAAACATTCCCCAGCATCTCTTAAGCAGCCAGCAAGCATTTACTTGGAAAATCCCACAAGCTTTTATATATCTTATTTTTTTGCAAGTAGTCATCAATGGACTCAGGGCATCACAAAACCAGCTACAGATACTACTGCCAAAAAGCATGAATGATTTTTATCAGCAAGGCAGAGAGATGCTCAGCAGAGCTTTGGCAAAACGCCTGCTTCCCATGGCTACTACCCCCAGGACTCTGCAAGCCCTCTCTAACACGCTCATCAACGTGCCTGGAGCGCCTTTGGGATTCCAAGCACCGTGCTACCACAAATCCTGACTCCGGCCACCTTTCCTTGACAACCAGAGCAGGGACCTGCAAAAATTGGGAAATGCAGCTTTTTCTGGGTCAGTAAGTCAGTGTTTTTCCCATGTCTGATTGGCTGGGGCAATTCCACTTCAGCGTTAGTGTTGACAGAAAATATGTGCTGAGAATTTCAGAGTTCAGGATGTTCTTTAGTCATTTTGGTGATTTGATGTGGCACAGGAAATATTAGTGCATATTCTGTATTTTCAGTCACACTCACTTCACCATTCTTATAACAAAAAAAGACAACAGAGTCAGATCACTGAGACTGAAATTATGAGCAATCTGACAAAAGTCAGAGATGGGGGAGGAAGGTGATAAAGACTCAGCCAAATGTTAAACTACTAGTTCAGTCTGATATTCTAATTTCTATTCAGCTTTTATTAAACGTGTCTCCAAATTAGGCATCATCTTGATGAAGAACAAGCCTTGCAGTGATGCTGCCTGTGCTCCCCAACACCTCACCCCACGCTGTGGGTCCTGACTAATCTCAGCACTATTGGTCTTACAGACTTTCGATATCTCAGCCCTGAATTTAATATAAAACTAGATAAAGATAAGCTACCTCTCACCAGCTAGGGCAAATCAAAATTTCACTGCTCCTTTCAGCAGGACTGTGAATTTTGGACTTGATCAAAGTGTACTTGCAACTCATTATGTACTAAAATCACTGTATCAGCTGCACTGGGCAGTGTTCCCCTCCCCTACTAATCAACACATCTCTGGCATTCTCATCCCAATGCAGAATAAAGCTGTTCTTCCTCTGGCAAAAGCCCCAAAGTACAGCTGTTGCCACTAGTATATAATTTACACTCCTCTGAACCACCAGAAGGGAATGGAGCAAATCCCAGATGCAGGATCTCCCCCAGCTGATTTCTGCAATACAAATTACTGAAGATAGGCTTCACTCTTCTTTCTGTTGAACTGGAATAGTGCTCCACATCCTTAAGTGCCTATTTTTTTACAGCACGCAGGGCTCCAGATAAAGGAGTTCATCAGAGTCAATACTCAAAAATATCGCGAAGCTCAGTGCACACCTTTTTTCATTTAATGGAATCATAGGGCAGTTTAGGCTGGAAGGGACTTGAAAGATCATCCAGGCAGGGACACCTTCCACTGTCCCAGGCTGCTCCAAACCCCATCCAACCCAGCCTGGGACACTGCCAGGGATCCAGAGATCCCCGCCACAGCTTCCCTGGGTACCCTGTGCCAGGGCCTCAGCACCCTCACAGTGTTCAGTTTCTTCCTAATATCAAATCTACATCTCTCCTTGCTTAGTTTAAAACCACTGTCCTTTCCCTATCACTATCTGCCTTGTAAATAGTTGCTCTCCCTCTTTTCTATAAGCACCCTTTAAGCACTGAAAGTCCCAATGAAGTCTTATCAGATCCTTCTCTTCTTCAAACAGTACTTTCTTGTAAAATCTACTAAAATCCAGTACAGGACAGAACTGCACTGCAGGTTTCTCCCAGAAAATTCCATTTAAAGAGCTTTGAGTTTAAAAAGCAAGATTTCTAATTATGGCCATAAATAAGTGCAGTGGAAACCCCACTCACAGTTTATTTTACAAACCGCTGGCATCTGCTGGTAGCCTGTGGAGCACCAGCTGTGTGCTGCCACTCTCCCATCCCCAGCATATTCCCATCCCCAGATTTTTTTTTTCTTTTAATCCTGGAACTGTGAAACCCAGTCAAACTTACAGTCCTCCTGAGGGAGGCTGGCTGGACTCTGCTTCCTCCTGCACTGCTCTTCTACCCTCGGGTTTCGTGGGCTCTGCCCTGGGGACAAGGCACTGCTCTTTGCAGGATGCCCAGCTCTAGCTGGCTAACAGAAATAATAGAGAATAATTGGAACAGAAACCCTGAGCACCCACGTATCAAGTCAAGACAGCGCATTTTAATTTTTCCCCTCCGTTTCTGCATCGCTGTAGGTTAGCCTAATTGATTCGTGTTCTCACCAAATTAAAGACACAGCACGCAGACAGCATGCCAGTGAAAAAATATGGCAACAGCAAAAGTTTACAAATTTAATTTGCAATTGTTTTAGCAAAACAGCTCAGTCCACTCCTTCAGTTTTGGAAAGTAATCAGCTTGTGGTAGAGGAAGTTACCAGCTCCCAGGCAGGAGCACTATAATGCAGACACATTTCATCAGAGATTAAGACCAGTTTTTCAGTTAAGAAGTGGATTTTGCAAGTGAGGCAACGCTGCAAGTTACAGTTCTGTGGGCTCAGGATCCCAGAGGAGGGGAATACTTGGAGAGCAATGCCAGGGAATAGATCTCGTGACAAATTTCCTTTTAAAAGCAGCACTAGTGTAAATCCCAGCAAAGCCCCGAATTGTCACTTTGGTACTGAAAATGATCCCCAAAGCAGCTCTTTTTCCCCAGGCTGACACCAGAAGGCCAAACCAGGGTTCCCCACTGCCTCCAGCGAAAGGGTTAAGCCAAGCTTTGAGTCCCCTGGTTCAAACCGCCCAGCGAGCTCTCCCTGCCCAAATTACAGCAGCGCACAGATGCCGTTCAGACAGGGGCTTTCCTTGCCCTGAGGTGCAGTTCAGTTTGTCCATTCTACTGTGCAATTACAGAATCAATAAAACATCCCTTTGAAACTCCCTGGACTAGTGCCGACACGCAGACAGTAGTCAAGCTGACATTTTTTGCTGTTTCCGTTATTACCGCCGTCAAGCCTTCTGAGAAGCAACACATCAAAACCCGGGCGCCGCAAAAGCAAAGGAGGAAAAGCAAATGTAGAGCTGAGGTTTTTTGTTCCTCGTATCGGCATCGCATCGCTCCCCGGGCGATCACACAGTGCCAGGCATACCTGCAAACAAAACCTGCTCAAAGCCATCAAAACAGGCAATGGGAAACGCAGCGCTTCCGAAAAGCACGTGTGCCCCACCCTCCTCCCCTCCCAACACATCAATGTCCCCACATTGCCCTTTTCCCGGGGAGACAAGGGAATTGCTGGTGGTAGATCACCCGGCCTCAATGGGGGAAGCTCTGATTTGGGGATGAACCTATCAGAAAAGCAAATTCCAAGCGTCCTGTTGCTTGTATGTGCTCGTGAATGCGGCGCGAGATGTGGACTGTATGTGGAAGTTGGGAGGTGGGGTTGAAATCTCGCCATCCATCTGTTTCTGAGCAGTGCCTGAAACACTGAAATAGAAATGGGAAGCTGCAGAGTGCCAGGAGTGGAACCTGGGAAGAAAAAATGCAGGAGCAGGACAACAAAGAGGAGGATATTGAATTAGCATGCTCAGAATGATTCAAAGGACAATTGGATGACCAAGGACAGGCCCAGCAGAGATGTAGTCACTGTCCATGAAAATGCAATCTTTTCTCCTACAAGAATTAGCAAAATCTGCCCAAATAGAAGGAAAATGTAAAGCTGAAGGTCTTAGAAGTACTCCTTAAAATCACCATCTTCAGATGTTTATTTTCATGCTCACTACATAAATCACAAATGATTTTATCATTCATTTTGAGCTTTAAAGCCTGGCGTGCATGTGGTATCCCACATACCTACATTTCCAGGGGGAAAAATGGAAAATTCCTCCAAAGTACTATTTCTGTACTTGATAAACCAGAAAACTTGTTACTGAGGCCAGAGCATTCCCTCAGTTCTCCTCCTCACCAGGCAGGGCATGGGAAGCAGAGCAACAAGACTCTCGCAAACAGACCTGCCTCAACAACCACTGATAAGGAAAGCCCACCCTCAGGATAATGAGCCTTTCCAATTTCACAGCAGATTCCTGACTCTCCCTTAAACACAGGCATTACAAACCATACAAACCTCACACCCAGAAATAACCTGTTTGTAAGAGTTTGTCAGTTGAAAAAAGGGCGGCACAGGCAAGTTACAGGGATGCTCAGCACCAAGCCTTGGCCCTGCACGACTCTTAGAAACCTTCAGCATTTACAAAGTTCCCTAAAACTGCTTTAACCCTTACCTAAATCAATTCTTTGCCCCTCAAAGGTTATGTGCAGATTCAACTGTTTTCAGATGTTAATAAAATCACCCCTAACAGTGATAATTCTGATGGCTCTTCATACACTGATGCCCCAGGCCTCCAGACAGAAGGAATATGCTTGCAAGGCAGTGGTGGGGGTAAAGAGCTCTGCACCCATTTCCCAGACCTGAAAAAGGCAGGTTTAAATAACCTCCCACTGCCCTACAAAGCAGCTGAATAAAAACCACAATCCAACTCTCCCAAGTTCAAAGGTTAATTTATAAGATTATATTTCCTCCCAGAGGATGCTCACGTGTCTTCTATACCGACACAGGCCAAATAATAACTCATTTGGAGAGCAGCTTATTTTGAAGAGGTTTCACGTTTAGTGATGAGCACAAGGAGGAGAGAGGGAGGATGTCTCACGTTCAGACTCTGTCTCAGGATATATCATATCTTTTTGCCAGACCAGTTCTCTTTGTGGTATAAGATCACGGGTGTGTTAACTGTAAAACCTCCTTTTAAAGCGACCGAAGCTGAAGATAATAAGGTTGTGTCATCTGTACAAATACTCTGTACTGGAATGAGCATGCTGGTGCACCAGAGGAAGAGCTGGCTGTACACAAAACAGGCAGAGCAACAGAAACCGAGAAGATCCTCGAGCCTGGCTTGTTAGGAGTGACCTAAAATGGCCCGTTTTGACTCACTCCGCCCTACCTCCTCCATCACAGGATTCAAAGGGAAACTGCAATTCAACCTTCGTGGCTGTAGCACGACTGCAACAAAACTATTTTTTGTCATGAAAGAAAAAACAAGTTGCGGGTGCCTGAATGCTGATAGATCACTTTTGCTTTAAGAGAACATCATGTCAATCAAAACTAAATTCCTTATGCTCATCACAGGAGCTTGCAACCAAGCAATACAAAAATCTCATTCGAGTTCAACCAGTAATGTGTTCAAAGGCTTCCCAATCTGCTCTGTCTCTGGCATCAGCAGCAGACAGAGAAGAGGCAGAAGAGAGTGCAAAAAAAAAAATAAAAAATAATAATAATAAAAAAATATATCACTTGCTGTGCAAAGTAGAAAGGCCTCTAAACCAAAATAAAAATAAGCATTAAAATGTGTGTGTTGGACCAAAAGGATATACAGCAGGCTGAAATGTGCTATATCTTCCTCACTGGTGAGGAAAGACCGCTATAACTCACCACGAGCTTTGATCACTCGTGAGCTATCAGCTATTTCTTTGCTGCTTGAGTAAATATAAGTCATTCACAGCTGAAACATAATTTCTCTCTCTTTCCCCTGCCACTATATGTTGTGTGCGAATATGTCTTGTATATAGGCACACTAACACAGCGTGCTGTTCAAATACACATCAGAGTTCACCAGATGGTGGGGATTGCCAGACACTCGTCGTTGCCATCAGCTCGGAGCCATGGTGTAACTCATGAATGATGTGTCTAAGCTGTAAGTGGGTTTTGCATAGTTACATTCCCCTCACCGACACAAAACTCGACATAAAACTCTGTTTTCTGATTGTGTCCAACCTGCAACAGTTTAGAATTGTGAGAAGGCGTAAGGGAGTGTTTGGTATCATGTTTGGTTTTTATTTTTTTCCTTCTCCCAGAGACACAGCTCTGAAGGAGCTATTTTCATCTGGGGGTTATGATTCACACCCGTACACGCAAAATTATACAGTTTAATAAGGCTGTGGCCACAGTCAGTGCCCATGTTTGGGCACAATCTAAAAAACCCAGCCTCAGAAAAATAAAGGTGTTTTACCAAAAATAAGCAAGGTTTTAAGAGGCAATCATCTTAATTATGCATAGGAAAAATATATGAGATTGGAGTTTAAGTTTTGTGTACGGGCCTCAGCACGTACTTGGGCATTAAGATATTTGGGCAATAAATTATGTGAGCATAGTCTGGTAAGGATGTGAATGTTGGGTGAATTGGCAATTTCCTAGTCTTTAATTAATGATGGTGTTGAGAAGGAATGTGGCCTTCCTTCTAAATTAACAATGCTTTTTAATCAGCTAGTGAATCTGCCTGTTTGAAGCAGAAGGTAGCTCTAGGCTTGCAAAGAAAGGAACAGAGGCTCCAGAAAAAAAAAAAAAAAAAAGCTGGAAACCTGGCAATGCACACAGGGTCCTACCAGACCCTCTTTACTGCCTCCAGCAGAACCTGTATCTTATCTGTATCTAACAGCCAGTGGTGAAATAAAAACCAAGGGAAGAGGAAAAAGTGAAGAGCTAGAAAGAGTTTCCATCTGATTTGGAAGATTGGGAGATGGACAACTTATCTCTGCTGAGCAGAGCCAAGGAGAAAACTCTGACCCAACAGCAGGCAAATGCCAGGATATCTCTAACTCCAAAGTGAAGAGACTGTGTCCTTTAGACATTTCCACCCACAACACAACCATGGCATGCAGAGAGGTCATGGATTTCCATCCAACACAGCATTAAACTATTTAGTAACCCAGTAAAGCATTGTAAAAAACAGTCCTTTTACTATTGCTTTCTTAATTCATTCCAACAAAACACATTCTGCCCATATAGTTACAGAACATAATTCACCTTTCTTATTTTTAGCCCCTCACAGACTGAAGTCTGTTGAACAAAATTGGTTTCTGTGCCATCAATACTCAGGAGAGGCAATTAATTTTAAAGATCAGGGACGTATCTTACCTATGCATTAAATTTTAGAATGGCCTAATGGTTTAAAACGTTAAGAAAAAAAAAAAAAAGGAAAAATATTGTTACAAGAAGCATTTGTTATTCTAAGGTTTTAGTAAGGATTGGATGCCTCCAAGGGTTGGGGCTTCAGCTCCACTTAAGCACCCAAGTTCACCATCCAAAATTTCTTTGAACTAATAAAATCCCTGGAGGTTATCAGATTGGGCTGAACACGGACTACGGTTTTCAACTCCTCCCCTTTTATCTGTAAATACCATGAGAGGAGCTCTCTAGCACCCGAAGTCAAATAGTTTCCTGTCTTGGCTGGGACCCACTTGGGCAAACACTGGAGGCCATGAAAAGCAGTTGGCTGCAGGCTCAGGGCAGGAGAAGCTGTGTCAGTCACTGCCGGCTCACCCCGCTTCAAGGAGCGTGTTTCAGCACGACATGCCTGGGTTAAGTACAAACCCTGAACATTTCTGACTCCCAGACAACTTTCTGAGGCCACAGGGAACCCTGTCTTCCTTCTTGCAAAGCAGCATCTTCCCCTGTTGGTCCCATGGGGCAGATATGCCCCTAGCACTGCATCCCTTAAATTCAAAGTGCTGGGTCAACCCTCAGGGAGACAAACACTTCCCCTCATCCTCACCAAACCCTCTCTTCCCCAGGAGTATAGGTGAGCACTGAAGAGCCTGGATATTCAACTCCCCTTGTCCAACAACAGACACCTCACCCCCAGCCACAGCCTATTCAGATGGAGGAAGAAAGCAGGGAATCAAAAAGTCCTCTGTCGGGCACAAACGCTCCTGCTGGGAGCTGAGCACACACTGAATAGCCTGTTCATGGTGTCTGTGCTAAAAGTAAGGACCTGGCTTTATTTCTTTGTTGATGTTGATATAACTTAAGAAGCTGAAATAGTTGAAACTGGGAAATCTTGGGAATAGAAGGCCTGCACAGGGAGCAGAGGCATCCCACACACCCCGCTCCATCCTTACTGTTATTTCCCACTCAAGGAGCAGAGCAGCACTTTATTCTTTCAAATGGACAGAATATATGGTGCAGGGAAAGCACAAGTGTACAAAGCAATAATGAAAAAACTATGTTGTGCTCCTGACTGGAGATACTGGCAGACTGAAAGGTACACACGTGTGACAGTAAAATAGAAATGCATGTAAGTTCTGCTTGGATAGGAAGTCCAAGTTTAATTCAGTTACTACTAGTAGCCTCAACCCCTTGTGAAAACTCAGAGTCAATTCAATTAAAACGTATTTTTTCTTTTTTAAGTGAATATTCCTTATTTTTTTGAGCTACTTTTTAAGCTCTTCCCTGGCTACTGAAGCTCCAAGGCCCTGTATCTCATGGCTTCACAGCCCACTGAGAATAGACAGCATTTTTTTGCTAAGAAATTACTTACACAATACCAAACCACAGCCATCCCATCACCTTTAAAAGAAATGATGTTTTCTTCCTTCTGCAGCATCTTAGCCTTTTTTGTTCAGCTAGACCAGCTATAAGCAGGATCTTCCACAGTGACATTTTCAGAGCTACTTAAGATGTTTTGACTGCCCAAATTCAAACAGCTCTTAAAAAAAAAAAAAAAAAAAAAAAAAAAAAACCTCTTTGGCAATTTTGCAAATCTCATCCTAAACCTTAACATATTTCTGCAACACGAGGCCCTCGTTAGCCTCCGAAACCGATGGTTTCCGAAAGCTGTGGATGCGTGGGAGTCCTTGATGCCCCGTGTCAAGTCAGCCATCACCCGCAGCAAGAACCATTTCACAGGACTGCCAGGCAGCATCCTGCACCAAGAACAGCCCCACTCGCCTGCAGGGTCCACTCCACGAGGTACCCAAGGGGAGCCCAACGCCAAAGGGAGGCACAGATCACACCCCCGAGGCACAGAAACCGGGGAGAGGATGAGCAAAGACGGCACAGAGCCAGGGAAGGAGGCAGGCTGGCTCCGGCTCAGCTCCCTGGCACAATGGACCTTTGGGGAGCTGGATTCCCAGCTAGGAGCCCTAACAACTTCATTACTTAATTAAATGGTACTGGCAGAGCAGTCGGTGC
Organism: Acridotheres tristis; assembly: GCA_037013685.1. Classification (NCBI taxonomy): domain Eukaryota; kingdom Metazoa; phylum Chordata; class Aves; order Passeriformes; family Sturnidae; genus Acridotheres; species Acridotheres tristis. Next base: position 3,974,670 of record CM072899.1, on the reverse strand, counting down.
GAGAGCAGGGCAGGCAGCAGCCCTGCTCCTCTCCAGCACGCTCCACAATGCAGCACATGTCCTGGCCATAAAGTTATCCAGGCAGTTGCTTCCTTGCCTGAATGCCGACTACAACCATGGCCTCTGGATGCAAATTACTGGCTTTTATAGGTTCCTAAAAACATTTCACTGTGTCTGCTGAACAATGTGGGAGTTGCAGAAAGGGCCCGATGATGGCAATGGTGTAATTAAAAGCTGTGAGTGGAAAAAAAACCCATCAGATTCCTTCTTCCAGACAGAAAAACTGGTAAAAATGTACTCCTTTGAAATAGTTTAAAAGAAAATGTCAAAGTAAATAAATAAAAAAAACCATATTCACCCCTCCCTGTAATCCCTCAAGTTTCCAATAGCTTCCTCGCTCAGTGCCTGTGAAGGAAACCATATATGCTAGAGCACATCCCTAAGCCCTGTGCTCTATCTCGGAAAGAAATGAGATAGAGAAACTCTCCCTATCTAATCACCAGCCCCGTCTGGGACTAACAGAAGTTACTATCTCTGCCTGCCTGTCAGGAGCTGCACAAAACCCATCAGTGATGGGGCTGATATGGGAGCAAGAGGTGTGAGCTGCAAAACTGTCCAGGCCCTTCAGGATGGGCACCCACCCCACACCAACATTCCTGGGGAACAGCCTGATCCCAGGGAGCCAGACCCCTCCTCTCCTGTGCTGGGATGGCAGGAGGATTTCAGATAAACCCTGCCTTTGGGGGTCCTAGGACCAGCACAATGCTTGTTATTTACTGATGAGGAATTCGCCTCCCAAAATGAGGACATTCTGTTATATCATCTGCTGCAGGGCTCAAGTCTTCATCTGCTGTGAGGGTGGTGAGCGTCTGGCACAGGTTGCCCAGAGTAGCTGTGGATGGCCATCTCTGGAAGTGGCCAAGACCAAGCTGGATGTGGCTTTGAGCAACCACTGACCTAGTGGAAGGTGACCCAGTAGGGGGGTTAAAACTAGCTGGTCTTTGAAGTCCCTTCCAAACCAAACTGTTCAATAAGTCTGTGATTAAAGGAGAAAAAGAATGAGGGGAACCCCTCATCCAAATGCTAAACTGTCCCAAACCTTCTTCACACTGAATTCTTCATTAACATTAATTTGATGTACTAAAACATACAGAGAGGGGTGACTTCTGCTATTTCCTCCCTCTCCAAAAAAATTAAATTTACAGCCACATCAGCTGGCAGCACTGCTGACATCCCAGTGGGTGGCCTGCATTAGCCATCACCAGCAGCACAGGGACCCACCTGGCCCATTCCCAATTTAAATGTGTAGGGCCAGCACTGGTTCTGAACACATCTGGGCAGGAGTTAGTCCCAAGCAGCCTCTGTGCCTAATACAGGAACTTCCTCCGACAGCAGATTACTGAACACTCCAAGTACAGGCATGCTGCATGCTGTTTCTCCAAGCATTAGCTGTGGCCTCAAACAATCAAGAAGCTTTCTATTTTTTTTTTAACCCCCCCCCTTCCTTTTTTTTCTTTTTTTTTTGGAGAAATGATCAAACCGGGGGTGGGGACAGAACATCCTGCGTGAAACCGCATCCTGAACAAGCATCACCACGATTCACTGTAAATAAATACTCTCTCCTTGCAGCACTTCCGTCAACTGTCACTGCCTTGGCTCCAATCACCTTTCAAGTCCAAACAGGAAAGCAGAGAAAAGCGAGTGAGATGGCAGATATGAGGTTTAATTTGCTTTTCACTGCAGTTTTCATTGGTGGTGCGCTTCCAATTCGTCGGCATTGCCAGCTGCCTGGAATCACTCCTGGACCCAGTTTTTTCCTGTTAACCTTCATAATTGTATTATTATGGGCAAGCCCACAAACTGTGCTACAAAAAGCTGTAAAAAGTGCAGCTTCCACCCTTTATTAGATAAGCAGCCAGATCCAAACCCAGCTGCTGCAGACAGAGAGGCAACGCAGATTTACTGAACATGTTTCTTCACCTATGTTTTACATAATGCAAGATGTGCCTGCTTAAAAAAAAAAAAAAATAAAGCTGACAGGGGGGTGCAAAGGGATTACAGGAGGAAATAAGTTTGACCTCAATTTTCTTGCGAACTTACAAAAACATATATCTATATAAAAATTTGGGAAGATCACAGACATGAGGGGATAGCAGTGCCAGGCAGGAGAGCCAAGGCAGGAGCTGCTTCACTCCGTGCTCGTGAGTTGGGTGAGGGGTGGGACAGCTGCACACCCCACAGGGTTTTGTACAAGCTCAGGATGAGGAAGAGGAAGAAGAGGAGCTGCCTCTCGTGCGCACCCCCTCGTGGGCACAGCAACGGGCACCAAGGCTGGAGGGATGGGGAGATGCACAGATGTGCTCGTCCAGGGGATGAAAACTGGAAGAAAACCCTTCTGAACCTCCATCAGACCAAAGCAGAGCACAGCCCCCTCACCTTCAGGAGGGGAGCAAAGCTCTTCTGGCAGCCCATCCCTCCTGGGTGTGCCGGGATGGACGGGATCCCCTCCCCGCTGCACACACACACAATGAGCAATTTAATTAATAAAAGTAAAACTGAAGTATTACATGTAGCAGCAAAGCATTATTAAAAGCCATAATGTCTCAAAGGTTCCTATGAAGTCATGTTCTTACAATTCACTCTGAAGAATTTAAAGACAAAATTACATGCTTGGTAATACTCCGGGGAGTGCGCTTTTCTATGTGGCCCATTGTTTGTGTATGATGCATGGCTTTGAGAAAGTGGCATTGTTAAAGGGATCATAAATCACAAAGGGGAAGTTTGATTTTTTTTTTTTTTTTAATTTTTTATTTATTTTTAAAAGAAATCTTATTCCAGACAGGGCTTTCCTCTGCTGTGGAGTTTAGAGCTTCTTTCAGCAAATGAACTGACATCAGATCAACATGGGTTGTGGGGGTCTCAAGATGCTCAAATGAACATCACCACCTTTCCCTACTGTCTCTCCAGAAAAATAAGCATTCCACAGTCAGTATCACAGGATTAGTACACCTGATTCCAAGGGAACGTTTATTTTTCTAAAGATAACTCTCCAAGATAAAATCTTGAATAATAAAGAGCAGCACTAAAACTTCTGCAATGCCTTTTACAAAGATTTCTTGGTGTGGTTTGCCACCTTACTCTTCTTCAAATGATCTCTGACTTTAGTGTGGTTATTTATTTTTAGGTGTATTAGTTCCGAATTTGGGGGCCAGTGGGCTCGGTGTACTTCAAAAGCAAACAGTAAATGCCAAAATCACTTACTACCCACAGGCACCCACCCCATCCTTCTCTGTGCACATGAATTAGCCAGTGGTCTCCTCCCAGAGCAACCACAATGAAGTTACTGCTCTGATAAGGCTGAGGTACTACACCTCTCACTGGAGCTGAAAATGCAGAACATTCTCCACAACACTGCCCAGCCTCAGTTCAAACTCCACCAACCAACCAAAAAACAGCCCAGAAGAAAACCAACAAAAATTCAAGGGTGTTACCATAAGCCCATCCCAGTATTTAGCAGTAACTCCCTGCTAAGAACAAACAACTCAAAGCAATTTGCAAGGGAAAAACCAACACATTCAAGAATGAATCAACAGGGATCAGCCAAGCCAGAAAGGCAGGAGTGTCTCCAGGCTCCAGAAGTCCAACCAGGCACCACTGGGGGCTGGTTTTCAGACACACAAAAGCATCTACCAAAGCACCAGCTTCTTTTAGTGGGTACCCCGAAGCATAAAGCAGCCAGATCCCAAAATACAGATCATGTAGGTTCACCCCGATTAGGTGAAATGCCTCTCACACCATCGCCTGTTCCATGAGTCTGTAATTTGTGTTCTGTGTATGTATTTCACACACAGAGGAAAACCTCAAGCAGCATTCCTTCCTACTGTGAAAAAATATTAAACTTTTCAAAGCAAATCTTAAATATTGGCTGCTACCTTTATGGATGCACCAGTACTTCCAGCAGTGCAAGATTTCCAGCTACAAATCATCTCTATAAATCAAATTTCCCTCGGATTCAGTCCTGTATCTCTGCATCCTACTGTCCATATAGCTCTTGTTCTACACACAAGCCCTCCTATCCCATTTTTAACTATTTTCCTGGATGTTTTCCTGCTGCAGTACACAAGAAGTACAAAGTATATACTGTCACAGACAGTACCTGGTTAATCTAAGTGGCCTTGACTGCTGGCTGCCATAAATGATCACAGCTACAGCAAGTGCAGAAAATTAAGGAACCGTGTCAGTTTATACCAGCTAAAAATCTGACCCCATTCATCTGATTTGTCTTGAGATAGTCACTACAATCAGAATGTAAGAATAAATTAGCATGGATTAAACCTAGGAAAACCTGCTGAGGAAACCTGACACACAAAACTGGCCTTAACTTCACTTGTAATTGTGCAACTTAAGTCATGAGACCTAAATACCATTAGCTAATAGGATCAGTCCATTATTAGTTATCCCTAAATATAAGAGAAAAAAACCCAACCTTTCTATTTAAGGACCTACTGCTCACAAATTTACAATGGTTGACTCAAGAAACACATGGTACCTTCCTCTGCCAAAACATCTGCCTCCTTCAGGAGAGCTGACTTCATCCAGCACTGGTGGAAGGTCTCTGTCTGCATTATTCTTACAGTATGGAGTATTCAGCTGCCAACACCACATGAAGGAACTATTTATGCTCCATAAAGGGCTGGGATGTAGTCTGGAACATGAGCAGAAATCAGAGCGCTAAATCAAGCTAATTATTTTGAGACCTTCCAACCAGAAATATTACAATAAAATCCACGTGCTTCTCTCAACTTGAGCACCTTGCAAAGGATTTCTACTCTGTGTGTTAAAAAAGGCCATCATATGGAAACAATTACAGCACACAAGCTTAAACTGACTTCTACCAATGCAAGGACCCTTGACCCATCTTTATGGGCATTTTAAATAATTTATGTGCAACTTGAATGCAATCTGCTCTACTTGACATCTCTGACCCAGAGCATATCGAGGTTTATGTTGGGTTTCTTTAACACTGAGACCCTGTCAAGGGAAGATGTGATCTATGCTGTTACAACAGGAGCTCTCCTCCACCAGCCACTGAAGCAGGGCTCTACCAATCCCCATTGCTGCCAGTCTGCCAAAATATTCTGGCCAAAAAACCGCTTATTTTGCTTTTCCTTAGGGTTTCCTGTAGGCGAGCTTTCTCTTTTCCTACTTCTCCTGCAGGATGCCCAGGAAAGAACCAGAAAGAGCTGGTGGAAAAGGGAGAGCTTGGCCACGGTCTGAACCAGAGCACGGCCACAGCTCCCAGGGAAGAAAGAGCTCAGTGCAAGGGACACAGCCCTGCTCCTCCCGGAAGGGCACACGGGTTTTGAGGAAAGGATAAAAGAAGCCTTAATACTTGCTCTTTACCTAGGAAAACTGATCAGCCAAAAGTACTTTTTGGGAGCTCATTCAAATCAATGCTTGTGCCATGTCCCTTGTGAGGGACACGGGAAAAGCCAAGCAGGGAGAGCAGGAAATTCTGCAGGAGCACGCAGGGAGGGTAGAAGGCAGTGGGGATGCCTGAGCCCCTCTGCTTCCAGAGCTGATGGGATCAGCCACACCCGACCTGCCACAAGCCCCCAAACTCGGAGGGATGCTCTGGGAAAGGAGCTGGGGGCTGCAAGGGGTGATCACAGGAATCCTGCCCGGGTAATTTTAGTATTTGAGGCCAAGTGAATGAGGAAGCATTTTGAAATGTGGAATGGCTTGGTTGGAAAGGACCTTGAAGACCACCAAGTCCAACCCCCCTGTCACAGGCAGTTCACCCTCCACTTTGGACTCCCTGCCTTTATCTTCAGAGGGTTCTCGTTGGTAACCACAAACTAATCCACCCCAAGCATGAGCCTGATTTAAATCAAAGTGATTTGAATCATTGATTCTAATCATGGCTTATATCAAAAAAGCAGGAAACATGGTTTAAATCATTGATTTCAATCTTGTTTTGCATTTGTACTTTTATATTTATTTTCCTAAAGAAGAATCAATTCTAATTGGTTAGTAACTTAAAATATGGCCTTTTCATTACCTTAATCTTTCTGTCTGCTAAAGATGATAACAGGTTATTTTCACATTCATTTGCATCCCTAAGTTTTTGGCTATGACTATGTTAGACATTATGACAGTTTTTATTAGTTGACAATTCTAGGATTCATATCGGTCTTCATTTGGTTGAAAAATAAAACTGAAAGTAAATGAAAATAACATTTTTATTTACTAAATGAAGGTTGTTTAAATATGCTGGATACATAATGAGTTTATTCATTTATGCATGTAAAACATTTACTGAACATGATCTGTTGTAAGAAAATGGAATATATTACGATCACGGCAGTATTAGATCTCAATCTTCCACACCTCTATTTTATTCCTAGATTGGAAAAGGAGAGCAAGGCCTCCTTTTCTCAGTTTTTACTGAATCATCAAAGGAATTACTGAAATTAATCATTCTGCCCTATCTCAATGAACACTCAAACCAAACTTCATCTACAGAAGGTCATCTGAGCTTATCAATATTCACATATGCTAACGTAACTAAAGAGCCAACTTCAGCTAGGTCTTTGGGCTATTTTTTACAAATGTAATCAAGAAAGTTTACTTTTATTTTGTATTTAATCATTTATGCACACTAAATTTGTTTCAAATTTCAGTATTATCATCTAAAATAGTATTTTAAAATACTTCAAAAATTAAACATCATAGAATTTAAATAAAAGTAGTATTTAAAAACTGTCTAAAGCTAAATAATTTTGTCTGCCTAATTAACCTGCACTTCTAAATAACTTTAAAATGTCTAAATATTAAGCAGCTCATAACTAGTAAAGTCAATAAAATGAAAAAAAACCCTACCAAAACAGAAAACAAACAAACAACAAAAAAACAAAGCTCACTTTTCTTTAACTTGAGATATTCAAATTCAGGAGGTACTAAAAAAAAAAAAAAAGTTGGTTTATTGTCTTGAGTTCAAAGTTCTTGGTTCTCTGCTACCTGGTGCCTGTAAATATTTTGTATTTGCTGCATGAGGTGATGTAACACCCCCAGCATCCTCACAGCCAGGATACCCACACACAGCCCCCCTGAAACCATCTCCCTGCATTACAGTCTGCTGCAAAACCCTATTTAAGGAAAAAAAAAAAAAAAAAAAACAAAAGAAGAAAATAAAAAGGCAGCTAGAGCAGGGAAGCAAGGGGGAGGAAGAAAAGAAAAGTCGCTCTATTGAGTACAGCATCTCTAGCACACATAATTCAAGGACTATAGCTGGTATGAGCTGGGGGGTAGGTGGGAGAAGGGAGCTTTTTTTATCCTTTTCCTTCAAAGAAACACATCAGAAATACACTGCTATTCATTTAAGTAAATCCTCATCACATTTACTTTCAGCAAACCTAAATAATAATACAAAATAACCCAAAATACCATGAAGGAACGATATATATAACATGTGGTAAATAAAAGTTTAACAAATCCCTGGAGAGTTACCACCAGCACTGAATGTGGCATTTCTTTCCTAAAGAATTTACAAATCCAAGCTCACAATAGAAGATTTTAAAAATAATAATTACAGGCTGCACGGTAACAACTATTTGAGTGTTTCTCTTGGACTTAAAATAAAAACAATTACATATAAATACTACCTAAACATACATGCTATCTCAATCAGGAGGGACTGAAATGGAAGAACACACAGCTTACAGGCAACTAGTTCTGAAAATATAAATGTATGTTGTTCTTTAAATACAATTTCGTAAGTTTAGATTTTATGGCAATTTGAGATCCCATTTTGACAGTCCTGTATGCACCACACACCACCTCCCTATAAAAAACACATATAGAAAGGTATTCGTGCTCTTGATTAACACAACAAGCCCTTTTCCAAAAAAAATGCAATTTAAAACAGAAAAAAAGGCCTTGCAATGAGAAGGCTGTTTTACTGTTTATGTTACAATTCTAAGTGACTGGATGCAGCATAAAGCTATGATTATTTTCCTGTGGTCATAATACATGTGATTTAGAGTATGTTTAGGGAAAACGTTAACTGAGACCCAGGGCTGTAAACAGACCCAGAATTTGGGCACAGAAATTCACCCCCCTGTGCTCATCCACACCCAACCCATGTGCCACTTTATTTACTGCTCAGAGGTCACTGCAAAGGAGTGAAGCTGTCTCTAATGCCATACAAATTTGGCTATCAGCTGTCCTATGCAAATTTGACTCTAATTACATATGCATTACTGAGCTATGAAATAAGTCAGTGTGTTGTGGTATGTGAATACACATCCCGCTCTTGGTTTTGAGCATAATAGTTTTCAGTGTCTGCAGAGTGTTCATATCCTGTGGACTTGTCTTTTTTTTTTTTCCCTTTTCCTTTCTATCCTGTGGACTTCTCCTCCCCCACTTTTTTTTTTAATGAGACACCTTCTTTTCTAATAAAACATTAAATTAAGACAGAATTCATTTTTAAAACCTGTTCTTAAAACAACATGCATTCCAGCCAGAGAAAGATGAAAGAAAAACCAAGGGCTATTATTTTATTTTGTGTAATGAGTTAGCTTTAAAAAAGGCTGAACAATAAACAAACAACTACCCAAAAACATTTTTGTGAGCTAATTATGTACTAAGCAAGAAGTAATTTCATCCCTATTCCCACATTTTATGTTTTGGGCACTTCTATTTCATGTCCCTTGACACCTTCTCCAATAATCCATCTACTTTATATTGGAAAGCCTCACATGAATAAAACTTTATGGCACTACAGGCATTTAGCCTTCCACTGACATTCCTGGCCTGTTCAATTCTGCAATTCAATCAAAATCAAATCTCAAAATCCTCTTGTCAGCCAGCGCTGCTTTCATATGCCCGAGCCCTGTGTAAGGATAACTGCATCCAATCTTTCCCCCAAGCAGTGCTTATATTGTTTTATTACAGTTCAATGAGTGGAGTTCAAAATTACATGCAGCTGCCTACTACTGTGGTCTGTCTGTGCTACGCATGGACACAAGTATTGCCCACCAGGCTTGAAATCATTCACTTACTGGTCTGGCAAGAGAGACTGCGAGCACTTCACTGTGTGCAGGAACATCCTGCCTGCTGGATCTAAAGAGGGTGATGTTAGCAGATCAGTCCCTTTATAAAGGGATTGCCGAAGCCCTGTGAAATGCAACTCAAACGTGCTCGATGTTAAGCATGTGGCTACTGCACATAAAAGCAAAGATAAACCTCAACATGCACTACTCATTCGCGGAAAGCTTGCGAGGGAAGATAAAGGAACTGGGGAATAAAAGGCATCTCACTGAGTTTTTCTATGTGTTTTAAATGACAAAGCTTCATTTAGACAATTTCTATCGTTTCCTTTCCCCCCCCCTCCCCAGTCTTCACAGTGAAGCAAAAGGACGAAACAAAGCTAATTAAACACTATTTAATCAGATGAACAACGCAGCCACTTCAGATCCAATAGCTTAAAAACTCCTGCAGCACCAGCTCCTGTACAGCCTGGCTGGAGGGAGGGAGAGCATTAAAACTGGGACAGGATTTCCACCCCGCACTCGCTGGGGGCTGGAGGTAAAGAGGGTCAAAAGATTGCCTCCTGTGCTATGGAAAACAGCAACAGCCATGAGCTGCTGGAAAGGGGCTCATCCACAGGCTGCCCAGCCAGGTACCAGCACGGTGACCCCACGTCCAGCAGCAGCATCCTCTCGGCACACGCAGAATTCCACCAACACTCCTTCAGCGTAACTTTTGGCCCATCACATTAGTGTTTAGTAATCATTTTCACTCAGCTTTCCGTCAGCATTTCACAGTATTACAACAGTGACCAAAACGACAAAAAAAGGGAAAGAATAAAAGCCTTTTATCAAAGGCTATTCATCAAATATTGTACCGTGACTAAATTCTGTAAGAGTAGCAAGTGAGAAAACAGAGGCAACACATCGTTAGACATCCTGCCGAGAAAAAGCTCTCTCTGAAATGAACCCCATTACCTTCCAGCACACAGGTCTGAGAACCAAGCTAACCACACAACAAACCACCGACCTATGACAGCAGCACTAAACTGCTCGTCCACGAATCAAGGCTTCATTTCTTTTTCAAAAAAAATAGAGAGAGAGGAGGAAAAAAAAGCCCGCTCAGCTGCTGTGCAACTGCTCACGTGTTGATTATGTAGAAGCAAGCCCAGTCGTGAGGCTTTTGGGCTTTTCACTGCCTTCATTCAAGAGCAGTGTGGATGACTGTGAGTGCATCATATGTGTGCCTGTTAATCTGTTTCTACATCTATTTGTATAAAGCTTGGACGGGGAAATCTGGAAATGTGACAGCAGTGACCGATCCTGGAGCCACAGACTGACACTCCAGGACAGAGGCACAGCCCCCAGCCCAGGCACTGGGACACAGCCCACACAATGCAGCTGCAAGATCCCACCCCTGACAAGGGTTTGTGGCCAGGCAGTCACATCTCCTTCATGTCTAGTGATGGTACAATGACAGATTTGGGAACACTTGTACCAAACCTCAGAGTGTCAGGATCACAGCCATTCCAGTCATCTCCTTCCCATCTGAAGCCAACAATGGCATCTTCCTGTACAAGACTAAAGTTTCTCCACTAGAGATGGACTGGGTTATGGAGCACCAAAGCCCTGGAGTAAGTTCTTGCACAGCTCCCCACATGCCTCACAAACTCTGGGCCAACACGGAAAACCCTCAGAGGAAATACAACTTCCCTTTGTTAAAGCTACTGAGGGCAATGAGGGTGAGGGAAGGAGTAATGAACCCTCCACCAGCCTGCAGACCAGGCTTTGCAGCTCCACACATGGCTGAAACTTTCAGTTTTGGGGTGCTCTGTAGCCCAAGTCACAACTCCCCTGGGTGCTGCACATGTACCATGACAGCACATGGATGCACATCTCCAGCACCCCCAGGACAGGGGGGTACCTGGACTCCCCCAGGGACCAAACTTGGCCAGCAAAACGCTAACAAAACATCACCAGAGCAACCCTGCTCAGAAACAGTGGATATGGTGCCTGTCAATACATGATGATGTATCAACATTACAGAAGCCAAAACTGGAGGCAAAACCACTTGGGCGTGCGCTGGGGCTAAGGAGGGGAAAAACCGTCTCGCTCCACATGCACACTTGTAGGAAGTGACAAAGCAGCACGTCTGCCTGCCACCCGAAACATATTTAGCAGCCTATAGATAGCAACCCAAGGAGACAGCGCAGGCGCCCCGTGACTCTGCACCTGTGGCTCTGCCCTGAATCCACAGGCACCAGAGGCAAACCAGGAGCTGCAGCTCCCAACCACCTCCTTTATCACCACCATCGCAGTATTTACTGTAACACATGTGACTTAGTGAAGCCTCAGATTAATTAAATGAACTCCTCCATTAATCAATCAATCAATCCAGCACAGAGCAGTTGAAATATTGAATTACTTAAGAGCAGCATCTTTATATAGGACTTTTAAAGGTCTGCTCTGGAGGACCTTATCCCACGTAATTAAATTCAGCCTCACAAGCAGAGGAGCATAAGAAACCCAGAGGAGGCCCCGGGGCTGCGAGAGCAGGAGCGTGGGCACGTTCCTGGGTGGGAGAGAAGCACCAGCTCCTGCCTTGGGAAACTGCCCCATTCCAAGGGGTCAGTGAACTTCTCCCAAAACAAACATTCCTCTGAACCTCCCTTGGAAACAACCTCCCCAGACACTGACAGTGAGGGCTCCTCCTTGTTCAGTCAGGATCACTAATCAATTCAGTAAGAAAATCAAGATCAGGATTGCCCAATCCTAAGGAACAACTCACTTCCAGCTGGCAGGGCTGGAACGGGTGAAAGAGGAGAGCAGAGCCATGTGCTGGTAATCTGGGAATACCTGAATGCATACATAATAGTTGCAAAACCTGTAAAGTCAGTAAAGGTTATCTAATTTTATATATGGTGAAATTTAGGCAGAGAGAGTTGAAACACGTTGTTCTGAGATGTGCAAAGCACCAGTGAGAATGTCAGTAATAAGAACACCAATCTCCCATCATCCTGAAAGCCAGGCACACAAACTGCTAATACGATCAATTTTGTCATCTGTGGGTCCACTTGAAGCACTATATTTGGACATTGAAATAGGAGGAATGAATTCTACACTTCTTTCCATCTTCTTTTCAGTCTGGGTAAGACTGGTGTAGCTATGGTTAAAAGTGGGGGAAAGAACAACAGGGGGAAAAAAAAATCCTAGTCCATGCATATAATCATTCCAATTACTGAAAAATCCCCATCATCGGAAGCTTCTCTCATAGCATACAAACTGCTGTTTCCCTTAGGCAACAAAAAATAAAGTTTCACAAGGCTCCCCCTCAAAAAACAGACCTATAACATCTAGGCAAAAATAACTAATCCTGGTATGTCTTCCCCACCCCCAGCAAATATAAATATTTTAGCTATTTCAGCTGCAAGAGTCTGATTTAAGTTGTTTTAACTTCTTTTGTGCTTGCTCTTCTGCCTCCAGCCCTACCCACCACCATCAGATATCCTGCCCTGAGCAGGGATCTTGGTGCAGCACATGGATTGCCCTGACTCCTTATCCCAAACACAGAGGGCAGAGTAACAGCCTTGAGACCTTGGGATAAGATGCAGGACCCAGAATCAAATAAAAATGCAGCAATATGAGCACACATACTTCACTGCTCAACAGTCACTATTTTTTTTGGCAAAGACAATACCAAAAAAATAGAAAAGGCTTATTACAAGCCCTAAATGTAGGATGGCACAGCATGTTAACATATTGCTGTACATCCTTTATAGAATTGACTCCAAAGCTATATTAAAATAACGTTAAGGTTGCAAAAACTAAGCAACAAAGTTGGCAACATCAACATGCAATCCTGATTTACACCTTTGGAATGAGTATTACAATCAAGTCTTCACTTACACAATTTTTTTTTTTTTCCTGTGGGACTCCCATCTAATGCAAGTTATTAAACACTGCTTGTCTCCTTATAAAACCTCTATTCCCAGTGGCACACACTGCTTATTTAGCACATGCCATGCAAATCCAAAATGAATACAGAATTACCAAACTCCTCTTGACCATGTCTCAAGTTCTCTCACTAGAGTACCAGGACGTTAAGAAAAACCTTCTCACCTTCACTTGCAAAGATGTTTGATGGCATCACAACCACCTCAAGGCTGGGAAACCAAGACAAAGCAAAAGGAAAGCTCTTGGTGGCAGCTGGTTTGAGTTACCCAAAAACTCGAGGCACCAATCTGAGCCCACCCTGACTCACAGTCTTTATGGATTCTAACAGCCCCATGTGCTGCAGACAACCCCAACTGGCTTCATCTGTGGTTGCCAAGCCCAGATCACTTCTGCAAAATGGCCCCAGGTGTCTCTTGGTGGGCTTGCAGAAATGAGGAACAGGGAACCATGTGGCAAGTTTAGACCAAACAAAGCTCTTTAAGAAAAAAAAAAAAAAACACAACAAAATAAACACCCAAAACTACGTGAACATGTCAAGAGTTTCACAGATCTAACAGCCCAGAGGCTTGGTTAAGGCCTGTGCCACCTTAACTCTGTTGTTTCCCAAATCTCATGTGCCAGATTACACCATCTTTAAGGTTGTTTTCACACACAGGTGTTCTTAATGTATACAATTTCTTTAGAATTTTTTACTCAGCCTTTAAGAAGTGAGAATTGACAGAGAAGCAAGAAGCAGACAGACCCAGAGAGCAGAGCAGCCAACCAGAGGCACACCACCAGAACTAACAGCATCACCAGACACTGCTGGGTGGCACTGGGAGCTGCTGGTGGCAGGGCAGGGTGGAGGCATCAGCCTCTCCTTCTGAGCATCACTCCAACAGCCAGAAGTGTGAGGTCCCCACAAGGAGCACTCCAACATCCTCAAACAACTTGAACTGCCTTGACAACTCCAGTGACTCCAAAGCAGTGTGAGAAACCAGGAGCTCCCACTGCTTCTCAGGGTACCCACTTCCCCCTGACACCTTGAGGCCACAGAACCCTACATGGCACCACACGAGGAGGATGCTGAGGCACTGTGGGACTCTTCCTCCCCCACGGCACCTGGGCAGGACCCTCTGTGCTCAGCAAAGTGCTGTGTGCCTGCCCTGGCTTCCCCTCACCACTGACAGCTCCTGCACAGACACGCTGCAGCTCTGTTAAAAATACACACACAAACACATGCACATGCACCCATACGTTAAAAAAGAACAATTCTTTATATGGCAATGAGCTGTGCTGTCATTCCTGTCCATTCTGCACCCGTTTGGGTTTGCTTGGGCAGCTGAAGACACTTGGTGAGGTCAGTGGGTGCTCTCAGAAGACTTGCCACTCTCCCAGCAGCTTAATTTCTAGCCCTGTCTATGTTCGAGGAAGTCACAGGTATTGTTCAGAAGTGGCATATCTCAGTTTTGTTCAATACTTACCTGGTGTTATATGCTGGGGAAGGGGCTGCACTAATACACAGAAACTGCCAAGTATCACATTTTTCCCCCGATCTATGGCATTCTCCATCCTCCCCAGTAATTTGCACTTTCTTCTCTTTCAAAGACTCCCATAAAAGCCATTTACAGTCAATACAGTCTTATTAGCACCTGGTGTATGTTCTCTTCTCAAAGTACGTGTTTACTTTGACTTCCCCCTCACAGAAACAACAGGCGAGTGTTGCCATTTTATATCACAGACTCTCAAGAGTCCAGGGCGTTTCCGAACACAGGTTAATTAAACAAAAAATGGAATTTAAATAAATCAGCAAAAAATCAGCTGAGAAAAGCTTGCACTGCATTTGCTGTGACTAAAGAGAACAGCGAAAGCCAAAAGGAAGGAGTTAACCTTTGTGGGAACAGCATCAAACAGGCGCTGCTGCCTCAGTTATCGCTGCACCGGGACTCGCTGCAGCAAACTGCATCCCTTGGTAAGGCAAGAGCATCACCTACACACTCACAATTCTCCAAGGGTCACAGCTAAAGCGCTGCCCTTTCGGTGTGGGGAACAACCAACACCAGGTACACAAGAAAATCTGGTGGATTGAACAGGAAACTACCGAGAACTATTTCTGAAATGTAAATGAGACTCTGCTACTTTCATTTCATTCTTGCCGTAGCACTGTGCTGAGATGAAGTTTCCATCTGTGATTTTCAGGACAGGATATCAGCCATTTCAGATGGCACCCGTCACAAGCCAGAGAGACACATTACTCACAATTTTTTGTTTTATAAAAATACTTAAACTCGGTTTGGTCTTCGCCCGGACAGAGCTTATGGGGGATTAATTCAGTGCTTTGGGGAACAAACTTGTGGCAAACACGCAGCTTTACCCCCATCATCCCTTTTTAAAATTACTATTTTTTAAGAACAACTTGTATAAAGTTACGATTTGAAATAGACTTTATATTTTAAAAGACAGTTTTGTTAAGGCCATGCTAAATACTGATCTTTTATTCCTGCTTTGACTTCAACAAGTTAAACAGTTTGTGGTATTCAAAACCTCAAGGTTTTGAATGCAAGAAAATGTTTTCCCATCTCTCACTGAAATTCAAGGACTCTTGGACTACCTGCGAAATTTAGAGTCCACATGCAAGAGACAGCATATCCAGCAAAATTATTTCAAACACTTGTTGTTTCTTTTTTCACAACATTTTCACCATCAGTCGCACAAATTTATCAGCAAAAAATGCTGAAGTCAATGATGATGCAATTAAGGCTTTGATTACACGATGACAGCAAATCGATTTTAAAGCAGATTATATCAACAGTTGGGCAAAAGGAGAGGCAGACATTATGGAAATCAGACCTTTTAATATCTTTAAGATTCCATAACCCCAGAGAGCATCTTTAATTCACCCTCTTTTATTCCAGATGGTCTCATAAAAAAACCCCGAAGTTATCACATTCTGGTAGCCCATGCTAACACACTTCCTATGACATGATGCTAATATGTGTTAAAAACCAACATTTAAAAAAAAAAAAAAAAATCCAAATTTCCAAATTGCAACTATTTCCCCACGAAGGTGACATTTGCTACCACGTACATTTTTTAAAGACCCCCAGGATACAACACATCACTTACTTCCAGCGGGCAGGCATGGCAGTGCCTGGTGAAGGCACGCTGAGTTACACATAAGTATTTAAGAGCAGGATTTGGCTTCAGACTCCGCATGAAGGCAGGAATAGGGAACTATTGTGCTGCCTGTTTTCTCACAGCAGATCCCAACTAGCTTTGGCTATGGATCCAGCACCGCCAGCCAATTTCAAGGATAAAAAAAAAAAAGAGCCTCCGACCCTTTCCTTTCTCTCCCTTTTTGTAATCTCTTGCAGGCACAGCGGCTCCAGCAAGCAGCTCCCCTACCAGCCCAATATTTACACTAAACCACTAAAGGACTTTCTATTATAATGCTATCTCATTGATACAAGATTACTCCTGAACCACATCAAACCCCGTAACACTGTGAAAGGCACAAACGCCGTCTCAAGAAAGAGGCGCAGAGTGGATTATTTTAGTCTCGTTATTTCAACGGCACTTTTTAGATTTATGTAAAAAGTAATGCAATGCTACAGTAAGTGTTTCTCCCCTGGGGGCAACTGAGTGTCTATATGGATTAAATGTACACGCGTAAACACTTGCGATAGCTAATTATATTCCTGAAAGTACCCAATTCTTCTCATCTCTTAATCCTACAAAATAAAAACACTTCAAAAAAAAAAAAGAATTTCAGATAATCATCAATTTTATCTACTGTCTTTGAAACTCTACAGAGATTTTTCACCTGAGAATCAAAAAGTGTTAAAACTCCTGGCTCTTTTAACTCTCTTTTACAAAAGCTGCATGGATGTAAAAACCCCAACAGAACACAGCACTTGCCGTCTCCTCTGGTTGCATAGAACATGAAAGAGTAACCAGACATTTTTATTCAAATGAAATTATACAAATTTTTTTTTTTAATCTTTTTTTTTCCCCCTTCAGTATGCAAAAAAACCCCACCCTATAGTGAACACAAGCTTAAAGCAATCTTTTCCAATGGACCATTTTACTTATTCTACAATTTCTCACCCAAATTACACAGGTATAATTATTTTGACACTGTAATGAAAAGAAAATGGGATTTGGGCACTGTGGGTTTATCTAATAACACTATTTCTTGCCAGACTTCACAGCACTGACAATCACAAAGAGCCCTGTCCATTCCAATAGGAAATATTTGATTTTACTGTAGGAACATTATTTATTTTCACCAAGTTGCTATTATCAGAAAGGATATGATAGCTGAATAATAAAAATGAAATCAAGAAATTCTGGTGTTTCAAGGCTTTATTTTTTTCTGCTCTCACTTTTGACATTTTCTTCCCCTGGAGAGACAAGATAAAGTGCTGTCATAAATGGGTGACTTTTCTTGTCAAATGACAGATTTGATTCTCCATGGCAACCACAAATCAAGGTGCTAGTCTGAATTAAAGCTTCTCTTAAAAGGCGTCTTTATGTTTATAAAATGAATTTAAATTAAATGGGTATTAGGTACAGTTTTTTACCTCCATTTATTTATTGACTAAGGAGCTCTGTGCTGCGTGGAGCATATTTGCATTTTAAGGAAAGACAACATATTGTACTGGCAGATGCACAAACAAAGCAAGTTACAAGGTCATGCTACATATACTAGTTTACAGTACTATGAATGGTATACAGATGGACAGCAAGCAGTTAAGAGGTACTTAAATACTGGAAAAAGCACAAAAATTACCTAGAGAGTAACAGATGAAGGAAATCTCTCCTCATTTCATAACACTGCTTTCTTCCACACACAGTTAATAGAGAGTCATGTAATTGTCACAAACAGAATGCCAAAAGGGAAAAAAAAAATGTAAAAAATCAGATGCTTCCTCCTGTGCCCTTATGCAATCTTACTATAGAGCATGATATGCTCTTACAAATGGTTGTTACCATGACTTTCAAATACCCGAATTTATCCCAGATTTCTAACTTCAACTGCTCTAAAAATTCACTTTCTTGAGGTCACAACACTTCTGAATTTCTTTATTCAGAAGATGAGTCAGTGGAGCCTCCTAGTTCCACAATTAACCTCCCTTATTACCTCTTTTTTAAAACAACCCTGAAACCCAGGGAACCTAAATTGCACTGTAATGCTCTCCTCATTCCATTTCCCCAAAGAAATGGGGAAATCTTTGCACAGACATTAGACTTAAATTTTAACATATAGGTAAAGTCAAATATGTATTTTTACACACAAGAAAATACTTTCAAAAATGCAGAGAGTATTATTAAAAAAAAATAATAAAAATGCTGCAGGTTTGTCAGCCAATTCTCTCGGATACCAGAGTCAAGTGGCTCCATATTCACTGCCCTTGTAAGCTCTGCCAAATTTGATTTTAAGCTTCCTGAAGTTAAAGAAGGTTTATACAGTATTAACACGAGATCTCCTCACACATTTCTCAAGTTATTACACAGCCTTTTATCCAAAATCACGATTTTAAGCAGCGCAGGAAGGCTTCAGTTCAGCTTCACAGGCAGAGATGGACAGAGGATGTCTTCATCCCACCGCCGGGCTTTCTGCTCCGCTTCACCGCTGATTCCTTGGAGAAGGGGCAGTGAAAAGGGAGCCAGAAACTTGGAAAAATCTCTTTACGCCCCAGGTCTCTGCAGGATTTGGCCCCTGCACCCAGCAGCTTGGGGACAGCCCCCACCTTGCTGCTGTGGAGCAGCTCAGACTCAGCTTGTGGGGTGCTGAGCCTGGACCCATTCCCCAAATTACTGGCACCTGTGTGGAACCCAGAAATGTCCCAATCTCATAGGCACAGCTTTTCAATCCAAATATCCCATCTTGGGAATTAGGGGGGAATAACAGTCAGGCCTCTCTGAACCAGTGCATAAACACTGGCTACATAAAAATCAAAGGACACTTTGCTAATGTACTACTGTGTAAGTAACAGCCTCATTAAAATATGACTAATCTGTAGCAGAAATGTGCATTTTATGGGGTTTGCAATTGAATTTCTTACATTTTTATAGTGAGAAAAGAAAAAGAAAACGAGTCTACCTATTTCACTCATACTGTAACCTGATCACAATGTTTATACATGCCCATCACAGCGCTATATAAATTAAGTCCCAAGAAAGGGTTTGAGAAAATAAAATATGGTTAACTTCAAACAACACCTCCAGCTCAACTCCTGAAAATCCTTGGCACTTCTTGCTACGCACTTCTGGACATTCTTGAGGTTCAGAGCCCGTCTCCTTGAGGTCTAAATACTGAACTTTTAGGGAAAATTCCCCGAATTACCACCACGAGCAGGGATAACTGCACATGGAACACATTCCCCAGGCTGTTACACAAGCTGGATGCTGTGTGGTAGGTACTGGAGTATTGTCTGCTGATTAAGGGGATGGAGAGTGATGCCCACACCTCGTGCTTGCATCATGTCTCCATCAGGAACATCAAGGTGAAGCAAACCTGGTTAAAGGCTGCTGGTCTGCCGTGTCTCTGCTGAAAACTGGGTGGTTTTCTGGGCCCTTAGAGCCAGCTGACAGCACGGGTTTGCTCAATGTGCTCTGAGCCCTGGAGCTGCTAAAATTGCTGTTCAAATTGCATTTCAGAAATGGGCAGCCACAGAACCCTGTGCCAAGGTGGTGCTGGGGACATGCTGCACCAGAACCAGCAGCAGCTCTCCACTTCAGCTCCAAGCATTCCAAAAGTAAATATGGCACAGCCAGAAATAACTTGGAAGTGCACAAATTTAGGGTTCTTAACCTTTTCTGGGGGTCATGGTAGTGCCAAACCACTTGAAAACTGTGATATTTTCCAGTGTGCAGTAACTCCAGATACAAACATGGATTTGTACCAGCAACGATGCAAAAGAAGACAACTTGGCTTAAGTGCAGTAGATAAAGATACTTTTTCTTCTTTCTCTTCAAGGTCTCAGCTACTTGGTTAACGGAAATACAGAGCTTTGATTAGCCAACACCTAAAAGTTAAAGTGGGGTGAGCTGATGATTAAGCCTTCTTTGTGCACTCCATGGGCATTTCTGAGCTGGCTTTTGGCAATTACATGAAATCCTCTCCTTAATTGTTGTGAGGCAGCACAGCTCACCTTTTGTATTATTTCTAAGAGTCGGCATTTCATTTTATTGAGCATGATCTCAGAGCTGGCGATAGTCATAAATTTTACTACTTTAATAGTATATGTTATCTGACATTTCCTAACACTGAGCTTCGGGGTTTGAGACTGACCAGTCTTGACAGAGATGGATACTTAGCATAAGAGTTATAAAGGGAACAGCAGAGGCTTCAGTGATATTTTAAGCAGGGAAACTATGCAACATACTTTAAAAAGTGAAAAGACAACCAGGAAAATCTTTGGTTGGTAATCATAGTCAGGAAATGCCAGCAAATGTTTTGAGATGCAAGCTGAAAATGGGAAAGATGTTTAAAGCCAGCTTTGCTACCTTTAGCAGTGAACTATAAAGCTAATCACATATATTTTTGGGGTCCTTAACGTGGTCCAGATGGAACTACACTGCACATAAATAAAAAACATTCTCTGGCTTGTGGGCTGGTTTGAATTTTACTTCATTGGAAAAATGTGGAAGACAAAGTCACCAAGTAGGTTTTAGTCTGAGTAAACCGTGAAGCAATTAACAGAGTTCCAAAACGCATTTTCATCCATCGGAATCCCTACTGCCTTCTTGTTTTCACATGGAAGTTATTTCAAATCAACCTGAGACCTCACCATGTCCACACCAACTAGGTTAGAGCAAGTTCAGGTGCAGCACCTGCTCCTGGGTCCATCCTGGGGGGCTCCACCTACATGCTACTAAATCCTAAAAAAAAAAAAAAAAAAAAAAAAAAAAAAAAGAGGCATTCTTCTTATCAGTTACTTTGTTAGAAATAATACTAATTATTTTGGGGAAATTTGATAACAAGCTGTGGAAATACTTGATGCAAACCTGCAAGGTAAATAAACTGAGGAGAATAATCTCAAATCTCTTTTTAAGTTATAAAATTATTTACTTGTTCTGATCTGAGCAAACATAAAAGAATACCTCTCCCAGGCTCCAGGCATTGTTACCATCAATTAACTAACAATTCCATAAACAATAAAAGTATTACAAAAACAGCAGCACATCCACACCTACACATTAGCACCAGTCAGCAAAAACCCCAACAAAAAACTACAAACAACACTTCCTACTCCTTAATTCCCAAAGGAAACTCCACCCCAGCTGCTGCAATCAAAAATACAGACTTAACAAAGTGCCTGCAAGGTTAAGTGGCAATTTTAGGTGTTACTTGGAACAGAAGTAAAACAATTTCAGACACAAGGGTGAGTGTAAGCTGAGAACTCCACGAATACAGACTTTTCCCTAAATGACAATTTCTTGCAGAGAATGTGTTTTCAGCTTCAGGACGCTGAAAGGTGAATGGATCTAGATGAAAAAAGAAAAGAAAAAAATCCAACTAGAGCATGCATCACCGACTGACTCCAGAAGCAGCAGAGCTTCCTTGCAGCAGCACAGATGTTTTTTGGGAGAGGGCTGTACAACCACTGCTCCATCACACATTGGAAGTGGAGGGACAGCAGGAAGAAGGGATTCCAGCCTGCTTCCTGCCTGCCTCTTCTCCCTTCTGCAAGTCCACACTTGCCTCTTCCCACTGGTTTCTCAAGCGTTCTCAGATGTCTGTGGGTCACCACAGCACTGCCTTGGCACTCACACAACACCTGTGAAATCCAGGGAGTCATGCAAACACACCTGAATATGCAACATCCTCTTCCTGATTCATTATGAACAGGCAGGAGCCATTTTAACCAGGATGGTGAACACCTCCATTCTTTGCTTTGGGAAGTATTACTTAAAAAAAAAAATCATCCTGACTTCTTGTTGCTCCTCGGCTCTCCCACTGATGGTCCAAAGATCCCTCAGTGCACACAGAGCATCACTGCAGGCAGTCACTGCTCCTCCCTGAGTCAGGCAGGCACTGAAAGGGACAGTGCCAGCAACCTGCAGAAATGCAGGCTGAGGTGAGTTATGCAAATAATATCATGCAACTGGAAAATGGTGTTTTAAAGTACAGCTTCACTGTTCAGCTGACAGCAACCAGGCCCCTTCCTGGCAGTTCTCCTCCTGAGTATCCCTTCCTCTGTCAAGTTAATACTCTTTGTCCCCAAAAAACATTATGGAAAAATTCAACTGTCCCCTGGGAATTAATGTACATTGTTACAATAAGAGAACCAATTCAGTCTTTAAAACTGTGAAATACAAAGATTTTCATCCTGTTTTAAGTCCAAGTTTCAATACAAATGGAGCTTTGAACCCTCCAAGATTTCCTCTCAAGAGCAAGTGATCCAGGGGAGGATCTCCTTCAACACATATGCAGTAACAAAGTAAAAAGTACTGACTATGACAGAGGAGGGTGATTTATGAAACACAACTGTGGGGAAATAATTATTTACCTTCACAACAAGCAGTTTCTTCTTGGGTTTTTCACCATAAATATAAGTTTCTCCCAACAGCAACTTCTTAAAAGATGTTTGTCAACTTCTGTCATTCACAGATACATTTTTCTTTGTTGTGTATCTCTCCCTAATGAGATGCACAGCCAAGGACGGTTGTCAGCATCATAGCACCGCTGTTGTGACATGTATTTCATTTTATTCAATACATAACGGGGAAGCTGCTAAACCCAGCAGTCCAAGCAACATCTAAATAAGCATTAATAATGTGGTGAATAACTGATCATCACTAGATGGCTTTCAGCAAGACAAAGGGTTTTCCCTCCCCCTTTTAAAAATATCCTCGGAGTTGGAAAACAAAGAGGCAGAAGTTAAGACTGTTGCCTGCTACCTCCCACGATGGGCACACATCTGCAAGTGCCAGCGTGCTCATGTGGCTGAGCCCATCCTTGTGCTCCACGGATTTCAGCACTGCACCAGGAGATTGCAGCAGCACTGCAGGTGGAGCAGGGGGGCTCAGGGAGAAGCAATTAACGTGGATTTGGTTCCCATCTTTCAAGGTAGATGGCAAATTCAGTTTCACAGACATGTACGAATTCGTGTACGGAACCCACTGCATAATACAAGGACATCTGTGTTTACAAAAGTAATCATTATTGTTTAATGCGTATTTTTTAGGCCATTTAACAAATAACTTTAGCTCTGATGAACATGGTGATTTTCATGATAGACTTAAAAGGAAAAAAAAAAAAGTTCACAAGAAATGTGGAGCTGCTAACATGTGCTAAGTATTAGGACAAGAACCACAGATTAAGGGCACTGCTTTGACCTCACGTATTCTCACCCCCTGCACGCTCAGCCAGCACGGTCCAACAGGGAATTGTGGTTTGCTGCCTTGCATCAGAACCTGAAGTCATCCTTGTGCTGCCTCCTGCCCCAAACTTTGTGAACATACGCAGCCAGGGAGGGAAGCACCCCATCCAACACCACGAGCATCCCCAGCACCAAAACTCCACTGTCCTGGGACTGACCCCACAGCCAGGGCTGCACCCACCCACAGCCCCCCAGAGCTCAGTGCACAGACAGGTCCTCAAACCAACCCCAGCACCCCCACAGCCATGGGGAGATTCCCATCCCATCCCTATCCCTGCTTTACAACTGAACACCACCATCACCTCTGCCCCAGCACACCTGTCCAGTTGTGGGATTGAGCCCAGAGGGAACATTCCCGACCCTTGGGGCTCCAAGGGGAGCTGGAGGCAGGCAGGGCTGGCAGGCAGGGCTGGGGGAGCTCAGGGGAGGAGTGAGCCCAGCCAAGACCCCGCTGCATGTTCAGTGATTATCAGATTAGTGTGTTTTTATTTAAAGTATTATCCGTTAACATCCCGTATTACAAAAGTAGCACAACAGTATCGACAGACTGTCAATATTAATAGGAGTGTCTAATGTTTTATCAATACTAATTTAATTTCTGTTATCTGCAGGCTGCAGGGCCTTTCTGAAGAAACAGAGGAACAAGAATGAGAAAGCCAAAGCAGTGACATAACAGGAAAACGAGCCATTCCTTCAGCTTCTTGATCATTCAGTGGCACCCCGCTGTTAACACAGTTATCCTTGCTGATTCTCTTGAGTAAAAACACCAAGAACAAAACCCACTGAGGTGGTTTTTTTTTCCAGTATCACCAGAACCTCCACAGCTCTTTTTCTTTTTGGCCAGAAACAATCTTTGCAGAACAGTATTTTTCCTAGCTACATACACCCAAAATCTGTAAAATAAATATGTCAGACAACAGCAATTACAGGTTGGATGAACAACTCATCCTTACAACACAGAGCTGATTCACAAAGGAGAATTTCTAGACCAGTGAATGACCCAGTCTCGTACAGACTTTAAAGGGCCACATGGAAGATGCATCTTTTTCATTTTACAGGCAAAATACGTATTTTTAGACTTAAGACTTGTATTTTAATGAGGTTCAAATAAGTGTCCCTAACAGCCCACGGCAAGGAGATGTGTTGTCAAGTCTGCCTGGGGTGGCAGGTGCTGTAAGGGGTAAGAATCCCTGTTCCTTCCAGGGAGATGCTCAGCAAGACCCAGATCACAGCCCCACCCCTGCACTTCCCATCACTACTAACGCACTTTAAAAGAGGAAGACAGGTCCACAATGACAAAATGTCAAACTGAACAAAGTAATTGAGCTAATCATGTAAACATTCATTATTACTAATATTAAAATATCCTGTTTTGCATTTTCTTTTTGTGACAGAATGAGCAGCATCTAAGGACTCAGAATTATAATCTAAGAACTGAGTAAAAGAGGAAACTGTCTAAAATGAAGACACAGTATCAAAGAGAAATTTTTCTCTTGCTTTAGCACATGAATGATCCGAACTGTACTGGCTACAAAGCATTAAGTGGGAATGCGGGGGAAAATATTCTTCTCCTTAAATATATTTCAAATAGGTGATTTATGGTTTTCAAACTGCAAAGGAGAGAAGTGGAAAAGAAGGTATTGGGGTAGGAAATTGGCTTACCTCGTGATACTCCACGATGTGTGACCAGTTCCCACAAATGGCTGAATCCTCCTTCCCTCATTAATGAGGCTGCAGATTTCCAGGTCCCCTGTGACCACCTGGAGCTCCCTCACCCCACCACCAACCATACCCTGAGGATTTTACATCATTGTGACAAATTTCAAAGAGTACTGATACCAAAACTCCCCTGAGAGTATGTCCAGAGGGTGCTGAGCGTGGGATGGTGTCTCCAAGATGCCAGAGATGGGCTGGGTGGGTGACAGACCTCCCTACCATGGTCCCTGATGCTGGGCCACAACACCACAGATGGTGGCACCATCCAAATCCCACATTAGAACAAGATGAAGCAATGGTTAAAATGGAGATTGGAGGGAAAAATCCACTTATGTTGCAATCAAAATGCTCACTTCTCTCCCCTAGACTGTCTGTGCCCTCCCAAGTTCTCCTTGAAATTTCCATGCAGAATTCTGCCTTTAAACAGATCTTTGCTGCTACCCACGTCCCCTGCAGTCCCATGGATTAACATCAGCCAGGGGTTGTGAGGAAGCTCTGTCTGCCAGACTGTTTCACAGAACCACAGAAAAAAAGGAGGAAGGCAGAAAACAGTCTGTGGCCTCTGAAAACCAGGGGACTGAGCTGCTCAACAAATCACTTCCAGGCAATTTGGGATGGAGTCAGAAAAATATATTTGAAAGAAAAAAGAACCAGTGAGGAAGGAACAAGCAAGCAGTGCGAGGGTGTGAAACTGTGCCATAGGGTAACTAATCCAAGAGGAGCCCCATAAGTTGGAAAAGGCTAAGAATCAAAATGAGGAGTTATTGGGCAAGGATTAGTGCAAGAGAGGTAGTTTCCTACTAGGAGATGTGATTTGAGTGCCTCATGTACAGCCCAGCTAAGGACTTCAGAGGAGGCAACAGGAAGAAATTACAAGGCATAGTGATGTAGATTAGCCTGAGACTAAGCAAGCAAATTGAAGATGAGCTTCTGGATCTAAGCACCCACTAGGGCAGCTCGAGGAATCTGCAGCAGAGAACAAACCCCTCCAGCCTGCCCACGGAGGTTTGCCTGTGTGTTTTATGGTTCCAAACCTGGCTGTTTTGGAGTTACACAGACAGCAGCAGAAACATCAGCGGAGCCACTGGTTCCCATCTCCATTTCAAGACAGGGATCTGCCACGCAGGAATCCTCCTTGCCACTTATGTCTCTTACCTCACTCAGCTCTTTGTGCTCGCTGCCTCCCTTGTCTACAACCACCATTTCTGCAGCACTTCACCTCCTCTGCCTTTTCCCAAAGCTCCAACCCCCTCTCCTCCCTGCACAGGAGGCAGCTCCGAAGGGAGCAGCAGCAGCCACAGCTCATAACTCGCCTAACGAGTGCCAGCCAGGAGTGATTTGTAGGCATCAAGTAGATTATTGTTTTTTGAGAGAGTGGAAAAGAAGAAGAGGGGCACAAGCTTAAGGTGTTGTTGATGAATGAAGATGAAAAGAAGGTTTCAGGGTGAGAAGTGTTTGTCTAGTGTGACCTAAACCGTTCAAACCTCATTTGATAGATGATGGACATTTATTCCCTGCTATGTGTCACTTCAAAGTCTGAGGTTTATATTAAACAAGAAGTCTTCTCCTCCTAAGTTGTTTGTCAGTTTTTCCCCCGGAGTTTATCACACAGCACAATACTTGGAAACGTAATCACGTCTAGTTTTTTAATAAAGTCATCTGGTCACTAGTAGTACATATTAGAAAATGCATTTTATTGTTTTTCATTATGTAATTGTGTGCTTCATTGCTTTTCATCTGTTTTCCTCTGCCGTGGGAGGAGGTATGGCCCAGGAACACCATTTTTCTGGGGATGATGTTCTATGGGAAGAATGAAACCAATGCTCCCCCCAGTGCCACTGCCCTTCCCTCCTCTGCACTCCCCACGGGCAAGAACCAGGTTCCCAATAAAGCTGAGGTATTTTCTACTCTGAAGTAATGCAAATCCAGCTTTTCCACCCCACAAGGCCCTGCTTGGAGAAGCCATCAGCAGCAAATACTTAGAAGAAAGCACGGACATGAGGCCCAGCCACAGCTTTAACCACAAAGAAGAGATTTCTGAAGTCTTGCATTCAAAGTCACCTGTGATACTTTCTCCCATATCCAAAGGATGTCTTTTCTCTGGATCTGGGTTTGCAACTTTGCAAGAGTTGATGTTTGGAAAGAAATCATCTGTTATCATGAAATAACTTTTCCCCAAACACCTAATGGCATTATTAGTTTTGAACAGGGGTTCCTCCTGCTAGAAGACATGATAATTCCATTATAAGTGTTTACATTCCTATGCATTAAAAACAAGCATATTATGCTAATAAATTATGGAAAAACTGTATTTGATGGGATATGTTCCTGTTTAGTATTCACACAAAGCACTGCAGCATTTAACCACAGGGTAAATTTACCAATTTACTACATCTATTCCTTTAAAGGTGCCCCAAAAGTTGTTTTCTCAGCTCATTAAGATTGCTTTCACTATCAGTTTTTGAGGAGTTCATTTTACTTAGATTCTCTATTAAGAAGAAAGCACCATGGATTTACCAAGACCATATTTCTCCCCCAGAGTGTTGATTTACCCAGGAGCAAAAAGCATTTCATGCTAGTCCTGGCCCCAAGCAAGGACATCCCCTCTTTCTCCTACACAGAAAAAGAAGGCCACTGCCTTTCATTTGATATGTTCTGATCTACCACACCCCAAAAACAGACCTTGTATTAGTGCCCTTCCTCTCCCCATCAGCAGCAAATTTCCACTGCAGCCCTGCTAAGCCCTTGAAGTCCTCACAATTTCTGCACCCAAGCTCAAAGTCAGAAGTTTGAGTTATGCTCCATCAAGTTGCTCCATCTCACTACACTTTTAGAGCTTAAAAAAATTATCAGATTCTATTGAATTTCTCTCTACACAGCTGCATCTCTAATGAACCCCCATAAAAGTTAAAACTTATATTCAGTAATCATATGCAATTGAAACATCATAAAATGAGAAGTCAAGGAACTGTATGTGGGCTGCAATGACTTGTCTTATTGTATTCATTCCCTTAATAAATATATCTTAAAAATAACCTCACAGTCACACATTTGCAATATAATACAAAAATAACACTGGATTCAAATTATTAAACAGGTAATTTAATAGAACAAGAATTGAAATGTAGGACAGTGTGCAACTTTATGCTATAGGAATAAGATGATTTTAGCCAACACAACTATTTTTCTTTTTTGCATTATTTCTGCATTTATAATACTACAACATCCACATAACCTTGACACTGTAGTCACCTTAGTAACAAACAAGTGTAACATTCACTTACAATTGAAATCCCAATAGGGTGTTTGATTCAAGTAAAACAAAAAATCAGAGGCCCCTACTCTGCTGCTTTTTTCTTAGTCACATAGACATGGGCTAAAAGGATTTAAAAATAGATATATTTGTACACTATTACATCTACAAAGCAGAACCATTTAATTTTAATTTAACACTAAATGGAAACAAATATAACACCTTTAAAAGACACGATGCTAAAAAGAGAAGCAAATTATTTAAGTTCTGGACCAGCACAGCTTGGAGAATTCACACCAAGTAAAGGCCAGATTTAAACTAGTCTTACAAGAGAAAGAGCTTTGCTGAGGACACTGAACCAGCAGAACTGGGCACGTAGAGGACATCCTTCACTGTGCCACCACAGCCCAGAACTGATGGGGATGACTATCCCCACCATGTCAAGCTTCTGCTTTGCATAGCTGGTTTCATTTAAATTGGGCTGTTTTACATATAAGAAAAAGGGCAAAGGTCCCAGAAGTGTCCAGAAGGACTCATTAATGTGCTTGGTCATTGCTTAGCAATGGCCAAGACCAGACACTTCAGAGAAAGGTACAAGAAACACCTGAACTGAGAGTTTTCACCTCTGGAAACAGAACTTTCGGCCAACCCTTTGTTAGCATTGTCCTAAAACAAGAGAATTTATACTCTTCCCAACTTGTAAGATTAAATAAAACTGCTCCTACTCAAGGTACCTGCAGATGTCTGCAATTACCTATAAACTCAAATTCTCTTACTGTTTCACACCTAGTCCTCTGTAGAAGTTAGGATTTACAGTTTTACTGAATGATTATCCGTTTGAAGAAAAAAAAACAGCCTCAACCATCTGAAGCCATCTATCCCTTTGCTCATGTTGGCCTGCTCTTTTCACAGCTCCAAAGGCAGGAACTTTGTGCTCCTGCAGAAGCTCCAGCCCATCACCTCCAGAGCACCCAGCCACACATCCTCCATCCCACCCACCACGCTCTTATGAAGTCCCCGATGAGCATGACTCAATTAACATCACCTGAGAAGCCACTCCACCACAAATGAGAGGTGACAAGGAGCTGAGGGAGGAGCAGGGGGACACAGCAGAACTGTTACTGCACGTGGGGTTGAGCTGCCTGTGTCCAAGGGAAGAGAGAGAGAATCTGGAGAAGTGAGACACTTAGAAAGCTCTTCCCACCCTGCCGCTGGAAAGGCAAAACCATGAGTTTCACTGGGTTATTCTGTCATCAAGTGCTTTGCCTGCACATCACCCAGAGAACACCTGAGAGAGCATCACCTTGCTGGGGGCAGGGGGATGCCCACGGGCCCCAGCAGGAGATCTGAGCCCAAACCAGCTGCAGGAGTGGGCTCCTTCTGCCGGTGGAAACAAGGACTCGGCTAAATGTGGAGAGCTACAAGTTCCTGCAACAACATGCAAGTCTCCAACATGTGGCCCGTAACGTAGCTGTTGCCATGGTAAAAAATTCATGTTTAGTGAAAAGTGTTAAATCTTGTATCATAAGTTAAATCAGCTGCCAAGACACATTTTCACAAGTAGGGGAATTTTTGTCTTTTCAGAATGGAATGTTTTTCAGTTGACATTGATTTTTCCCTAAAATAAGTCCCCCAGAAAGGAAGCCAATCACACGTGAGGCAGTCCAAGAGCTGAATTACTCTACTCCTTCTCTGAATCATCAACAAGTGTTGTGTGCTAGTGCATGTGTGTGTACAAATGCACTGTAGCTTCATAAATTCCATCCTCTTATACAAACTGGCAGTTATGCAATTTATTAAGAATATTAAACTAATGATCCCAGCAGAAACACCAATATTTCATGTTTTGGTTGATGAGACTTCAACAACTCTTCTAACCAGGAACTACCTCAAAAATTATGTTCAATTTGCCCTAGACTTTTCTCAAATACAAGACAGAGCCTGACTATACAGCTGTTTATGTAGGTCAAGGACAGAAATAGTAAGAGTGCATTTATTTGTTTTTATGTTTCTTGCTCAGTATTTCAAAAGAGAAAGATTGGTTTTAATACAATTTCAGAAACAGAGTCAAGTCAGAATTACTGCAGAATTAGCAAAAAACCCAACAACAACAAAAACCCAAACAAACAAAAAAATCCCCCAAAAATAACACCCCCAAGAAAACACCACCCACAAAAACTTGTTACTTTTATTCATTTAAAAACTATTGAAAGGAAATCTGGCTGTTACCAGTTCAAGACCATATGTCCTTCTTGACCTGAACAATTCAAATTTGGCTCGTTCTACCATGTTAGGGTTAATCTTCCGTATTTACAGCAAAATGCATTTCCAGTGGGAGGTTTTCCCAATGACACACCCAGGGAGGACTCAGCCCCAGAACAGAGGGGTCACTGCCCTGCTGGACAGTTCAGACCTCTTGGACATCACTGGGTTTTCCTTTCCCACGTCTCTCTCCAACAACCACAAGCTGGATTTCATCTCCATTGTGTCTTCTGCGGTGACGACTTTGCCCAACAGATTCCTTTCTTTTTTACCTGCTTCCAAGTAGCAACAGCCAGCAGCCAGTCACATCCTTGTTTCTAAGTTAAGAAACACTTCTGATTCCTCCTCCTCTCTCTAATTATTGCTCCGCAATCGATTTGCCGTGCGCCATGCCAAATTCGCACCTTAGCTCCTCACCTCTAGTCAGTAAAACTCAAACTCTCCTCCCATCTTCTCCACAAAAGACATTTTCTAGCAAGCAAGCTCCTGCTTATGCTCTCTTGCCTCTCTCTCTCTCTCTCTCTCTTTGGAAAGGCTGGAGCATATTTAGCCCTCCCAGCTCTCTGCTTGTCTCTTTCTTTTATTTTACATGGTTCAGTGTTCACATTCTGCTCTCATTCTGCCTTCTCTCCTTCTTTCTCTGCCCCAGTGCTACAAAAAGACATCTTCTGTGACACCTTAAAGAGAAAAGGTCCCTGAATTAACGTGACTTGCACTGCATGGTGTTTTCAGACCGCCCATTTGTTAATGTTGCAAACGCAATTAGGAAGTCAGGGAAAGAGCTCACAGGAGCAGATGAAAGCTGCAGAGATAAAATGGAAAGCTCTTACCTGCCAAGCTCTCAGGTTAGGGTTCTATGTTGCCCTCGGATCTAACAAAGCTATAAAAGAACCATATTAAGGAGATGCACAGTTGCATTGCTGTAAATACCAAGTGTGGCTTTTTCCAGCCTCCTAAAGACCTGGATTTTTGCTTCCACAATTTGCAGGCTGTTAGCCATAGGTGGTTTAAATTCTTGGTATTAAAAAAAGCTCAGAGCATTGCTGACAATTAAAAACAGCTTTTACACATGCACAATAACGCTTCTCATGCTTTTAAAAAAAAATAATATGCATATCCATATTACCATCATAATAAATGCCACAGAGTGACATGATATGATTGAGTATAATGGTTCCTTTGGAGCCATTATGGTCGATCAGTAAATAATACACTTTTGAAATTGTCTAACTACATATTTACACTTGTCAACTCTCATACACTTCAGTGACAGAATTTAAAAGAAACACTGTAAAGAACTGTAAGAACATTAAACCACAAAAACATTATGCTGAAATAGTATTAAGGTTTGACTTAAACCCACAAAAACATGGAAATTTCAGGTTAAGGCAAAATCTCCCAAAGTGACACTGTCTTTAGCTCCCAAGCTGTGTTCAAATGCCTGCAGTGATCCAGGAAAAGCAAGGGATGAGGCAGGAAGGCCAGGAGACCATGGGGTCATGGTGGTCCATGTGAGAACTGAGCTCTGTGTGGAAGGCTCTGGTCCCCAATTTAATGAGAAATCTCATGGGTGAGAACCAGCCCACCAGCAGCAATTCAGCTGCTCAGCAGAACAGCATTTCATGATATTTTATATAAACAAAGCCCGGGCCTTTCTCTGTTTATTCAGATGAAATTCCCAATTAAGTTGAGAAAAATTAGTCTTCATTTGTTTCAGAAGAGGCCCCATTGAGACACTGGGAGTTTTCCCTAGCTGAAACACATGGAGAAAAACTTCAGGCTTCAACCCTAAAAAGGCATTGTCAAAAAAATACGTTAAACAAACATGACAGTGGATCATTAATATCCCAAAGATTCACTCCATGTGGGGAAAAAACAAGACTGGGAAGGAGAATGTTTTTTCAGCAGTAAAATAATGGGCTTGGTGATGTCTTTTTTAATTGATAATTTTGTGTCGCTTGTTCAGCTGTAGCCACTTTTGCTCCGAGCAGTGGTGGCAGCAACTTTATTGGTTCCAGTAGAGCTCTGCTGAAAACAATAAGCATCAAGCTCCCCAGTGCCATCTGTCTTTCTGTGAGAGTCACATCCTGCTGCCCTGGAACCAAGGGGATATTGAATGCTTGGGAGGTGTCAAGAGCAGCCCCAGGCCCACGGCACCTCCTCTGCAACAAAAGGACCCCAAACACTTTCAGATGCTCTGCACTGAAATCCTGAACCAGACTTTAAAAAGCAATGATGGATATTTTCCTAGAGCAAAAGTCTTCCTTTCATATATATCTGTATCTATCTCCTTGCTCAGACTTATCTATTACCTGGCTTGTGAGAACAAAATCCATAAAGGCTTGGCAGGGCAGGCTCTTGAAGTTGTTTGAAGGCACAACCACCACACCCCTGTCAAGAGGGAATTACAGCTCGGTTTTATAGACAACTCTCCCCTCGACTGGCTGATGACAGAGCAGCCTCCCTCCACGCTCAGCATCTGGGATTTTACAGCCGCTGTATATAAATGGCATTTTCATGACAAACAACTCTATATTCGGTTTCCTTGTATATCTGAACGTGAGAATGATGTCTTAAGGCTCTGCTGGGAAGAAGTATTAATGAAGACAAAGAGCACTTCAGGCTGTTCCCCCCTGGAGCATTACCATGATGACAGTATAAAGACTTTGTCCTACACAAGTACTTTAAGTCCACATCCTCCTCCCCAAGCAGCAATCCAGGACCCCCCTGTGTGCCTGACCCTCCTCAGCATCCCACCACCCAAACCCACCTGATGGGGACAGAATCTGCCATCAGCTCGTAGAGCTTCCTCTGGTCTCTCATTTCACAAGGCCCCCCTGGAGATATTTGCTTTTGTCTAAATATTATAAACCAGGGTAAGACGAAGACTTAATAAACCCTGTTGCCTTTTCACTTTGTGCAGCGTCTGTCTCCTCTCACCCAACCTCACGGCTCATGCAAATGTCAGAGCCAGAACAGTTTTTACATCTCCTCGGGTCACCCCACAGTGATACCAGCAAAGGTAAACAAACTACTGAAGTCTGGGTATTTTTATTTCAGATGGCATGTAAATCAGTGGATGAAAGCTGGGAATAAACTGGCAATATGAGGGCAGCTTATTTAAGTTTCCTCCCCCAGCTCAGTGTTCCCTCAATGTAATACAGCTGACATAACCCTACACTAAGGAAAAAAAGGAAAAACCTAAAGAGATATAAATATTTTCTCCAAAGTCAAAGACTCTTCCTTCAATGTGTTTGGCCAACTCTTACAGAAAGAGAGAAGCATTTCCCTACCAAAGGCAGAAATTTTCACCAGTAAAAAATCCAGAGGAGACCAGACACCACCTCAAGTGCTCAGGATGGCTACAGGGTTCATTGTGGGACACCCCAATGAGGAGCCCAGGTACCAAGAGTGCTTGGGATGGGCACAAGCTCCACTGGGAGCAGCAGAACCTGGGATACAGAAGGTGCTCGCTTCCTGCTGTACCACAGACACCTCAAACAACAGCCAGAGCAAGAGCTTCCTCCTGGGTCTCAAATCACAAAATGACTGTGTAGAGCTGAAAGCCCCTGGAAAGATGGGTTTTTAAGAGCAGGAGCTCCAGCTGCCACCTAATTGTC
This sequence comes from Acridotheres tristis, assembly GCA_037013685.1. Lineage (NCBI taxonomy): Eukaryota > Metazoa > Chordata > Aves > Passeriformes > Sturnidae > Acridotheres > Acridotheres tristis. The sequence continues at coordinate 3,940,466 of CM072899.1, read as the reverse complement.
TGACCAGTGGGTGCCCCAAACCCACAAGCTCCTCACACCATTATCTCCTGGCAGAAAGATGTTATGTGCTCCCTCTCTACCTCCCTGTTTAAAGCTTTCTGGCTGCTGGGGAGGAAATGATTCTGCCTTGCTCTAACTTCCTCTCCATCACCTTTCTGTCTGTGAGGACTGGTGAGAGAATGTTTCCACTGCTCTTACATTTCCACACCATCCATTTCTGAGGCCCTTATAGGAAAAAAAAGCTGTCTCCCATCTCCTGCTGGTGATAGCTTTATCAGATAATAGCACAAAGCAGTATGGTCCTGTAAAGCTGTTCCCAGTACCCAGAGGTATCTGAATTGCAGCAGTGAGACAGATCATGCCTGCTGCCTTCAGCCACCAATGGGCAAAGCCTGAGCAGCATCTAAGGGACCTGTCTACTAAAGAGAGTATCACTACTTTAACCTGCCATGAGCAGTTGTTTGGCTTTCTACATGCACATTGTATTTTTCTGTATTTTATTTTAAGTTAAAACCTGCTGAAAATTGATAGCACCAGACACAACAGTGCCAAGGAAAAGGAGCCTCTGGTCCCTGAGAGGGACTTCTTTCCATGCTGGCTTGACACATAAAATCTGCTTCCTCAATTATATCTTCCCTCTTACCTAGACGTGACAGTGTGAAAACATAATAAAAGCTCTCAGAAAAGAAGTTCAAGGAAGCTGATAAAGTATTTTTCAGATCTCATAAATACTTTAATGCCAAAACAGCCACTTGCAGAGCCCAGATCTGCCCTGTGCCACGTTGCTGACTGCGGGCATTCATGCCTTCCCAAAGCACCTCAATCTCCAACAGCCTAAAACCTGCCCCGAGCAAGAAAAACAAATCTGCTGCCACACAAAACTCCAGCTACAAGCCCCACTTTGCTCTGTTAGCACTCTGCATCCAAAGAGGTACAGGTGCTTTACAAGGGTTTGTCGTACACACATCTGCAAACTCACAACTTCACGTGCCCCACAACATCTCTGCCGTGCCACTCCTGGTTCAAAATGCCCCTTCACACATCTCAAGTATCAACGAGGTGATTTTAATCATGCATTCACAACCTCTACCGAGCCAAGGTGAAGCCTTGTAGATAAAAGCTCTGCTCAGGACTTTAAGTTCATCACCTTCCCAAAGCAACGTCTTTTCCTGTTATGTGATTTATTGGAATAATAGGTATTATTTGCATGATTAAACAGATTAGTTGAAAAACCGTCCCAATAAAAATCATTATAGACATAGAAAAGTCAGGGCTTGCTCTACTGCCACAACAAAAATGCTCTATTTGTTTTTCTAAATATAAAGCAATGAAAAATATCACAAATTTGGTCAGGATAGAATTCTGCACTAAAGCTCCAGTTTAGGTGTGAGAAGACGTTTTTACTGAGAAGGCGTGAAATTCCCCCTTCTCTTGGTGATGAGAAATGCCCCCTGATGTCCCAGCTCCTTCAGGACATAGCCAAAGTCGAAATAATTTTCAAAACTAATATGTACACTGAGTAACATGGTTAACATCATCCAATGAATTTAGATCCACCTACACGGTATAAATATATCTAGATAAACTGTCACCTTCAGCAGAATTCATTAAAATAATGTTGTATCTTCCTTGTTAAATGTAATTTTTTTAATTGAAATTTAATCTTACTGCATTATTTGGTAGATTTTTAATTGACATTTGTAGTAATTAATTGGTAAGCATTACAGCTTTGTCTGAAGAATTTAAAACTAAATTTGACATCGAGATTGGCCAGCCACTGCTGTGAGGTGCCTGCTGGGAGCATTTCATCATCCTCCCAGCCCCTCCTGCTGATCAGAGGTGGGAGATGATGGTCTCTTTCTTACAGTCATGAATTACATTACTAATGTATTCCATTACCACCACGCAAATGTCATGTTAATTCCTGATCATCATCAAGTCATACAATGGTTTCCACGCTGGCACCCAGCCAATTAGCGGTGTGGAAAAATATTCCGCCAATTATATAACTTGAATTAGGTTAAGGACTCAAGAGAAAGCAAAATAAATGCTTTGAAAATACTTCTGAGATAAAATGTAAGTTGACACTGTCTTCATGTGCTATAGCCGATGTTATACAATCTGATAGGCAGCTGCCAACATTCATAACTGTTTATTAAATCTAGCCTCTCTTTATGGTGGCAGCTAAGATCTGTATTTTTACCAATATTAGGTTCATTGTGTTATGAAAAAAGACCAAAATACTTAGGAGCATTCACACCAGCTTATAAAACTTACATTATGTACTTTATTAAATTGTTAAAATTACTTCTTCTCTCCTCCCCCTGCCACAGAGAAAGTTCCACGGACAAAAAAGTTTCAGAAAAACAAAGTTTTTCTGGAGCCACTGATGCCACAAGGAGCAAGGGAGATCCTGCAAGGACAGAAGTGACATCTCCAGGCTGCTGCCACCTCTCCCTCCGACCAGCTCTGCCAGGGGATGCCAGGCTGGGCTGCTGGAGCTCCCCCCACCCCACTGACACACACCTGGGTTAGCACAACCTGGGGAACCCACTCCTGCTCCACCACAAACCCCTCTGCCTCTTGCTCCCAGGGTACCACAAGAAACATCTCAGGGCAAATCCAGCCAGAGGGGAGGACTGAGGGAGGAGAGGGGCACTGTTACAAGGAAAGGTCCCCACAAATCCACACGGGAAGGACACAGCAGGTCCCTGACGCGCCGTCTGCTCCGTGTTCAGCGCCGCCAGCAGAACCACCAGGCTTTTAGTACCACCCCATTATTTTGATTTGTTCTGTTCTTAACTCAATTTATCCTACAAGCATGGTTATCTTCAATTTAAAAACGTACACAGCACCGGCTCCTCGACTTTAAAAATTTATAACTACGAGCAATTTGTTAAAACCTTTTACTGTATCTTTCTCATTTTCCGAGGTGCTGCAATGAGGCAATTCACTGTTCTGGCTGCTTACCCCAGATGACCTTTGCCTGCCATAAAATGGTATACAACTAAATGCTCTGCTTTAAATAAAACCCTTGCCTCTTCGAAAGGGCCCTACGTATTCAGTCAACACAATCAGCAGAAACCACATTTGGTTACTCAATAAGCTGGAAACCTTTAAGGCGCGCACGGCGGTGAATGAATTCCTGACATCACCAGGGACACTCGAGTGGGGAACAAGAGAGACCGCCGAGAAGTGGCTCTTGCTGCAGCCGGAGAAAGGATCACTCCTTTAAGCTGAACTCTCAAGGAAAACGAGAACAAAAACTGAATTAGCTCGACACGTACCCTCTGCAGTCAGCACATTGCTAGGCAACTTACCATCTCTTGATAGAATTATGGTGGAGGGCTGGTCGTACATCAGGGTTAAGATGAACACAAGCACCAGTTTGGGCCAACTGCTCCTTTCCAGTGGGAATGCTCAATGCTTGGTCATTTCCTATTATTATTCTGCAATATTTCCTAAGCACCTAGAGAGTCTAATGCATTCAGAAGGTATTTTAAAGCTATTATGTGACATGAAAATTTTAAGATAACTGGAAGTAAGTGAATTTTAGGAGGAATAGCGTGAATCTTTTTCTTTGTTCAAGCCAGCATTTGGAGGGAGTTAACAATCCTTCTTCTCATTGCTTTTATTTTTTAATGGTGAAGGTATCCAGAGGGCACATTACTCAAACACTTTTTCTTTACTCCAGATGCTGGTTGACCACAGCTCCACACCTCCATAATTCAACCTGGTATTTCAAGTGGATGCTTTGAAACACTCTGGTCCTTCTGTTTGCCATTGAGACCAGGCACAAGGGGCCATCACAAGCAGTACCACAGGGCTGTCACAGCACCCAGAGATGGCACACTCCACCCATGCCAGCCTTGGAAGGGTTTCGACTTTTAACAATACCTGGATATTGAGATTCTGACCCCAGGCATTATTTACATTTACTAAAGAGGCATTAAGCAAATGCACAGAGTGCTTTAAATCGAGGCAAGTACCTTGCATATAACCCCAAGTTTCCCATGCATACTTTATAGGCACAAAGAAATAATTAATTACCTAACCACCGTGATTAAAATCAATTGATTCATATGCGACAGAGCAGTGGGAAATTTTTGCATGACTGGAGAAGTGTGGAATTGGTCCCCGTTTGGGGATCTCAGTCCTATCAGTGAGGTTGGTAATTCAGACATGAAGGAAATGGTAAGAATCCCTCTCCTCTATGCACACTTTGAGCTGCCATATGGGTTTATTCAACTGTTTACTATACCAGTCGGTAAAAACTGAACAGCTATTATAATCTTTGCTAAATGACATGGTAATTATGCTACCTCTGGAAAAAAAGAAAAAAAAAAAAGAAACTTAACAAAAAAAAAATTGCAATTCACTGATGTACAAATTTCTCGGGGTTTATAATCTTTGAATTGAAATGCACTTTCCAACACACAGAGGGATATTAAATATATAATAGAAACCTGAATTTATTTAAAAAAACAATTTGTGCTCCCAATTCCTACACAATTTAATTATGCAGATTTCCTGGTTTGAAAGATTTCTTACACAGACTTTCCAGTTTTGCTGCAGAATGAGATGATTCTTGCTTTCCCAAACTAAACTGCCCCTCCTCTCACCCCAGTTATTGAGAGAGGCAAGCAGGAGGAGGCAGGTAAGAGGAGTGGGCATGGAAAGTGGGCATCCCCCAGGTTCCTGGGGGATGGGAACATCTGGAAAAGGCACAACCACCCCTTGCATGGCACAAAAGGGACCAGGGGCTTCTTGGGGGGTTACCCCACAAGGAAAGGCAACTGGCCTTTAACAGAGGAGGGGTGTCACTCCAGCATCCTCTCGAGCTTGATGAAAACAGGCTGTTCAAGGCTTTGTCTCTAGATAACCCAGGCTGGGCAGCAGCACCAAGGTGAAGTACACACTGCAGGACAGCTCTCCTGTGTAGCAGTGACACCATTTTGTCACTGGGATGCAAGTGCAGCAAAGCCTGGAGTTAATGAGCAATGGCTCCTTTGAGAGTCCCTCATGTGACACATGATGGCAAGGAGACCTCTCCATGTCCATATTTAATCACAACACGAATTGCCCACATAAGCTTGGTTTAGATCCTGTCTATCTGCAAGGATTCAGTTTTGGACAGTAGCTTTGCCTGCATGACTGAATTCCAGTTTCACCACCAAAGACCTCACAGGATTCAGCAGGATGAAGAGAAGAAAGAAAGGAGTGTTTTTTCTGTATAGGCAATATTTGATATTTCTGTGATTTCATGACAATGAAGGTTGCTTTGGGATTTTTAAGAATAGTGGTGACTTGCTTTCAAACAAAGACAATACAACCCCTCACCACCATATTAAAAAGGGGAGAAGAAAAATGAGGGAAAGATAATTTGTAAGAAAGAACAAGTGATAGTTATTGCAAACTCAGGCTTGACAACTCACCAGTTTTACTTGCAGGCATCACACATATCCATTCATGACTCAGGGCAAATACAGGAAAGGATTGGAACCCTTCTCATGGCAAATGTGTCTGGAAGCCGGAGTCACTCAGAAAAAAATGTTCTCAGGAGACTGAAAGACAAAAACATGTTTTAAAACTTCACTCCGTTAGAATCATATCAAAGCCTATCGTTTTCCTTTGAAAGTAAAAGGTGGTTATAAATGCTGGAGCTGGGGGAAGCATTACAGAAGCATGTCTATGTATCAAACTATCATATAACAGACTCTATTTGGCTTTAAATAAAATCAAAACTTACAATATTAAGAAAGGGTTTTAGAGACAAATGCTTATTTCACATTTGCAACGTGCTCCTCCGACAGGAGAGCTTCTGTTCCTTCTAAATACAAAAATGTGTCACCATCCAAATCCACATTCTGCCTGAAAACACTGTACTGAGCACAAAATCCAGATACTTTAACCTACTTTACATTATCAAAATGTAACACTCTCTGAATTTCTGAACTATTTACTTTCTGTCTTCACTCAATGCATCCTGATAAAACCTTAATAAAATGTAGAATCTCTTGTTAGCATTAATCTTTCCTCTGAGATAAGGAAAAACACATATAAAAACTATTTGATGTTCAGGGTGGAAAGGCAAAATTTGCAAACATCAGTTAAGAAATACCAATTAGTATGTTTTTTTCCCCAGCTATTAGTAACACAGATTGAGCTTAAGTTTAGCTCAGAGGAAGCTGCTCCCTGTACAGATGAAACACCCATTTTACTAATAAGGGTGTTTTAAAATAAGATGTATAATATCTTCACTGATAAATTATCTGCACTGAGTAACAACTCATACACAGAAATACAACCAGAGGTGCTCCCAGGGCTGTTCTGCATGACACCTATGAAGCCACATGGGATTTAAACAGCAGCTCTGGTGCCTGCTCAAACTGGGCGAGGGCACACTGTGCCCTAATGAATGCACCAACACCTGGGAGAGCCTCTGCTCCCAGGACCTCTGCACAACAGGGACCTGCAGCATAAACCCCAGGGGACAAAACAAACTTTGCAACGGAGAAAAACGTCTTGAAAAACTCGAAGAAGAAAAAGTATGAAAGCAAAAATCACCTGTGGTGCTTCTGAGCCCTTCATTCCCCAATCCCCAAGGCAGTGGCTGTTCCCAGCCCTCCTACATCCACCAGCGCTCTGACAGGGGCAAGTACTGCATCCCCAAATTAATCTCATGGAGTTAATTATTTTGGCAGTCCACTGCAGCCTTCCTGAGGAACATCTGGAAGCTTCAGTCCTAGCAACAACTGTATTAAATTTTGTAAGACAAAATCCAGGTACTTCTCTGGCCCTGGGGCTTTCTCCTGTTCTTTGCTGAATGCGCAACGGCTCAAAGATCACAAGGGTTCAGAAATCTAAATATAGGGATTATGTGACCCTATTACAAAACTGTGCTACACAATAAAAATAGCTCCAAAAGGGGTTTTTAAACAGCATTTATGCTAAAAATTACTTCTTTCTCAGAGATTCTGAAATACCTGCAAACCAAAAGTGACCTGCATCTTGCATTGGTTGTATTTTATTCATGAGGGGCAGAGCACTTGAGAGAAGCAAAGGAGCAGTGTCAGAAACACATATCCGAGCCTTGCTTTATTGCTGTGCTTGATGACAGATATGCAGATGGGTTTGTAGCTGAGCAGAAAGCTGCATCTACATATGTTGGGACAAGATATCCCCAGCTGACCTTCTGCACCACAGTATTGAACTAATCTTTATCCATGATACATCTGTAAGGCAGGAATGTATCATTAGCCCTCTTTAAAAGATGAGGAATCGAGGCTCATTTTAGCTAATGCTTGCTCAGAAAAGTTAATGTTCAAGACTTTTGAAGTGAAATTATTGTCTAAATAATATATATGGTCTGCAGAAGATGAGGGCTACAGTGTACAGAAGCACTGTCCTCACCTGCACATCACTCCTCACATCCTTCCTCAGCATAAGGAATATCTTGGCACCATTGTGCCAACAAGCAGATTTGGAAGCTGAGAGAGCTCCTACCAAGGAATAAAGAAGCGGTACAGGGAGGAGGCAAAGACATTCCATCCAGCTTAGCCTGAACTCTGACAGTGCACCTGGAAAAATGGATGCTTCTTACGCCATCAAAAACTGACCTCACTCCACAAAACATTTCTTCAGCCAGTTTTCCCAAGAGAACAAAGCCTACATGATCACCGTGTACTTTCTGCACCCAGCCCCACCTGCATCTTTAGAATCCCTTGGATTTAATGGGAGAAGAGAGCTCCCAAACACACGAGTTCTCACGGCATTAACTCTGGGGCTTGCCCACTGCTTGCCCACTGCTAGCCTCCAAAACCACTGGATCAGCTGTGTCCCAGAGCCAGCTGGCTCCAGGCACAGCAGCAGCTCCAGGCTGAGCCCAGCACAGCAGCAGCTCCAGGCTGAGCCCAGCACAGCCCAGAGGCACACAGGCAGCTCGGGCACTTCCATGGACCTCAGTGCTGGAGAATCTGGAGAAACAGCCCATACTGCTGGGGGGAAGGGTGGAGAAGCAAGAGGAACAGATTATAGATCGGTTCTGATAAACTCAGGCCTTTAATGATCTACCCACACACTCCAGTTCGATCTGGCATTGACAAATTGAAGCTTTTAATGATGTGCCCACACATTTAAGTTGGCCACTCCTCTTCTACAACTTTCACAAAAATAGCATGCTGGGTTAAAGACACAGAAATTCTAATGCTGCTGCAACATGAGCAAAATCCTTGATCAATTTTTGGCAAACCTTCTTCCCCAAAAGATTTTTTTGACAGGGCTTCCAGTACAGCCCTCTAACACAGACCTTCTGCACTGCCCTGTTCCCATACAGATTCTTGGAAGGCTACAGCTCGATAAGGGGCAATGAGATGCAGCAGCTGTAGCATAACTGAAGTACAAAGTCAATCAAACCTTGAAACAGGAATCTGGGCTTCATTAATTCCAGCAATCACAACGTTTTTATTATCACTGTATTAATCAGAATAGGAAACCTATTAATCTGCCCCCAACAAAAATTAATCTTGGTAATATTGAGCAGATTTGAAAGACAAGTTTTAATATTTCACTATTTAAATCTCAAAGGCAGAGGCACACAGCTCAGATGATCAGGCAGATCACTGTGGACTTCATCTCATCAGCATCCCTCACCTTTCCCTCTCTGTGCACCTCCACCCTGGGGTCCAGCTGCTCCTGGGGCTTTTGAGGGAACCCAGAGCATCATTTCCTACATTAAACTGCAGAACTGGCTGCAGTACCTGATGCACTGAAGAGCTGTCAAGAGTTTATGCTGTAAAAGAACAGCACCACAGCCAGCAGTGCCTGGCTGGCACAGGCTGGAAGTGCCACCCATGCCAAGGGCTGCCTGGGTGTGAGGGGATGTGTGATGTCCTGCAAAGGGCAGGACACACCTGAGGGGCAGCAGAGCCATCCCTGCGTGCACAGGGGAATGAGAAGAGCTGCAGTGGGAGAAAACAGCAAGCGCCTGCAAAACAAGAAAGTATCTGAAATTCCTGTGCTCCACTGGAGCGAGTCAGGGATTGCCACACAGATCTGGCCAGGTGAGTGCACCAACCCCCAAAGCTGCAAAACATCCCCCCAGCACCAAAGGGCATCAGAACACAGCCCAGTTTAAAGGAGAAAACAGGTGCCAGAGGAAAAGTCCTTACAAAATGATGGCAATGAGCAGGATGAGTCAGAAAGGGACTGAGGAAATAAGACAAATGACAAATGTGACTGAAAAAGGAGGAGAACCATCCAAAGCATCTCCAGATACCCATGCCCTGCCTGGGGAGGGTGACACGGATGAGCACATGGCTGCAGTTCCTTTTGCTGCTCTTCCATCATCATCCTGCTGTGGCAATCGCTGATGGACAGCTTATTCTGCTATTTGGCCAGATTTTCATTAAAGCAGCTTTCACCAACACATGAATACATCCACACATGAATCAACACACACCTCGGGACTGTATCTGGCACAATCCAGGCCTGATCAAAGGCAGAACTTCAATCATCTCACGCACGACTCACGTCAGGCTGTTTACTGACTGCACTGGAACCACAGAACCCTGTTTTAGCTAATGATTTCTCAAAGCCATGTTGCACAAAAGAAAACAGGTTCAACTTGTACATCAGTGCCTAAGAGACTGCTCCAAAACAGACAACTGTATGAAAAGTTGTGCCCATGTATACATATATACAAAACTGTTTTTAAGTGACTGTTTTAAATTAGAATAAATCTGTGTTCCACCAATTAAGCTTTGAATGCACGGCTGATATCGCTCGCTATTTTAAACAAGCAGCATAATAAACGCAAAAATTCAAATATTTTAGAGAAAATACTTGGAGAGTTGAGACATTAATTTTGCCATATACAATCTGTTTCACAGGGATTTAAAAAGCTTTATTGCCACCCTGGGTACATTGGAATAAAGATGAAACACCATCCTTTCCTATTTACATATTAAAAAATACGTGCCTTCTTGGTACAGATTACCAGGCTTGCTGATACATGACTCTGTTAAAAACAATACAGCCTGTCTAGAAAACCCAAAGCCCCGAACTAGAAGTGTCCTTGCACTCTAACAGGTTCCAAATGGAAATAAAATGTGCTAGCTTGTTTATCCTCCCCTCTGGCAAGTGTCCTGGGGGAGTGAGGCAGAGGAGCTCCCCAGGGCTCTGCCTTAACCATGGAGCTGTTTACCAGCCACCAGAACCAGCAGCAAAATAAAGGGAGTAAAGGAAAGCCTTGAGATCTCAGGATGTCTACATCCAGGTGGGGAAAAAAAAAAAAGAAAAAAGAAGAAACAAAAAAAAACAAGTACCAAAACTAATCAAACAAAATATACCCTCAAAAAAACCTCGTAACATCCTTACTCTTATTTCTACCTAATATATTTTGATTGCAGCTTGAGATGATCAGCTAAAATGTTTCAATACAGACATTTTTTCCTCTAAAATAAATAACCTTTTTCCTTTTTTCCCCCCCTTTTTTCCCCTTTAAATAAACTGCATTAGAAACACATGTCCAAAGCATCCCTAAAAAGACCACAAAGTCTGCATGCAAGGGGAACCTCACTGCACCGAGTGGTAACATTTGTTCTCCCCTTTCAGCTGGGATCCACCTCAACTTTTTGATGTTGGTTGGAGCTTTTATTTGCAAATAGAGCAGAGCTGCCTGGGATGGAGGGCTCCTCGGGAGCATGCCATGTGGCCTGCACAGATGTTCCTTTTATTCCCGTGTCCCACAAGGCTCCGAGGCTCGCCCGTGTTAAACAGATTACGCAAGTAGAACACTTGATTTTGCATGTCCCCCTTTTTTTCCAACAGTTGTCTAATTTACTCAACTCATTCTGCCCCTTCCTTGTCCCTCACAATCGCTATAGAAAACACAGAAAAATGCAGCTGAAGCAAGGAAGTTTTTTCCTCCAGGAGCAGAATATACAGGAATGCTCAGCATCCGCAAACAAGGCAGAAATGCAGAAGAACAAAACTTATTGGGACAGTAAAGTAATCGGCTCATTAGTCGGGTTGTGCTAAAGAAAGTTCATTATGTCCCAGCAGCACCAGTTGCTACAAGTAGCATAATCTCTCACCCTCATTTATATGTCCAAATGAGAAGTGAACTTTAAAGAAAAAAAAAAATCTAACACCAATTATGGGTGCTAAGCATTTGAAAATCCTTGAAAATCTGGCCTTCGACTCGGTCACAAAGAAGGGGCTTAATTTCCCGGCTGTCAGGCATCCCAATCAACAACTGAAGTCAATGGGATCTACACAGCACCTTATTAAAAAAAAAAAAAAAAAAAACAACAAAAAACAACAGAGCCTAAGAGGCCCATTAAGGAACTGCAGCTACAGGGAGAGAACCTCGCTGCTGAACCCAGCAGCAATACACAGCTTTGTGCACCAGCCACTTTGCTCTCATGCTTAATTTGATTAATCATTTTGGTATTATCCCCAATTAGAAAAGTGTCTAACAAGAAAAAAAAATATTAAAAAAAAAAGTTTAAGCCTAAGGAACGGCAGCTACTGAACACGCAACGACTTGGGACTTCTGGCATTTACCAAGGATACAAAATTGAAACTAAAAATTGCGGACAAATACAAAGGCATTGGTGTTTCATCCAGACTGCGGATTATGAATTTTTTTTTTTTTTTTAATAAACTGAAACCGAATTCCAGATGTTGAAAGTTGGGAAGGAAAAACTGCTTTAGCTGTAAAAACACAGAAAGGTGAGACAAAAAATTCTGCTGAAACATAATGAATCTTAGGGATGAAAGCGAAGCCCATGCACCCCCTTCACCAGGAGAGGGCTGGGACATGGATTTCTGCACTCTGTATGCCAAGGCAGGCAGTGGCACAGGGGCTTGCCCTGAGTTTCCTTTCAGAGTAGAGCAGGAATCCCCAGGAACTCCTGCAGCAGGAAGGGGAACAAACCTGCCCTGCAGTTTTGCTCTGTTGTGAACAGAGCCCACAGGACCTGCTGGCACCCACACCTGGCTCCTTGCAGCCCTCGGGTGGCACCTGGCAACTCCACCTGTGCAGCAACACCGGGGCACTTGTGGATGCCATGGACACAAATCAGTACATCCCAAAAAGACACACAAACCCAACTTTTCTTCCACCAAAGTCCAAATCACCCCTGACACAGCAGAGCCACATCTGAGGCTCCGCAGTGCCTTCAGCATCCAAATACAATCCAAATTTGGACCCGCATGACTAGTTCTCGGTTTCTTTTATGGGCTTGATCACCACCAACACTCAGGGATTTTGAAAGCAGAACTCAAGGCAGTAATTTGAGATCACTGGTTTTGCCTCTGTTTGCTTCCATCACAGCATCCACAACGCTACAGATGAACACAGAACATTCAGAGTATCCCACAGAATCCCACCAACTCCTTCCCAGAAGTGACTGAGTCTCACCCTAAAATTCAGGAACAGCAGCAAATGTTTGGATTCTGATAAGAAGGGGAATATTCATCAGCATACTTCACTAGTGATGCAGTCACAACTTGCAAACTTAGTCACAGAAATATGACTGAACTTGTCTGCTACCACACAACAAAGTACCGTCTAGTGGTTAAAATCGGAGGACATGATTCAGGAATGCAAGCCTTTTCAAAGAAGAACTAAAACACATGATTAAGTGCTGTTGAAGTCAATAGGCTGATTCAGAGACCAACTTCTGGAGCGATGGATAATACTCCCCACATTGCCATATGGCTCTCAGTCAAACTTCCTAGAAGCATTTGCTAATACCAGGTTCCACCACAGCTTTTGGGAGGCCTGCTTTTCTTTTGCCCTTTTTTCCCCCCTCCCTTTCTTTTTTTAAACCTATGTCTGGGATAATTTTCACCCACTCTGAAGATCCTCCAGGCTCTCACTGACTGAGAGAGAATGTGCAGCCGTGACTACTGCAGGGTGGTGCAGATTCATGCAACAACTAACAGTCTCAAATGCAAAGTTATCTATATATATATATAAATGAATGCAAGAACGCATTATATAAATATATGCTATACAGAATAATAAATGCAAATCTGTTATAATCCAAAGGCACTTTTTGTGGTGTTTAGTGAAAGGCACGCAAGCCTGTTACAGTGATGAAATCCAGCACAAGCATCTTGGCCAGCCGAGGGATCTTTGCAAACAATCCCAATCCCACCTCAGAACTCCCGAACCCACTTCCTTTACGGCTTGCAAATATTTCACTTCTCCTGCCAACTCCCCACTCACTGCTGCACTAAAATGTTCTGTGGCAGGTTTGCTACTCTGCTAATCTGTATTGTGCACAGACAGCAGCCCCTTGTCACAGCTTCCTGCAGGGTGGTGACACCAGCACGGCCACCACGTCCCACCCCTCAGGCAGCACTGCCATCCCAGGCCAAGCAAATCCCCATCCAGGGGGTCACCCCATTTCCTGGGAACGCCATCCAACAGCACCTCCTGCTCCCCAGCCTTCCCCAACCCTGCCAACACAAACACGCAGCAAACCAAACCTTTTAGGAGGATAAATGGATACCCAGCAGTGCTCAAGTTACATTTACAGCAACTCGGTTACAGTTTGTATTTGTATTTATGGGATGGGAAATGAAGGGGAAGACCACTGGCAGAGACACCCACTGACTTTCATGCCTTCCCCCATGCACACAATTGAAACATTCCACTAATTTTGCACATTTCCTAATCCTTGAAAAGGTTGAAAACTTACTCTTTACGTTTAGTCACGGAAAAGAAGAAATAAAACAAAAGCCCAAGGAATTCTTGCTGGCTTTTTGAAACACTTCACAGATAAGGCGTAACATCATTTTTAAGCAGTTTGAAAACACCCTGTTACTGCCTACAATTAAATAAATGTAATCACAGCCTAAGCTGGCCCTCCCGGCCATCTGTCTGTAAGGCAATGGGGAAAGAAGAGGCGCTACAACGTGCAGTACTTTTGCTGGCTTTTAAAGTGTTTCTCCTTATTCAATATCTAAATTAAATCAAATGGAGTATACTAAGTAAGCCCATAAGACACAGCGCATGATGCAAGAGTCTTAAAATCCTTATCTACTGAGCACTCCAGCTTAAAGGCTGATGTTTTATGTTCCCCTGCAGCGCACGGGGATCCTGCTGGCTTGGCCAGACTAGGAAAATAAGCTTCGAATGACCAAATGCAACTGCAACTCGAAAAGTAGGAACCAAACCAGACACAACAAACCACAGAGCAGCCGCCCCAGCCCGGCCTGGGCTCACCCAGCACTGCCATTCCCTCCCGGCAGCGACCGACTTCACCTTCCTGGGCTGCTGATAAGATGCTCGGGATCCCAAACCCGTGAGTGGGGCCATCAATCACGAGGTTTTCAGCCCGGGATGCTCGGGGTGAGGAAGGCAGGGAGCCGGAGTGCGCTGGCCGAGGCACAGATGCGCGGAGTTGTGCAAATCTGCTGAAATTCCAAAGTTATGAATTCCCCGCGTTTCAGCGATTCTGAAGAAGTCCCTGAGCCAAAACCCACAGTGCTGTCTGGATGTTCTCCCCACAGGTCCTGGGGCAGGGGAACTCACCCCATCACACCCCCACAGCCCCCATGGGTATTTTGGGTCATTTTCTGCCCGTGAGCATCCTGCAGACAGCTCACAGGACAGTCATTCCCTGGTGCTGTTTCCTCTTTATTCCAGTGCACCCAGGGTGGCAATAATGCTTTTTAAATCCCTGTGAAACAGATTGTACATGGCAAAATTAATGTCTAAATTAATGTCACAACTCTCCAAGTATTTTCTCTGAAATACTTGAATTTTTGTGTTTATTATGCTGCTTGTTTAAAATAGCGAGCGGTATCAGCTGTGCATTCAAAGCTTAATTGGTGGGACAGATTTATTCTAATTTAAAACAGCCACTTAAAAGCAGTTTTGTATACATGGGCACAACTTTTCCTGACCTCACTGACCCTGGGAAAAAACTGGGTGTTCCTCCAGGCTCATGCACCTGAATTTACCTCCCATGGCAGAAGCAGGGAGCACCAAGTACTGCAGGGCCTATAAATACCAACTTCCAGTAACAGGCAAATAAAACCAGAGTTCAAGTCCAACTTCATCATCTATCCTCCAGGTTTGTATGTGTTTCTCTCCTGAATGCATGTCATCAAAGCCTAACTACACATGAAACATCATTTTATTCGTCCAATAAAAGGGACATTTACCACATGTAAGAATTAAGCAGCTCAAATATTAAAATGGGAATAAAACTTGCTGATACCAGTGGTATAAATTAATACTAGTAGTTGATTAAGTCCAGCTGTATTCTCAGACTTTTATCCTAAGTCATGCTGAGATTTCTTCACTAAATTTGTGTCACTAAATAATATAACTGACTTAAGTCCTTAGCTCTCAATCACTTTAGGTTTTATTGTTAACTCATCTTCCCTACATTTGGCACACCTGCCCACAAAAACAAACCACACATTGTACCTTTTTTCCGCCATAGAAAAGCTCTGTAGTTTCCACCACATCTACTAAGTATGTTTGGAGGTCAAACTTCAGATCTCTTCCTTTGGGATTTTTTTTCCCCCTTGTTACATTTCAGCTTATAAGTGCCAGAAAAACGGTTTCAAAAATGAAGGGGAAAAAAAAAAAAAACAAAACTAACACTTTCTGAGCAGGAAAAAAAATCGTATTTCCTCTGGACCAGACATCACAGCTTGAAAAGGCAGAAAGGGAGAGGAAAAAAGAGGGAGCCAGTTCATGCTGCAGAGCAGGCGCTGGGCTGGAGCTGTGACGACAGCACTGGGACATCCTCAAATCCACACAGCATTCCAACAATGCAAAGCAAAGCACTGCCACCACTGCAGCCAATCCAGGGCCATCCCAACCCTATGGGCAGAATGCATCTATTTGTGATGAAGAGATAAGCTGAGTTTTAAACCGTGGTGGCTGTTTTTCAGATCTTCTAAAATCAACAGGAACTCGGCGCACAGCTCTCCAGCAGCACTTGGAAAAATTGAGTTCACAGCACTGAGGGCACAGGGGGAAGCCTAGCCTTAGCCAACATCCTTTGGCATGAAGAGATTGCCTGACATCAGCAGAAAGGATCAAACCACGCTCTGAGAAGTTCCTTAGAGATGTAATATAAAAAAAAAAACCAAGTAATATTGAAATAATAGTGATTTATTCACACAAGTAAGGGCTAAGAAGGACAGAGAGGGAGGGGGGAAAAAAAGAAAAAAGAAAAGAGACACCAGCCTAAAAAGTCAAAAAAAAGAAAAAAGTAATTTCAGGGCCCAAACCAACAGAATTTAAAAATTATTAAAACAATTTCATAAAACAACACCACTACAAGCCCACCCAAAGCAGCAAGAAGCCATTTTTACGATTTCAATCAAATACAAAGCTGATACACTAACTTAAAGGATCAAGAGAAAATAAGATATGTGGGATGGCAATCTGAATGTCAAGTTTTACCCATGTGAGTTCAGTTATAAATGCTTGGAAAATGTGATTCCCTAACTGAGAAATAGCAGCTGTAGTATTCAAAGGTACTCCAGTAATTACTGGAATGCTTGCTGAAAAACTAGACAGAAGCTAACATCTTACTTACATTAAATACACATTCACCACAAATTAAAAGAGCCACAGAAAAGGAAAAAAAAAAAAAAGAACAAAAAATAACAAAACCAGAAAACAATCAGGCGAGCAGATGTTCAAAAAAAAAGAATGGGGAAAAATGACAAGAGAAGGCCAGATGCTCATTTCTGGTGGTTGTCACAGTGCAATGAAGGTACCCCACACCACCAGCCTGCTCAAGTCACCAGAGCTCAACAGCCAAAGGGAGTCAGATTGTCACCTCTACATCTGTAAGTGGTAATTTCATCCCAGATACTGCAATAACACACTGCCTTAAAATCTCCGAAATGCTGCCTAGTCATCTGAGACAGGAGTAAAACAAGCAGCAACGCCAAGTGGAGTTGTCTGCTACTGCCTGAGGGACTCCTGGGTTTAGCAGCCGGGCTGGCATAAGGATTGTATTATCGAGGAGTGCCCTGCTCTGCTTTATTAAGTGCCAGTGAAGTGTCTATTGCACTCAGTGCCTGGGAAACACGGTGAGAAACGCCAACCACCAACCACCAAACTACAAATTAAGCTACTTGACCAATCTGTGCTCATTATCAGCCGCTGGTCCCTGGAAATAAACCGTTCTGGAAGCGAGGGGCTGGTGACGTTAGCAGAGACGGGGGAGAGAACCTCTCTGCAGCGAGCAGAAAGCCCCAGGACACGCTGGTAGGAGCAGCGAGTCCACACCCAGGCTTTGGAAGGAGGTACCCGAGGAGAAGTTATCTGCAAAATGTGCATCACACTCTCCTGGCTCTCTTCACACCTCCCCCTTCGCATCCCCACTCCCATGCACCTTCGCGTCTATTCCCACACTTCTCTCGCTACCCACATCCTGAACATATTTATGTTGTAAACATCCATTTGGAAGCACTCGGCGAGCCTGTGGCACACAGGAGGATGCTGCTCTGAGCTTCAGGAGGCAGCCAGCTCGCCATGACCCCTCTCTGCCTCTCCCAGCTGCACAGGAGGGGAAAGAATTACTTGGCCCTCACACTTATCTTTTATCCACTCAGGATCCAGATTATTGCCTAATAAAACTTCACGGCAAAGCTATCAAAAATTAAAGGGATATCTCCCTTCCTACATAATGATTTGTCACCAGCCAGACCTAAATCAGGATTGATGAGGTTCATGGTGCCTTCCTTCTTTTTTTTTTTTTTTTTAATTTGGCAGAATTTCCTGATTTTTTTTTTGCAGCCCTTCTCACTCCTTACTGACACAGAATTTCTCCTTCAGTGCTCCAGACCTTACTTCTTTATCAAGATGAAGTAAGAGGCGAAAGGCAGCTGAGCCAGCAGAAATGTTCCCACTGTCCTTCAGGAAACAGAGAAGAGTCCAAGTAGTTGGTATGATTCAGAACTAGTGGTAGAAAAAGGACAAACCAGATTACAGCAACAGAGGACTCCATCCAAAACCTGCATCCAAAGAGACTCCTGCTAACATATGGTGGAAATGTGACTTTTTGCAAATATCCTCCGCAGAAGCCAATTCCTCTCCTCCACCCAAGCCACATCCAATAGCTCTAGTAGAGTGAGCTGTTACTTACACGTATTAGTCAGGATAGGCATCAGCCATGATACCAATTTTAATCCATCTAGCTAATGAGGAATCTGCCATCTAGTTAACGTGCTCAGACCCTCCAGAGAAATTAAAATCCACCTATTTAGGCTGCTCTCTCACTGAGCACTGCCCATCCCAGAGCACGGTGTCTGCTTTTCTCTCATCATCCTGTCCCGTGCTCCCTCCGCAGCACCAGCACTGCTCAGCTCCACCAATACAAAGGAGAAGCACCTGAAGCAGAATTGCACTGAAAAGACAGAACTTGGAAAGAATGCGTTAGCAACTTCAATCCAAATATAAAATGCATTTAAAGGTCATAATTTGCATAACTACATCTCATGTTTTTTGTTGTGCGGGGTTTTTTTGGGTTTTTTTTTTTCTTTTTTAAATTGCTCTATCCTGGAAGGTGCAGAGCACCACTGCTTCTCATTTAAAGTTTTGACAACTCTTAGAGCTGCTCAGTGCACGGCAGAAGCAGCTCTGCAAGGCATTCTAGGACCACACCAACAGGTACATAGCATTAATAGAAAAAACCCTTTCAAATGACAGACTAAAGGAAGGAGACACACTGCACTATTATCACATGAGGACACGGCTGGGCTGACACAGGAGTTTCACTTTCTTGTGATGCAGTCTTGGTAGTAGATTTAGAAAAGCAACAAGATGCAACCAGTCGTAACAGGAAAAGCTCAAAGGGCCACAAAATGCCCCAAGGATTGTCATAGGTTTTTTTAATCCTTTTGTTCACTTGGATCAACATCTGCTTCAATCTACATCCAACAAGGATGCTACACTGATCCCCTAAACCTTCATCCCCAAACCCAGACCCGCTCCCATGAGAAAGTGTCATATTTTCCTTGAAAGGACTGTAACTGGAAGAGTAGCAGGTACGAGGAATGCCCTCTTCAACCGAAATGAAAATCGGAGATGCTGGAACATTCAGCTCTTTCTTCCTGCACAAAATTAATTATAACGGCCAATCTGTGCTGCTGCTTAGTCTGCAGGGGAAAAGATGAAATAGCTAAATTGATATCATGGCAAAGGAAGAGCTCATCACAGCAATGTCTGAAGCTGAAGTGGAATTCTGCCTTCGCCTGAGCTACAGAAGGGAACTCTAGAGATGGCTGAAAACTGTGGCTACAAGCCTGCAGCTCCCCCAGCTTGTATAAATGTGCTTGCAGAGATCAATGTGCTCAGAGTTGGGTTCAGAGGCTGAATGCAGCTCTATCACCATTAGCACCTGACTGACGATTGACACAAACCACACACCACCTACAAAGGCACTGCACAGACCCAAGCATGTGGGAAATGCAGGCTTCCCCAAAAGCCTCTGTAACATCTCAGATGTTTTCCCACATTTAAAAAAAAACTCAAAAAACAAAACAAGATCAAGGTTGCAGTATCTGTGTTAAATGCATTTCCACGGCATCTGCTTGCATTCCTTTTGAAAGTTAAGAAATATGTTGTTTATTCTGGATTGGGTACAAGATCTTTCTCCCAAAAGCGATTTCCTCCCAGTGTGGGACCCAGAGTCCAACCATTAACCCAGCTTTGCCACATTTGCCACTAAACCATGTCCCTAAGCACTACATCCACACATTTTCTGAACACTTCCATGGATGGTGACTCTACCACCTCTCCTGGCAGATTGTCCAGTGCCTGATCATCCTTTCAGGGAAGAAACTTTTCATAATATCCAAATTACACTTCCCCAGCACAACCTGATGCCATTTGCTCTTTTCCTGATGCACTTTTCTTATAGCCATCAACCCTAAAACACAAACCTGGTAAGAACTGCTGCCTTTCCAGCACTGATCCCTGCAGCCTCCCCACCCTACTGACTCCGAGGGAAGGAGGATGAAGCTCCCCACTCCTGGTCCCGCTTACCAGGGATCTTTGCAGGCCCCAGGACGAGAAGTGGCTCCATGAAATGAAGCAGCATTAAGTGAGAATCGGAGCAGGGACAGTCCAAACTCTCCAGGGCATTCTGGCAGGAGCAGATCCACTCACAGCCTCAGGCGTAGTGGGGAAAACTCACAGGTTCCCTTTGCTGCAAGGCGTGCTTTGCTGTGCGCTCTTGTTTGTTTGTTTTGAAATATTCTGGCAGTGGAAACAGAGTCACTGTTTTGTTTTTCTCCCCCACATATGCTATATAATTTTGTCTCTAGCACTCGCTTCTTGCTTACTCAGTTGCCTATAGTCTGCCTCTCTCAGAGGAACGCTAGCTGTGTTTGTCCCCAAACTGTATCCTGATCCAACTGCTTTGTGTCATCCCACCAGCCCAGCTCAGGGAGCAATGATCAAAATATTTGCACTAGGACGCAATGCAGAGAGATGGGCATGTAAGTTATTTCAGAGCAAAGCTGACCCACAAGGCTGAAGGGTGTGCAGAAGTGTTTTGGCTACTGAACTCAGGAAACACGACATGAAAAGAGGGAGTAGTGCTACAAACAATACCAAGGCTTTGTTTGTGCCAGATACACTGCTAAGAAAAATACCACATTTCAGCTACACAACACAGTCAGTCCCCCTGCAAATGACTGCACATAATGACCACGATTCCAGCAACATTTAAATATGGCAATAAATTAATACAGGACATCCCAACTGGCCATGGGTCACAGTCATCAACAAGTAGGTCAAACTAATTCTGGAAGGCTGTGAGAGGCACATAAAATAGTGTGTGGCAGCAGTTCGAGGCAGGGATGAAGCAATCCCCACTTCAGCTCATCCAAAAGCACTGACACAAGCCCAGGTGCCAAAGGGATCCAGGACTACGCAACTCGCCTGCCATCTCTGCAACTTACAATTAACTTCCCAGACAAAACGCAAATACATTAAAAAAATACCCAAGCCAATTAAGACACAAGTGTTTAAAGACATGAGTAGTAATTACAAATGCATTATTCATACCTAATTTACAAGATGAACTTCTTTCAGTAAAATATTAAACTGTTTACATGCATTCAGGAAGACAATTTCCCAGCCCTGCGCGTCCTGCTCTGGAGTGGTGACTATTGCTATGCAACAACTGCACGGACTTACAGTGTACACTATGGAGTAATCAGAAAATGTTTGACCTCAGATATCTACTTGACCCCACAGAAATGCAGACTCGCTCGCTATAAAATCCTAAACAATGGGGCAGACAAGGTCAGAGGGTCAAAGCAAGTATTAACAGGTCATTGTGCAACCCACTTGGGAGCAATTACTTCTGGTCACGGCTAAGTGGACACTTGATTGAATACCACTAAGACAGCTCACATCCCACAGATAACAATCCTCACAGCGATTAAGAATTAAAGCCCCCATGATTCAGCCTTTATTACTCAAATGAACCTAACTATTCCATAAAAAACTCTTGGTATATGCATGATGCAAGGTCTAAATTGAAATGCCACCTCATTAAACAATAATATCTAATTTTATCTAAATGAATTTTCATGAAAGTACGCCACACAGCTCAGGAATTTTTAAAATGAATTATCACAAGTGATACATAATTTCACCAAAACTGCTGCAGGAAAAAAAAAATTAGCTTCAGGGATGAAAGGGAAACATCTATGCTGAATGAAAATTGCACTTCTTTCTGCAAGCAGAAAGGGTAAAAGGGGGCTTCAGGGCTTCTGCCAGACAATAGAGGCAGATTTTAATCAAATCAACACCTTTCTGCTATGCCAGGTATGCTCACCTACCCCAGTTAACCGGAACACCAAAAACACATTTGAGAATCACTGCACACACAGACCACCTTCAGAAATGGGGATGCCAGCTCCCGACAGCCCCTAAAATTGGGGTTTATTATCATAAACTGTTGAAAGAGCCACCCTTGGCTGACCATTAACTGGCCTCTATTTCCTCAGCTGAAAACAGTTTGTACATCCCCTCCTAAGGGTGAAAACCCTGTTCCAACACCTGCGAGCCATTTAGGAGCTCCTAATTATTTTAAAAAAAGAGCAGCACAGATAAGACAACTGCTTTAAAAGGGTTTCCATCAGGAATCATTGAAAGAAAAAGAAAAAAAGGTAAATGTGTTTAATTTTTAGCCTATTTATTTATGGATTCCATGAGCAGAGGTGGCAGGACCCACCACCATATTGGTTTAAAAACCAAAACACCAAAGCCATCACCCTAAGGTGCTCACAGCCTCATTTCTAAAGCTTCATATGTGACTTTTTCCAAAGTCTCTCCTGACCTCCCTTGTCCAGCCAGTTCTTGGAATATACTCAGAATGTACTCATAAAGCCCTTGTCTTCTTGCTATGGCTATGCCTTTCATAGGAGAAGAGGAACAAAACCAAAAAAAAAAAAAAAAAAAAACACCCAATAAAAACAGACACATTTTCCAAGCTAACAAGCCCAGCATAAACCTGGGAAGAGGAACAGGTTGCACAGATGCTGGTGCTTGACCAGAGCATGTGGAAGGCTGGGTAAGGCCATCAGGGAAGTGATGCTAACACAAATTTGGGCCCTTCTAGGGATGAGCTCCTTTGCCCCTTCCCTGCTCCGCCCCAGCAGCAAAGCCAGCGCCTCGGGATATTTAAGAGCATTGCATATGCAGACACTGGGATGTGCAAAATTATGCATGCATGTTTGGAGGCCATTTTAGAGCCCGGCTCATGAGTCATACAGAAAGTAGATCAGGAGAAAAAGAAAAGTTTAAAGATGCGTCTTTTTGTATTCTTGCTACTGCAGCATGGCTTTGCTCTTCCCCCCCCCCCCCCCTTTTCTTTAATATTGAAACTCTCGTTCTGCAGCTGTTGGAAAATTCCGAGTTAAACCAGGAGTCTTTTACATTAGTGCTAATACCGTGATAGTCAGCTGATAACATTTCAGATATGCAAAATCCAAGCCTGTCAGGCTGGTGTTCACCACCGTTGATTATTGCACAGGAGCACACGAGGAATGAAAAGCTGCGTGGTTGCTTCTCCCTTGTCCTGCTGCCAGCGAGGTGTAATAATGCTATTATGAAAAGTAAACAGGGATGAACTCTGCTGAAACAGTGAAGCCTGAGCTGAGAAATCAATTCCTGTATCAGTCGTGGCCCCACAACTGAGTAATGCTGTCACAAAGTTCATCAAGCCCTCAAGATCCTCACCCTGGTTTACCACACTGTGCATATTTCATTGGCACTGAATATTCATATTGTGGCAGTTTCTGGAGACCAACTAAAGCTGGCACAGTGGGGAAAAAACAGCCCTGGAGTTCAGCCACCAGCTGGAGATTCCATCAGGAGGTCCATGCTTGGTTTTCCTCTTTTCCATGGACTTTCTGCCCAGCTGCACATCCTCTGTACCTGTGCTTGCCCAGCTCTAGGACAAGGATCTCACATTCTCCTACCTTGTGGGGGACAATGTGTGACAGACCCCAGTGTCCTGTTCCACTGGCAGACAGTGCTGCTGGGTGCTGTAACAGCACATTGCAGATCAGACTCCAAAAATAAGATGTGTTCTAAGACAGGCCCCCTTCATACCTGAGAGGGATGTAAATGGGAAATAAGTGCTGCCAGCAGACAGGGACTATTTGAGCTTTGTGGCACTGATGCACTGAAGAGGTACTGATGACTCTGGGATACAGGAAGGTGGTTAAATTGGGGTAAAACTGAGGAGAGCTGGGAAAAACTTTGTCTCTGCAAGAGAGAACAAAACCGTGAAAGGATGCAAAAGCAGTTTGAAGTCAGAGTGGTGCTTTGCCACCACAAACCCAGGGGTTCTCGTGATGGAGAAAGTTTCAGAAATAAAGATACATGTTAAGAAAAAAAAAAATGAGGCACGAAGATACAAGAGAACTCACTGTGAGCACCAGCTGAGTCAGAGAAGGGCAGGATTGTGAGACATTAAGCAGGTAACACCACCTGGTCTCACCACCTTGGAGTCATGGGGGAATCACTCACCAGGGCTTCCTTGACCACGCTGTGCAGTGTGTAGTCCCTTCCTATTTCCTAATGCTCTCCAAACCACTTAAACATACCATACATAAAGCACAAAGCTGAGAGTTATTACAGTCAGCCAGGCCAAAATCTGTGGGGTGGTTCAATGACTCTCTGACGTGCTTCTGATGAGGAAGGTGAATGAATGGGAGAAGTCACACCTAGGTGAGCAAGGACGGCAGTGCCTCAGAGCACCAGACCACCGCACAGGGGATGCTACCTTCCATGAATCTGGGCACAAAGATGATTTTCAGAGCTCTTTTTTTTTTTTCTATTTGCTGCTGTTTCGTTTGTATGTCCAGGAATTTCTTCTTCAGTTATTAAGTGCTAGACTATTCCCTGATCTTTTTCTGCATGCTGCACTGTAGGCCGCCTCCTGTCCACCCCATCCTCTCCCCTGCACCATCTCTTGGCCAGGAATTCAGCACCTAGTAAAAATGAAACGATCAGCAGAACAACCCTGATTAAAGTTTGGAAACCCACCCCTTACCCGGAGTTACTCCTGGGGCAAGGAAGAACACCCCTCTGTCTGCACCACCCAGTAAAGATCATGTACTGAAACTGCCCTGAACAGTCTCATCCACGCACCCTGGGCTCAGGACTGCACCCAAGCTGGAGTCTGTATGCACAGCCCTGCTGACAAGTAACTCACATGTGAGTTTTTCAGAGAAAAGCTGACACTTTTGTAGAAGAACATGCACGATTTTAACCTCCCCAGCATCAGATAAACACCTGCAAACCACGACATTCATCTGCCAGCACAGACTTGGAACTCAGGCAACTGGGCACATAGGGGTGACATATGGGTGATGTCCAAATTCAGCAGGGGTGAGCAATGACACATTTGCTGCCCTCCCCTTCTTCAGCAACTGGAAAAATCATTGCAAAGGAGGCCACGTCCCAGAGCCATGGCTGGAGGTGAAGGATCAGCACAGGATTGCTGCAGAGGAAGGAAATCAAGAAGGAAATGGCTGGGCCAGATAAAATCCCCAGTCCTGCCTCTTGTCAAACAGGAGGTTTCTGCTTCAGGAACAGATGGGAAGAGAATCCACTCCATGGCTAAGCCAGAGGAGGTACAGGAGCCTGAAATAAAGTCCCTTTGACTTCAGCTCTGTGTCTGACAGCATGGCTCAGTCATGGACCCAGCAGATAACAGGCGACCATTCATCAGCTCAGCCAACACACAAAGGCAAGAATTTCCCTTCTTAAAGAGATTTAATGATAGAGCTTTAGAAACTGGTTAAAGGAGAGAGACTGAGAGTGAACACACTACGGATGAGACACAGTGGGCTGCTATTAATATTTCCCTGAAGCAGACACTCCAGTTTGCAGTATTGGAAGGACACAATTCCAGGAGCTAGGCACGTTCTTCAAGCAAAACACTGCCCAGCTGCAAAATTAGAGCTGAGTTCAGAAAAAAGTTTTTCACTCAATCTAGTCAAATGGACTACTGACTTTTTTTTTTTAATTCCAAACAGAAAAAGCTGACCATGAATGCTTGTCTTCCTTGGTATATTGAAAAAAAATATATATATACAACTAACCAGCTGGCTGGGGATGTCAGCCAATTCTCTGTCCAGGAAAGATTTTTTTTTTTTTTTTTCACATCTTCCTTTGAAAATTGAAAGTTAAACCATGCTCCATAAGGACAGGCAGTCAGAGAGGAAGCCTGCAAGTGCTACCACACTCATCACCCAGAGCTGCATCCTCTTGTGCCAGTGCATCCTTCCAAAACACACCCCACCTCTGCCATCCTGCCCGCAAAGGGCTGCAGATGCTGTGCCTTTTCTAGGGTGAAGCAGTTGGGAGCAGAGAAAAGCAGCTTTCAGCTCTGCAGCTTTTTTCCTGTTCAGCTCCCTGCAACACTTGCCTTCCTTTTTGGTACAGAATACTTCAGTTGCCTGGAGCTATTCTAGTTTATACTGGGCATTCACAGCACAAGCCCAACATCTCTCTTGCTATTTTTGCTCATGGCTACCTAGGCAAGCAGCTCCTGTACTACAGAGAAGCACCTTCTTAATGAAGCAACTATGAGATCAATGTTGTATGACTTCCAAGAGCAAAACAGTTTACAATTAGCTGAAGGTCTGGTATTTGACAGTTTTTTATGGCTCTTTTACAACTGTTTGCAAATCTTTTCTTCCTTTAAATTATTCTGAAAAGTGTTAGGGGAAAGCCAAAAGTTATTTTGTGCAAGCATGTGTCTACTTGCATGAATCCAAAAGTCTTTTTAATTTAAAACCACCATTACAAACGCCTGTATTTACATGATAGTTGTTTATGTAATGCTCTAAAGAAAATCTAAATGAAGCACAGAAGCCAATGCTAATACAGAAGATGGTGGGAGTTAATGAACATGCTCCTGGGGCAGTCCAGGAGATGGCAAGACTTACAGCCTGTGCCAGAAAGATTCAACAAAAAGACTACATCTCTCAAATTCTGATACAACCTCCATGCGTGCATAACCTGTGATTTTTAGCCTCCTCATCTGGATTCCTGTGATGTTCAGGACCTCTGTTCACATATTAGTCCAGCATCAAAAAAAAGTCGGATTTATGAGGACACAACCCCCAAAATTCAATCCTCCTCTTGAGAGTTGGAGCATTTCAATAAATGAAAGCAAACGCAGAAATTAAACTCAGAAGCCTCTCTTCAAGCAGGCCTTTCCTGACTCCACGCCTCTCTTCCTTTCATTCATGGCATGTGAACCTTTTAGTACTCCTGAATCCAAGTCACAAGCCTGGAACAATCTGACTTCCAAAGCGGGGCAGCAGCCCAGGTCTTGGCTCCCAACAGCAGAGCACAGCCCCCCACCTTCACCTCAAAGCATCACCTACTCCAAGTGAAAGCACAAGAGAAAGCATTCACAGATAAAAAGCATGTTCTAGCCTGAGGCCTGTCAGCATGGCACATGCCTAAAGAGAAAAATGAATCTGCATGATAGAGACTTGAAATGCAGGTGCCTGGATGGCAACGAGGATTTCCAAAAGGAGGCTCATGTATGGTAAAAGAAAAGAAAAAAGGGATGCTCATTTGCAAGAGAAGGCAGGACAAAAACCAAAGCTACACCTGTAAGAAACAAGTTTCTTTGCCAGATGCAGTAAGAAGGTTGTACCTTCATTTGAGACTCCAGCCAAAAAGATTAAAGCCATTTCCACCCTCACCCAGATCACCAAGGAGACCAAACCTTCTTGAGCTTTTAACTGCACTGAAGTCAGAGCTGAGGGAGGATTGAAGAGAATCCTCTCTCTCCCAAGCCCCAGATCACTATCACAGTCCCACTGTGTCCTCCCTGCTGCTCCCTGTCCCAAGGGATAGAGCAGCTCCCAGCCAGCACAGCCCACACAGCTGGGGCAGCATCCTGGTGGACAGGACACCCTGGTCCATGCCAGCTTTCCCTTGTAATCATGCCCATGGTTTGGTAACACGGAGCCCACAACCCAGACTGATGGCATGCAAGATCCTACATCTTCCAGGGGAAGCTGAGCTCCAGCTCACAAAGTGCCTCCAGCAATGGGGAACTCTACCAAGTTATGTACTCTTATGCAAGTTTGGGGTTTTTTAAACACCTGAAGAAAAAAAAAGAAGAAAGAGAAATCAATCCAGTAATCCTTGTTGATTATACTCACAGTAATTATACTTGTGTTATGCCAACAGTAGCTTCAGTCTTGAGATTGGAGATAGCTCAACTGCCTCACGGATGAAACAAACCATAGGTTTTAAGCCACTAGAAAAAGGACAGTAGGTGTGGAAGGTGTTTTGGGGATGCAGGACAGGCAGAGCAGCTGGATGCTGGTGCTGTCTGTAAAACCACTCTGCTCCTACCTGGGGCAGAGAGGATAGCCCAAACTCTGCTCAAACAATGCCTTCCATGAAAGCAGAGCAGCCAAGGTGCAAAGACACAGCAGAGCAGAGCAGAGCAGGGGCCACAAGTCCAAGACAAGATGAAGATGACAGCATGCCAGGATGATCAGACGAGGCTCTCACTGAGCAAAACAAGGCATTTTATGCAGCTTCAGCAATTTTGCTGTGGGGACCTGCTGTGTCCCCCAGGGCAACCAGTCCCTGGGAGCCCAAGCAGGTGCCAGCTGGGACCTGTCTGTGCCTGGCATCACATGTGCCACCAGTGGGGGATGGACAGAACCCTGTGCCACCCAGCCCCTCTGTTCCTGCTTCTTCCAAGCTGAGCAAAAAGGTAAGAACAACAAAACCCTCATCCCCACTTACCTCTCTGTGCAGCCAGGTGTTGGTAGGGTTACTAAACTTGTAATATCTACATTTTTCCTCCTAGATGAAGGCTTTACATTCACATCAGCAAAGAAATGCCCAAGGTTTAAAGGGCTTGATCC
Source organism: Acridotheres tristis (assembly GCA_037013685.1). NCBI lineage: Eukaryota > Metazoa > Chordata > Aves > Passeriformes > Sturnidae > Acridotheres > Acridotheres tristis. The sequence goes on along the minus strand of CM072899.1, from coordinate 3,912,035 downwards.
ACGAGCTACCATCCTCCAGCCTTTACAGGAAGAACGTCCAACTTCCTAAATATTTGAATATATATTTTACAATGTAAGTACATTGTGTGGGATGAGAGAGAACAGTCACCACATCACAGTTTGCTCAGCTGGATCCTGCCCAGCTGTGGGATCACTAGTGAGCAACAGATAAATTTCAGTCCTGTTCTGACATTGGTTCCTCCTGTTGGTTTTGGCGTGTTGCTTAACACCCAGCATGTCCAAGTTTCATCACTTTATATATACATACATAGATCTATGTATACATACATACTGTAGGAATCATATTTATTCAACCTCCTACAACGTTCAAGAAAGCACTGAATTATGCTAAAGCAGTTGAAAGTGAGGAGCTCTATCAGAGACTGAGATCAGGAGCCTCGAGAGAACAAGCAGTGATTTCACATCAGCCTGCAGAGCTCTGGAGTGAGCAGCCATCGCCAGCCTTTGAAAATCAGGACCCTTCTGAGAGAGCTTAAAGACGGGTGAAAAACACTCAAGATCTTCGGAGGAAAAAAAATATATAATATATATGATCAGAAGACACCACAGCCAACCCAAAGCACTTATGGGCAAACCACTGATTTGCAATTCCAAACCACTTTTCCGCCCAAATCCTCCGCTTACTATCTTATCTGATCTTCTCTGAGGGAATCCCCCAAACCATCTCGGCTTCAGAAAGGACCTCTCAAGCTGTGCTCTGAGCACTTCTTAGCACTGAAGGTTTGTGCAAAATGCTGACAAACTAACAGCACTTTTGTGCACTGTTGCCTTTTTTTGTAGGTTTTTTTTTTGTTGTTGTTGTTCTGGCAAGATTATCCTTATCAGGCAACCAGGCTCTGCTCTCTTAAAGGGTGCCATACCCCACACAGACACACACCTTTACTGGCCACATGTTAATATTGGCAGAAAATAAATTTTAAGGTGGACGTGATCTGTATGAACACCATAACAAAAAAAAAGCTGCTTTACTGATGTTCAATAAATGTTTTAGAGCCAGCAACCATGAGCAATTCTGCTTAGTGGCTCAAAACCAGGCATGTTCTGCTACAATGGTAAAAAATACTGCTAAGAAATACCTCAGACCCACTGCAGCACACCAACACAGGGGTCATGTTGAAGCAGACTGAAGACAGTGATGCTTCTCATTAGCAAAACGTCCTACATTAGATGACCTCAGCATTTCACAAGCATTATATTTAAATCCTCCAGCAGTCTCTTAACATGGCAACCTTTTCCCATTCCCACTTTGTAGACAGAAGCACAAAGAGGTGGAGGACATGGTGTAGCAACAGTTATGAAATAAGAAAGTCTCAAATTTCTGACAGCAAATTTAAATTTGCAGGCTTCACATTAATGCCTTTCATCCGAAAATATTTTCGCTGAAATCAGTAGGAAAGTTAAGAAGGCTCCCTCCCTCACCCCTTGTTATCTTGCCTTCTTTGGAAGGGAAAAAAAAATTAAGAAATTACCTTCAATTTGGAATCAAAATCCTATCAGCAAACAATTTTTGAGGTACACTGCATAGAAACACACCTGTTTTAACTGGGGATGTCAAAAGCCCAAAAAAAAGTGTCACAGAATAATGATGCTTTTTTTGAACAATCAGTATCAGTCTGTTCTTGGCATTAATTTTGGAAATGGTATAGCTAATATGACAGCTATGATTTGGAGCCTTCAAAAGGCATAAGCTATTGGCATTTTAAATACATTACACACAAACACGCACGCACCCCTACACCCACACTAACTCTGCAGATTCGTTCTGCTCCTGTCTGCTGGCTCTTCTGTGTCTACTCCACAACAGATTGTTTCCTTCCCTCATCCCAGTTTTTTCCTAAGGGGGCTTTACATCAGGCACCCAAATAAAAAGGATTCAAAGAGACCTGCATTACCACAGCACACAGCAGAAGGGATCCTCTGCGACTCAATGGACACAATCAAGCCTTTCAATTAAACTATTACCCAAAAAGGTGTGGGTGGCTTATTACCAAAGACAGCATTTATTTTTAAAAATGGAGAGTACCATTAGAAACACCTAATATAACTCTTATTAACTTATTTGAATCTAGTTGTGAGCACATTGGGTTTCTAAGTGTCTGCTAACATAGCATTCTGTTTGCCTAATTAAGTTTTCAGTAGGTGAAGCTATAGCTCTCGCATTAATATAGGGAACTGAAAAAATCACATATAAACCAATGCTGAGCTTGATTTACCTTTATTGTGTAAGGATTTGCTACGGGCTTTTCAACAACTGCTAACTAATTTTCCATCAAAAAGCACAATTGCTGTACAAATTCCCATTCCAGCCCAAGCGATGGGGATGACGGACTCGCCCCAAATTATAAACCCTCCAGGCAATCCCTACAGCACTCCCAGGCCCTCTGGTTTCCCTCATCACTTTTTCCCTTTGCCAGTCCACGTTCTGAACCTTGAGCTTATTCCCCCAGCCGTGCTGCTAAGCAGTAACGCTCTAGCTGGGGAGCATCAAGCAGAGGAAAATTACCATTAGCCAAAAAAAAAAATTAATCTTAAGAGGCTTAAAAGAAATCTCAGGGAATCAACTCCGATCTCCATGACAAATAATTAGCAAAATAAAGATAAAATACTGAAGCATCTCAGCTTTCCGCTACATTCCAAAGCGGCTTATTTTCTCCCTAAATTTTACTCCTGCTGCATTTAAAACGCTCGATTGCAACTTCCAAAAAAAGAACAGGGGGATAAAAACCCAAAAAAGCAAACAAAGACAGAGTGTTTTGCCCAAAAAGAGAAGATTTCTGCCTGGCCAGTCCCTGTACCCAGCCCTGCTTACAAGCAGGGCCCCCAACCCACGCCCCACGAGACCTGCTTATGGGGCGAGCACTCCTGGAACAGGCCTGTATTACAGCATTAATATAATTTACAAAATGGTTAAAAATCAGAATGTTTTTGCTTCGTGAAAAATAACACACTTAATGCTTTTCATCTGGCACATAAAATTTACAATACCTCCAGGAACATTTTCTTTGGTTAAATCAACACTATTGGTACTTTTTTAGCCTATAAGCATATTACAGCCCTAGTTTTTTATGGGTTTTTTTGGTTGTTGTTTTCACCCATTGTAATAAACTTTTCAGAACCAGAAATGATCAACAATAAAATGCATTCCCATGTCAAACAATTTTAACTACTGCTTTTAAAACAATAATAAAAAAGGCGGGGTTGGGGAGGGGAGGAGGATTGGCTTCAAACCTGACTGGTACAGCAACGATCTATGCAATTAATATAAAATAATCGTCAGCGCGGCCAAACTTCGAGCGCTCGGCGCGGAATGGTTTCCATGCGGCTTGCAGCAGGCAGCCGCAGCAGATGTTGGCTGTTAAAGGGCGCAGACGACACAGTTCACGACTCCTGCGAGGCGGCTGCGGCACATCTGCAGCGCACCAAGAAGGCGAGCGCAGGAGCGCGGCACACACAGCGAGCAGCGGCGGGGCCAAGCGAGCCGAGCCGAGCCAAGCCGAGCCGAGCCGAGCCAGCCTCTTTCCGTGCCGAGGCTAAAAATAGAGGAGGTGTTTGTTTGCTCCGGCGCTGGAGCGGAGCATCCCGGGCGCGCCGGGTTCGCGGCGAGCGGCAGGCGCTGCCTCCGAGCGCCGCTCCGCACGCCCGCTCCTCATTAACTGGGCGGCGATCCAAGTTCATCTGGGCCCCGGAGAAAGGCAGTGCTTGTGTTTAGACCGCACAATACTGACATAACATTAACAGATTTACATATGCAAAACTGTGAAGCAACAGGCATTCCCCCTCAATTGACCCACAGCTTGTAGTGGCTGCCGAGTTATTCCCTGCTTAGGCTCCGTAACCAAGTGGGCGTCATGCGACTACCATCTGGGTACCACTTATTTAAAGCTGGCAGTCTCTCTGTAATAGGCAAGCTGGCAATAAGCAGGAAGGGAATAAATTGCATCATTTAGTTAACATCCACTTGCTTTGCGGCTGTTAAAAACCCATGACTGAATAATAATTTGGTTATTTCTTTTGCCAGACAATGCTGTCAGCCAAAAGCGTACTACGCATGCTGCAAAACGTCAGCTTGCAAAATTTCCACTTTAAAAATAAATTAAAGAAATTTGCAGTATAATGCGAGCTAAGAAGTTTTTCTAATGCTAGCAACTCAAAAGCAATTGAGCTCTGAAAATAAACATGCACTACTGTAGTCACCAGATTCTGCTTTTCCCTAAAATCTTCTTTGTTTTTATCAGCCATCCACCCCAATCCATTAAATTCACCAAACATCACCAACCTGGCCCATTACAAGCACAGGAATCGGGATTTGCTTGCAGGAATGCTCGTTAGATCCCAACACTTCTCCATTTCATGTTACCCACTGCCCTTCCCATCTTTGCCTTAATTTGTAGATTTTATCATTTCCTTCTGTCTGACAACTGCTTTCACACAAATCAGTATCAAAGAAAGTTGCTGAAACCAGAGACCACTGAAATACAGCTAGAACGTAGCCTTTGTTAAAAAAACAAAAAAGGAGGAAACAAAGAGCTTTTGAAGTGGGTTTCTCTTTGGGGCTCTTTAGTTTGTAGAAAATTAAGTTACCAATAGTAATCAATTTTTTTTGGTCCCAATTTGCTCGAAATACGGCCTAGGCACACGTATCTCAACATCCATCTCTCCTGAGGACGAAAGGGAAAGCCCATGCTGAGTGGACTTTTATACTGCAGGGATAACAAGGCTTTGCATTATACAGTGGGAAAAGTCAGAAGAAACGTTTCCAGCGGGATTAATGGTGAGCATGAGCCCAGAGCACAGTCTGCAGGTAAGAGTGTTCTCAGCATCTCCACCTCCCACAAAACCAGGCTCGCTCCTCCCTCGTTACATTTTGAAGGGACATCAGGGACTCTAAAGTGCAGAAACAAGACAACCAACAGTAAGTGGAAAGCTGAGTTCATCAGGAACTCACTTCCAGTGATGGAGAAGAGCACGGCAGAGCAGAGCCAGGCTGCCACACACCTCTCACATCCCTGCAGCAATGCCTCCAGCATCCTGGTATGGCACAGGAACACCACACAGCTGGGAGGGACACTCCAAAGGCAGATGGGACACAGCAGTCCAGCCCTGCCCTTCACTGCCATGTCCCCAAGCAGGGCTGAGGCACTAGAGCAGAGCCCAGCAGGCAGAGGTGCCACAGTCCACACCGTGCCATGCTGCTGATGGCAGGTACATCCAAGAGCACGTGTGGATTCCATACAGGTGAGCCCTTTCACAAGCCAGCAGCCACACAGCACAGCACTGGTGCAACAGGACCTTCAGCACTCATCTCAAAATCTTTCCTGAGCTAACACACACAACAACTGTTCACTTAAAAAAAAAAAAAAAATCATTTGGAAAAAGAGCTTTTAACAGACTTCCACAGCACAGTGCAGCTCTTGCTGCAACATCTAGGATGCTCAGCCAGCCCAAAGCAGGCAGGCAAACACAGGACCCACGGCCACACACAGCACTCCACAAGGTGGGACCACCACTCTGGAATACAGCAGACCTAAAGGCCAGTGTAACAGCTTGCAGGCTTTACAAACAGGAATGAAAGTAAAATGGAAGAAAAGGATTTTAGTTGGCACCAACCTGACAAGACAGTGTCCAATGAAGGGTGAGAGTAAAAAAGGGAACAGAAACCGAGGGCAGAGAGAAAAATCTGTCAGAGGAAGTGTGATGCCAGAAACTGTTCCAGGACCCCATGGCTGGATGCCAACTCAAAGCCTTCAAAAAAAAAAAAAAAAAAAAAAAAAGCTACAGAGCCCCTAAAACCTTCCTGATTAAAAAATCTGTGCAGGCTGAGCTATGTCAAGTCATACTTGTGCTTGCTGTGCCTGCTCCACCACTCTCACCCAGAGGTCTCAGCCTGGAATACTTCTCTGGAGAGGAGACCCAAAGCATCCAGTAACTTTGGCAAGGAGAGATGTGCATCCCCTAAAGCATTTGTGTAACTCAGAGTGTTTGAAGAGCTCTGCAGTGCTAAGCCTTAGCACTGTTAATTGTATACACCATACCCAAGATCATCAACCCAGTAACGTTGTCAACCATGTGGTACATTACTATATGGGCAATCTCCCTAATTATTCTTGAGTTATTTTTTCCAGTAGATCTACAAAATTATCAGCATAAATCTCAAAACATTTACCAGTCAACAAACTCAGCACAACAGACATAAGCTTGGCCCTGACAAATAAAAAGACTAAGGAAAATGTATTTATTTGTAGCAAATGTCCTTTCCTATAACCATCAAACAGATTACAACTGCATTTCTTTCCTCGCACTGCACCCTGGGATCCAGGCATTTAACTAGCACACACTACAGTGCTGGATTAATCATAAATAGAATATATTTTTAAGTGCATTAATTATGTAACAGATGCTTCCAGGATTCCAATGGAGGCAATTTTTAAAATCCCAGTGTACAGTTTTATGAATCTGTGCTGTTTCAAGGTTGTTTTTAATTTGCACTCAATACTACACTTATTTAAAACCAAGAGGTAGTCAACCACTGCCTAATTCTTTTTTTTTTCCAGTTCAGGCTGGAAGACATATCCTACACTGCTGCTGTGGGACACCCCAATTGGTGACATAGGTTCCTCCCATTTCTTTGCCATGATGATGGGTCTGAATAACGAGCTGTGTGAATGCAAGAATTCTTCATTTGCCTTCTATTAATTTCTCCTGCTCAGACTCATTTCTGCCATTCAGCAGTCTCGGTCTCCTCCTGCACATTCCCACTCACGTAGCAGATGTGATTCAGTGAACACAGCACACATGGAGGCCCTAACAGGGACAGTGGGGCACAGACAGGATGCTCAGGGTTTCCAAACAGCCCTTTACCTATTGATGGGGTACCATGAACAATTGGACTTAATGATCTTAGAGGTCTTTCCCAGCTTTAATGATCATAATTTTATGAAATAACTCTCACTGCTTTGAAAAATTGAATTAAATTGAGATCACTTAGAAACAGAGTTCTGACATATTAGAGAAAAATGGGGTTTACCTTACTTACCTTGATAATAACAAAAATGGCATATCCAGCTCCTGGCTATGGCACTTTGGTGACAGGGACAGGGACATGGGTGGGACAACAGAGACCTCAGCAGCCTTTGGATGGCTGCACTGGAACACCCCAGGGCACAAGCACCACAGCCTCCATGTGCTGATGAGAAGTTTGCTTTCCTTTTCATCTTTGCACATCTCACAACTCTTGGATCAAGTCACACATCTCCTCACAGAGCTTCATCTCTGCATCTGTCTGCAACGCTTAATTTGTCATGACTTGGAGGGGCATTTTTCCAGGCACTCGCTGCATGTGCAGCCTGGGAAGTGGCAGAGCCCACACCCTGGTAACACTGGCTTGGACTGTCCCAGCCACAAATCCTCCCTCTGGTCCGGGAGGGGAAAATATAAGAGAACACAGAGCAAGTAAGGTTCCAATCAGATGTGGTGTTGACACGTAAGAATGAACAGTGAATAACCCTAATGCAAGGTGAGGGTTATTTAGGAGCACACAGTAATTGCAAATGCAACCTCAGCATGTGGTGAAGAGAGGGAGGGGGAGAGGACAGGAGGGGTTTAGGACCACAGCTCTGCTCATCTGCACATCAGCTGCCCCCAGGGATATCCACACCTCAGGTCAGGCACAGACCAAGCAGGAACAAAAAGTGGGTGACAGGAATTTTATTCCTACTAAGTATTTTATTCTGGCTGCTACTCCATTCCAAAAATAAAGCTAATAATTAAAAGTGAGGGTTAACACTTTGCTGCCTTGCTTCACAGAGTGCACGTTCCAATTCCTCAACAAGGCAGTGCAAAAACAGGCAGTGAACAGGCTGAAGTCAGCTGGAGCAGGCAGATGACTTTGTGCAATACCCTGGGGCAGGCAGCTGTGTTCTGGGCTGGGTCTCACTTCCCTGGCACACCACAGCCAGTCTCCACCAGTGTCCAAGGACTCCTTTTCTTTCACTGACAGTGAAAGCTCCGTGGGCACAGCCCTGGCCAGTGGGTACCCAGCCTCTCCTCGCTCCAGCCTCCCCCAAAATTATCCATGGGCTCTGACGGGGCATGGAATGCTCACCTCGTCACCAGGCACTGGTCACACAGCAAGGCTTGGGGCAGTCAGGGACACCCTGCAATGCTGCTCTGCGGTGCCAACCCCTCCCAAAACACTCTGCTGATCCACCGGCATCGGAGCACAGGGACAGCAAAGGCAGAGAAGCTCTCAGGGGCAAGAAGATGCCTCCACGTGGGGACTGAGGCCAACCCTGAGCACACAGCAGGGCAGAGGGATCAGGTCCCAGCCAAACTGCAGCACACCCTCACCCCTATAATCCCTGTGACATGGGAATGCCAGCACCACGCCAGGTTATCCCAAGACAAGACTCGTGGGCTGTACCTGCTTGGCATGGCTCGAGCAAGACTCCCTCGGGGCTCCTCCACTTTCACTTCCTATTAATGTGCACCTGCACCCATATCAAAAGCAGTAAAAGCATAAACTGTATTCAAAGCTTTACTCAAAGCCCCACTGGAAGCCTGAGCTGACGCTGGTGCACGCCAACACCTGGGCTGAGCAGCAGCCCCGGTGACACTGCCTGTGGCTGTCCCTGCACCTGAGCCACCATGGCCACCTGTGCTCCCCAGACACACACACCCAGCACACCCATCCTGCACAGGGAATGGGACGGACCCCTTTTGGGGTGAACCTGTTCCTGAGCTCTGGCCACCTCTTATCAGCTCGGCTCTCTAACTCCACAAGAGGATGGCAGGCTGGGCACAGCTTTATCTGAGTTTTATGTGCAGATGCATTTGCTTATCACACAGGTAAGTTATTATAAAAACAAGAGGAAACAACAGCAGCCAGTAACTTGGGCATCTCGGTGCCCTCATCACAAATTCCCAGCCTCTGGACCAGCTCATTATGCACAGCTCACAGGGAAGAAGGAAACCCAAATACACAGTGCCAGGACATGCACAGCAACAACTTCAGTACCTGGCACTAACGGAGCAGCATCAAATTATCAATTAAAGGAAACCCCACACTTGGCAGCTTTGGCAGGGTGGTCCCACCAGCAGGCACTGCTGGGAGCATGCCCCAGGGCAGCTAGGCAAGGAAGGATCCTCCGCCCAGACTGAGAAGAGCACATCCAGACACAAAGCAGAGGTCTCACGTTACAGCAAACGCAATCAAGTGGCCAAGGGGGTGGCCCTGACCCCTTCAGACCCTCCTCTGATCTCCAGAATCCAATGAGGATGTTCAACTGGCAGAAAACATGTTTTTCCTGCTTAAGCCAGTTTTCTGCTGGTCCAGCTTCCTGTGCAGTCTCACCCTCTGGTCAGATGAAACACAGGGAATGCAATGGGAAGCACACCCAGGGAAAAGCTGAGATATCTGAATCTACTTAACTGCAAAGTGAACCAAGCCCTCACTCTGCACAGCACCAAGCGCACTGTCAAAGTCAAACAGAAAGTAGCTTTCATGTGAGAAAAAAAACAAAAGGAGGTAAAGGCTTTCCAAGGAAACAATTCTCCTTTGATGCATGTCATGAAGTTGTGAGCACACTTGAGTCACGGCACACGTGTGGACCATTGTGATGCTCTCACAGAGAGATGTGTCCTCCTCCTCAATCTGCTCAGAGCATCCACCAGGCAGAGGTTGAAACATGCGGAGGTGATTCAACACCGAGGAACAGAAACACTAAGACATGCTGTTCTTAACACAGAGGTCGTACCTCACACCACTTTTATTTACTCAGAAAAGTTTTCTGCCTTGGATCACCTTCCCCTGCCAATTTACCCATGCTTTGAGCAGAATCTCCATCTTACCCTGGATGGCTCACTGCCATCTGACAAGTAGATAGTACTTCCAGTACAGGCACACTTTTTTTTTCCCTTCGGACTTATGAGAAATACAAGTTGGAAACTTGAATATTACTTGTAACCTGATAAAGCACTATACTTTCTTTGGGCTTATGGCACCATGCAGGAAAAAAAAAATGGAAGGGGGAAAAGTCTTCCTACCAGAATGTAAATATTTGTGCATAGCAAGAACGAAGTATTTCCATAAAGCTTTCAATAAAGATAACTGCAGGCCAAATTTTACCCATAGATACAGGCAAGTAACTCCAGCTAAAGTTACTCAGAGCTGCCCAAGTCTCTGAGAGGCCAACTCAAGCAAATAGTGTTCATGTCCAGAAGGACTGCGAGCTCAGGAGCTGAGGCCACATTCCCAGCTCTTTTGAGAGAGGCAGACAAGATCTGCTTCAAATCAGTGAAGAACTTCAGAGATGAGTCAAACGTGCAGGATTTGCTGCAATACTCGCTGCAAAAGAGGATGTGAGAACTGGCAAGTACGCTGTGTTTACTCACTGTGCCATCTAATTCTGGAAACTCGAGCTGAGATTCAGCGTTCAAGCACGACTCCAAGGGGTGGTGGGAAGATCCTGGCCCCGTTGCAAAGCCACTGGTTGGGCTAAACCGGTGGTACCTGCTCCAACAGGGCCATGGGCTGACCCAGACAGAGGTTCTGCAGCTGGCAAGAGAAGCCTCCTCAGGGCAGAAGCTTCACCACATCTGCCTCCAGCCCAGGGACGAGCCTCCGCAGGCACCGGCGCACACGAGGAACAGAGATGCTCTAAAAATCATGCACTGCTTCAGTTAATGACACAGATTTACTCTGGGTGTTAGCCTGTTTTGCTAAAAAAAGCCAACCAGATTTTTTTTTTCCTGGTGCAAACTGTCCTTTATAGAGACTATTAATATCCCTCTTCCTTCAGTTTAAGCTCTACTTCTCTTCCTTGTTCTCCCACTGACTTAAAAGATAAGTTGCAAAACGAGATCTAATTTATCTCTATCTTTTGTCCTCATCCCTTCCCTCCTGTTACTGCCTGGACAAGCAGATTGTTCTGTAGGGAATCACTGCATGGAGCACAGAGTTTGTATTTGCTGCAACACTCACATTTTTAAGCAGAAAATGAAAGATTTTTACCTAGTTTATACCGAACAGAACCCCTTTGGTTCTGGCCTCATGTAATTAATTCTGCACAAAGTAATAACTTAGATAAAACACCTTGCTGTAAGCAGCCACCTCAAACAGCTGCAAATATTCCTCACGATCAGACACCAGTGTAGACAACAGCAGTGGATGGTGGCTGCCAGGAGGTTGTGCTGAAACAAATGCATTTCTATTTTTCCCTTTAAATTACAAAAGATTATCATTTTACTCAGCAATGCCCCTTATTAAATTGAAGCTCTCCACATCAGAATTAAATACATCCTATCTACTCAAAATGAAGTGTATTATTTATCAGTAATATTTAATGACAAAAACCTGATAACTTTCTCCGATTATACCACTGATTTCCTCCAGTCATGCATCATTGGCTCTGCTGGTCATTAGCATTATCACAGTGCATAAACTCTGGCTTAGGCAGCAAGTTTGATAACAGAGCCAGACACCTATAGCTACCATTTTTCAGTTTGTTCAGATTTACTAGTTTACGTCCCTATGAGCGTGCCTCTATCTAATGGCATCGATTAAAATCCCTAAAAATCCTAGACAGTAAATTTCCATTTCCATGCAGCACGCTTCTGCACACTCAGAATTCCTCAGTAAATATAAAGCACTTGCTGAAAAATCAGATTTCCCCTTCAACTGGCTGAGGACCCTTTTCCTGAAAGACTATACTCCAGCCAATCTGAAAAATAAATAGGAAATATTTAGCCTTCTTGACTGTTTAATGCCAGGAATACATTGGATAGGCTTAAGATATTTTAGTTTACTTCACAGGCAATGTTCCATTTAAACTTTTATGAAATAGTATTTTTGAATGCTGGAGATACGACTTTTATAGAAGTGAAGAAAAAAAAATCAGAACAGATATACATGGTGCAAAATGAGCTGAAATATACCAAGATAGGTTTCTCCCATTCTCAGTTAAATCCTGTAAATAAAATGACGGATTAGAAAGGTTTTCTGAGCAAGACCATCATTCCTCACACTGGCCTTGAGAAAACTCTGATTGGTTAAGCCAGAGAAAAACTTTAAAATACTTGTACAAACAATAATTTTGCTGCATACTTCTGACATTCCTCTTTCACAGTCTTTTATATATCAAGTAATTTATCACCGAAAAATATGTTTTCTCTTTTCCAAGCCTACAACTCAGGAGCTTTACAAACCTTAATATATATTATCTAACACACATGCACAGGCATATAATTAAAAACTAACAAAACCAATTTATTACGAGCTATTTCAGAGACACCTTCTCCCAGTACTCATTTAATTCAATGACAGCAGGATAGGGCCCCTGACAACTCTCTGATTAAAATTAATTACTAAAGCTGTTAAGACATTATTACTATTGCAAAACTTACTGAAAAAAATCTCTTCTAAATCTGCTAATGCAGGTACAGGCCATGATGTTCTCCACAATCATCCAGAGAGATTCTTATATGTTACACACATGAATACTCTAAGACTGTATTATCCAGCCAAACTGATTTTCTTTTAATTTCACTTTTTTTTAACTCTGTCCATCCAACGAAGCTCCCATGATTTCAACAGGGGTATTTAGGGCTGAGGCCACGTAACTGAAGCTGAATCTGCCTGTCTTATGGAAACACAACTATTTATGAAATTCACCCGAGGGGGAGGAATAATTTACAGTACACTGATCAACAGAGTTTGCATGGTACTGTCTGGAGGAGCCCTGTTTGGGAAGGAGAGCTGTTATGAAAGCAGGAAGTATCAATACTAACACAATTGGTGCCACTGGGTTATGTTATTTGCCAGGCAGAATCCATCTCTCGCAGAGAAAATTTCAGTTTGGGTGTAGTTTCAGTATCACTAACTGCAGTATTAGAAGTTGGGACCATTATGCAAGAAACAGCAGCGATTTGATGAGGTTAATGCCAAATTCTGTGATTTGCTGAGGCAAAAACTGGATGGAACCCTGGCAGTGAGCTTGGGAGCACGGGATGCAGGAACACTAACACTGCTCCTCTCATCCAGGGGCTTCAACCTGATCCTTCAAAAATGAAACAGTGACATATACTGTCATTGTCCTCCTCTTCCTGCCTGCTGCTCTACCTGCACGTGCACCATCCCCCCCAAAACACACTTCTGACCTGACTGAGCACCGGCCAATGTCAAAACCCTGGCCAGGCACATCATTCCTTGGACTACCAGCCCTTCCCAGCCAAAACCAGCTCCAATGTGCTCCAAACCCAATCTTTGGAGCCACTCCATGATGCTTCACAGCCCCCTGTACTGCACTGCTTTTAAGGGCATTTCTGCCACAGGAGGAAAAGGAGGATTTACAAGACTGACTTTAATGGAATTTTTCTTTCCAGCGCAAGTATAAAACGTGGGAACTGGGCTGGACGAGCAGCTAACAGAGATTTGTCATGAGGTTCATGGAAGACAGAGATCATGACTCACTGTCAATGAGCTCACTATTACAACATAAAAACTATTATTAAAAATAAAAATGCAAGCACCAAAAGGAACACTTCAAGAAGGTTTTAACTTCTTAATCTCAAACAGAAGACCCATGAAATGAGGCTTGCAGCAGGCCCACCAGACAAAATCCATAAAACACAACCTTGTTATCAAAAATCTATTGGAACAGCACATTTTAGTTGAAAACTTCCCTCCCTATTTCTGCTCCCTTGGTATTCCTAGAAGTTTCTTAGGAAGAGGTGTCTCACTCACGCTCATCTCCCAGCTTTTTAGCAGCAGAAAAACGTACACTTCACATTCACTGTGAGACACCAGGAAGATGCTTTTTAAAACTGACATGGGTTCCTAAAGAAATATCAGTTAATTACTTAATCCTCCTTAATGGAATGATCAACATCCTTTCAGCAAACAAGGCTGTGATGATTTAATGTTTTATTGCACTGGAAGAATTAACCCCACTCCTCTCGTCTGCTGCGACCGCTCATTTCTTTAGAATCAGTTCCATTTTTCACTTCTGCAGAGCAGCCCCCACACCCAGACAAGAAAAAAACCCACTAGACAAAAACCTGCCTCAGTTCTATTCTGCCAAGGCCTGACCTCCAGAGTGACAGAAAGGCAGGTGGCCCGGGAACCCAGGAAATCAAGGTACGAGGCAGCACAGAGCAACAAGCCCCAGCGTGAGCCTGGAACAACTTCATCAGCATCCCAGGAACACCACTTCAAAAGGAACCGAGGAGGGATGTTTGAATCCCAGCTCAGACAGCTCCTGAATCCCTGAGAACCCCCGGCCTTCGCTCTGGCAAGAACAAAAGTCCTTTCAGGGCTCCACTACTCGCTGCAAGCAGACCCAGGCTCAGACAGAATTCTGCAGGCAAGTGTTGTGCAGGAAAGAGAATTCAGCATCGATTTTTGTGATCAGATGTTTAGTGGCTGCTCTGAACACTCCAGCAATCCCCCCTCACCATTTTATCTTCCTTTATCACAAGCTTTTTAATAGAGACATGACATTCTGCTTACTGCTGGGCTCTCTCTATTTATCTCTCTCTTAACAACACTTTGGCATCATCGGCTCCGCTATCTAAATCAGCAATAGTGCATGTCCGGTCACATAAAAGCAGAGAGGGCTTCCCAAGATGCCTTGGGAACTCTGACTACTCCGGTTTACTGATGTGTTAATATGCCCCATCCACTAATTAATGAACAAACAGCTTAGCCAGGGAGCTGGGGGAGGGACACCAACACGAAGACTGCGGAGAGCCCAAGGAAAGACACTTGACCCTAATTGTTAGCAACAAGATGACAAGACTGATCGGGAAGTACAGCTAAAACTCAGATCCAACATGAAAGGAAATGTCTGGCGAAGAGGGGAAAACTAACGATGCCATTGGAGGCTGCAGCCAACCTGCCACACTGTGCCACCTTCTGTCGGGCTGTCAGCGCTCGGTGCCCAGCACCTGGCCTGGGCTCCTCAGCACCACGCTCTCATCACATCCCTCTCTCCATGCCCAAATCCTCATCTTCCTCCTGCAACCCTGCAGCTCCAGGGTGTACACTCCAGCCAGGAAAAACTAGGAGTTTGCTCCAACCTATGACGGGGTGATGAGAAAGCGCAGCTCACGCTGCACCTTCCCAGCAAAACCACCTGCAGAATTCCAGCCAGGGGGTTTTAAGAAGGGCCAAAGTTTGGCTGGAGTTTCAGACAGACACAGTTTCGCCTGGGGGAAAACATTCTTTGTCTTAAAATCAGCCTGGACCATGTACCACAACAGATATGCCTGCAGGTGCACCAGCAAGACAGTGCTGTGCCCCATGTGCACTTTGTTAAACACTTCCATATACGGTTCAAACCCTTGGAAAAAAGGTTGTAAGCTCTTTCTACCTGAAAAATCAATTCAACTGAGAGTCACAGAAGTGCAAGAGATGCAGCACCATGCTCTAGGACCAACACCCAGGAGAAAGTTGACTCACAGATGGCACATCCAGTGCAGACACACCACGAACGCTGCAGAGCCCCAGTTTTCAGCTCCAGTTTTTTAATTTCAGTGCCCAGGTTTTTAATTCAGTGCCTCTGAATTAAACTAACTTAGTGAGGAAACAGGTCCTCCTAATAAAAACACACCAGTGACAAGCATTGTACAGACAGCACCATTAGCAGTAAACAATACACGGGAGAATCATCCAAACAAAACATTCTGGGTATTTATTTGTGTTGCTTCCCAAGACCATTGCAGCTAAACGGGAAACTGGAAGGGAAAAAAGCCCACAATTAGTTTCAGAATAGCACTCCCAGAAACACTGTAACCTATCAGATCTATGTAAATATTCTACGATATGGGTTCCATTTCAGTAGATCTGTCAAGATATTTACAGGGCTTGACAGTATTTCTGCCTTTAATTAAATTTTCACACACATACTTTAATGTAATTTAAATAGATTATTAGTTGTCAGAATATAGTATAAATTTTGTTTACGATTTAGTTACTTTAAGTACTCACATTGAGGAAACTCATTTAACCCCCTGACTGAGGAGCATTAAGTGTTGAGATGAGACTTCTAAAGAGCTTCTACTGCCCTTTGCACTCTTGCAATAATCTTAAATTACTACAACTTAATTGCAATTTCAAGGCACTAAAATGGAGATGTTTTAAAAACAGCACCAGGAGGGTCAATGAGAGGAGAAAAATTATTTAGTCCTCCTCAGGTACCAGATGCCTCTTGGGGAGAAACCGATTTTGCCCATGCTCTTCTCTTTGCCCATTTACCATAGAATCTCATCTTCATTTGCAGAATGACGCGGAACAAAAAGTCATCAAGATTATTCTGGATACATGCCACATCCAAACAGCCATTAGACATAAGCCTGCTCACTTGCATGCATGGAAGAGACCCGTGCCAGGAGAACAGAAAGACAAAACCCTAGAGCGCATTTGCAGAGAAGGCTGCACACAAACAGAGCCAGCAGCTTCTCTGACTTGGGAGTTCCAGTGCTGGAGTAAGGAAAAAGAGCACGTGTTAAACCCCTCCAGAAATCCCAACCAGCAAATATCTGATCTCCATAAAACCGTACAACTGATTCCTCTACAGCACAAAATAGATCTTTTTAAAGTAAAAGACTACAGAGATCCCACAATTAAGTTTCTCCTCTGCATGATTTATTCCACGCTGTTTTTTCCCCCCCCCTCTCTCTACAGTGGCATCACCTTGTTACCTGCAGGAGCTGCAATTCCCAGCGCAGCGAGCTGCGGGAATCGAACCGCACAGTGAGCAGGCTGCGAGCAGCGCTTCTGTCAGCACAAAACCAACCACTTCTAGCAAGCACAAGATCTTCTCTGCTTCTTCTTGCAACAAGGCATTTCACAAGGATCTGGCCAACAAAAAAACAATCAGACTCACGATTTGAACACCGCTGTGCCTCAGCACGGCCGGCGCTGACGCACGTCCTCGGTGGCACGACGTTTAGGGCTCCCAGCCTGGCCATACCTTTCGAAGCACTCCAATAAAGTTTTGCTTGCCAGGACCTCTAAGAATGGTCTCAAAGACACTGCTGATCTCTAGTGCACAGCATCTCTAAATTCCACCTAGCAAATGCTTTCTGGCTTCTCCTGCATAGCACATCTCTGCTGAAGCGCTCGCCGGGTGTGAAAACATGCTACTATACATGGAGGGAGGGGGAGAAAAAGTTTCAGTGATACGAGTTAGTGGCACAGACCAAAAGCCAAAGGCAGCAACATCAGCAGAAGCCCCCGTGGATGCCAGCACACTCTGGATCAGGCCCAGGGCAGCCGGCTGCACCCTGAGCTCACCCCTGGGGACACGGGGACCATGCCATGCCCATGGGCCATGTTCAGAGCAGGGTGCCACCGTGTCCCCACGCTGCTGACCACCCCCTGGGCTTCCCCTCCAGCCACCAGACCCTTCCCACCTGCTCCCCCAGCAGAGGCTCGCAGGGAAAAGCTCTGGGAAGCAACCTGACAGCAAGGCTCATCTGAGGAGTGATTAAAATGCGCTATTTAATTCAGCTTAAATACGGACAGCAAACAAAACCCTCGCGCACCCGAGCCCTGCAGGGCCTGATCCCGCTCCCCCCGCCATGGGAACCCCCAGGAAAGCTCCCTCCAGGTGCCCCTGTCCCTGCACACACGATGCTGGGAAGGGCAGGAGAGGCCTGAACAAACGCTGCACCTCCAAAAGACACCCAGCTACCTGCAAAAACCCCACCGAGCCTTGTTCAGCCCTGGCTCAGCTGTGTAAAAATATTTCAGCTCAGTGCCTTGAAGTTGCAATTAAATTGTAGTAATTTAAGATTATCACAAGAGCAAAGGGCAGCAGCAGCTCTTCAGCAGACTCCTCTCACCACTTAATGCTCCTCAGTCTTGGGGTTAAATGAGCTTCTTTAGTGTAAGTACCTTAAAGCAAGTGAATCGTAAACAAAATTTATACTATTTTCTGACAGCATATAATCTATTTAAATTTATTAAATCTTCTCGGAGAAAATTTAAGATGACAGAAGTATCATTATGCCTTATAAATAACCGGACAGCCTTGCAGAAATAACTGTATTTTACATACATATCCTACATATGTGTGCACATATGTTATTTCATTTGATACACAAATACATGTTCAACGGATATTTCACAAAAGGAATTGTGTTATCCAGTTCCATCTCTCAATATAAATGACCACATGAGGTACGAATACTAAATGCTAGATACATTCCATACATTTGCCTTTTTACTACCAACCTTTTTCCAAATTTTTACAGTGCTATGAAACAGGAGTAATTCAGGAACTACAGATATTTACAGTATATCACATCAGGGATGATAATGCAGATTTTTAGCTCTGAAAAAAGGTGATCCCCTCCATGAGAAACACATACTGCAGCGTATGCTGCACACTAATGTCCGATGCACAATTCCCTCCTCAACTTCCCCTGCTCCTTCTCCTACCAGGGCAAAACCCAGCTGTGTTACGGTTACTGGTGGAACTGATTTAAGCAGAAAATGTTTATAGATGTTAAAAAACATTACACATTACGCAAAATGGCTTAATAGCATACATGTGCATGTTTAATGCACATGCTTTTTATTGTCTAATTAAAATACGTACCATAAAAATCTACAGGCTTTAGAATAAGTTACGCAGGACAGTTATGAAACCTTACCTTACAGAAAGTATAAAGTACTTATTGTGAGATCTGCACTGCTAATTAAAAAAATGCTTATGCAAAAAGATTTGGGATTTCTTAATTCTTCAGCAGATGTGCACTTGGTCTGCCTCCTGGTTAACATACATTAGGATAACAACCTCTTACTTGGATTTTTTTTAAATAGGTATTTCCATTGTTTTAGTATACTTTAAAGAAATGAAAGGGACAGATTTGTAAAGTTTGCGAGCGAGTGTTTGAATACAAACATGAAACTGTCATGAAACAAAACTAACCTCACTCCCCTGGTTCAGTTCGATTAGTACCCCAATCCTAACTGTTTATTGAAGTAAAATCAAGTGTCTATTCATACTCTTTACTGGTATTTCCACTAAAAAACTACACAGTAACAGTCTCTCTGATACAGCCATGAAGACACACTACACAGAGCCTTGTAAAAATCCTGGCGTATCAAAAGCAAGGTCTATCCTGACTGCTTGGCAATATGTTTGAAAGAAGGATATTAGAAGTTTTCCGAACTCTAGGAATGCAGTCATCCAACATACAGTGCTTAATCACAACCAAACTCCTCTATTTTACATCAACACAGAACTTACACACACAGAGAAAAAAAACCAAATCCGCATTTCCTTACAATTCTGTGATCCAGAAATAAAAGCTGAATTCCACAGAACTTCTACGTTTTCTGCATTGCACTACTGTAAAGCCTTCTTCTCTGCAGATCTAGACAGCGTAAACAAAATCAAATCCTAAGTCCCTCTGAAAGTGTACAAATGCACTGCAAACCATAATTACTTTAAAAAAAAAAGAAACAAACCCCAACCCATACACATAAAACTAACTTTGCAATCAAAATCGTAAGCAACAGAAAGCCTTGTTTGAAATAGTAGTTATTTTTCTCAGAGTTATCCTTTGGTTTCACAACAAAGATCAGCATTTGTAATGGTCCATTTCTGCATAAGTGAACATATAGCCTTGCTGCCTGATCGAATAGTCCAGAGCTTTCAGTGAGGCAGCTCCTGACAACAGCCCAGCAGCAGCTTTGTTTGATCTCTCCTGCCTTCCTTAATCTGGGTTGTCAAGGTTCACTTGTTGGAGGCTGTTTACTTTACTTTTTCCAGAAAAAAAAAAAAAAAGTGATTTTTTTTTTCCTGTCTCTCATACAATGACTAATCCAAAGACTAAGGGGGAAGAATGCTGCCAATGCAAGATGTTAAAGCTACAATACCTTTTTGCAATGAGATTTTAGCCGACACCTTTTGAATGGTAACTAGTGGAGAGCTTCCTCCCCCAGTGCCCTGGTCCATTCAATATGGCTGGGAGATAGTTCAAATATAATGTGCAGAGGAAAAGCTTCAGAGAAGAAAAGTTGAAAGGAGTAGCCCCGATTTCCCTGTCTTCCCCCAAATCTAGTTGCCGAGACACACGGTACCTCCTTGCCCACACTCGCTTCTCTGGGAACTTGAGTTATTTCAGGCTCTCTCAAACTTACAAAATGTAAAAGCTTCTCAGCGGTAACAGAAACTGTAAAAAATAATACTAAACCGAGCAAAATGCCTGTTTTCCAAAATATTAAAGCAAGCCATGGATTAATAGCACAGACAAAAAAGTTTCTTCGATGACATGCTTGCAACTTTGTATAATTAAGCAGCTGTCACTAGTGACATCAACATTTGGTCAAATCAGGTAAAATCCAAGTTTAGAAAAACTATATGGAAAGGAAACACAGTTTAGAGAATTGTTTTAATATTTAGAACCATCCAGCACCCAGAAATCAGGAGGCTACACGGTGTAGACGACACACTATGAGCAGTACATATCCATTACTCACTCCGGGAACAGTTACTAAAAATGAAACCTTAAACTTCTGAGCACAGAAGTTGGGCTCCAGCTTCTCTACAGAAGCGGCTCAGAGCGCGCTCGCAGGCGGCAGATGCCTCGGGTACGGACGGGAGCGCTGCGCGCCGCCGCCGCTGCCAGGCTCGGGGTGAACCGGGGGGGAAAAAGGACGGGGAAAAAAAGAAAAAAAAAAAACAAACCAACAAAAAAAAAGTAATCTCGCTCGGCTTGGTTCACTCAAAGCAAAAACACGCAATTAAAATCATTACAGCGAAGTGGCAGCAGAAGACTCGCTAGAAGCGCGGCGCTCCGCCGGGCGATGCTCTCCGCGCCCGGTCTTTAGGAGTTACCGGGCGGAGCGGAGGAGGCTGCGCTGCGCTCCGCGGAGCCCTGCCCGCGCAGCTGCCCGCGCCCCGCTCGCTGGCTTGGTTTGGGTTTTCGTTGTTTTGGGCTTTTTTGTTTTTGTTGCTTTTTTTTGTTTGTTTTTTTGTTTTTTTTTTCCAGGAAAGAAAGAAACCCACAAGCCGGCGGGGCGGGGGTGGGGAGGAGGGAGGCGCGGACACGCCGCTCGGCCGCCTGCAGCGCGCACCCCTCCGCTGCCCGGGGACGCGGGCGCGCAGCGCGGGCCGGCAGGTGCGCGGGGCGGCCCTACTTACCGGGCACCGGCGGCGGCTCCGCGGCGCGCAGCGAGCCGCGGCTCCGTCCCGAGGCTCCGCACCGCGGGGCTGCGCGGGAGGGGGACGTGCGCGCACACACGCGCCTGAAGGACGCGCGGTCCGCACCCGCGCAGCGAGAAGTTGCGCCGGGCTGAGCTGGGGAGGCGCGGGTGTTTATTCAAACACTTCGTTTCAAAAAAAAAAAAAAGAAAAAAAAAGGAATGGGGTGGGGGGGGATGGGCGCAACGCGTCCCAGGGACCCGCGGTGGGGGCGGATGCACGGCGCGGGGCTCCGCGCCTGCGGAAGGGGCTGCGCGGGCGTGAAGCCGCAACAGGTGCCCGGGGAAGGGGGAACGGGCAGCCGGGCACGGCGCGGGGGGGTGAGGGGGGTGCGGCCCCACCGCAACTTCTTGCCCCGAGTGGCGAAGTTGGGGCGTGCGCGCCCCTTGCGCGGCGGCGCGGAGAGACCCGGCGGAAAACACGCGGAAAGCGCGAGCGGGGATGGGAGGGGGGCGGGACGCTCCGCATCCCACCACGGCGGGGAGTGCGCGCAGCGCGGGGCGGGGGGGAAGTTTCCAAAGTGGGCGGGGAGGGGGTGCGGGCGGCCCCGCAGCCCGGGGAGGGGGCTCCGCATCCGCGCACCGCCGCCCCACATCCCCCCCCACCCCCCCGGTACCGCGGCGGCGGTCGGGGAGGGGCGGCCGGGCACGTGGGGCCGGCGGGGGGAAAAGTGCAACAGCCCCGGAGGAGCGGGGAAAGTGTCGGGGGGCGCCGGACTCACCCGCAGGACTCGGCCCTGCCGCTGCCCAGCACGGCGCGGCCGCGGCGCGGGCGGGCGGCGGCGCGGAGCGGCGCGGGGCTGCCTCCGTCCCGTCCCTCCCTCCCGTCCCTCCGGCACGCCGAGCCCGGGCGGCGCGGCGGCGTGCTCCGCCGCTCGGTAAATAACAATAGAGCCCTCCGCCCGGCGCCGCGCCCGCGGGCCCCGCACGCCGCCCCGCCGCGCCCCCGCCCCGCGCCGCCCCGCGCCCCCTCCCCGCCCCGCGCAGCCCCGCGCAGGCGGGCCGGGGGCGGCCCGCGACACCCCCGCGGAGGGAGATGTTGTTATTTTTTGCTGTTGTCAGTCTCTGACGTCACATCCACCTGCTGGGTAAACAAGGCTCGGCGCAAGGGAAAAATAATAATAAAAAAAAATAAAATAATAGAAGCCGGGGGTGAAGCGCGCAAGGGGTGAAGGGCGAGAGCCCCGCAGGCGCGGAGCTCCGCGGAGGACGGCGGGGGGGCGGGGGGGCCGGGCCGGGGGAGGCGGGGCGGCCCTACGGGGAAGCGAAAGTGGCGGTGGAGCGAGGTGCGCAGCGCTGCGCATCCCTGCGCACCCCTCCGCACCCCGAGGGACAGCGCAGCGCGGGCCGGGGCCGCCCCGTCGGCGGGGGCCCAGCGCTGCGCGCCCCTACCAACTTTTCCGCAGCCGCGCAGGGGCCAGCGGGGCATCGGGCCAGCGGAGCCGGGGGATGCGGGAGACCCCGGAGTGCCTTCCGCGGGTAGCCGCGGAGCCGCCTTACCTGCGCGGAGCGGCGAGGCGGGCGCTGCCCGCGTTCCCCCGCAGCGCTCGCCGCTGTGGGCGCAAACAGCGCTTAGACACACTGCGCGGGTGCGCAGCGGCGCGCACCGGCCGCGGAGCGGGACTGACCGTCCCGAGGGCCGGGATGGGTGCGGAGCCGCTCCGCGGGGGTGGGTCCGCATCTCGGTGGGTGCGCGGAGCGGCAGCGCTCCCGGCCGCTCCGTCGGGGCTCCCGAGGAGAGGGCGAGAGGGGGCAGAGTCGGGACCACCCGGCTGCCTCAGCCCTGCGGCTCCGGCACTCGTGCACCGCCAGTTTTAACACACCGACGGCCTTAGCGCGGATTTGGAACCTCCGGCGGCGCGGGGGTCCCTTGCCGGCGGCCGGAACAGGAGAGAGGAGCGGCCCCGCCGTGCAGCCCCTTGCCCTGCCCTGTCCGGGACCCCGGCCCGCTGCCGCCAGCACCGAGGCGACGGGGCTCGGTCGCCGGGCGCCCCGCAGGGATGGAGCGCGTCCTTCCCGGCGCTGCAGGCAGGAGTCAGCGCGCGGCCGCGAAGTTACCGAGCCACCGACTCATTCGGGGAAAAAAAACTCTTTCCTTGACCCGCCCGGCTCTCTTCTCTCCCTTTGTTTTTTGGGCAATCGCGTGTGGCTGCCCGCAGGACTGACCCTGGGCAGGGGGCGATGGTTTCACACAGTGCCAGGAGCGGTACCGCGGGCCGAACCGCGCCCGCGGGAGCCCCGCGCTGAGCCCAGACTGTCCCCTAGTCCCGGTTCCCGGTCCCCGTCCCCCGCCCGGCCCCGGCGGCTCCGGCAGCAGCGCCGGGCCCGCGGCGCCACCTCCCGGCGGAACGGCGGGAGCCGCTCTGGCAGCAATTAAGACCTGGAATTACCCTAATAGCGAGGTACTTATGCCTAATTCATTATATTTTAAATAATTAAGAGCGGAAAATCGCTGCAAATAAATATTTGCGGAGGTGATGCTCGCGCCGCTGCCGGAGCGGTGCGCTCAGACCGGCGGGGAGCGCTCGGGGCCGGGAACGGGCGAGAGCCGGGAGCGGAGCGTTCAGCATCCCGCTTTTCCAGCCCCGGTGCTGCAGGAGACACCGGGATTTAAAACCACCAGCTTTAAAAGCAAACATCATTTTCAGCGTGTCTTGTTATATTTTTTAATTCATCTGTTTCTTCAGTAGGAAGAAAAAGGAGCTAAACCTGTTAAAAGAGCATTTTTAAACACTCTCCCCTATACCACTCAAAAAATACTTGTTTTACATTTCATCCTCGAATAAATGCTTATTGGCTACTTCTTCATCTCCTGTTTTTAACTTCACAATCCAAACCAGTATATCAACTCTGTAAAACCTGATTAATTCCACAGACAGTACCAGCGGTGGGACTTCTCCCTCCCCCTCTGCCGATGTAGCTGCTAATTGTACTTGAATTGTTTACTGCTGTATTGTTTTACAAGTGCCTGGAGAAAGATGCTTGATATTCCCACCACCGGCAGAACCATCCCAAGAGCAAATGCTTGGCAGATTTTGGCAGGGATCTACACAGGCTACAACTACAGCTTGTTAGCTAAAAAAAAAAAAAAAATACATATATATTATGAAGGTGATGACGCCTCTGTAATTATAGGTGTTACTTGTTATAAAGTCAGAATGTTTTCCAAGCTACTGTAATGCCACACCTCCAATGTCCCAGGAGCCAGGCCTTGGAGTCCTTTCCGCCTTAGTCACTGGTTTATGAGGCTTTGCAGAGCACATCACCAGGCTGCACGGCGGGTTCCTGGCCCACTTGGCACTCCTGCGTAGGTGCAAAGCCCGTGTGGGTACTCAGCTGTTATTTTACCTTTTACATCAGACATGTAAAGATGAGATGCACACTATGTACTGCCCCAAAAAGTTGGCAGACATAAAGAGAAATGTATGTTGGATTTACAGCCTGGTTTTACGATTATCTGACTTTGTTTCAAATAAGCACAAGCAGAAGCAGCCCTGTGAATACCCTCGTACTGCAAATTCAGGCAAAACCCCTTCTTGGCAAGCTAGTGATTGCTGCTTTCCACATTTCCTTGTTTTCAGTGTAGTCAGGGCAAGTCAGATCAGTCTGGCAGCAAATAACCTTCAAAAAAGTAGAAAATGCATCTCTGCCCATCACATGGTACATGTACAAGGTAAAATAGCTGGACCTTTCTTTTGCTCAGAGAACTTCAAGGGCAGGAAAGGCCAACTTGCCTATGAGGGAGAATTTTAAAAGGTGTAAACATCATCTTAGAGACTAAGCCCAACGCTCATGGCAACACTTGCACCAGCTTCAGTGGAAGCAGGATCTGTTCTCTAACTGGGAAAGTCCCACAAAGAGATAATGTGACACAGCTAAAGTCTCAAGCTTATCTGACAGAATGAAAAGTGTAAATTCTCCCAAATGAGAGCTATAACCAAACCCAGATATTTTTTTAAATTAAATATTGTTGTTGGAGAGGGGGTTTCCAGCATCCCGAATTCTGATCCCTCCCTTGCAAACGCATTTGCATCCCTCATCTGCTTTTGCTATTACACTTTCCCAGTTTCCCTGGCCACAGCAGAAGCCATGTCCTGGCCTGTGCTGGGAGGACAAGCTGGAGCAGAACCGAGCTTCCATGTGCCAGGAGGTGCCTGGCAGGACCGGGCTGCCCTGCAGCCACCTCGAGGGCTGGTGCTGGGCTGGCTGTGGCAGAGCAGGCAGCGAGCAGCACAGCCGGCTTAGTGCTGCTTGTAAGGGAAAGAAATGGCTGTGCTGCCCCGCAGCATCACGATCCAGGCAGAGCAGGCTGGAGCCTGGCTCCACACACAGGGCAGCACGAGTCAGGCACAGAATAAATGACATTTTGCTCTGTTGTGAGTCCAGAGAAGCTCCACTGCAGTCAGAGTTGGTTTGGATTTGCATGGGCAGTGCAGAGACATGAGTCTTGGATTCACCCCAGACTCCTCTGGGTTCCTAGTGGATGGGAAAGGCTCCCCACGCCTGTACCCACACTAATCCTCTTTACTCCTGGAGGTGTCCCTCCAGCTGCCCCTGCACCAGAAGCCACCCAGAGATAACTTTTCTATAGCACATTTCCATTTGTCCTGACCTGCCAGCCAATACATATTTCCTTTTCCTGTGGGGGCAATGAATAGCCATTGTATTTGCGTTGGACTATTAATCTGCCTGAATTTGGTCGAGATTCTTAAATGAATATTCATGGGAATTAATGTCATTTAATTCCTATTGCTTCCTGAATATAATTACGTGCTGTACGTGAATTGGCAAACACCACAAGACATCCAATCTCGTTGAAAAGTCTATGACCGATTAAACACCACGAGCTGGACACTCGTGCAGTACTGAAGATGCACAAAGCACTGCCAAGATGCAGTTTGACTTCAGGAGAGGAAGCCAATAAAAGAGGGAAGATGTACACTGTGGGAAGCAAACACCACCTTGAGGGATAGAAAATATGATTAAAAAGGTATTTTAATACAAGCTCTTCCCCAGGTATTTGTCTACATGTAGGGACTACATTAAACATTTATATTATTTTGAAAAAAAGCTTTATTTCTTCCACTTTCTCACTTACAGAAAAGCATCTTTCAGGGCCTCCTATCGTGGCCTCTTCTGAGACACAGCATCCCCTGGAAGACCTTCAGCACATCCTACAAATAAGAAGTGCCCAAGTGCAATCCTCCTTCTCCCAGCAGCCCGCCTGCCAAAGTTCACGCTGTTCCCCGAATAATAAAGCATAATCAGCTCTGTATTAAAGCAAAACCCGTCCCCAGCATCAGTGCTACCAACCCCTGTCGTAACATAACAAGGACTCTTCCCAAAATATTTGGGCTTGCCCTGTCACAGTGAGAGGCGTTCAAGTTCAGCACTCTGTCAACAATGCCAGGTGTCTCCTGAACCTCCGGCGCCCGAGCCAAGAGAGAGAGCTCAGAAGCACAGGAATAATCATTATTCACATTACTAAAATGTAACGGAATGTTTAAACAGATAATGTAACACAATCCCTCACAGCAGAAAAAAAAAAAATACTGTTTATTATTTATCCCTGTCAGATAGAAAATGAACTCAATCTCCTGGAAAGCAAAAGCAAGGCTCCTTTTTTTTTTCCCCTTCTTTCTGCAACTGACAGCCATGAAAAAAATATTCTATTGTGGCAGCTGCGCCCCTTCAAAGGGGCTGATGTTCACTGTGGCTCTTGATAAACCAACTGGCAAATTTTGGGGGTGAAAAAGAAGTGACTTGAAGCCAAACACATATAAGAAAAAAAAAAGCCTTGTGAAATCAAAAATCCAAGAACAATTTCATGTTGAGTCAATCCGAAGATTTCATTTCAATTTTGATTTTTTTGGGGGAATAAGAAAAAAGACACACACCCCCTTGCTTGAAAATAAAATTAAAGGACATTTTGAACACAAAGTAGTTTCAAAATGAAAAATCAAAGTGTTTCATGTCAGAAGTGTCAAAACTAACAGCTTCAGCATTTGTCAGAGCTTTTTTGAGTTTTTATAAATGACAAGTTTGGCATGTGTGCACAGACCGTTTTGGTGCTGCTGAATCTGCATTTTTGCATGCAAAAAAAAAAATTGGTAGGGTGAAATTTTCTGCGGAGAAGGCGTTTGTCATTCCCTTTGTGTGGGGACCAGCAGCCCTCTCCCCCATGGCTGGGCTGTGCAGGAGCCTCACTGACACCTCCAGCTCCTCTTTGGCTTATTAATATTTTACCCTTCAGTTTGCAGGACTCCACAGGCCTGGTCTTTTCCAGAACCAGCTCCCTGGTTAGCCAGAGGAGGTACAAAGGTTAGGAGAGACCGACTGTGCATCTCCAGCTTGATGTGCTGCTGTGTGACAGGCGGCCACGGACCTATCCTAAGGTGACATTAGGTAATTTATTAGCTTGCTTCATTACTGCTAAGCTCCCTTTCAACTGCTCGCTGCCTCCCCAAAGTGAGGGTTTTCCAAAAATGTTTTATCCCAAAAAGTTGGGAGAGGTTACAGTCTGGTTTACACCTCATGTAGCAGCAGAGCAGGAGTGGAAAGAGAGGTATGTATCACCTGAATGAAGACATTTAATTTAAAATCCTAAATTACATAAAAACCTTAAGTTACATAAATGCTATTGCTATAAAAATGTACCAGCAAGCATTTACAATATTAGCAACTGAATATATTCTTGCTAAGAAAGCAGCAGCCACCCGGATTTTGCAGGTCTGCTTCCAGCCTAGCTGACTTTGCTGCAGGTTTGGGACAGTGCCTAATCCCCTGGGAAGGCAGCAAATAAGATCTTCTGCAGATAACAGACACCTACCTGCCTTTTGCTACCAAATTTCTCTAACACTTTCTACATCTCCCTGATGACAGCAACACTTCTTGCTGCATCTTGACAAATTCTAATTAACCCAATCTCATCATCTCTGAAGCTTTCAGAGAAAATCAGCGTGCTTCTCTAGAGCAAGAGATCAAATCCGAAACACCTTCTTCTCCTCCGACCTCCAGCACAGCCTTTACTCCATAGGGGATTCAACCCCCAGGTCATGTGTGGTGTGACTCTGCTAAAAAACAGATTAGCTCCTTCCCCTGCCTTCCTAGAAGGCAGCACTGGAAGCCAGCAGAGATGGAAACAGATTTCTAACATCTTGTTGGCATTTCTGGGTCTGCTTAAACTCCTGCTGCAGGAGCACATGCAGAAATCTCCACAAGGACATGCCACACTTTCCTCTTCCAGTGGAACAAGCAATTTCATCTCAGGGAATTGTTCTCCTCACCTTCTGCCCTGGTCTCCCTACAAGTTCAGCATTGCCTGTGAAGGAGGTGCAGTAATTGCAGCTTTCCCTGTGAAAGGTTTTCTGTTGATGCTGTCTCCAAAGTGTTCTGTGCTGAAGTATTATTTCATCCTAACTTTTTCCACTATTATGACTATTTTTTAATCCAAAAGTCCAACATCAACAAAGATTAAAGCTTTTAGGCTAGTTACATATCTATGAAAACAACAGTCTCCTGTGTCTTGGGAGATAAACACTACCAGATGCTCTGGTAAACACCAGAAAGGAGAGAGGAGGGAGGGAAAAACAGTGGCCAGGAGAAGGAAGTTAGGAATAGAAGAACAGGAAACCAGGAAAGTAAATTCCTGCTGTTTCTGGCTCTGTGGCAGTGAAGAGGTTAAAGCCCAGTACACTGCCATCTCTAGACAGAACTAGTTGTTATTGCATTGATAAAACCCCGGGTTGTGTTTTCCTTGTCCATTTTGACCCGTATCTGACGTTAGCATTGCAAATGATGTCTGTTGCCATTCAACTACTCAGAGTGAGAGGACAGAAACAAGACAGAGAGCTTAGCAGAGATGATACTAATGGAAGGGGTGGGGAAAAGTCTGATTTACATGTAATTAATTATTATTTATGTAAAAACCATATCATTGTGGTGGTTCTTGACATCATTTAAAGCCTCTTTTCAAAAGAGAAGTCTCCTCTGTTAGTGCACTAATCTTTTCTGTGCTGCCAATATGAACTGTAACAACTGATGGCAGCCATGCTGGCCCATCACCACCACTTGCAGGGTTCTCATCAACTGCCCAAAGAAGAGAAAGACAAAATTCCTGCCTCCTTCTGAACAGGTGACTTTGCATTACCAGGGCCATGGAATGCTGGCGAATTGTTCAGTGGGAAATAATCTGACCTGAGGCCAACATCATGCAGAAAAAGAGTTATGCATTGCTATTGTGAAGAAGTTTCAGATTAAATAAATGCATTTTCTTCTGAACTTGTAAAATTATTAACTTATTTATTTGATTTCAGTATCTAATCGCAAAATAATTACCTAACCCAGCCCCAAGGTATCTTGGCAATGTTGTTTGAGACACACTCCAGCACAGACAAAAGCTCCCGCGGGAAGACATCAATCATCTCCCCGTACAAATGAAACTGGTCCACAAAAATGAACGGCACGGCTCCACCCCAGCTCTTTCAAAACTCAACTGTCTCAGCCAGAGCTCCAGTCCAGCTCCCAGACACAACCCTGCCCACTGGTTTGCACAGGAGCTAGGTCAAACCTCAAGAGCATGGATTACATATGGCAGCATGACC
Source organism: Acridotheres tristis (assembly GCA_037013685.1). Taxonomy (NCBI): domain Eukaryota; kingdom Metazoa; phylum Chordata; class Aves; order Passeriformes; family Sturnidae; genus Acridotheres; species Acridotheres tristis. The sequence goes on along the minus strand of CM072899.1, from coordinate 3,882,200 downwards.
CAATTTATTCAGGCTCTGCTGGACAAAATCTATATAGTGGGAAGTTTATTGACAGTGTCTCACTGGTTCTCTCTAATTTGCCAAAGAGGCTGCTGGGCAGGAAACCCTGTTAACCTCAATCATGGTAGGGACAGATTAAAGGGACCTGGACTCAAAACCAGGCAGGTCTCGAGCCACCTTCTTAATAAAGAAAAATCCCCCACAGCACTAATTGGAGCAATTGGATGGGGTGGGAACTTTGGCTGGACAGAATGGGATGGACAGTGCCCATTGGAGGGAGGGATGTCACCTGCACTCGTGGTCCCACTCATGCATTGCACTCTCTGCACAGCCCACGTATCCCAGCACATTTCCCCAGCCTCCCTCTCCCCCACTCCCACCTCCAGAGCATTTCTGCACACAGCACTGCCTCTGCCCATGCTGTCAGCTCATGGGGACACACAGTGACACTTGTGGCTCCTACAGTGACACTGGTGGCTGCTGAGACCTCAGCCCTGTGCTGCCCAGTTTCATGGGGACACACAGGGCAATCCAGGTTTGCCTGCCACAGGCCAGGTGTACCAAACCAGAAGCACTGCAGGCAGAAACCTGCCTCAAGGTTCCCACCTACCCTTCTGCTTTTAGACAACAGCACAACACATTCTGTTCTCCCATTGTCACCTCCTTGTCAACTGCTGTGAGCACCCAAGCATAGCTAATCCCACCTGAGAACGGGTGGAAATCTCCCCTTAAACATATATTTTTATCCCAAATGAGTAATTTCCAAACAGCACAAAGCAGTATTTCCTTGCACATCCCAGTTATGGTAGGATTTTCATCCTGGGTGAAATGACTTGTCCAGCCTTGCCCAGTTTGTGAATGGGCTCAGATACCAGGCAGGCACCTGATATCTCACTTGGAAGAAAGGAAAAAAAAAATTGCCCTAAGAGAGCACCATCTTCCCCATTGCATTATTTGTTTTGTCAAAAGTGGCAAAAGCTACTGTCATCAGCTTGAGACCAAGCAAACTCAGCTCATGCAGAGCATGCTTGGCATGAGGAAATGTTTTGTTTCTTGAAGCAGGCTCTGAGAAGGTCAGCTTGTCTTGCCTGCTGCTCTATTTCAGGCTTTATATTTTTGTTTGTTTGTTTTTGCAATATTTTTGCCTATGTCATCATCAAAATATTCAAATTTTTGCTTGCTTTATATTTGTTTCGTTGGGGTTTTTTTTAAGTCACCTTTACCATAGGAACAAGTATAGGCCAGTATCTGTGAATTCCAACCTTCAAACTTGTAAAACTGAGTGAGGTCAGTGCAGGGACTGTTTTTCCTAGTGAAATTAGCACAATCATAGGGCAGAAATGTTTTCAGAGCTACTGAAAACTCTTTATCTGGTCAGTCTAGATACCAGATGTTTTCTGGTTTTCTTAGCTCTTTTTGGTTCACAACTGCTCTCTGCTGTCCTTGCATGTCAAACAACAGCAGAGTCAAGACAGTGTTTTGAATCTCAGAAAAAATTCAGGCTTTCAGGAGGGTTCTTTTTTTTTCTGCTGTGGGTTTTTTTTTCAGAGAGAAGATATTGTTTTAATGGGAAACCTCACACCCAAGAATCTTGTGGCTGGTTGTTCCTACCCAGGATAATTCTCTGGCCAACACATTACAGCTTCCACCCCGATACTGTCAGAGTCAGAGGCACATTTCCTTCAACCCTCTGACTTGGTTAATCACATCAAGTAATTTGTTTATGAAGTTCAATTCTACAAAGCCCAGCTTGGAAGCAGGTATTCCTCCTCCCAGATACAAGCACTTCTGCTGTAATTTCTTTTAAAGTCAGAGCTGATCTTTATCTACAAAAGGCCGGAGCAATAAGTATTTGGTGTGTTTAGAAAACACGTCTCTTTCACCACACCTGCAGCCTGGCTGCCAGCTTTCAGCTGTGTGGACTCTCCACAGCTCTGGGAGACTCTAGTGCAGTAAACAAAGTAGTTTTCTCTGGATTCCCATGTTCCAGGTACCTCTCCCAAATGCTTCATGTACTTACACCCTAAAGGTCTTCACGCAGGTTGTGTTTCCACAGCATTTCCATGGATTTGGTGGGAGTGGGAGGTGATGGTAGTTGGGTTTTCTACCACTTCTCCTCTAGATTGTCCTATTAATGACTTTACAAGAGATGCAGAAGATCCTTCAGTGTTGAACAAGAACAGAAACCATTTCAGGAGTTACTCCTAAGATTTTTTTCCCCTACCCTTGATGTGAAAGACAAATGAAATCCCATATTTTCAGGCTTCTTCTGAAAATTGTTACAGCACCCAAATCTGAGGCTGTCTCCCACGAGCTGCTTCTATCTGATGCAAGGTAATGTCCCATAAGCCTCTCCCTTGGCATCACTGGTGTTCATGTGGGTCATAGCAATGCCAGTGCCACTGAACAAACAAACTTCAAAGTAAAATGGAATGCCAGAGCCAGGGAGACATGCCTGGGGGCAAGAGAACCGGGATAATAAACTCACAGCATCACCCTGGTGCCAACAACCCAGTACTTCTTGTGCCTCTCATTTATGCAGTTTCTTGGAATGGTTTCCTAAGCCACCATTTCATTTTGGAGATGAAAGGAACAGGCAGGGGTTAAATTGGAGCTGCCATCCCCCACCCCAGTCTATTCACTGCAGAAGGAAATCTGTCTCTCTCCCACCCCTCAGCATCCTGTCTCTGCTGCCTTGGAAAACACACAAGTCCCTCACGGCTTCCTGAGGAGCAGAGACCTCAGCTTGCTCCCAGCCCTCCTCCACCACCCTGCAGCATCCTGGTTTTCCCATGACAGAGCACCCTTCCCACAGGGCTCCAGCCACAGCAGCTTCTTTTTTTCCCACCTGGCCTGGCCAGAGGAGCTGCTCTAGCAGTAACATCTCTGTCTCCTGGGTTTTATCCCAGCAGCTGTTCAAACTTAGCCTTGGGTACAGGGGGTATCCTGCAGCCTCCACAGCTTTTCTGACACCAGGGGCTGAATAATTCCTAAGTGGATTCTTCTCCCCCATGTCCCTCTTTACCAGGTATACCCCACTGCCTCCTTTTCTTTTTTTTCTCTATAGTTGATGGGGCAGCCAAAAGGAACTTCAAACTGCTCCCTCAAGTTTATCCCATCCTCATCCAGTGTGTTCCCCACTGGATGCAAAAGCGTTTTCCCATCCCTGTGACTCCAGGGAGGCAAGCCATGCTCAGAGCAATCTGAAGGCTGGGAACCCACAGACAAGTTCCAGTGTTAAACCAAGTCACACAAACCTCACAAAGCCCTCAGAGGGCACACAGGGGTCACTGCTTTCCTTACAGGGCCCTTGGCTGCTGCTGAGCACATTTGCTCTTACTGCGTGGAAAGGTCGGCTCCAGAGCCTCAAGCCCTCACCAACAGACTCAGAAAATGGACCAGTTCAGTTTCCCCTTCAGAAACAGGGGATGGGTGCCAGGAGGAGGAGGAGAAGCCAGCCCTGGGCACCCGAGGAGGCTCAGCATCACCTGGAGCATCCAAAGGTATCCCACCCACTACATCCACACAGCCCAGCACAGCTGGGAGGTGCTCAATACCCCCACAGCAGCATCACCTCGGAGCTGTGTCCATAAGTTCAGTTCCAATAAGTGCAGTTGGAAGCATGGAATGGTCCTGCTGCCTTCAGCCCAGAGCTGGAGCAGGCTGGTGTGAGCTCAAGGGCTGCATGTTACAGAGACATGCCCTGAGAATGCTTCCAAAGGGCAGGTACTGCACACTCTGCATCCTCATGGGCAATCTGTGCAGCCTAACTAGGGCACTGTGAATTCACACCCTGGCTCTCTGTGCTGGAACTTGTCTGTGGAGACAAGCCCCACATGACTTCTTCCAACACTCCTGGTCCTGGGGAAGCAGCACAGAGAACAACAGTGTTGCCAAATCTAAACATTGAAAATCATGAGTCATAGTTTCCGAAAATGATCCCAGTTCTATTTAAAAAAACCAAACAAAGAAACCCAAAACAAACAAACAAACAAAATTTAATTTATTCAATTTTTCATCTCTCAGATGGCACCCAGAAGTTTCTCCACAGTTCTCAGTGCTAAAAATCTCAAGGGAAAACAAACACGACAGAAAGTAGGAGTAGAGATTTTCATGCATTCTCATGATTCCAGAAGCCAGAGTTTTAAAGAAAAAGAAATAAACAACAAAAGACTTACGATATAAAGATTATAATTTGGCTAGCAGCAGAAGTAAAATCTCATGGTTTATGTGACAAACCTCAACTGAACAACTCAGCTCAAAAACTTGGAAAAAGAAGGTGAAACATTCCAGTATCATTTTGGCTGCCAAAATAACAGAAAGAATTGTGCAAAATTTCAACACAAGGAAAAAAAAAAATCAATGAGAATTTTTTCACTCCCATGAACTCAGAGACAAACAGATGTTGACAAAAAGATGTTGCAAATAGCTCTTGCTGTTGCTCAGCTGAGCCTGAGTTGCAGTGTGAGTGCATCTCTCGTTCATTAAGTCATCGCTCTCGCTCACACACAGCAGCCACTGCAGTGTCTCTGCACCCTTGGTGTTCCTTTGTACCTTTTACCAGCACAACAGGGTTAACTTCAGCCTCTTGTACCATGTTAACAGTCAGAATGAATTATTCTCATTTTTTTCTGCCAGAACATACCTGTACTGCCCTAAGAGAAAGGGACACAGACCCTGCTTCCGCCATATGAAAAATCCCTGTTCTTTGGTAACATCTGCACTTTTTAATATGATTCTACAATTTGGACTACAAGTATCAAAGGGCCCAGCTGGCTCTTGTGTGCTACTTTCTGTCCTCCTTCGGCAGTGAAGCAACCTTTAATTGTATTTACTCTGGATTAGACCTGTAGGACCCAACCTAAATCATACCAAGATCCAAGAGGTGCACTCCTGGAAAAAGCCTCCCGAAATGGATCCCATGTCCAAATTGCAGATGACGCCATCACTGGTTTTATTTCAAGGCAATCCAGATGTTCAGTAAAGTGATTAGGAAATGGTGTGTATCAAATATAAGATACTCCACATTGAATTAATGCATTTATTTGCTCTGAATGGTTTTCCAGGTCAGGGCAGCACTTTACCTGTCACAAGTAAAGTGCTTTGACAGAACACATGGACATTTCTGCTGCTTAAACTGAGCCAGCAAACAGAATAGCCAGCAACTCCCAAGTCTCAGAAGAGTCCAAAGAAGTACTGTCTCTCTGATATATTTATCTCCTGGCCCACTAAATGCATGAGTTCAGGTCCCATTTGTCAGTATCCTTCATAGGAACAGCCATTTGAAAGGAAGCAAATAAACATAACAACATTATGGTGGGGTCACTGAGTTTTCAGCCTATTACTGGCTAGCAGGTGTGCAGAGTATCACTCAAATCAGCTAATATGGCCCTTTGCTTTGAAGAAAGAAAGACAATAACTTGTCTCTCTGAGGTGCAGCACCTCTGCCCAGACAGACTTGCTTGTTCCAGTGCTGTCTCCAAGCCAGGTATCCATGCTTGTGGCACAGGGCTCTGGTACATAACCTGGCCCCAGCTCTGTAACTGGGACAAGGTCAGAAAAACCTGCCCAGGACTAGCAAGAGCTGCTAAAAGCCTTGTCTCAAACTACTGCAGAGTGTAAGTACCTCCTGCCTCTCCCATATGGACCTGCTTGGGGTTTTTCATTCCCTTCAAAGAGGAAGAGTGAGGATGAAGAACAGCTGAGAACATAACATGCGTGGATCCTATGTTTTATTTCCATATTTAGCAATCCATGAGAATCAATAGCCTCCTTCTTCCTCCTTGTCAGAGAAGCCTTCAGTGGATGTGTTAACTATTACCCCATCTGCCACCGTTTCCTAGGGAGAATGACAGAAACAAAGTTCTCAGGCAATCACAAAAACACAAAATCCAGAGGCATCACATCCTCTGCTAATGGAAAGCATCCATGGACATGGGCAGGATCTCCAGTGTCAGGATCCCTTCTGACTTCAGGCCTATGTCTCTTTTTCTCACTTGGGTTTCTCCTTACACCTTCTGCTTGTGAACAGGAGAGGACTCACAGGAACATGTGGGGAAAAAAATCCAGATAAGAAAATGCAGCTGGGTTGTAATTTGTAGTTTCACAGTCCTTTGTGGATAAGCCCCAACACAATATATCCATTTGCCTGCAAATTCCGAATTGTGTTAAACCCACAGTAGTTCTAATGTAACAATATCTTCATGCTGAGCAACTTGAAGACTGCTGAGAAATACAGCACTTAAGCAGAACAAAAAGCAAATTCCCAGCAGCACCTTCCCACCCCCATGTTTTTATTGAGTTTTAGTAGAAAAGAATTCAGAAATACAGAGGGCCTGCAGACCAGACTAGGAATTGTCTGCATTAATTTGGGGTTTACATTACTTTCAGCTGATACTCAGATGAAAAATTAAGCCAGCATTCCTCCATGATTTAGGATTTTGTGAACGAATTTTATAGACAGATCTCTGCTCCCTGGACCTGGTGATCCCAATGATTTCCACTAACGTGGGCACGCAGGAATAGGAGGAACAGGTCTGTGTATGTATGTTTGTTTGCAAGCTAGTGTCTCTGATGACAAAGGAGCATGCAGAAGAGTATCAGCTCTGATCTGAGAGCTCTGGGAGGGATCATGGTAATGTGACTTTTCACCAGCTTTAGTGACATAAGAATCTGGCCACCAAGACACCCTATCTTTTGCCATACTAAGACAAATACCAGAAACTGATTTAAGTAGCACTAAGATTTTTCATTAGTGCCTGAAGCAGGTGGAACTCACATCTTCCTGCACATGAGGAGGTGTTGGGCTCCTCTATGTTAGGTGTTTCTTTAAGCTTTTATCTCAAGCTTATCCCTTAAGGCAAAAATAAAAGTTTTTCAGGTTATCAAAGTTCCGGGCTGCCAGCTGCACTTATCCCATTATGAAAATTTAATTACTGAAATATTTAACTTCGTAGTTGTCATTTCATTAGGTTATGTAGGACGCAAACCAGAGAATTGCATTTATAAAGACTCCTCAGTATAATATTTACAGTTCCTAGTTTATTTCTGATGGAAGCTAAGTTTTTAGCAGCCACGTGTAAATTCAAAACACCTGAGGCCCTCTCTTATACCAGAGGTTACAAACTTGAGAACCTCTAAGAACCTCCAGGACCAGCCAAGTATTTCTATGCAGGGGAATAATAACCAAAAGCTCCATCTAGGAATGAGCAGGAGGAAATCCATGATTGTGGGAGGATAACAGGGCACCAACACACCTCAGCTGAACAGAGCACATGTTAGGAGCTCCATCCAGACACCTTCAGCAGCAATCCCACCTGCTCTACCATCCTGGAAGGACTGCAGTGCTACCACCTCCCAAGGAAAGGCTGGTGGCCATCTCAGTAACAATATTGCCAGCTCCTGGGAATTACCATCACAAAACTCACCGAGTCCCACTGTTAACAACTGGCCTACCACAGCATACAGATCACTCCTGACTCCACCAAAACTGCTTCTTTCTCCGTTTTTCATGAGAACTCCCTCCCCACAGCCAGTAAACCCCCAAGCAGAGCCCAAGGAGAACACCTACCTGCCCACAGCAACACACAGGGGAGCTTCCCTCTCTCCTGTGGCTTCTTTCCAACCAGCCTTGGTCCATGACTGGCAGAGAGCTGAAACACATGAGACCCTTTTCTCAAGGGCCATATTTCTCTTCTCCCTTCCAAACCACCTCCTTGGAGGGAACTTACCTTCCTTGTGGGCTCCTATAGCTTGAGAGAGCTCTGGGAAAACAGCTTGTGCAGATGGAGCAGGTCAGGGCCATTCCCCTCACTGTCTGCTCACAGGTGTAGGCGTTTTCCTCTCCTGAGCAGAGCTGGAGGTTGCACAAACACAGTGTGAAGCATCTCCCTGCTCTGCTTCCTTGGGTGGGATGGCTGGCAGGAAAAAAAAGGGACCTCAGCTCCAGGATTTCTTGTCTGGATACCTTCCACTTAAAGGAGCTGGACCTTCTACCTTAAAGAAGTTTATATGAGACAGGGTGGCAAAATTAGGATTAAAGCAGATCAAACATTAGGTTTTCAAAAATGACAGTAAGAATAACATTCGTTGTAAGTGATTGGCAGGAATTTAACATGGGCATCCTCACTGCATCAAGGTCTACAAGCTGTAGCAGAGAAAAATGGGCATTTTTATCAGGCATTGCTTTATATACGCCCTGCAAAGGCAAATCATTGGGTGGGAAATGAAAATCAAGGAGAAATATATGTGTTTCTGATTATTCTATCCCTAAAGTTGTGTTCTGTCATTATGGCAGATTGCTTAATTGTGCTGCTGATTACTTTTCCTGAATTCTTCCTACAGCTGTAGTTTTCACAGTGCCGAGGAAACACTAATTAGCAGGAGGAATGTTTTAAATTTTTTTACAATATATATATACATGTTAAAAAGAGAATTCCTCAGCATCTATGTATTTAGTCCTGGCTCTGTTGTTTATTTACCCTTTCTCACTCCTTGTTGATCCATCCCTGCTGTACACATGGCTGGTCTGAACTGGGGAGGTTGCAGGGAGACAAGTCCCATTTCCAGCTGAAGGCAGCAGCAGTTCAACTCAGTCCCCCTCACCCCTCAAAATTCACCTTGTCCAAGATTCCAAATGTGCATCCACTGTGGGATAGGTTGGTCTTGGTGTGCATTTTCTACTAGGAATTATCTCTATACTTTGCAATATGTAAAATAAGTCATTGGTATAGGAGCATCTGCACGATGCTGTAATTTTACACACATTTAGACTCCACATCCTTAATGATCCATCACAGGGATGATTTGATGTTGTTTAACTCTTGTTTCACTGTAGCATGCATTTGCCCTGCTTGTCCTGTCGTATATTCCTGCAATATATCCACTCAATAAGGAGAAATGCTTCTTATTTTGTGTAAATTAATGCTGTGACACTAAACTTTTAAATATTTTTGTCCTTCAGTATTAACTGCTGGTTCACACAACCTTCCCTTTCCTCCTTCTCATCATCCTTGCTTCAGCAGTTGCAGTGGAAAGAGTGTTGCAGTTGCTCACTAAAAGCGTGTGTGGAGCTCTCACATAAGTTATTTTAAGAGGGGTCGGAGGGGATCCCAGTCTTACACTTCCATAAACCCACCAGTACGGGATTGTTGGGATTAACAGAAAAAATTGAGGGGGAGTAAGCAACACATGGCTGCTGTTTGTAGGTTTCACCTCTCTCTGAAGTGACTGATGCATCGACCCCATCTAGCACAGCATTTTTTCTGTTTCTCTTGCACATTTAACCATGGCCTGAGCCAGCACCTCGACTGTGATCCAGGGCCAGCCAGCTCTGTATAATCAGCAGTTTAAGCCTCCAGCACAGGAGGTTTTTGCTGGGGTGCTTGAGGCTACAGCTATTCCGTCAGCTCAGTTTGGGTTTGACTCTCTGGGAGCTCACACAGCCCACGCACCCCAGCACAGCCACCCTGCTTCCCAGGAAAGGAAACTTGGGTGGGATGAGAAACCTCTTCAGGCGCCCTCGCTGCCCCGCGGTGTGGCTGACTCATGAGCCATGCCCGCAGGGCTGCCACCTGTCACTGTGAAATTTCGGTGGCTTCAGTGACTTCCCCAGTCAGCCCTGCCCTCGACACAAGAGATGGGTGTTTCGGTTCACCAGCAGCACCAAAAAGTAAAGACAAAGCAAACCAAAAGCAGGCTGGGCTGAGCTGTTTAACAGACTGAAACCCAAGGTGAGGAACAGCTCGATTCAGCAACTATGGTGGGTGAGAAGCATCCAAAACTCACTGAAATGGGGTTTGACCACCTGAAAGCTGGGAAGGAAATTAATGAAAAATCTGGGTAATGTCAAGGGTAGCTCATTAAGTCCCATTTGTAAGGAAAAAGCCAACTTTGGGGCTTAGAGCTAGTGCTCGAGGAGCAGTGGCTACACACTGGCAGATCTATCAGAGTTGCCTTCGTGATTTACATACATTCACAAAGTCCACGGACATCTTCCTGCACGTTTTCCCACCATTATATTGCTCCTGAATCTCAAATGGCTTGAACAAATAGTGCTGCCCACTTGGACAAGGATTTCAGGATGCACCACAGCGACTGAAGCTGGCTGTGCTGCTGGGATGGGCTGAAGACACAATCCCTGGCATCTCCTGGGCTTCCTCCACACTCTTCAAAGGGCCAGACACCACTTGCATGGCCAACCCCGTGGTGCTGGAGGCACTGGGCTTGCTTTGAGCCTGCAGTGAAAGAGCTTGTGCATGCTTAGCAGGCGAGGTCAGCGTCTCTGGACATCTGGCAGCTCCCAACAGGCTGCCAGACATTGAGAAATCTGAGACAAACACAAGTAAAGCCTCCAAATCTGCCTATAAACAATGTTCAGGTGGGAAACCAGCATGTACAGTAACTCTGCAGCTTGCTTTGCTTTAGCCATAACTGGAATGTAACCAGTTCTGGGCTTTGTGGAGCCAAAATTGGGACCTTCATCCCTGAACCCACTCAAAAGGCAAGTTCACTAAGGTATTTAGGTACAAGAATTCATTGAACAACTCAATCCCATTCATTTCACTGGACCTCTGCTCACAGAGAGCAGCTCCTATCCAAAAGAGCTTGCAGATGGGGGGCAGCAAAATCAGGTAGTACAGACTGTTAAAAAACAACAGCAGACACTACTAACCCAGTCTCTCTTCTGGAAGAAAAGCAATTTTATCTGCCTGGTTCCTGGTAAGTACAGAGAGAGGTTTCATGGTCACCATAAGTATTAGGATTGAATAGTGTTTGTCTATACTAATCTGAAGTGCATAGCAGGGAATAAGGTAATTTTCCCATCCTTCTGATTATATATAAAAATTTTATGTGAACTTTTTGTGGATTTGATTGCAGCAACTTGGGATGTTTCCTGATTTGTTCTTCTCCCGGGGCAGTTTTTCTGGATCAGCTGCTAATAAGCCCTGGTAGAACACACGGTATAAAATATTTGTTGCTTTAACGTTTCAAACAACCTAGAGAGGAGGTCACACTCTCCTGGCCCATGTGCAGTGCCTTTGCTGTCTCAGAGGTCCTCTGTTAGTATCTGTTGCAGCCAAGCAGCGAGTGGGATGGTTCCACAGCAGGGTGTTGGCTCACAGTGACACATGTGCAAACCAAAATCCATGCTTTCCTGCTCCAGCACTCTCCTGCTGACACCTTTAAGTTTGTTTAAGGCAAGGACATGTTGGCTAAGGTTGTCCTCATCCACTCTCTAAATGGCAGTACACATAAATCACTGTTACTTAAAGTCTGTATTTCTTTATTGAAGAAAGTGCTCGAAAATAATGTTGGCTGCTGGGAACTGTGGTGCCCAATCAATGAGAGACATGACAGTCAATTACCCCTCCACTTACTGATTATCCCCAGCAATCAGCCTGGATCAATACCTTCAATCTCAATTGATAGCAGATATCAAATCTGAAATAGGACATTTCAGTGCTCTGCAAGTACTGGTAGAGGGAGGGTGTGCAGTAGTGACCACGTTTATTTAATCATTCATTTCACTCCCACTGCTCCAGTCAGCCAGGGGACAGGCTCTCCAAATGGCTCTGCCCATCCTTTCCTCAGGAGTGCCTGGCCAGTGTCAGTGAGGAGGGGAGCTGGACCACAGCTCACTGTCCCAGGGCACCTTCAGTGCAGAGAGAGCCTGTGGCAGAGAACAGGGAAACGAACTTCAGGCCAATGCAGCAGGACAAAGCAGAAGAATAAGGAGGGAAATTTGGATACTGAAGCAAGGAAGGTGTTCCCAAGGCGCTGCTCTGTGGCAGGGCACCTGGAGATGAGCTGCAGTGCAGTCACCACAGTCCTGCTGCTGTCCCAGGTGGCATCTCCATCCATTGCCACCCCTTGTCACACAGTCACTATTCAAGCAGTGACATTCTCTCAACATATTCTGACAGAGCACTCATAGGAGGGATGGTGTAGAGGAGCAGGACGTTGCGCCTGTCTTTGTTACAGGAGACTTAGCAAAGCTTCCAAATATTTGAAGAAGAGCTGTGCCAGGAGCTCTTTCAGAGTTTCCTTCAAAGATGCCAGTTCGAACAGGCTTTTGTAATTGAGAGGGATCATTTGCATTTGTAATGGTTTAAACACAAACCCATACACACCTGTGTGGGTGAGGCAGCAGGGACAGGGCTGATTGGGAACAGCTTGCCTGCACTCCTGCCCTCCCATTCAAAAGCCTAGTGGGCTTTGATTTTGGTGTCCCTCAAGCATCCCTGCAACCATGGACTGCATGACACCTCCCTGCCATTGGCACCTAAGGGAGCCTGGCCCTCTCACCATGTCAGACCTGTCCTTTTGGTATCTCTTCAACACCTGTCCGTGGCACAACAGTATAAGCTCCTCCATGGGATGACCACAGAAGCCAAAAATTCCCATGCCAGCTTCTGGATCAGTGCTTCCAAGTACATGCAGACAGCTCGACTGTGAAGTCAGAAGTCTCTTGGCTGCACCAATTGCTCCCCACAGGTGAATCCCAACCTCATGATTTGTCACCATGGTGCTGCCAGCTCCTGCAGGCTTCACTGCACGGAACTGGCTCCTTAAAACACCATGTCCTAGGGTCAGCCAGCCAAGGTGCTTGGCTTTCCCTTAAAAATACTTGGGGAAGTAGTAAAAATAGAAGGGGTATCTGCATCCTTGGAATCATGGAGAAAAAGCTAGGAAACTTGAACTCAAGAGCTCAGGATATAACCAGCAAAAAACATGCTCTCTTAAAAATGGTTTACTATTGGAGTTGGCTGTTAATGTCCTTTCAATGTCCACATGTGACAGAGGCAGGAAAGCAGCTGAAAGATAACGGAGATAATGCATTATGCCTAGGATCCCGATATGGCCAGGAGCCAAGGCATTCCCCTTTTCTAATACACAATCCTTGTCATAAGATTGAATATCCATTTGGGGGCAGAATTCCCCTACTTTACTTTGCACACTCCCCTCTGAAAGCGTTGTAATGCTTTACTTATTGGCATCTTATTTTGATGAATAGGCTGCAGTTGGTGCAAAAATCTCCTGAATGGCTTTAGGGGAGTCAGGCATGTGATCGTTGGCCCATTTGTACTAAGTACCATCACTCAAAGTCTGTATTACTCACAAGATGCTTAAGCCAGCGTATTTTCCTAACAGGCACAGTCCTCTGAGGGTACAGCTAATCGTGCTGGGGACTTCTTTGAAGTAGCATAAAGGGTAATTATTCCCCAAAGTCTCATTTAAAAAACACCCTTAAAAACTAAGTTTTGTGCCTTTGGAGAAAAAGGCAGTGCCGGGAGGAGTGGCTGCCTGCTGGGCTCAGAGCGGCAGGGGAAGGAGACATGTCCTGTCTCTGCTCCTTGTCTGGACTGAAATACAGATTCTGAGGATAAAAATAGGGAAGAAAAAAGGGACCTCAGAGAAATGTGGGTCAAGTACGAGAAGCTGTCTTTTTTTTTTTTCTTATTGTTTTTTTTTTTTCTTTTTTAATAATGTAATGGGCAGGATAACACAGATCATGGTGCCTGGGAAAAGCAGACCTCAATCAGCAGTGGCAGTGGTGAAGTCTCTGAGGTCAGGTGGATTTCTGCAACCTGTTACACCCTGAAAGAGCTTCTCTGCTGACAAGCTGGCCCCAGTACCAGACTACTCCTTACCAAAGCTCTTTTCCTCTCGGGAGTGCAGGAAAAGGCAGGTGGTTTAACACATGGGCAAGCAAAAAAATCCCACTGCTGGTCCCAGTTAGCAATCCCTCCTCGTGCTGTGGGGCAGGAAACAGGAAACACCACCTCCAGCTCACTCTCCTGGATGGGCTTTACCCTTTTCTTCAGAATTGCTTCTGACCTGGTCAGACCATAGGGAAGCCATGGAGATGCAGCCCACTTTTACTTTCTGACTGCAGAAATGCATTTGATGAGCTGTGTTCACTTTCCAAGAGCCAGACCTGGACAAGGGCTTGTCTGAGCACCAAAAGAGCTCATTCCTAGGTGAGGAGAAGAGAGGGAAAGGCAGATATTCCATTTAGCTCAAGAGAGGGGAGAAGCCACTCACAGCATATAGAGACTCCCTCAATTTTGTAGTATTTCTAATTACAATTAATTAGAAATTGTAGCATTCTCCATCCCATGCTTTTTGCTTGGCTTTGACAAAATGGTTGGCAAAACATTTTTTCAAGAGTGTTTCATTTATGGTGTCAGACATGACACCCGACACCACCAGTGTTGCCTGGCCCTTTGTAAGGAACATGCTGCTTTGCCCCACTGTGGACATAAAGTGCTTTTCCTATGAAGAGATCCAATCCGTAAGGAGAAACACCAGGGCAGCACAGCCAGCCCCACTGCTGCAAACCTGCCCAGCCATGACAACTTCTCCCTGTTCCTACAGCTTGTTTTAAACTTTTTGTATGCTTAAAGAAAGGGAGAAACACAGAAATCCAGAAAAAAAGTTATACCATGACTATTTTTAGAATGCAGTTGTGTTCAGAAACCTCCCAGAAATCAAAGACTTTCTGAATTTGCCAGTATCAGTTAAAGAAAATCTATTTTCTTACTGCTGCTCATAATTTAACTACCCTCCCCTCTTATTTGCACTGTTTATACATGAATTCCTACAGCATTATGTGCTTTGTTTAAGCAGGAAAAGTCCAGTCCAGACACGGCTCCATGACAGCTCCTCCTGACTAATAGCAGAATTATCCTTACATAAGTCCCTTCTCTTCCCTGGCATTTTTTCTCTCTCCAGGAAGGTACTTCCCTGCACACCTCGGCGGGATGGAGCAGCTCAATTCCATGCCTGATGTCGCAGTGCCATCTCATGGCAGCTCCAGTGCCAGCCTTTCACTTGCTTTCAGCTCTTTGCAGGTGTTTCCTTGTTGAGCTGTTGAGGCCTTAAATTTATAAACTTGCAAAAATAAAAATAAAATACAAAATTTAAAAAATCCTGAAAAGATTAAACGAGAGTTTTTTGTCATTACTTAAAAACTTGGAAACTTAAGAGACTTCCAAGGAAGCTCAAGTACAGAGAAGAATCAGCAAAGATAACTTCTTTTCTAAGAAGCAGGAAGGATGGAGATGAGGGCAATGAAGATGCTTACATCACTTTTGTAGTTAGCTTGACTCCAGAGGGAGAAATATTACCCTGATTGTTTCTGAAAATATGGAGAGGGGCAACCCTGTGTTCCTGTGGTCAGGCATCCTGCTGGAAGAAACTCCAGGAAAATCACCAGCTGACCCTCACTGCACAGTCACAGCAAGAGCATGAGACACAAAGCCAAAAGAGTGGCAGTACTGCTGCAGGGTGTAGCTGTAGGGAGAGACTAACAATCTGGCTGGAAAATACTGAACACAAAAAACCCAAAAACATCTCCCCGAAATTATTGCAAAGTGAAAAAAAAAAAAAAAAAAAAAAAAGCCTTTAAGCTTTCTGTGCAGACTGTGCCTCTGCCACAATGCAGGATCACTTCCCAGTTAACCTGGCAGGCTACGCTGTCTTTTCATAGGCAAATATTATTTTGAAACGTTGCTAAGAACCAGCAATGCTAATGCATTTGGGTCAGGATTTTCCTACTCCAAACCCCCTATTTCATGACCAAAGACATGCAGGAAAAATCCCTTCTGCCTTTGACGGGATTTACAATGGGATCCACCCCATGGCTGTGATAGATCCAGCGGGAGGCAGGGGTGCCAGGATGAGTGCTTCCCTGGTGGGAGGTCATGGAGTATGATTACCCAGGGAGGGCACATCATGGCACAGGATTACATGCACCATCCATCACTTGCTGACTGGGTTGTTTTCTCTTTGCACACTTGTATGGAAATGTAACTACAAAACATTCCTCTGAGCTGTTCACTGATGTGCAAATATAGCTTTAAATGACTTCTCTAGGAAAGAATCCTCACTATTTTATACAAATTGTCTTGCATGTTTATTACACAGAATCATGATCCAAAAAGAAGGGGATCCATCCCATGCCTGTTCATAACTCTGTACACATTATGAGCTGAACATACTCCAGGCCCCCTCATATGATGAATGATACCTACTTCACTTCCAGCCTGCTCCATGTGCTTATTTATTTATGGAGTCTCAGTGCTGATGGGTGTGCTCTCAGTTCCTCCACGAGACACAGCACATCACAGGCACTGTGCTTGCAATGGGCAGTTTGGAGAGGGAGCAGTAAAAGCTGAAGATCTGCTCCTGGCCTCACCACTGTGCAGGAACACCCCAGGACTGGTCCAGAACTGCTGCACTTCCCACTGACACTGTTCCCAACAGCTGGTAGTTTCTCCACCACATTTAAAGCCCTTTTCCCTGCCCCTTGACTAGGAGCAGGCACCAGGCTGGGCTCAAGAGCCACGCAGGTACATGGACGCCCACCCGCCCACTCCGGGAATGCTGTGCCTGGGAGGTACCCACGGGATGTCTCCTGCTGTATTTAGCTTGGCTGGCTCGGCCGGCCCATTCCACCGTCTGCACAGCCTCGGGGAGAGTGGAAGGAAACAATGTACTGCCCAGCCAAGCAAAACACGGGGAGGTCAAAAGCTGCAGCACGGCTTCTTGGAGATGACACACGTTCCCGAGGCAGGTCCACTTGTCTCCTGGCACAGGAGCATCCTGCACTAACACCACAGCTCCCAGCCCTGGCTCCTGCACACACCACCTCCCTCCCAGGGATGAGATTTTGTAACTTGGGTGGGAGGAAGGCGCTGGGGTGGGTAGTCCCCGTGCAAAGCGCAGCCCCCATTCCCCTGCGCTGTGGCTTCAGAAATAATCCAGTGTTCATTACCTTGTCAAATTAAGAAACTGAGAGCTGTCAAAGTGTAGCAAAGATTGGAGGTGGCTTTTATAGCAAACTGTGGAATCTCCCACTGTTTGTCTAATCTAATTTCCTCAGCCTCATTGTCCTGAGAGAATCATTACAAGACAGGGAGAAGTAGAGAGATGAAGACAGGAACAATTTCCAAGTGAAGGCAACTCCCCCTTCCATGTGTGTGTGCAGATGAGAAGGTTTATATAAGCTGTGTGGGATCAATAATTTCCCTCTGTCAGGTTTATGTTTTAAAGACAACTCTTAGATTTCATCCCCTCTGGTTAATCTGCCATAGAAAGAATATAAAAACATTATTTTGTCTGGCAGCAAACACTCCTGTCTTCCAGCGCTGGCTTTTAAGAAGGCAGTGCCAGAGAGAGGAACATGTTGCACATCTCAAGCCCCTTCAGCTGAGATAAAGCCCTAGAGGAACCAGCTGCTGTGACAGCAGAGGGTGAACAAGCTGTCCAACAACAGCAGCAAACCCAAATAAATTAATAGTCAGCACTGTCTCTGCTGGGTAAGGAAAGGTTAAAACTATGCCAGCAACTGGTTGGGGACAGGCTTTTGAGGCAAAGCTGCCGTTCCATGCATGCTAATTGTTATGTTTTCCAAAGATTTCATCAACTAAGTTGTGTTCAACAAACTGCTATTTAATTACTAGAGTAAAATCCTGTTAATTAGCCAGCCCCAGAAGACATCCCTTCATCCCTGTTAAGTGAAATTCCCAACTAATCCCTCCAGCAGCCATTGTGTTGCAGCCTGGAGAGCCCCAGAGAGCAATTAGCAATGGCCACAAAGGTGGGGGGACCATCAGAGCTCAGCCCTCACCTGCTGCCAGTGGCTGTCCTCAGCCCTGGGAAGGTGCAGACAGCACAAGTGCAACACTCAGAAGTAAAAAACTGTTTATTCCTCTTACCAGTCCACGGCTCTCCTTCCTGGCTCCATTGCCGAGGTGGCTTCAACCACAGCCTGCCAGCATCTCCCCTTCCCCTGTGCTCCCCTGGGCTGCATCCCCTTCCTTCCTCGGTGCAGTCCATGCCTGTGCCCATACAAGAGGCCGGCAGTGGCTCTTCAGCTCCACACCACCCTCCACCCAGCACCCTGCAGCATCCAGGCTTCCCCAGGAGGATGCAGTGAGCACTTTTACAAGTGTTGCAAACACTTCTAAACACAACCAGAACTCTTCTCTTAGCTCTCATCTCACCTGGCTTCCCAGGTGTATCAAGGATATGAAGTTTCCACAAAATTCACAAAGCAGCCTGGATAAAAGTGACAAGTGCTCCAGTTACAGAAAAAGCTTCAGCCTTTCTGGATAGTGCCCGAGGGCACCCTTCCAGTGTGGGAGGGATCAGCCAGGGCTTGTTCCCACCCCAAGAGGGAAACGGGTTTCTTTCATTCAGCTAGTCTGGAGTTTCTTTGCAGTCTGTCACCATGAAAGTTAAATGTTTTAATTTGACATTGAAATGCCAGCAGAAATTAATTTTGATTGGAAGTTGTAGGCACTTCTCTGATATCCATTTAAACAATTTAGAAGATTTTGAAGTACTAGGGGACTCATTTAATCAAGTTCAATAAAGCAAATCTCCAGGTGAAAATAATGAATATTTAAAAGAGTATAAAAATTAACTGTTCAACATCATTTGGTATAAATATATCCCTACAGATGTAGAGATGAAAGGACAGTTCAAAAATTCTAAGTCTTAAAATCTGTGATTGCAAAAATTCCAATATGTAATTTGCCATGTTCCTGTGAATTAGCACTGGCAAGTTTGATCCAAGCCCAATCCTGGATTGTGGCATAAGAGACACTGAATTTTAGTTGAGAAGATATACATCAGCCTTTATTCTAAGTAATACTAAAAACTACTATTAGAATTAAGGCGTATGAAAAAAAAATCCCTGATTTTACAGACTAGGAATTTAGAAGAATGAAAAATTTACAACAATTTGAAATATGGACCTTGACAGTCAGCCTATAACCCTGCCCTACAGCTAGAATGATGTCTTCAAGTCTTTACCCAGTGTTGAAGCAGAGGTCTTTAATATTAAAGGGGCACACTAGACAACAAAATAACAATATTTGCCTCCAGTTGCATGAATAAAGTAATACCTTAAACTGGAAAGTTCCAGTGACATCACCAGATCAGCCCCTTCTCCCAGCAGCTCCAATGCTACAGGAATCAACATCACAAACCTGGGGAAGAAATAAGAGGCTGTGGCTTCTTTCCAAAAGTGAAAGGAAGCAGAGGGAAAGATGCATGATTAATTCTCCATTAGTATTCCACTTACATTTCCTCCAAAGACCAGGAAATACTTCAAGTGAGAAATTTTGCTCATCAGGCACTTGAAAACATTTCTCCTCACTGTGTTCTAACCCTCACTTCTCTGAAGTCACTTCCCCTCCATCACACAGGCCTGGAGCCTGTCCAGGTACATCCCTGCAAGTATCCACTGTACTTCACACTTCTTCACTGAAAAAAATTTAATCTAAGAACAAAACAGACAGCTTTTAAGAGAGTGAGTTTTAATGTAAAATACACAAGTTTGAAAAAGCAGGACCAGCAACATTTCATCCCAGAAAGCAATTACAGAAGCAAGACATTTGGATTTTAGAAAACTTGTTTAATTAATAATGCTCATTAACTACACAGTTTTAACCCATAAATACAAGTTAAAGTTGTAAGTACAAGATAAAGTTGTAAAAAAAAATCTCAAATGTGTGATACTTATTTTTAAATTTATTTGGTTTTTATGGCTGCTTCTTAATATACTAAAGATGTGAAAAACAGTGCAACTTGAAGAGCTGCCAGACAAAAACCTCTAAAGGATGAAGGAGTGCTCAACCAAGGGTCTGTTCATCTCTACCTTTCAGCTTCTTGTAAAAGGAACCACATCAGTCTTTGGTAGTGTATCAAAACACCTCCAATAGTTAATATAGACAAACAGTTAAAGGTTTAACACTGCTGATATTCCTATTCAAGCTGCAACACAAATTTCTTTTCTGTACTTTTTGTTTATTTTAAAAAGGACACTTAGGAAGTTTTGAGGGCTTGAAGCTACAGACAATGGGATCTCTTCCTTTGCACTGAAGTCAGCAGCAATTCTGACACTGACATAGTGGGTGCAGATATGGGCCAGATGTACTTAAGGAAGTGGGAGGGATGGATCCAGTTCGTACAATTCATTAGAAATTATTCATGACACTTTTTCATGGATGTACAGAAAGGTACCATAAGAGAGCATAAAATATAAAACCATAAATATCCTATCACCCTTAATAAGGTGTTGAGTTTCCTACGGAGAAATTTCTGGTTCTAACCTAAACAAGGGCTTTTCTGAAATCAATAAAATTAAAAGACATGAACATCATCCTACACAGGCTTAGTCCCAATATAAATGTGATCTCTTTAATTGCTTATTTAAGGTACCCTTTTCTGTTTACATTTACAGTATGTGCTGTTGTCAGTGCAAGACCAGATTACATTGAACATTAGAATAAATGGAGTGCAATTTCTTTCTCTCTTGGGACAAAACCAGTGAGTAAATTTTAACATGATAGGAATGTTTCAAAGTGAAAATTGAAAACACATTTCCCTAAGCCAGGATTCCTCTATGAACAGTATATCTTGGAAAAGCAGCATAGCATCTCTGCATGTTTGCTTTTCACTAAGCACAGCACAGAAGAAAAAGCCAACTATCTTAAAGAAACGGGAACAAATATAATCTGGCTGAACAAACAAGTGGCCAAAAAATTTATTTACATAAACAACTAAGAACTAAAAACACCAACTCAACATGAAAGAATGAATCAGATCTTTAGTGGTCAAGGCAACTGTTCAGGTTTTTTTCATTTTCAGTAGCAACAGGCCAGTTTGAAATGTCAGAAACTCAAAAGGGCCAACTCCATGTAGCACTTCTGCAGGTCTTCCACCATCCTCCTCCTGTCCAGACCAGCTCAAAACACCAAATAACAACAAATGATCCTGGCATACAATGCACTCAATGCTTTCCACATTAGCCTTCAAAAGCATGATGCTCTCTGTGGGCTAGGGAAAAGAGAAGGAAAAAAAAAGGAATAGAAGAATATGTAAACTCTGTCGAGGAGTTGAAAAGATTAAAAAAAAGAGAAGATAAAAATGCATAAATCAGTCAAGGGAGAACACAATGTGCCAACAAGGGATCTTTTAGAATACACTGTTTGATAATACATTTATAGGGAGCCTAAAATACGAGATTCCTTAAAATCCTGATTGCAAATAGTTCTTCTAAATCAATACTTAAATTGGACAGTATGTAGCCTTGAGAGTTATTAAGTGATTTGTTGAATTTGTGAATCAAGCAAATTAAACATGAAACAAAACAGATTGTACAATGAAATTAAAAGTATCTTTTGAATGATAGCTAACTTCTACATTGAAGGGACATAATTTTAATGCAATGACAGATGCTACGTTCCTAAGTGATTAATGATGAATCAGGCAGGATATTCCCACTGAAATACCCTACCAGCATCTTGTTTTTGTAATGAAGGTAGAAATGAACAGTACAAGATACTTACATTTATAAAAGACCGCTTTAAAAGACGTGTGTGGGAGAAGTTTATGAATCTTTTCTAAAACCTTTGTTTCACTTGCTGAAGAGGAATTCATGTTCCAGACTTGCACAACATCTTCACGGTTACGAACACTGACACTAACCCCTATTACTTCATCATCTGCACAGAAAGGGAAGAAACATTAAGGAATACTTTAAAAGTGAGACATGTCTAATTTGCTACTTGTGTATTATGAAACATTGGCCAAAAGCTGGAAAAAAAAATAAAGATGTAAAAAAAAAAAAGCAATCTCCAGTGAGGAAAATACCAACATTCAAACCAGACAAAGTAGTTACCAGAAAGAAACTGTTTTTAGAAGTTATTGGGAATATTACCTCATGGTATTTTTTATGAAGTGCCATAGGATTATTCATCTTTGCTATTAGCAGTCTTAGACTTGATTAGAAGGGAATCACAAGACTCCCTCCAGTAAGGTCAGCAATATGAACTACTAAAGACAATTTACCTACAGGGATGCCTACAAACAGAAGTGGGAGGATGAGGGTGAAACAACTAAAACCCCAGGAACAGTACCTGGTAGAGATCAGACACCAGCTTTTCCAGACTTACCTCTCTTTTTCCTTTACATTTTGTCAAGGCAGCAACAACAACAAAAAAAAGAAAACAAAATTAATGAAATTAATAAAGCCCCAGTCAGGCTGATGCTGCTGCCAGTGCTGGTAACTCAGTGCTACATTGAAGAAGCCCTTTTTGGTGTGAAGTTCTCGGGATGCAGCTTTTTGGAGAGCTCAAACGCCATGCCACAGCTGGGTGCACTGGCTGATCCAGCTGTGAACTCCATGGCACAGCTGCTCTGTGCATCCCAAGGAAAGGGTCACTAACAATGCACAAAGGTGGTGTAAGAAGCACATGGCCAAGGGCAAGAACCACCTCTGTGGGCAGCAGAATTCATATATTTGCTTAAAGTGACCCCAAGACAACCCTATCAGTGTATAAAGGGTATGAGAGACCATTTGAAAGGTTATTTCTGAGCTGCTCTGTAAACCTGAGAAATGCCATTCTTTTTCATGAACTGATAGCCAGTGAAAGACAATTTCTAACAGGATATTCACTGTCACTGTTACAGCCACTTTTATCAGATACTCATGCTTAGAAGAGAAGCAAATATGGTGAAAAGAAATGATGAAGAAATGTCTCAATCATTACCTGCTGCACAACAATCTGTAAACTGCTCTCCAATAGTTGCTAGCAGAAGCTCTTTCCAAACTGCAGCCTAAGGAGGCAGAAAAACGTTATGTTGACATTATTATTTCTTAAATTAAAAGTTAGGTTTGATAGCTCAGTTTTGAGTGTTTTCTCTTTCTGAGGTTGTCTAGACAAAAAGGAGTATTTATTGTAAGTGCATGCTGTGTTATATAATTGATTGCTGGGTCTGTACAAGATGGTTCATCTTAGCCAAGGAGATGCTGTGCCCATGTGTGATGAAGAATGAAGCCAAAAAAATGAGAAACAGGCATAAAGGTGTTATTTATGCTATTTACAAGGCACTGAAAGCTGACTGAAGTTCACCTTCAAGCAAACCTTTCAGAAGTGACTGAGGCCATGTGCTGCATAGTTTGAGAGATCAAAAGTACCTTCATGTCAAAAAGGGGCTGTCATTCAGCCTCTGAAAAACAAGGCCTCTGGGGTCTCTAAATTCACTGCCCAGTAATTCAGGCTCTCCAAACCACTTGTCACTTCTGACAATCTTCACACCTTGGATTATAGGAGGAAAAAGACAATTTCAATTTCAGTCTTTTGTGACCACTTGGGACTGCAGGGGAGGAAAGCTGCAAGTCACAAGAAAAAAGCCCACAGGCAAAAATCAATTAACTTTCAGCTGAAATTTTGAGTACCATCTTTCAGCATTTAATGCCTTCTGCGAGGCTGTCACATTTTTCTGACACTTCACTTTTTCTGTTTAAAGGCCTGATCCAGAGCACACTTACACACATAAACACCATGTGTGAAGAGGTCAAATCTCCTTTCTGTGGCAGTTCACAGAAGTTACTCACATGCATTTGATTAGAGAGGCAAAGTGAAACACAGTTATTTCATTAGAGCTCAAGGATATGCCTGAATAGACTTCATCTTTCACACTTTTAAATGAAAAAAATTTATAATTTAGCATAGATTATCTGGAAAAGGTATTTCTATTTTTCTTTGTATGCCTATAAGAAAACAGTCTTGAGAACAATGGTGATTATAAATTACCATGTTTCCAAACTGAAACACTGTAGCTTTCATTTGTTTTATAAAACGTTGCCAAATGTTATCTAAAGCAAGACATATAGAATTATTGGAAAAGAAACTTCTGCTCATTGCCTTTAAAAGGTTATGGAAGTTAAAATAGTGTTTGATTATTGTGTTGGGTGATGTAAGAAGTAAAAACCTTCACAACAGCTTTATCAAACAGAGTTTAAAGAAACTCCCTTACTAAACAAGGTCTGAGTAAAGAATCAATGTAACATACCGTACTTTCTTTAGGGACCTTCATTTTCCATATACCTCCTTTGGCATTGCTTTCTTCTTCCCTGTTATGGGAAATAGATCAGTGAAAATAAACATTCACATCCACATCTAGATAACCCTATGTTTGTGGTTTAATTTTCCCAGAAAAATCCCATCTGAAATGCAATTACTAACTCCAGAGAGCATGACTCTGACTTCTGACATCAGAGATAATTCTTTCATTGTTCATATGAAGTGTATCTCTCAACACCTAATCTTTTTCCTAAGTTTTGTGTGTTGGAAAGCACTTGTATTTTCCCTGACTACAGACCATCTTTGAAGTGGCTGCACACTGTATGGAAACAAGCCACAAAACAATTTTACGTTTTACTATGGTAACCTTTAATTTTGGAAAACCTCTGGCGTATTTTCACAGAAGCAGCTTTTTACTCTTCCATTTATTCAATTTAATAAAAGAACATGAGCACACTTCATTTCAGTTTTGTGACAGCTAGAAATTAATTGCCCTTATTAAAAAAAGACTGGAGCTGCCCCAGGTCAGGGCAGACATAACCATTAAACTGCCTTGAAATGACAAAGGCACAATGCACTAACCTGTGAGCTTCTCAAGTTTATCCTGTCACAATTCTTTTTCTAAGACTTCAAATTAGGGCTTCTAGTTTCCTGTTAAAACTCTGTAAAGACCAAATTAAAGGAACAACCTAAAAATTCATCTTTGGAATATCTAAACCCAGGGTGACACCTATAGAGATTCCTCAGGATTAGTGGTCTCCCACCAATCCTGACAGATGCTGGGGAAAAGAGGGAGGAAACTTTGGGAGGACATCTTCAAAAATCTGCATCCTCAATTCTTACTTCAGGATTTCTCTTTCTTTCTAAAAGATAAAAAGAAACAAACAAAAAAAACCCTGAAATTGGCCAGTATACCGTAATGAGAGTCTGAGAAAAGCTTCCTGGCAGTAATTATTGAAAATTTAGCAAATTACTGATGATGAGATCAATCTCTTGCAATCTCTTTCCTAAAATTCAAAATCAAATTGATAGGCTTAAATAAGTGTTTAATTTTCAGAAATTGTCTTTGCATTTTACACCTCCATAGTCGCTTAACAAATAAAAAAAAAACAACCTAAAAATAGGAAAAACAAACTCAAAAACTCAAACCCCTAAATGCTCTCATTCGTCCTTATAAAGATATGAAGACACACGATGGTCCAGTTCATTTTTTCATGTTTTTTCAATGTTTCATGATTTTCCAATGTTTTTTCATGCCCATTTTAGCTATCCTGACCAGTCACAGTATTTTCACAAAAGTAACATAGACCTTCAGAGGCATTTCACTTTCAAACATTTACATTTCCAGTAGGACAGAAATATCCTGTAGTCAAAGCTAGACAACTATGATCAAGTTAAAGAGGCCCAATGCAATCACAATCTCCAGACATGATGCCAAAAAGATCAAAACTCTTCAGAAAGTGCTGAGGTTCTCTAAGATATGACAGAACTGCAACAGGAAGAAGGGACGCAAAGTTTGATTTCTGAAAGGAAAATATAAAATATTTCTACTTTATTCCATTACCATCCTCCAATCAAGTATGAATTTGCTGCAATGAATCACCTCCTAATGTCTTACATTACTTTTAATCCAAGGTGCATTGTCATGTATAGGCATATGAAGCACATACTTCACCTGTACTTCTGCACAGTTGAAAAGGAGTGAAGGACCATCAGTTGTTTGCATCATTATTCCACCAGCTTCAGTGGAAAGAAAATAATGTGCTAAAAACAGCTAAAAACTGTAAATAGAAGTAACTTATTCTGTGTATTCCTGAACTGAGATTCAGAGTCATATTCTAATTTCTTAGCTTCTATTTCATAATCTATTTTTGTACATTTACATCCAGAGGTGGACAATGAAATTACAGTCTGTGTTTTTAATAAAGACTCTTTGGTACAAGTCACTTTTAAACTGAACAAGAACCTCAGGGTATTTCTTTCATTGCTCTCTTGAG
Organism: Acridotheres tristis; assembly: GCA_037013685.1. Taxonomy (NCBI): domain Eukaryota; kingdom Metazoa; phylum Chordata; class Aves; order Passeriformes; family Sturnidae; genus Acridotheres; species Acridotheres tristis. Next base: position 3,856,318 of record CM072899.1, on the reverse strand, counting down.
TTCAGGTGTTTGCAGCCAACAGAAACAAGACCCTCCTGTCCCACACCTTTCACTCCTGCAAGTTATTCCACTGCCCATTCCCAGAAATGTCTGATGACAACACACGTACCAGAGCGGGCGCCTTTCTCCCCGCATTAAATGGTAGCTACATCTCAGAGGCAAGTTTGTCACGGGAGGAATGTTGTTGTAGACACTCCAGAAATCCTTAAAAAGGAAAAATATTGGTTGCATTAATACAAGAGAGTGTTTCACAGAGATTTATTTCCTTGCTAATTTTCTCTGAACCAACTATACATCCTTCTCCTGGAGAACGGGCACTTTCTATGTTATAACAAAAAGCTCTGAAAAGAAATTCTTACAGAATCATTCCTACTTTTATTTTTTTAAGATGCCAATCCTGCATACGTGAAGGTGGAAAAAAGGGAAGCAATCCAAATGTGGATTATCCTTTTGAATACAGAGGGAAAAAAAACATCAAAACCAGAGTTACACTGTGTATGTCAGACCAAACCATTACAAAAAAACTTCCTTAGCATATTAAAAAGAACTTCCTTAGCACATTAAAAATATATATTTATATCAAATATCTATTTTGTGTCATTACAATTATCCTGAGTTACATAAACACCACAAACAATAATTCTGGTGAGCTCAATGCCTAACCAGCAACCCAATTAGTTTGTCTGAATGAAAGGTTTCAACCAGATGCAAAGAACCTGAGATGCACATGTTAATCCAGCAGTGGGGGAGAAATTCAAAGGTTCAAGTTACCAGGAACCACTGGATTACTTCCCAGTATTTCTGCTGGTAAAAGCAGAAGCTGTCAGGCAGATTTGGGGTGGATAAAAAGGCACCCAAAAGTAGTAGTGAGGAACAGGGAGGGATGATTGAAGAGATCCCAATCTCTTCTCTCTTTATCCAACAGTGGGGAATAGAAAGGATTTTTAAAGACTTAAGCTGCATCAACATGCAGTGATGCAATATTAATCATTAGTGCAACTCATTAAGCATTATCTAGACATAATATTTAAGTATTATCTAATACATTAAGTAATATCTAATACTTAATCGCTAGTACAACTTTAGAAACAAGCATTGCAACATTATGTGATAAAATTTTGTGGCCCTTGGCAACTCTGCCAAGCCACTACCTTTACCCAGCCACATGAAGAAACTGAAGACTACTAAAAATAGAAAGTCTTGCTATGAAACATCCATTACAACTATGATCTTACTCTTAAATCGTTGTGTGCCCAAACCCTAAAGGTACTTGCAGAACACGGAGCAGAGGTACACTGGCATATGGCTGTGGAAACATTGAGAGCTCTTTTTGTCCTGAACGCAGTTTGAAAGGTTTTGTGTTTGGAAATCTCGTGCAATGCATGAAGTTATGCAGACCTTCATGAGAAAGGTTTATTTAAAACTTCAGTAGATTGCTACAGGTGTGCTTCTCAAAGAGAAGGGCCTGGCATTACCCTAAAATTTCAGAGATTTAGTGAACTAGTCAGTTTAGTACTAAGGTGAGACGAATACCAATTTGCTACACACTTCATGCTGTGGTATTAAAATAGAAATACAATTTCGCTTGCAAGAGATACCCACTACTAGGCAATGGCAGATGACATAGACATGCAGAATTTCTCACTGCTGCAAGTATTACATGGTTTAAGAGCCCTTTAATTCAGTTTGCTAGAATCCTTTTTCAGATACAGACTCAAGGAGAGAAACCCCACATGCTGCAATTTTTTGTCTTCATGCAATTAATTTCTGTATTAGAAAAGGGAGAAAAGGCAGAAAGATATTTAAAATACATCAAATAAAACAATTCAATGTACTAGTGGAAACTCAGGAAGGTTTGAGAATCCAGCATGCCCAGTCCAATATGCCTCCTCCTTTCCCCATCCAGAAAGCCAAATGGAATTCAAACACTGACTCAGTAATACAAACACACAGCACCAGTAACACGCACGTTTCACACCTCAGGTAAGCAAAGCCACAGGTGTGACTCATCCTGGAGGAAAAACAAAACTTGAGGTGTGACGTTACATTAATAACATGTGGCAGCTCCTGTAGCAGAGCCAGACCCTTACCTGCACTGTTTGTACTGTATAAATCTTCTTCAAATTTAATGCACATTCAGCTGCTGTTGTACCAGGAAGTGACCTTGAAGACAAAGCACTGATTAATTAAAATATTTGTTTTATCAAGGAGGTGGAGAAGGGAGATGGAGAGGGAATGTGAATCGCATGAGTTTGAAGTTGAAATGTTCACATGTCAAAGGGGAAGTTCAGCTCCCAGTTATCACGAATCACTTAAAGATAGGAGTTAAAATTATTTTATACTTGCGAATAAATTAATATTTGCAGGCAATTCGTAAAACTAAACAGAAGTATCAGGAGTTTTAGCCAAGCAGCACAGCGCTGCGCTCAGAGCTACCACGCACCATCAAAGCCCTGCTGTTCACAGGTGATGGGCTACCAGAAGGGGATCGCATGATCCTACCCCTGAATTATTTTTAATCGCATTTAATACATCCCAGCGTCTTTAAAAACATTTTTAGCGTTTTACGGCGCTCCGGGTGCTTCACGCTTTGAAAAGAAACTCATCCGAACACCTTGTGCTGCCTGCGCTGGCCGGGCCCTCAGCGCGGGCCGCTAGGTGGCGCAGGCGCACAGCCGGCGGGCACGGGCGGGCACGGGCACGGGCACGGGCGGGCACGGGCACGGGCACGGGCACGGGCGGGCACAGGCACGGGCACGGGCGGGCACGGGCACGGGCGGGCACGGGCACGGGCACGGGCACGGGCACGGCACAGGAGGGCACGGCCCGGGCGGGAACGGAACGGGCGGGAACGGGCACGGCCCAGGCGGGCACGGCCCAGGCGGGCACCGTTAGCCCTGAAGGGTGGGACACGCACACGGGCTAAGGAGAAGCACGAGTCCCACAGGGAACTCAGCGCACCCACGGAACCTCCATGACTCCAGGCAGTTCTCCCACCGCCGGCAATGATGCCTTCAAGCCGCATCTACCCGCAACAGCCCTGTAAAGCCAAGAGATCCTTGGGCCGGTCTCAGTGCCAGACACCCTGGTACAGCAGGCGTGGTTCAGCTTCTGTAGCTCACCCTCAGACCGAGCATCAGCAGCTCCACCCAGAGCTGCTTCTCTCCCTCAGGGGAAGCCATAAGAGGAGTGGCTGAGGTCACTTGGTCTGATCAGCCTGCAGGAGACTGAGGGGACACCTCGTTGCAGCCTACAAGTGCCTCATGAGGGGAAGGCACTGATCTCTGAGGTGGCCACTGACAGGATCCAAGGGAATGGCTGGAGCTGTGCCAGGAAGGTTTAGGCTGGATATCAGGAAAAGGTTCTTCCCCCAGAGGGTGCTGGGGCACTGAACAGGCTCCCCAGGGAATGGTCACAGTCCCAAGGCTGCCAGAGCTCCAGGAGCACTTGGACAATGTTCTCAAGCACAGGGTGTGACCCTTGGGGATGGTCCTGTGCAGGGCCAGGAGTTAAACTTGATCCTCAGAGGTCCCTTCCAGGTCAGGATATTCTGTGATTCTTTAGGCACACACAGCACCATCTGCATCCCATCATCCGAAAGGTCTTTCCCAGCCTAAATGGTTCTATTTATAATCTTTTTCATTACTCTTCAGTGCATGAGACAGGGGATGGTGCATCCACACCCCCAGACATCCCTGTGTTCCTGTCACTGCAGTAACAGTGCATCGTAACACCCACCTTACAATTCCCAGCACACAATCTCACAGGCACAATTTTGGGGGAATGAGGTCAAAATTGCTAAGGCACATTCAATTTCTTAGAACTAGAAACATTTTTCTTTCCCTTCAGAAGCTGAAGGAGGATTTCTAAAGAAAAACGAAGATCAAAGACAAAAGCAACCTCCCATTGTGTCTCAGAAGAGGAAACAAAAATGTGTAAAATTACTAAATCTGGAAACAGAAGCAAGAAAGAAGGTTTAAGGAAACAGAAGAAAACGCAGCTGTTGCTCGGGTACCAGCTGAAGAAAGGATAAAAGCAAACCAGATCTCAGCATCCCTCCCTGATACATCTGATCAGCATGAAATATGTCCAGGGAAACTCTGAAGTTACTCTCAGTTGTTACAGATATAATTGAAGCTCTGGGCAAACCCTAGATATTCATGTAAAGAAAGAAATGTAATATGCAAAACTACTGAAAGAGCATCACATCTTCAAAAGTCTAATAATAGCTCTAAGGTTTTTTCAAGGCTCTATTAAAATAAGCTGCTTTAAAAATACATACAAAACCAACAGAAAAATACCACCCAACTTTTTCAGTATAAAACAGGCAAACTAACATCTGCTTTACTATTTATCTGTTAATTACCAGAACTAAGAGCACATTACAATGGTAGAACTGGCAGGAAACTAACAAAAAAAAATCAACAAGAAATTGACATGGCACAGCTTATAATCCAGTGGCTCATGAACTATGAGAACTGCCATGAAAAAACTGATAACTTAAAACCAGCAACAAAAAAATCTGTCATCAATGCGATAAAAGGAATTATCATAGTAAGGTTTGGAGGTCTGGGGTTTTTTCGTGCATTTCTTTTGGCATTTTTTTAGGTACACTTTACACTCAGCATTAAAGTGCAAAAAGAGAAATTTACAGTATTTTACAGAAACAGATTGCTTTTGAAAACACAAAAAAAAAGGTAGTAAGTTCAAACAGCCTTTAAAACTCATCAAGTGATTTAACAATTTGTCAGTGGAGAGTAGAGGATTTACAACCAGCTACCCCTTGTTCTTTTCTTGCTAACCATACTAGCACCTCTCTACTAACACTTTGCTCCATGTAGAATGGAACACAAACAGGCAAAACCTGAGATAAATTTTGCCTCTTTTTGTCTCACCTCACTGCCCAAGAAATTACTTCTCTTCTGGACTATTTCTGCCACTGGTGGCTTAGCAGTCACCAAGGCATCTGGCATTACATATGTTGTACAACAGATACTATCATCACTTGATATCCTCGTGCTGATACTGCCACTGAGTTGCTTCAATAGTAAGGTCTACTTAAATAAAATATTAAAATGTATTCTCTAGCCATAGCCTTCAAAGGTTACCTAGATCATCATGGTAGCCATTTAGCAAATTTAATGCCATTTAAAAGAGCAGCTAAGACAGGTAGACAGAATATACCATTCCAATGTTAGAAAATTGTTCATTTTGATAGTTGGAAATAACATTTTCCAGAGAAACTGTGATCAGCTGGCAGAAAGCACCAACCAACCAGCAAATTACCTGTTTTAAAAGTCATGGTGAGTGACCATTTATTCCTAGTAACCTGCCTGATAAGTGCTCCAGGCCCACCAGATTACAGTGTTATTTCAGCCTTTCATTCAGCTCTGGAAAGAGTCAGTCATTTATGGATATAAGCATGAACACCCAAATGTTTTTATCTGAAAAACAAACAATCAAACAAAATCCTACTAAAAAACTGTAACTGAGAAAACGATGATGCATCAATTTAAAAGTTCAAGATCATTTGCACAAATTTGGTTTAATGCATGACTGTATGGCAGAGACAGTATTTTAATCAGACAGACAGAAGAAAAAAGCCTTGAATTTCCTGCAAAATTCAGACTGCTGACAAATCTGAACTGTAGTGTTTCTGTTTCACCCAGAAACTCACCAGATCCACGCAGAGGACCACTCAGGAGTTTTTTGCTTTGAAACCCATGACACTGGTATTTATTTTCTTTTTAGTTGAGTACACACTTTAAGTTAAGTTTAAATTAAGTTAGCAGAAATGACAGATGATTTTCAAGTGGAAGAATCTGTAGAAATTCCTATTTCTGTAACCCTCCAGCAAAAACTTGCACTACAAGGTAGGAGAAGTGAGACAGTTGTGTATTTTACTAAAAACCTCAGTACACATGGTACTACAAAACAAGACCCTGCAAATATTGACCCTCAAAATGAAGCCAGGATTCTTCCCATTCAGATAATTTTACTGCCATCAACAATACAATTAATCCAATATGCCCTACTGACCTGTCAGTTATTGCCATGGTGAACAATTCATTTCCAATGAATTAATTTCCAATTCATTCATTTCCACTGGCCCTGCCAATCCCCATGAGCACAGGAACAGGAAGGAGCTGGATCACGCCACCAGCCTGGCTCTGACAGATCCTCTGGGGGAGGAAATAATTGTTCTGTCACCACTTCACCTACAGTTGTGCATCTAGGTTTCTCATGAAGAATCTGCACATAAAATATTTCAAGGGTTCTCCTGGTCTGCCTGTTTTCATGCCCAGTGATGCCACTGCATCTTCAGAACCTTTATAGGAGAAAATTTAATGCAGTGTCAGGACTAATTGAGTTGCCTAAGCAGGCCAGACCCACTGTACAGCATCTCATGGTTAATCACATGGGAACGTGGAAACAGGAATAATCTCCACAAAATGAATCCTAATGCCAGCTTTCTTTGCTACTCCTTCATTATTCCAGCATGAATAAAGAACAAAGGATACAAAGATAAATTCCATTGTTTTATCCATGAATAAACCTCCAGGTGGTTGTGCTTATGTTAATTTCTGATGCTGAACTGTAGCTTTTCTGTTTTCCTGCAAAGAATTAAGTATAGAAGTTGTTTCATATATGCTCACACTGGCCTTTGTTTCCCAGTGGGAATCTCATCACAGCCTTAGTGGAAGCTTTAAAAGCTGCCAAGCAGTTTTGAAAATACCCCTGTAAGTGCTTAGCCACAACTGCTTTTGGTATAAATAAGCAAAATATTTACTTACAAAGCATAAAGTCAAAAACATGCTGTGGCAACTAAATAAATCTGGTAATCCATTTTGAATACAAAGACTGATTTCAAGCCATCAAGGCCTGTCAAAATGCACTTACAGGATTGAACATTCTTATGATATTAACCATCATTTTTCATTGTAAGCCACCTACTCATAAGCTGTAATAGATGAAATAGATGATCCTAGATAAATAAATTTTGCTATAGGGAAGAAGGGAAATTATTAAGTTTAGTTTCATATGTCTAATGTGTTCAGTTAGGAAGATTAACACATTATTAAAATGGTTCCATTATCAGAATGTATCTACTCAGTTTTATATAGAACTCATCTACAACATACAGAGAGAAAAATCAGTACATAAGGATAATATCTTATGTAAGAATATTTTGTCTTTCCTGGAGTAGACAAATAACACTGCTTATTTGACAATTTTTATGTGCACATACTTCCCCCCACAAAGATACTGAAGAATTAAACTATTCTTGCAAGAGAATTAAGATTATCTAGAAGGCATTGTTTGAAGTCAGGCAAGAAAACAGGGCAAGCAGGCCATGATCCTGCAAAGCGAAACTGGGAGGAGACACGGCCAGGACAGCTGACCTCAGCTGACCCAAGGGATATTCCATCTGACCTTGTGCTCAGTATATAAAGTGGGGGAAGGAAAAGGGAGGGAGGGAGGAGGAATGTTTGGAGTGATGGTGTTTGTTTTCCCAAGTCACATGGGATGAAGCCCTGCTCTCCTGGAGGTGGCTGAACACCTGCCTGCCCATGGGAAGCAGTGAATTAATTCCTTGTTTTACTTTGCCTGCGTGTGTGGCTTTTGCTTTCCCTATTAAACTGTCATTATCTCAGCCCACGACTTTTCCAGCTTTTACCCTTCCAATTCTCTCCCTGATCCTGCTGGTGGGGGAGTGAGCAAGTGTCTGTGTGGTGCTTGGGTTTTTTCTGGGGTTAAACCACACTGTGTGATACCCAGGCTAAGCTGGGATTTGCTAAGTTTATTAAGTAGGATATTTGCATCATGTCCACATGTACATCAAAAAGTATAACCATCTTCACAGCTTTGTATTTACACAAATATCACACCCAGATCCACAGCCCCAAATCCCATTAAGGGATGGGTTCAAGTGCATAAGGTGGCTCATTATCCAGGACATCCCAGTCTTTGCTGGTCATGTCACTTGACTTTTCCTTTTGGGCAATTCTAATGTTGAATGTGCTACACAATATAGTGACCAGATAGGTAATGCTCATATTTTATTTGTTCAATTCAGTGATGCATATTGACACTTCAGAGTAAAAAATAGCTGAAAGACTACACAATGTATCAAAACCTAAGAAGGCAACCTTTCCTTTCAGAGCCAGAAGCCACTACAAGCAGAACCAGAGTCTTCCTGAGATAAGCACAAGTGTAAAGAGCCACCAGCATGATGAGTTTCCCAAGGCAGCACCAAAAGTCCCTGCAAGCTTTGCCGAAATTCCCCCTGCTCCCTAACATCACTGCAGGCAAAAATCTACCAATGAGACACGTGGGTATGAACTTGGAAATCTGTAGAACGGACAAAACAAACAACAGATCTAAACTCCTGTTTTCCAAACTTCTAGCACTTGACCTTGGAACATTTTAACAGTTAAAAAGGAACTCTCATTTGTCTTAAGATGAAAACACCTGCCAGCTTCTCTGCACCTTCTTTGGAAGGGCTGACCTGCAAGCATTTCAAGATCACGGATAGGATCTCTTGTCAAACTGGTGAATAATATTCCCCCAAAGCTTTAATCATGCTCATTTTCCTAAGGCATTTACAGGGTAAGATAGCAGGGAGCACTATCAGATGGTTGCTATTTCAGACACGGATACCAAGAAAGGCTTAGCACTAACAGGAAATGCAGATGCCCTGTGACACATGTGGGATGATGGCAATGAACCAGGACCTGGCCACAGGATGCCAGCCTCCAGATGTTCAGCCTGTGCCAAGGCATTCACAGAAACAAGTGCTGATGTAGGTAAAACAAAGGCATTTACTTCTAAAGCAGGAGATGGATCCAGTGCTGCTATGATAAAAGCAAGGCCATGAACCCCAAGGGTAGCACATCACTAGTTGCTACAGAAAGTACCACTTAGCTGATGGATATTTATTTTAACAGCGTGACTTAATGAAAAGATATGTTTTAGAGATCTTAAAATTGTATGTCATAGATCTCTCTCACAGTAATTTAATAGAAAGAGATAACTATGTATCCATCTCAACATCTATTTATCCTTAAGCGTCACTTCTTCCTGCTTTTCTCTTCAAGTACACAGTAAAATGTAGCAGCGGTCAAAAATCAATACCATCTCCTGAGGAAACAGCACTACTCCACACTAGGTGCTACTAACCTACTGAAGAAGGTTAAGAAAGTGCCCACAGTTATCTTCCACAGAAAGTCCAACTGATACAAACCTCCATCAAATCTCTGTGGATGTACCAATAAATGTCTCAGCCACCTCCATGGGGCTCTGCAGAGAGAAGTGAACTTCCACACACAGCAGTAAATTACGATCACGGTTCCATCTCTTGTGTGCTTTTTAAGTTATTTTTGAGTGTATAAAGCATGTATTGTTTGCTGTCATTCTTGTTCCCTGACCTTATTCTATCCCTGTTACTGGTAAACAAAACACATATATGGTTCCACTTCTTTTTCTTATATATACTCTCTTGGATTTGTAAGTTAAGAAACAACAGTACTAATTAAAAACATTTACATGTGATCTGAAAAGTAAAAAAAAAAAAATCTATAGAATAACTGAATTTTAAGAGTCTAAAGAATTGTGGAAGTAAGACAAGAAAAAGAAATGGAAAGACTCAGGAACTCAAAATGGATTTTAACTGCTGACACTCATCATAAAAAATAGACATGCTTATCTTCACATGACTTATGTAAACAAACAGACCTGGTTGGTGACTTGATTAAACACCAGTTCAAATGATACTTTCTAAAAACAAAGAAGCTAAATACAACTTGGATCCCAAATCTGACCATAACTGCGTCATGACTGCAAAAAGAGTAATCAGAAATAATTAGTGGGTTTACTTTTTAGATTTGATTTTCTGGACCTGAGTTTTCAACAGTTCCTTGTTATTTCTCTGTCAGGAGTTTGAAAGTTACCAGAAAAATAACTAAAGAGGAGAATTTTACCAATAGCCTGGGGCAGTATGTTCAGTGGCAGAAAAGCTGATAAAACTTGCCTTCTGGAGTAGGGAGAGAGGAGAAATACACCAAAAAATTGAGAAAAGGAAGCTGTAGATTTACAAGATGCTAGAAAATACATGCTAGGAAAACAACATCAAATGCTGGTAAGAAACTTTCAGTTTTGGCTTTGGCACTTCTTCCCTATGCCTCGCTGTGTGCACCACAGGGGTGAGCTCCCTTGGCCGCCTCTTTCCACGGCATTAGAGGCTCAAACTTCAAGCAAACGAAATGTAATAAAAACCTGCAGGTAATTAATAAATTTTAGCTAATCCTTCCAAACGTATCACTTCGGATTTTAAGAACTGATGACCTGCGGGAGCCAAACCTGATATTAAAGAGTTGTGAGATTCGGCATGTCAGGGTCGGTGGGACCGGGTCCATCTGGGGCAGCAGGGATACACAAACCACAGCAGCAAAGCACAACTTTTACCCTTCTATTCCCGAGGCTGGCGAGCATCATCTGTAAATGTAGAGCTCAAACCTGCACCGACGGTGCCTGGACCGATGTGAGTCCGCTGAACTACAGAACCGAAAGCGTTCCCAAACCAGTTTCACTAGGCGGAACCTCCTCGATGGGGACCGGCACCGGGACAATCCCTCTCCACCAGCATGTTTCCCATACGCAGCCCAGCACTAACTTCCCGGATCCCATCTCTGGACGAGCGAACCGATAATCCCAGAGATGCTCATCCCTTCCTAGAGGGATGTGGGGGGTCTCCCCAGCTCCCGGCGCCCCCCAGCCCCACTCACTTGTCCAGCCAGAAGGTCCACGGCGAGTGCAGCGGCAGCCCCGGCGCCATCTCCCCGAGCGGGCGGGGGGCGGGACGGGGCGCGGGGAGGGGACAAGGGACGCTGCCAGGAGGGAGCGGGAGGGCTTGGACGGGAGACGGGGAGATGGGGACGAGGTGCGACGGGAAGGACAGACAGACAGGAAAGGGGCAGGGTGGTGTCAGAAGATGGGGATGGCCGAGGGGCCATTGGAGAGCATGGGTGGCTCCTCGAAGGGGCACAGGCGCAGGCTCCATCCCGTTACAGCCTCTCCTGCAGGGCACAGCTGAAGGGAATCGCTGATCTTCTCCCTGAGACCTTACCAACATCCCACGGCCACGAGGCGTTGGGGCACACAGGGTCCCCAGTGCCAGCACCCTGCTGGCAGCCCCTTCTCTGCACATACACAGGTCACACCGCAGACCTCACAAGTCTCGGGTGCTGCCTTTTTCAGCAAAATAACCTTCGTGCTCAGTTTGGCTTGGCAATGCTGAAAAAACACTAAATCTTTCAAAAACCCTGAGTTTTAAGACAAAATGTTTTTCTAAGTTCACGCAATGAAAAGATGGCTACTGTGCAGACTGACCATGGATGGAGACAGTGCCACATCAAACATTTTCAGACTTAGGGGATAGTAATTTCTCTGTTTTCCCATCTTCTCTACAGCCCATTTAATTTACATGCCTGTTTTTACAAGCAGATATTCCTCACAATCAAACATGGACATGTGCAAAACCCCTCACATTATTTTTAGAATAGTACTTTTAAAATTAAGATTCTCCCTATTAGGACTGTGCACAGTAGTAAAGTTAAACACCCACATAAGCGATAACAGGATCAAAGACCATGAATCACATCGATTTCTTTGCAAGCACATTTAGCAGGATGAATAATTTTATATATACTTCATCCTAAAAGAAAAATCAATAAAGACACACTCCTTTAAAGAAATAAAAATCTAACAGTAAGAAAGGGCAAAGTTCACCTATAAAAAGCAGTCTGCACAGCGACAATGAAGAAACACAAAAAGTTAATGATTATGTTGTACAGATGGAAAAGGAAAACTGTTAGTCCGAATTAAATAAGATCTGCAGAACAAGTCACACCATCTCTTGCAATTTTATTTATTCCTCTTTAAATAGAAGGCAAGATAATGACCATTTGGGAGAGCTTGGAATCTAAAAATTCATTGGTATGCCCACTCTGAGCATTTTCTCTCTATTTTAATGATGAGCCCACCAAAAATGTTAATCCTGAAAAAAACCCTACAATAAATGGCTGTATCTAGGCACAGATTTTCTCAGAAGAGCTGGAGAAGACAGGAGGAGAGGAGGAGAGTGCTAATTTCTTATGACCCAAAAGGGCCACATCTTGCCTCTGTGACTGCCAATGACATTCTCCACGCCTAACACATTTTTGGTGTCCTCTGCTGAGGTTGCCAACACAGTATTAAATTTTGGACATGCAGCAGCATCACTCTGGAAATAAGGCCAACCCCACAAACTAACTTTGAATCCAGCACCTGCCTCTGATGGAACCACACGCTTCAGTGAAAACCTCCAGATTCCATTAAGAGGGAGCTGCTCATCAGTTAAAACATTACAGCTCATGCTGAAAACAAATCATTCTGTTATAAACAACCTGGGCTGCAAGGAACGCTATAGAAATAAAACCCCCACACCTCTGAGACATGGAGTGAGAGCCAGGAGGCACAGCCTGTATCATTATTCCAAATGAGAGATGTAAAGCCTCCGTTTATTCCTTATTTACATTGGTAAATACCAGGCTTCACAGTGGCACAAGGAACGTTACGGGAATCTCAACTAACAGTAAATTAATTTGGCTGTGGAGGAAGGGCAATCACAGGATGCATCAAATTAATGCATCCTTTGCCTACAGAGACTTCTAAGAAGTCGTGACACAGAGAAAGAGTCTCCTGAGATGAATCTCACAAGGAAAAATGATCACGAGCACAGCATCCTGATTCTGCTCAGCTACCTCATGCTGCCAGCACACCTTGAGTGAAATCATTTCGGAGATTAAAAATCCCAGGAAGTTATTACCGCTTTCAGAGAGGTATTTATAGGACTTGAATTAAAAATGTATTTTATCGGTATTTGCTACGTATTTGGAAGGTTTCTTTTTAAGGAAACACTGGTGATGCCTCCTGTGCTCTTGTACCTTCCCAAGCAGCTTTACCAGAAACAAACTGTGTTATGGTGCAGCCCTGTGCTACAAGATGGTGCACAGATGAGTTGCTTAAAGCTCACCTCCACAGAAGGGGCTTGTGGCTCCATTCCTCACACCTCCTCTCAGCCACATCTTCCTTTCCATTGCAGGGCTCTCCAGGTAAGCTGCTAATTTTCTGCTAAGGCCTTACAAAGCAGGGCTGTGGTATGGAGAGCAGGAGTCAGCTGGCATATTAGCTCAGCTCATTTCCAATGGCAAACAGCTGAAATTTTCCCAGGTAACAACTGAGGAGGAAAAAAGCCCAATGAACTGGAGTGGAGAATACTGCTCTGCCCCATATTATGTGCTCCTAGCACTTTATAGCAAGCAATGACTACTCAGATTTTTTTAAGACAACAACCCGACAAGTGGTGCCCAGTGTACCAGTGAAAAATCTACACCTGTCTGCACCCAGTTTTAGCCACCTGAACCTTTTTGCTACACAAAGACTCAAGTTGCCCCATGCTGGCACGAATTAGAGCTGAAGAAGACACATTATAGCCAGAAGAAACAATAAATACTTCATACCTCTTTCCTTGGTTTTATTTGAGATTTAAATCCCTACCCTTATAATCCTTGCTGATCCCAAAATCTTGACAGCAATAGGTACATTACATGTGCTTGAAACATTATTTGCCTGTTCCAGTAGATCTTGCTGTAGTCCCTGCTGCCAGCTGGTGCAGGAAATCCCCCTGCTACAATACAATGGTGTTTTGAGGGGGCAGAATGCCTCTTGAAACCATCAGTCCCTTCCTTTCCCTGCTGACAGTTGTGCACCATCACTGTGGCAACTGCAATGCCTGCGTACATTAGAAATATTAGGCAAGAATTAGGCTTATTTTAGCTATATTCTAATGGTGTAGCACCTGGAAGGGAGGAAGGGAACAAGCACCATATGAGCAGCCACAGTGCATTTCCACCCTGGAAGTGTTCCACAGCTGTCTGAGGTGACAGGTACCACACCTTAAAAAAAATCTAAGAGATCACCTGGCTTTGTTCAGTGCTGCTGACAAAAAATGAATGGTGTGAAACCTTAGCTAGACCTCCTTCCAGCTGAAGATCCTCTTTTTCACTCTGAGGTAGAGCTGGTTGGAACAGCTTCCTGAACTTGAGGGATGGCTGGAGCACAAGCCTTGGCTGCTGTGCCCAGCTGCTGCTGCTGCTGCCTCACAGCCTGAGCCAACAGCCATGAAATGTAATTTCTCTACCAAATGCTGGTGTCACAATCACTTGCTCTTGAAACACTGCCTGGGACTTCAGAAGCATATTAAGTAACACAGGAGCTGCTTCTGAGAGGTTCCCAGGAAGATAAACTGATCAACCGAGAGCTGAAGCAGAGGTGAAGATGAAGGGATTTTAGTTGATATTTGCTTCCAGAGGCTTAAATAAATGTTTTTTTAAACCCTAAAACACAATATTAAAGTGTTGAATCCCAATGCTTTTGGCAAAAGCTCCCTCATCTAGGAATGATTTCATATCAGCCAAGCTGTTAAGCAGAGGTTGTCATGGAAACAAGTTTTATTCAAATGATATGGCCAGAGATATACTGTATTTAGTGAGTTCTTCATTTGCTGCATATTGGGAACATGTCAGAACTAAATGATATTGCATAACTTTGTTTTCTTGAAAACAACCTGGCCCACTGCCCCTGGTTTTCTGACAGGCTTGTGTCCAGTCCTGCCTGGGACAGAAGGTTTTCCACACAGTACCTGCTCCACAGGAGAGGCTCCTCAAGCACCTGGTGCCAGCAAGCTCCCAGCAAAGTCTTCCTTCAAATGTATGGACCTGCCCAAGTTAAACAAGCAGAGGAACCTTTCCTCAGCTTCTATAACTGACACAACCATTTACTAGTCCAAAAAGAAGTGCAGTTCAACCAGATCCTTACCTCCCTTACCAAAAAAAGTTCCTGCAGATGCATTTTGAAAATCTAAAAAAAAATCTATAAAATTAGATAAAATGTGGTGATGGGCATCTCATAAATATCCCTGTAAGCACAGGAATCCTATTAACCTACTCTTGGTAACTGATGGTAGAAAATATCTCAGGAAGGATATGTGCATAGTAAATTAGTACCTCTGCTTTTCTGGCTGTGAAGCTATTAAAAAGTACAGGAACTTTGTCCACATCCTAGGAATAAATTCTTTTTTTTTTTTAATATAACCAAAAATAAATGGAATAGTTTTTGCTCAAGTTATAAACTAAAATCAAGTCCACTTTGGCCAGGACACTGTGTAGAAACTTTATCCTGAAGAGTGAAAACAAAAATGAAATACAAAATTGGCTCCAAAATCACTCTCATGGAAACCACTGTGCAGACTTTATGGAGTAGCATCCAAAGGAAGGTGGTTAACACCTCCCAAGGGACCAAGATTCCTGATTGCCCAATGGAAACTGAGCATTAATGAAAAGGCAAGCAAAATTAAAACCTTACCCTTACAGTTGTTACATAACTGAACATTCTGTAAAATGCTTCATGGAAAGGAGATGGCATCTCACGACCTTCTGTGAAACTGGAACAGGAGCTTGCTAATTTCTGGGGCAGGTGATCCTAGATTTCTCCAGGCTTTCCAATTACAGTTAATAAAGGAAAAAAAAATGGGTCCAAGAGCTCTTTCGGTATATTAAAAGTAAATCACAGGATGGAATTCTGCCAGATATGAGCATGAAGAAGGCAGTACCTACCTCAAGTTAGTGTACAAGTTGGAAAGACATCAGTCTTTCCAGGGTCCTTGATGCATTCCAGAATCACAGCTCTCTCTGGTTACCACCACTTGTGAAGGAAGGCTGAGCTTCATCCAAAACCCTTTACAGTTCAATAAGGGCATAGATTGACTTCATCATGCTTTAGATTAGATCTTTATTTCTTTACCTAGCCATCTCTGGGGAGCAGAACTGGCTTAACCCAGCATCCAATCCATGCATCAGGTACTAAGAAACTGGAATTTCTTACTTATCTTTGGATACTGGGCTTCTGCTTTCATCCTTCCCTGTTCTCCACACTTGGAAAGCACTGGGGCTCTCTGAGGTGCTAAAGAGATGCCCAGCAAGGGTGAGGTCAGGAGCATAAATGCAAGAAACCTGACAGATCTCAGTTATATATTGGAAACAAACTCCAAACATATTGCTTTTCCTGATTTTCCAGTAAAATATCTGCAGTGTTTCACTTAGATATTGCTTCCCCAAACAGGAGGATCCCAAAATAGCACTGTCCTCAATGCTATTCTGTGTCATAATGTAGTTGGCACCACATCTGGCACTGGCTTTGATGTGGAACGTGGGCTTAAATACTGATCTTTTTTTTACAGGCTTCCCAGTGTAGAGCTGAACGAAACAATGTGCAAGAGTCACATCCTACACACTGCACAAACCATGTTAGCCTGGACTGCAGAGTGAGGCTAGGATGGAAACCCCCCCACAAAAATAAGTACATTCCAACAGATAAAAATCACAGGACATGATATTTTTATGCGAGCTCGCTACCCTATGGTTCAGCTCATAGGGGTCATTCCACTTTCTGCATCACACCAGCACGTTTGGTACCTGTCCAAGCCAGCAAAGCAAAGGCCCCCTCTGGAAATAAACCACTAGAGGGAGACTGACTTCAGCAATGAACACCCTCAGGGAGAAAACCGTGCATGGCCATGAAAAAAAACCAATAAGATTTGGGTCAAAATTGCTCTTTGTCTTTCTTCTTCACACATAAAAGTGCCTGAAATTAAAGGGTCAAGTTTGGCTTCATCAAGGTAAACTGAGGGAGCATCATGTAAATGGGATCATGCAGTCTCGTGTTCTTCTGCTGTTTGTAAGAGAGGTTAGGCCAACTCTATCAAAAAAAAAAAACAAACCAAAAAACAAAAAAACCACAAACCACCAAAAAATAACCCAGCCACTGAAAATACTAATAGCTGTATCCTAGCAACATCACGGATTCCATGTGGACTTTGTTCTGGAGTCTACAGTCCTATTTCATCAAAATTATTGACTTTCTCAAAGTCTCTAAACGACCATCAAAAAAACTGTTAGTGCTTAAAAAATACAAACATTTAATTAGTCACATTAATAAGAAAAAACGTAGAGCAGCATTGCGTGCTAGTGCTCCCTTTTCATGGAGCTCAATTTAGCTTCCTTTGAAATCAGTGTCAAAATTCCCACTTTATTCATTGGTAGCAGAGCCTCTCCTTCAAGGAGAAAAGCTGGAAATTGCCCTACAGAACTTGGAAGATGAGGTTTGTTTCCCAGGCTGAGCTCACACATTGCACAGATAGAATTTGTACAGCTCTCCAAGATCCTCCCAATCAGCACGTCCTTATTGCAAAGGTAAATCAGTTGGCATGCCAGTGGCACCCAGAGGCTTTCTACTATTGTAGAATGGCTTTTGTGCTATGCATATAACCATTGTCCTTTTTTTCCCTAAGCTTTGTTTTTGTTTAACCCCAAAAAACTTTTTCAAGATCTCAAAAAATGTGGAATCCTACTGGATTTTCCCAAAACCCCAGGCCCTGCTTCTCTCAGGTATGAAGACTTCAGGTTTAACACAGCTCTGGGAGGTATTTCCTCATCAGTCTTGCATCACTGAAGTGAACTTTGTTAGATAAAATGCAAAGGCAGAAGGCCAAATAAATAAAAAATGAAATGACCCAGCCCTTCCAAGGAAAAACCCTTTGCACAAAAGAAATGCCTGAGAATAAACCCAATCCCAAACAAATAAGCTCTTACCGTTATCAACTTGCATGATGATTCAAGGAATCCTGGGGCATTTTGGCATGTAACTCAGAGTTTGGGCAGACTCAGATTTTGGTCACAATTTTCACTCAGATCCAAAGTACATCACAGCTTTTCTGACAGTTTTCATATGTTATTCCAAGCTCTGCTTCAACAAGTTAGCAAGACCTTTTACCAGAGAGAAAGCACTATTAAAAGAATAGTTTCCTTTTCATCATTCTGCCTTAAAAGCTCAGTTGATAGGATAGCCTGGTGAAAAATGTTTCTCATGCTTTACTTAGCCCACAAAGTTGGTTGAGACCCACCAACACTTTAAAACTACAAAACCTTTTAATGTGCTATTCCTACAGTTCAAAGTTAAATGACAAGAGAACGCCTTTGTTGAAGAACTAATTTAAATACAGAAGGGTCAGTTAGTGACTTTCAGCCCGTGAGGATGAATCTGGTGATGGCTGGATTTGAATTCCAGGCATGGCACTGAGCTGTCTGTGCTGCTCCAGCAGCGGTGGTGGAGAGCCTTGAGCTGACCTCACGGTGTCACAGGAACACTGCAGGACCATCATCCCACCCCAACACCCCAGCAAGGGCATTATCTCAACAGACAACACCCGTTTAACTATGAATTTAGCATGCAAGCAGTGTTCGTGGACTCTCTGCTGCAGTTAAATCTCACAGTTTTAGTCACACCAAAGGTTTTACATTGCTCATCCTTTCGTTTCCACCAGCTGTGGGGAAAAGGGGCCATGGGCAAGGAGAGGATATCCATTTGAACAGAGTGCCGAAATAATGGAGTAGTTCTGGCTTCATCTAAGCTGTGCACAGTGTAAACCAACAGGAAAGGTAATGTATAAGGACAATGGAGCAGCAAAGAAATCAGATTTCAGATTTTATCGACTGAAATTAAAAGATGGTATCAGAAGGTACTTCTAGCACCTCCAATAACTCCCTGATGACTAGATTAATTCCAAAACTGCTCCAACGAGAGCAACTGAATAAAAATTCGAGAGTTGCATACCAAATTCTGCTCCTAGTTATGCCTTGAAAGAGAGCTGTTTGGCTACTTTATACCTGGGTAAAAGGGGAGGAAAAAAATAAAATACAGAATAAGGATGGAGATGTTTTGACTAACCAAGCAGATTTGAAGGCTCTCTCTAGCATTTAGTAGGAGTAGTAACCTCAGGCTGTTGGCCAGTTGCAATGGGATTGCTTTTGATTGTAGACGCTGCAGACAACAAGTGGAGAACAGCAAGGGCTGAATTCATCTGAAGAAAATAAAAACTTGCCTTCACAGTGGCTTTGCAAGTGAACTTTCGGTTGTGCATTACCTCCTTTTTTTTTACCCAGTGAATTATCTAGACAGACATTCCCAGTAGGTCTATCCAAAAGCAAAGAGAGAGTAGCAGTGGAAATAATTTGGCTCGTGACCAACAGAGCCACCTTTTGTTCTGAAGCTGCCCACACTGTCCGTGGTGAATTTCCTGTTGAGTGCCAAAGGCCATTTCACTGTTATGAGGGTGGTGGATTCATCCTGTACAGATGAGACAGCACAGCCTCAGTGCAGGGAATGTGTTTTGTGAGGGCTGAAGTCACACACAGGGATATGTGACAACAGTGTGGTAAAACCTGCTTGTCCCTCTGCCTGGTTTCACCTCACCCTGTGGAGATGGCTGCAGCATGCACATGTACACATGGAATCAGGAACACACTTATTTCAAGACTCTACAGCCCTTCCTGCTAACAAAGAACTTGGGGCTGAGAAGCACCACAGCAGCAGAGCCAAGGGCTGGCAGTGCTCCTAAAGGCAATAAGCTGCTTATCTCTGGCCTAAGGAGTTTATAGCACCCTTGTATCCCCAAAAGCTCATTAACTCTTCAGCAAGCAGCTGAGACATTAGATGCACAAGCAGAACAGCAGTGGTTTGAGTTTGCTACAGCACAGATAAAACTTCTGGGCTTGGCTAGTCTGCAGCAGGCTGGCTCAATAGCCTGAAGCAATCCCCCTTATATATAAACTGGAGAAAGCCTGATCTTGTGAAATGCTCCTTAGTGTCTGGTTTTGCTGGTAGGAGTGTGTGTAGCTAAAACTCAGCCCTGCCACAAGGCTGCACCTGCCTCGCTGGTACCCACCAAGAGCCAGAACCAGCACCTGGCAGCATCCCCTGCCACAGCAGCAGAGGAACCATGTGCCCTGGCACAGCTCACATTTCATCTGCTTCTTGCTTGTCCTGCACTCCTCCATCGCTCCCTGCCTCTGGGACAAAGGCATAGGAATGCAACCCAAGCATCCCATGCCTGCATCCCATGGAAGACAACTATGGACACAGGAAGAGAAGGACAGGAAAATCTGTGCCTGGGGAGATTTTAAAGGAATGGCTTTTCGTAACTATCTCGGGATTTCCATGGGACGGGATAGCAGCTATGAGCACCTGCAGAAAGCCATCATGCCAGGGATATTTCCTGTCTCACAGCAGCTATTCCCCGTGTCACAGGGGAGGTCTTCTACAAAGGAGCTGCTTCTGAAGAACAATGTGTCACCAACAATTCAGCAGGTTAAGTTTAGCAGAGACAGTGATAGAAGTGCGCAGGAAGGAGCTATTCTTCCCCTCTGCTTTTCTTCCCTCTCCATTGAGCCAAGCCTTTAAAGACCAGGTCCCTTTGCAGAGGGCTACAGAACTTTTAGCAAGTGGCATGCATGGAGGCTTTCACAGCCATGATACCTGTGTCTGGTTATTTCCAGTCAAAATAATCTCCTACTCAATTATGGAGAAGAATAGAGAAGCTCAGCCTGACTCACAATCACATGGGGGAAAAATGAGAGGAGTTGTTCAAGTTCAAAACGTTCATCTTGCTGTGGAGGAGGATTAGTACTGCTGTGGAAGGAGGCTTTCTCCCCCCCTGCAATAGCACAGCACTAAGGGATGGAAAAGACCCGAGTCCACTTCCCTGCTGTGCCAAATATACTCCTCCGTTCTTCCCTCCTCCGTCCCCAAGAGAGCATATGAAGTATTAAACAGCCAGGAATAAGCCCTTGAAAAATGTGATCGCTAGCTGTCAGATACCCCTGTCACAGAGATGCAGCTCTGTGACTGTGACTGCAGATCCTCCACTGCCATCCAGGAAATCAGGATTCAACAGTGACATTAATAGTCCCATCCACTCTGGTGTCATCTGTACATTTTGCACTACTGTGCTAATAATTATGGGAACAAAACCACATCCAAAATCCAGCATTAGTGTTTGGTTGCCCTTCCCAGCCTGATGGCAGTGCCCAGCGCCCCATCCGCAACCTGACATCTAGATCCTCTGCAAGCAAGAGGCAGGGTGGAAATCTTCCAGCATTGTTTAAATCTGCCTTAATTTCTCTGGCAAGTACCATGGCTGTGCCCTGGTTACAGAGGGCAAGCATGGCTCCTTTGCAGAGCAGTTATTTTGGGTAGTACTGTAAATTTTGCAGATTTTAATCTTCTCACGCTGTTTTCACATTACCCAGTGCCCAAACATTACCTTAATGTGTCATCTTCTGTTCTGTCATTGCCACAAAGTATTATCATGATCCTTGTAAACACCCACAAACCTCCCTCATTAGCTCCTGACACTCTCTCCTCCCCTTCCAGGGATGACTGATAGCCACCATTATGCCGATGCCATTCCCTAGGCTGCAACCTCGTGGTTTGCTCATTCTCCCCCTTCTCTAGGGCTCATAGCAGCTGTCTCTCCCTTTGCACTGTTGGATTTTAAGTTTCCTTGGCAAAAGGACAGCTTTTTGTTTTGCTTGTGTAGCACCCCGGTCCCTGACTCACTCCCCTAGGTGCAAAGATAAAACAAATAATGAGTGTCATCCAGAGAGCTTTCTGGGAATTACAGGCAGCTGGGAAGGAGGACCTTTAATCTTTTTGTGCCAGATCCAACTCAAGCCTCTGTTATCCCTTTTTGCTCCAGACTGACCTTTCCATCTCCTTGATTGCAAAGCCTGAAAACTTTTCCTTGCCTGAATTATCCGTGACAGCAAAATTGCTTTGGCTGACTGCTCTCACCTGTCCTGCTTCCCTGTGGCGTGTCTGCCATGGTGGAGCTCAGGGATTGTCCTTCAGGCATGTCCAGACATTTCCTACTTCTTCCCTTACATTACAACACTGATTTTTACTACACTATTACAGGGCTACAGGACAGTTCTCTTTCCAGAAATGTTAAGCACAGCTCCCAGCCACAAGAACACAAATAAAACCACTAATAATAAATAGATAAGGATTCAGGAAGCACACCAATGACTGATAGAAAGAAGGCAATATGCCACAGTATTTGTTGTAAGAGTCCCTATTTCATCTGTCTTTCCTGTTCAAGGCAGTGAGAGGAGAACATGAAGAGGCAGTCAATTCAAGTAAAGCACAGTGAAAGGTCAGAGGAATCCATCTAGTTTGTGCAGCACCATTTTGTAAGCAGAGAATAGCTCTTCATTAAACTCGTTTTGTGAAAGTGATTGAAGGGAGAAAGGAAAATAGCTTAACACTCCCATTACAATCTCTGGGAATTACCTGTTCCTCCATGACTGCTGTGATGGGTCTGGCTTTTGTCTGGCTATGCCCAAATCAATGGACACACAGTGTTTCCAGTCCCCACCAGGGCACTGGAGGAAGGAGCTCTGTGTTTCAGTGTCCAGGGTACACCCATGCACAGTGTCCCCGCTTGGCTGGGGACTGGACACCTGGCAGAGCCAAGCAGCACCGAAGATGAAGGGTTTGCCCTGTGGATACAGGGGCAGTCCCTGCTGCTCCTTTTTACACTCAGTGGTTGACACTTCCACAGGCATCACAGTACCTGCAGGTGGGAAAAGCTCCTTGAATACCTCTGCGACAGCAAAGGGGTTACAAAATACCCTAGTTCTATTTTTTAGTCAAATGCTGTAAGTCTGGCACTAAGGTCCAAGCTGAGACTGAGTCTGGACGAGGAACTTGTTTGAAGTTGATGGGTCTGATGCAACAGGACATGAATTGATGTTGGCTTGCCTGTGTGGGGTCCGCCAGGTGGGGCAGGGAAAGTTCTTCTCCTGGCAGGGTGTAACTAAGAGGCAGAGTTATCCTAGTGGGTCTAATGCCAGGTCAGCCCCTTTGGGAGGTGAGGACCCTGCTCATATAAAGACCGTTAACCCCCTGCCTGCTCCTTATTTTCTTCATTCCCTCTGGCTGTCCCTTTAGTGTCACATCTCTCAGTCAACCAAATTCTAGGCTCGCACCTCCTATAGCCCTATATAACAGCCTCATCAGGGAAGCAGCCCTGGGAAAATGGATGAAACACCATTCCCTGCTGGCTCTCTTCTCGCTACAGGTGGAAGAAAGATGAGCTAGCAATTTGCTGCTGGCCTGGCAAGATAGCAGTGAATTACGGCAGCTCCTGAGCCAGCTCAGCTGCGCTGGCGAGCGTTCAGGGAGAGGAGAAACCCTTCCCGCAGGAGCGGAGGAGGGAAGCAGGTGTGTTATTCCCTTTTGTTCATTTGGTAGCAGAGATCACAGAGCTAACAGTGGCCATAAGGGCTCCTCTGCTCCTCTCAAAAGCCACATGCCCCCAAGGACAATCGATCCTCGTACTCGTGTTTGGCAAGGCACATTGCTCCTGGCAGCCTGCCGTGGCAGAGCCCGTTCCTGCGCTGCACCGGGGGCCAGCGGCACACGCGGTGTCCCGGCTCCCCCACAAAGACAGGGCTCCTGACAGAGGTGCCAGGGCTGCCGAGGGGACACCGCGAACCCGGCACTCGAGTCACTGCATCAATGTGAGAAACGCCTGGAAAATTGCACAAAGCACTGAACAACCCGTGGGCAATTCTCTGTCACAGTAAAACTTCGGTGCAAATGAGAAACCTAACAACTGAAAACAGCTCAGATGCACTTGTAGGAAGCAAAAAGCAGCCTCAATTATCTACCACCTATTTTTTTTCCCCTCTCAGGATTTCTTTGGTCTCCTAACACTGCAATATCCATGAAGTCCTGTGTGATACAGATTGCCCTCGACACATCTTTGGGCCAAAGTCTGGCTTTGGTTCACCACTGTTAAAATGTTAGGAGTCAGCAAAGCTACTCTGGACGTCTGGTGGCACAATCAGGGTCAGAGCCTGGTCCCTGCTACATGCAGAAAGACTTTCTGAAACCAGCCAGAAAGATCTGCCCAAAAGATGCTCCACCAACCTTCGCTTTTGGGGCTGATGCAGATGATTTAATTGCTACAGTTTCTGGAATAACGATGAATTTACTGATGGCTTTTAATAGAATGCTCAAAAAGGATTTCAGACGTGTCCTTCACAAGAGGCCATGAAGGAAACTCAGTAATAGTACGATAATTGCATTAGCATCTCCAGTGAGCCCAGGGCCGTGCGTTGGTGCGTGCCTTACAAGGCACGCAGAGAGGCCTTGCCCTACATACACAAGGATGGCCAAGTGGGAGAGAGAGGACAAGGATCTGTGTCTCACTGGCCTACATTAAACTACCCATTATAAACCTGCACCAACTGCACAGGTGCATCAGCAGATGCTCTGTGCTGGTCGGGTCAAATGTGGTTTATCCAGCTCACAAAATCTGCCCAGCCCTCCGTGGGTCCCATGTAACTAAGCCTGGGAGTTGCTAAGCCCCTGAACAACACAGAAACATGGAGGGCATTCTGTTTGATCTTCTTAAGAGCCCTAGTCAGACCCCAAATGACAGATTCAACTAGGAACCCAAATGTCAGACACCTGACTTGCAGAGGCACTTTTTCCTTGATGTTCACACTGAAACATTTGCCCTGTAAGCTCGCTGCAAGCCTCCCCTTGCTCTCTCCTGCTTGCTCCAGCCCCCCCTGCCAAGGAAGGGACAGCACACCCAGATGCTGCACTGCAACAGGTACTGCTGGTCTTGCCTTGCTTGCGATCAGGAAGTTAAATGGCCATTTAGTATGGTCAAACCTAGCAGAAGCGCACTGGTGGTGACTGTGATACGGGTGTATCACTAATGTGCGGCTATAGCGAGCCAATACACATGCCATGGCTACCGGTATGTGTGTATACGGGCATATACACACCTGTCTTACGCCCAGATACACCGTCTCCATCAGCTGTGAACGTATGTGTGTGTGAGCATCACGCTCCCCTGCTCCTCCGGAAGGGGATGCAGGGGATCCCCGCCTCGGCTGATAGGGTCGGACACCGCACCCCACCGCATCCCCGAGCCCCACCCCGGCACTCGCCCCCGGCGGGAGAAGGGCGGGGGCCGGGGGTCCGGCTGCGGACGGCTCCGCCCAGCCCAGCCCAGCCCAGCCCAGCCCCGCTCCCATCCCCGCTGCGGCAGCGGGACCTCCGCGCCGCTCCGCGCCGCTGCGCGCCTAGCTCAGCCCCGCGCTCCGCAGGGGCCGGGCTGCGCGGGGGGCGGAGGCGTGGGCGGAGGGACGGAGGAGCAGCAGCAGGAGGAGGAGGAGGGAAAGGAAAAAGGAGGGAGAGAGAGGGAGGGGGATTTACCCCATTGTCCTCGGCAGGAGCTGGGCAGAGCCGCCGCCGCCGCTGTGCGCAGGCTCGCCCGGCCCCTCGCCCGGCGCGGAGGAGCAGCTGCCGGCGGTAAGGGGAGGCTCCGCTGCGCTCCGCGCTCCCCCCACCCTCCCTTTCCCCCCCAGCGCATCCCCGATGCCCCCGGGGCGGCGGCGGCGGCGGGCGCGGAGCTAGCGCGGGCGCGGGAGCCGCATGGCCCGCGGGGAGCGCGGCGGCAGCGCCCCGCCTCGCCGGGGCGGCCGGGGCGGCGGCGGCAGCGCGGCGGCGGCTGCGGGCATGGGGGCGCCGGGCGGCGCGGCCCTCGGCCCCGGCGCGCTGCCGCGGCGCTGAGACCCCGGACTGAGCCCCCGGCCCTGCCCGCGCGGAGGAGGAGAGGAGGAGGAGGAGGAGGAGGAAGGACCCGATGGCGAACAGCAGCGAGCTGGGGAGCAGCAGCAGCCCGCACCTGCCCAGCGCCGGCGGCCTGCTGAGCGCCTCCGGGCTAAAGCTCGCCACGCTGGGGCTGATCCTCTGCGTCAGCCTGGCCGGCAACGTGCTCTTCGCTTGGCTCATCCTCAAGGACCGGCACCTGCACCGCGCGCCCTACTACCTGCTGCTGGACCTCTGCCTGGCCGACGGGCTCCGCTCGCTCGCCTGCTTCCCCTTCGTCATGCTGTCGGTGCGCAGCGGGGCCGCCTGGCCCCACGGGCCCCTCAGCTGCAAGGTGCTGGCCTTCCTGGCCGTGCTCTTCTGCTTCCACGCCGCCTTCCTGCTCTTCTGCGTGGGGGTCACACGCTACATGGCCATCGCCCACCACCGCTTCTACGCCAAGCGCATGACGGGCTGGACCTGCCTGGCTGTGGTGTGCATGGTGTGGACCCTCTCCATGGCCATGGCCTTTCCCCCCGTCTTTGACGTGGGTACCTACAAGTTCATCCGGGAGGAGGAACAGTGCATCTTCGAGCACCGCTACGTCAAGGCCAACGACACGCTGGGCTTCATGCTCATGCTGGCGGCTGTCATCGCCGCCACCCACCTGGTCTACATCAAGCTGCTCTTCTTCATCCACGGCCACCGTAAGATGAAGCCGGCCCAGCTGGTACCGGCCATCAGCCAGAACTGGACCTTCCACGGGCCGGGAGCCACCGGCCAAGCGGCTGCGAACTGGACGGCTGGCTTTGGCAGGGGGCCCACGCCGCCCACCCTCGTGGGCATAAGGCAGGCCACCCATAGCCAGATCAAGAGGCTGCTGGTGCTGGAGGAGTTTAAGATGGAGAAAAGGCTCTGCAAGATGTTCTACATGATCACCTTGCTCTTCCTGCTGCTCTGGTCCCCCTACATTGTGGCCTGCTATCTGCGGGTCTTCATTAAGGCCAGCTCCATCCCCCAGGTGTACCTGACCACCTCCGTCTGGATGACGTTTGCCCAGGCAGGGGTCAACCCGATCCTCTGCTTCATCTTCAACAAGGAGCTCAGGGTCTGTCTCCGAGCCCACTTCCCATGCTGCCAAAGCATCCAGAGCACCCAGGGCACCATTCTTTGTGATCTCAAGAGCTTTGGGATGTAGGGGGGCTTTTCTCTCTCTAAAAAAAGAAAGATGGATATAAATTTCCATGTTTCTGCATATGAGCTCAAGAGAGCATGACCTGTGGGGGACATACTAAACCACCACCCAGCACCCAAACTTTAGGCTGTAAGAAGCTATTTTATTTATTTTTCTATATTTTGCGTATGCTCTCTTCAGAACATAACAGGTTGCTGTCTATGGGACCAGGTACTTGAGCAGAACACCCCCAAACCTTAGGCAGTAAGAAGCTGTTTTTTTCTTTGTGATTGTGTGGTTTTTAAAAACAAAACAGGGCTCCGAGTTTCTGGTCTTGCTTCTAACGTTTCTAAACATGATTCCAACAGATATGGATTAAGGCCATGACATTTTTTTTGTTTCCCTATTCCTGTCTGTTTTGATAAAGGCTTAACAATTTTACTCATGTAATATTTGATAAGGGCCAAGACAATTTTATACTAAAGTTATTTTTGATGACCTCAAGGGGTGTTGTTTTATTATTATTATTTGATTTTAAGTGAAGAACATGAAGAGGACGTTCCTAATGTGGTCAGAAGTCAGTTTTGGTGGGAGCTGTTGGGTTCATTCATTTTCAAATGGTTTGAGTATTTGAAGCCGTTAGTTATAACTTTTGCTTGACATGCAAACAGTGTAGAACTAATTTCAATTTTTCTTGTTGCACTATTCATTTGGTAATATTTCAGAACTATTTGTGAAACGTGATTTTAAAATACCAACTTTAAAAATAAGCAACTATAGCAGTTTTTAAAACCTAGATTGAAATTCATATTTTACTGCCTTTATAGGAAGTTATCTACAAACCTGGGTAATACTTGTACATTTTGACTGTTTTCTTTAATAAAATATTGAAAACCTTTACTGTATGTAATTGTTTCAGAATGGCAGCATTCTGCTTTGCTGACAAATAACTTGTGTATGTGGAAGGTTGTATGTCTTGTGTCTGAGTAGATTTCACAGCTAAGGTTATTATGGACAAGCACAATCCTTATTTGCTGTTAGATCTCAATTTAGGTGTTTATACCAATAAAAGTGACTAAAGCTATTTTTAAGAAGACTTAAATTCATGATGGGCAACAGGTTTAAATAGCACAATTCTTTGTGTCTGCTGAAACCAAATTTCTGTTGTAGCTAATTGCTTCTCTGTTAATGATAGGAAAGAGTGTGTAATTGTGGATGGCTAATTTCAGTTGGCAAAGCAGTTTTTTAACACTGTGGCTTGGTCAATACCATACTCTTTTATAAACTATATTCTTAATGGGAAGCTTACATTTATTAAGCATGGTATTTTAACCTGCTCTGTTCTACAGAAACGCCTCTGAAAGTATTTCAGCTAGTAACCTGATGGCAGGATCCTGGCCCAGCTTCTTAGCTATCTCAGAGGAAGCTGCCCCTGAGGTGCTTCCCTTTCTGATGGATCATGTAACATTTAACAAGCATGTGCTGGAGCAAGTCACACACAAAATGGCAGGGATGCAACCTCAGCTGATGTGAAGAAATCTGCATCTGCTGATTATTTCTGTAGAGAGTAGTTCAAAATTGGTAGACATCAACTGAGAAATAAGTCACTGTCCTGTGACTGTGAAGGGAGCACAAATGAGACATGGCACATCATAAGAGGGCAAAGGTGGCACCTTCAGATTGTGGCAGGGAATGAAATGAGGTGGGACTCCTGGTTTGGTTTAAGTTGTTTTCCACCCCCAGCTGGGATTTGGATGCCAGAAAGGCAACATTTCCTGCAGTGCATAAGGAGAAGGTTGCAATTTGGTTTTTTTGGTACGGTTGCAGTACCAATGCTGAAAGAACTGGGCTCAGAAATATGACCATGGATGGGTATCTTTAAAACAAAGAGAGACTTAATGATCATATCTAAAGCTTCTAAAGCATTTTGAAAATGCACCTGGGTACAGAAGGAAAGCTGTCACATACTTCAGATCACAGCAGCAGCTGGTTATCAGTGCTAATTACATTTTCAGGCTGGAATATCAGATGATAGCTTAGTGAGTCTTGGAGAGTAATGGGGTAGAGCTGTGTTACAAAGACTATGGTGTAAGGCATGGATGCTGTTGCTGGAAATTGTGTTCCAAGTATACTCTACACCCCTGATTTACTTCTAGGTCTTTTCTGCAGAGTTCTAACTTTTGGAACTTTTTTCATATCTCATATTTCCCTCAGAAGCTGCCTACATAGTAGAGGCCTAGAACTGTGATCTGTAACTCTGATCCTGCAATCTTTTTCCTAATCCTGCTGGTAACCAAGCCAATATTTTCTTTCTCTTTACTCTATTAAAACGTCTGATATTTTAGCATCCTCTCTCTCTTCCAGGCTATAAGTAGTATGGTTATGATTCTATTTAAACCACAGAGATGGGAAAATAGTTATTTTAAAACCTCCTTAAAAGCTACAAGGACCAGATTTTTCACTTCTAGAAAAAAATGAGCACAAGTTGTAGAGTCAGTCATAGATGCGGGGGATGAAAACTCACCTTTGGGTGACCTGATGGTTTTATTTAGGCTCAGCTTATCAAGCAGTGCTGCTGTATTGAATGCCAGCCTCTGTGCAGAGGCATCCCCTGGCTCAGTGATGCCCTCACGAGATGGGTGAGTTGGTTCTTATCTGGTGAAGATAATGGGTGCTTTGCAATCACCCATCAGTGGCAGCCAGATCCAGCCTTGCTACAGCACAAGCATACAAAAAAAAAAAAAATTATCTGTATACCATGTCTTTTGCTTGCACGCAGCTTCCAGGGCTGTCTCAGGATTCCTGCCCACTCAGAGGGCAAAATCAGTGCTGTTTGAAGTTAATGTTCGAAGTTAATTTTATATTTTAGGTACTTGTGATGTCAGTCAGATTATGATCCTGGCTGTGGTAGTACAAAAGAGAAGGAGCTCCAGTTGCCTTAATTCAGCGTGTAGATAGGTGTTGTACAATAGGGCTTAAATCCAAAAGATGTGAAACTAAATATCAAGGACATAGCAGAAAATTAAGGAGTGTTCAGTGCCAGCACACCAACAAACACCACTTTGCTGGTTGAGAGTGCACCAAGAAAGTATGGGAAACCAGAGGGGCTGGAGAAGCACCAGAGGGTAAACATTACTTCTGAAATCTGAGAAAATATAAGAAAGTTTCCAAAAAAATAGCACTTGCAAAGCACAGCATTAACATGTTCTCATGGCAGCCTTTAGTCTGCATATGGGGAAAGTGGGTCACAGAGATTAAATGCTTTGACCAAGATCAGAGAAGGGGTGTCGGGGAGGATGAAAACCTGCTCTGGATTAAAAAAACAAAAAGAGAGAAATAATGTTGGGGAGAATGGAATGAGCACAGGCAGAGATGGTTGCTGCTGTTGGGACTGTGAGGTGTGGCTGTAAATCCTCCATCCCACAAAAACCAGAGCGCTTTCAGTCTCACTCAGGAGTGTCACTCAGTGAGAGCTGGGCATTAATGATTACTCCCACATGAGAAGCTATTGCTGCTTGTACATGTCCTGGGCTCTCTTACATAAACTCAGATGGTTTGAACCCCTCTCCCCCATCCCCACTGACCAAGACACAAAGGTTTGGTGGGCTGCACAGCAGCAGGGCTCTCCCAGCTCTTCCATCGACCTGTGCTTCACCAGAATGTGCATTCAGTCTTCTCTCCACCCCTCCAGGCAGCTACATGAGAGTTTTCCATATTCTGGGCACCAGAATTGCTGAGTACCACAGGAAATACCAATATCATCTCCCCCAGAGATTCTTCACAGTCTGGCTCAGAGGTCACAGCATGCTGCTTCTGCATATCTGTGGTGAAGGATTGCTCCAGAAAAATCTTGATTGCTGCTGGCATCTTCACTCACTCACCAGGTATTTAACACATTCCTTACAAGCATTTCCAGTCAAAATCTTGAAGCCAGTGGAGGTTTTTAGTATAGACTTAAATGTCAGGCCAGGTTGAAAAATGAGACTGGTCTGAAATCCCAGTTAGCAGCTAGGATGATCTCTGATTTACAGCACTCACTGCCTGCAGTATGCTGGGGTGCTTGTAGCTCTGCTGTTAGATTTGGAAAGAGTTTTGCTTGGAAAGGAGCTGAAACATTCGGCCTCAGCCAAATTATGTTGTTGGGTAAAGGTCTCATTCTGTGGTCGTGCTAGAGGTGGAGGATGAGCAGGGTATGCATAGCCCACAAGCTGTCATCATTTGCTTTTCCAATACCAGGTCTGCACACAGGAGGCAAAGCTGCCTCCCAAAATGGTGTGAAGCCAGTAGCCTCGAGGAAAAGGGTAAAGGGAATTTGGCTTTGTCTGATCGCAACAGCTCTTTCCTGAGGCTCTACCTGGATGTGGTACAGCTACATCTTCAGAAGGCTGCTCTGCCATATGCTGTGGGACTGCCCTGGGACACACTGTGTGGAGCTCAGGGGAGAGCAAAGCTGGCATTTTCCCCTCTCTTCCCAGGAAAGGATGTGGCTGGACCTCTGCCACTCACCCCACACGGTTAAGCACACCACCTTGCTCTTTGGAGGCACCTGCACTTGCTCAGAATTGCCAACAAACCACCCTGAGGGAAGTGGCTCCAGACAGAGTAACAGACACATATTGGCAGAATGCAATGCTAAGTATCACTTCATTAGCTCAGGCTGCAGATTGGATCATTCTACACAGTATCATAATACCCCAGAAACCTTATTAGATAGTTATGCTGCTAATCGAAAAATTATTAGAAACATGGCAGGGGGGCTGTTTTCTAATAGAGGTTTTCTAAAGTCATGATTTTTAGCACAGCTTCCTTTGTAGTTGCTCAAAACACTGCACAGGCTATAATTAACTCTATTGTGATAGGAACCAGGAAACATTTCCCGTGCTATGATGTTCTAATGCTTCAGAATATTAAAAAATCTATGACACGTTGAAGAAATGCAGCCATCTGAGAAAGACCATCCATGAAGATGGTCTCCTAAAAGCTGGTGCTGAGTCATGTTAGGTTGGGCCTGTGCCTATGGATATCTTACCCCAAACCTCCTTTTATACTGGTGACCTCTGATGCCGTGTCATTCCTGAAGGATTTGTGTGGGGTAAATCCTTGCTCATCCATCAGCTGTAGAACTGGTGACCGGGAGCTGATTTTCCAGCTTGGCATCTGCTGTGCTCTGACTTTCCCTAGAGCTGCTGATGCTGAGTATATCCGAGCCTATTTTCACTTGGTACAAATCATTAACTGCCCCACACCTCGGTGCTTTATCCCAGGAATGATTAGTTATTCACCTTTCTAACACAGAGAACCACTGATGGCAAGAGCATTATCACGGGTGAACAATCGCTGACTACACAAGCTTTCATCACTTTAAAGTCAAGCTCAGCCTTTCATGCAAGCTGTTGCATTTCTGTATTTCTATTCATGTTTAATGACCTCAGCACTTGCACTCTGTCTTTGATCTCGAGTCATGCATGGCTGTACTATGGATGTATTTATTGGAAGGCCACCGTCTTCAGTGCCACATTTTTCTTGTCTGCCGTGACCAGGTTGATAGCACAAAGCACTTTGTGTAGGAGGCTTTCAAGTTCAAAGCTAGTCTTGCAAGGGCACAGGGAAGCTGTGAAGTCACAGCTAATTTTAGACAGTCATCATGGCATTCATAGAGTAGGCAGAAATCAAGAGATTACTCGGTGGAGAAAAAGCCCATCCTAAAGTTTCTGAATGTTATTTACTGGTATATCATAAAAAAAATAATCCTGTGTTTGTGTGAGGATGATTAACCATTGGAACAAATCATCCAGAGAAAAAAAATGGATTTTCCATCTGTGAGACGTGCAGTGTGAGCCTGCGCGCCTGCCCACGGCACACCTGCCCAGAGCCTGTGCCTGCCCAGCCAGGGTCCCTGTGCAGGGCTCTGGGGCTCAGCCCCAGCACACAGGCAAGAAAAAGAGATCAGAAACACCAGTAAACAGCACCAGAACCTCTCTGTCTCAGGGTGATTCACTCCTTCCTTCTGCTGTTTTACAACACCCATTTTATCGTAGCATATAAACAGCAGTGCTCGCTTCTCTCAGAAATTTTAGCAGAGGTAGAGCTAAAATGGCTTTGTCATTAAAGAGGGAAACACAGGAAGATTCAGAGGAAAGGCTGAAGTCTGGGTGCCTTCTGACAGTGAGAGAAGGAGGAATGATTTAGTGGAATATTACCTCAGTGCATCGAACCACTCAATCTGTCCCCATCTGTCACTGAGCACTTGCAGGAGGGTGCTGGAAAGGAAACTGTTGAGTAGCTTGATAGTCGAGTAAATCAACTGGGCTTCTTCCTTTTCCTTTCCCTCCCTCATTAGGCTTTGCACGCTCACATTACCCAGCAGGTCCCTCAGAGTGCTGTGCCAAGGGCCAGGGGACAGACCCTGGTGCCACAGGGCTGCAGTGGCCCTGGGGCACAGAGACCAGCTCTGCGTGCCCACAGGGCCAAGCTGCCCCTGGGGGCCACATCCAGCAGAGCCCAGGAGACATCTGGGTGTGGAGGAAGGCGGATGAAGAGGGAAGATGTTCAGCCAAGCTGCAGTGACTACAGGGGGACGACATGGGCACCTGAGCCAAGGAACCAGTGGCATCACTGGCAGAGGTAAAGCTGGAGCTGTGATGTGAAATCTTTGGGCTGAGCATCACCAAAGTGCAGCCCAGCAGGGCAATGAGGGAGGCTGCAGAAACTGGGCTCTGCAGGACCTGCCACAGAGCTGCTAGTGAGGATGGAGGGCTTGGCAAGGATTTTCCTCCCCAGTAGATCCTAAACTTTCAGCAGGACAGACCTTTTCTTACTGTTTGTGCAATATTTGTCTAAGTCTAAGTGCTGATGTAAACCAAATTCAAATAGTAGAAGGCTCTGTTGCAATGTGTAAAAGATTTGTTAGCAACTTTGGGGAGTTTAATGAAGGGGTGGGGAAGGGAGCTGGAATTATGACACCACCACAGTCTGGAAATTTTGCTGTTGGATTTAAAGGGGTGGGGGACCTTTCTGTCAAGGTTTCATCCACGTGAGAAAAGAAACTGGGGAGGAAAAAAACTAAAAACCTACTAATTTGACAGGATGTGGTGAAATTTTTGGAAAGAGTGAGAATGTTGGCAGCTGCCTCACCAATGCCTTTCCCTGAGCTGACCCTTCTGGTCCCATGAAAGAGGTCAGAGCTGTTTTCTGCTGCCTGGGCTCCCACGTAGCCTGGAGAAGTAAATAAAGAGTGAATCCTGCACCCTCTGGAATTAATATCAGCTTTTCTGGCTTGCAAACTCCTTGCAGCAAGAGCCACATCTGCCCGTTTGCGGTGAAAGAGCCCACAAATCTCTGCATGAAATGACATGAGTGCACTCACATGTGCAAGAGAAAAAGTAGATAAAGAAGATGCAGCCCTGCTTGCTGGGCTGGAACCAGGCCATATTTTTAGTCTGCTTCTGCACTGCATTAGTGCCTTGGGATTTACAAAGCCACATTATGCTTTAAAAGCAGATTTAATCCTTTCCGTGTGTTACGATGCTGTGGCAGAGGCACGGCACCAGAGTTTGGGAGACTTGGTGGAATTCCCAGCCTAGGAAGAGATTCACTGCCCAAGGAGGGCAGTGCAGAGCTCCACAGGGGTCCATGGCCCATCCTTGCTGTGCCATGTGCTGGGATGCAGGGCATTGCATCCCAGGCTAGCTCAGGCTGCAGTGATGCAGGTACATGCTAAGTACAGCACAGGCACTTGCTTTATATGGTCTGTGAGATTTTTAGACCTCTGGGGACAGGGACATGCCTGTAACACGCTGATATCTGGTGCCACAGTACAATGGAGCATCAGTGTGGGGTGCTCTGGGCCCTCCTGGCACACAATTCATATGCACAAAGTTTCCCAGGTTTTGCAGAGGAGAATTTCTGTCCTTTTGACATTATGTTGCCTTCATTTTCTGCCCCGCTAAGCTGCTCACACTCAGATTTTTTGGGAAAATCCTGCCACAGGGGATTTTACACCTGTCCTCTGTGGTTGTATTGCTCTTTTCTCCTCTCCTGCACACTCTGCTGTCACCCTGCATTGTGCTCTCTGTCACAAAACAAGCTGCCATCCATCCTCCTCCCTTCAGTGCACCAGGATTACTCGGATTTAGCCTTTCCCAGCCCTGATGACTGGGCAGAGTGACCCAAAGGCTGCCACCATCCTCCAAGGCAGACATGTCACAGGGGGGAACCAGCCCTGCCAAATCATTGAAACGTGTCCTACTGCACTGGCCTGGGTGTGCCTGCACTTAAGACTCTCCTTGAGAAACCACAGGTGATTTGCTGATGTGCATTAAACTCATCTCCATTCCTGTGCTCAGAATTATTGATCAGTCTAACGACTGTACCCCTGCTGGTTTGCCATTTCATATCTATGTAACAGAGAAAGGCACATTGATTTTGCTGTTATCAAAATCCTCTTGTATTTGCACATTCTATTCTCTTCCTGCAATTCTCTAATTCCTTCTGGAAAACACGTTACACATTGTCAAGATCAAATTCCTGAGACATCTTGTTTAAATCAAGGGATTCTTAGCACCTTCTGTTTCTTTTGAATATCCATCTGTGCAGAAACAACAAATCCCAGAGCTACTGGGGCAGGGGAGGCACTGGCAGGGACCTCAGTCTGGGGTCACACTTGCTGGTATCATCCTTTGCTTGGGGGATTGTGCTGATGAGGAAAATTAGCAAAGCACCTCTTGACAAGGAATGTTACGTGATCATCAAACACACTGGAGCTTTGGGGTCACAACAAGCATAATACTTCCCACACCACTGTGAACTAACAATACCAACAATAATCACTTTTCTTACCTTAAAGTGTTCTTCATTGAGGTATGCATTTTCCCATTTTATCTTCTCAAACACAATGATAACCTTTAGTCCGTTAATTTCCTTTCAGTTACTAGTTCAATAGTAAATCTGTATTTGGTTGGGGTGACTTGTCTCTTTTGTATGGATACATTCAAATTTGACTGCCCCCTTACCACACAACCAGAATAATTTAATTTTGTGTCACCTCCTCCTCAAAGCCTTGTAACACTCTTTTTTGAAGTGGCAAAGTTTTCCAGGGCTGAATTGTGGGTAGGAAGATACAGATGAAGATGGGTTTCAGCTGGGGTTGCTGGTGCTCAGCAGCAGAGCCTTCCCTGCAGTCCCCCAGGCTCACAGGTGTGTGCTGGCTCAGCCAGCTGTGCACCCTCAAACCCCAAATACCTTGCTTCCTCTTCCCTAATAAGCATGTAATCAAATTAAGGCTGCAACTCATTATATGTGATGGCACCCTTTCCTGCAAGGCCTCTCTGCTGACCCAAAATCTGGCAATAAACATGGAAATGCCTCCAGTGTGGTGGGATATCAACATTATTCTATAGCATATCTGTAATATCAATATTCATATAGTATTAAAAATTAATTCACACGTTTCTATTAATAATGAAATTACTGCAATATTAATAAAGTTAAAACACACGTTGGCACAGATCTAAGTGCACTGAATGAAGGGAAGTGCTCAAACCAGCCTCTCTCTTCACAAGCTGAGGGTATGAGGAATGAGGCTTTTCCCTTGCACCAAGGAGGTTCCAGGGCTGAACAGGGTTTCTTTTATTTTTCTCATCTAATTTCTCCAGCAGGGGCTTGTCCCCTTCCCTTCTTTTGAGGCAGGTGAGGAAGCTGTCCCTGGCCTGAGATAATTTCCAGAGTGATTCTGGGGCAAACTGAGCAGCACAGGGGACTGCAGAAAACTTTTTTTGGCAAGGTTGGCTTGAGGCTGGGCACCTTTTCTGTGGGTCATTTTGAGTCATTTGCTGTGCTCCTCATGACAAAAGCTGGCTCCAGGGAGAAGCAGAGGGGACTGCATGGCCATTCACATTTGGAAATATTTGTGGTCACTGGTTTGCCTATTATCAAAGGTAAAGGGTGCCCTCCCAGCCCCTGCAGACAGAAATTAAAGGCACTTTGCAGGTGTGCTTGACAGAGGAAATCTCCCCTAGGATGGGAGAAAATATAATTGATTAGGGCGCAGTTTAGGAAATAATGGGGATGCAAAAGCTTAATCTTCCTTCCAGAATGATTCTCTCAAATCAACTAACCTCCATTGTGAATGTCAATTAATGGAAATTAAATTACTAAAAGGGGAATCGTAATAATTATTGCCGAGTGAATATAATGGGGATGTAGGACAGTGAGGTTTTGCCTTTATCTCTCCTACATCAGCAGGGAAGGTGTAGAGAAGCCCCTCAAGGACGAGTATGGGATAATGCATCTCTCAAAGCTGTTCTATCCAAATACCCTGCCCAGGAGTGTCTGCAGGACACAGGAACTTCCACCTACTATAGATGGTGTGAACTTTGAACTCGTGTAATTGGAGCTGTTCTCATTACCCAGATAAATGCTTAATCCCACAAGTTAATTGGCACAAATTACAACTACAAAGTTGCTCTGCTCTTGTCTGATAAACTCTCCTAGGATTTCAGTTTGGCAGGTCTGAGGCAGTTGTGAGGTATAACTGTCCACTCATTTGCAATGATAAAAACCAGGGTTACTGCCTTCAGTGGAGTCACTGCTGAGTTATGCCAGCAGGAGATGAGGAGCAGGGCTACTGTTTCCTGCTATGGTCCATTTTTTGTGCTCTGATTTTAAGAAATGGAGCAAGAGCTGAGACACAGGCACATTTGGACTGCTCCTATTTTTCTTCTTGATTTTGTGTAAATGGAAGTCCATGATATTGAGCTTATTTTATGGGGACAGACATGGCCAGGAAAGCAACCCTCACAATTCAGTGTGTTCCTCCTCTGCAAATCCAGCCTTTGTGGGTGCACAGAGTGTTTGGGGAGCCCCCCTGTTTAGGGACAATGGTAGAATCAGGCTCGGGGTTTGGTTTTAAATCCAGGTTACGGGAATTTCTGCAGAGCTGACCTCAATAAATGACTTGGCCTTTCACCAGCCCTTTGGCTTAGTGTTGAGCCCCTCTGAGACTTCAGATCTAATACAGGCACTTTGTACCTGATCCCATTAATGCAAACCAGATGTAAAATTACCCTTTCGTGGCACCTCAGTCCTTTTCTCTTTTTTTTTCCTGTCACCACTTGCACAGCTGCAGTATCACCACTGCAAAGGGGGAGGCAAAATGCAGAGGACAGGAGTGGGTACCCTGGGGATGGGCTGTCTTCAGCCAGGATGATTCAATCTCTTTCAAGACTTTTCTTTCCCTAACATATACAGAATCCATGAGGATCTGGCAATAACTAATCCAATTATTCTCCTCTGTCTCCTGAAGAAGGTTGTGGAGCCCAGTAGAAGGTACCTGGTAACTCACAGGGATGTTTCTGCTCTAGGTTTTACAGGTCTGGCCTTCATACGGGGTGCTCACTTCTCCAACCCCCCATCTCCACCAGTAGCAAAGCACTGATTGTTGAAAGATGAATGACTTCACTTTTCCAGTTCCAGCATATGTTTGCATGTCTGAGAGCAAGAAACATGTGAATCTCACATAAACTATTGAAATTCCAGCTCTGGGGACTGACAAGTAAATATGAAATCACACTGTATTTCATAGAAAACCCACAAATCTTATGTTTGCTAGGCTAAAGTTGATCCTTTGAGGCATGAGCCAAGAGAAACCTCTCGTATTATTTACACCAAGATTCCTCTAAATTCTGAAACTGCAGCTTGATTGAGGAGTTCATGCTTTGTAAACTCCAAGTTTCCCAAGAAGCAGCCAGAGGCATATAATCTTTTGCTAAGCTATCCATAAGGAGCTCTGGTAGCTTGGGTGAATCAAGTGTGGGATAACAGATTACACTGAATAAAAATGAAAAACCACAATGACAAAATAATGTTATAATATTAAAATAAACCAAATCATACACTGCCATTATTCTGATACAGAATTTTTGCACAGCAAATTTGATGCATATACAAGAAGTCAGGCAGCCCATTACAATAAACTTTAGGGTTCCTTTTTTCTTTAATATAAACTACATCTTAATACATAGTTTGAGATGATCAGGTAGTTTTACACCAATTCAAGTAACAACAACTTCTCATCTTAGAATACTAAAATGACAAAATCTTTTAATGCTCTGAATACTGAAATGCTTTGGTTCCACCTGCCACTTTTTAAAAGTGTAAAAACTACATCTATTGGCTAAACCTTTACCCTAGAGGTGCGCCTAACTTACAAATAAAATTATATTAATAAAGATACGAAATGCAACTTAAATACAGTTCTTCTGGCAATTGTCATATGCTTCACACTACAGAGTAATCCAACTCTCAGTTCAATTCAGGTGTTCCAAAGTGTAGAGATGTGGCCAAATTTTTCCAAAACTGGCAATAAACTTGGATTTTTTCATTGTGGGGTTAAACTGGAACCATGAAGCCCACAAAATTATCCAGGAGTGGTCAAACCCCTGCCCTCAGAAAGAGTTTTGCTCTAGTAGATGTTGTTTGGTACCCCAAAATGAAAGCATCCTCCTCTGTGAGTCCCTTGGCCACAACAGCAGTGTCCCATCCCCAGCTGATGTTGGTGAGGCAGGAAAGTTTATGAAGGGCTTCCCCTGGAAGTATGGGGGCTTTTCTTGTCACAATAACGAGAGAAAGAAAATACTGAGTGGCTCTTTCTAGTGCAGAACAGTTCCTGCTAAAAAAAGACATCTTCTTTTCTGAAGTCTGGCAAACACCTGAACCTGCTGTGAGGAGTCCTGAGGCAGGCCAGGCCTGGGAGGCACGGACAGGTGTGGTGCATCCTCCGCCCAGAGAAGGGCACCTGGGGACAAAGCAAGGACATCAGTGACAGGGAGAACCACGTGGCTGGGGGCATGAAACGGGAGGAATGATGGGGATACGGGGAATGCTGCCCAGTTCCCTCCCTTCACAGCCAGGGCTCCCCACGAGCTGCAGCACAGAGCAGATGGCAAAGGCAGCCCTGTTGTACACCCTGGTCCAGCCATGGTTAAGAGCAGGATGTTAACAGTCATGCTGCTGTGTAAATCTACATCTGTGACACATGTTCTCCATTTACTCCTGTTTCATAAAGGAGTTTGTTGTGAAACTGCACTGGCCTTTAACATCACGTTTTGTGGTGCCACCGTGCAGGGCTTTCTGCGTGTCCCGAGTTCTGTCTTGTCACACGGCACAGAGCAGGACCTGGGAACCCAGGAATCCCGTGGTAACCAGGCTGGAAGGGACCTCTGGAGCTCACCTTGCCTGACCTCCCTTTGAGCAGGATCCTTTTCACCACAGGGCAGAGGTTTCTCATTTCATCCCACCCTCCTCCAGCCACGTTGTGCTCCAGGGAGCACATATGGAGTACATTAGACAAATTTAATTGTGCCATGACATGCACATGCACTGACACTCTTCAACAACTCGGTCACAAGCTCTGTCTCTTACAGGAGCCAAGCAGGACAGCCCAGTGGGAAATGTCTGGGAGCTGTGGTGCTGCCAGCTGGCAGCACACACTGAGCATTCCCTGGATGCAGCAAAGGAGGCACAGAGGTACAAAGCCACTGCTACCAGCCAGGCAGGCAGCCCTAATCCCCTCACTTCCAGACTTCTGTGTGGTTGAAGCCTAAAATTTTAATATTCCAAGATTTTCCTGTATTAATGTACAAATTTTGTCTTTAAGGACATCCCACACAGTCCTCTGTGCATGGTGCCAAGCACCAGCCTGACTCCAGTGACACCCTGCTGGGTGCAGGAGATGGGCAGAGGAGAGGGTCCACATCACCTGCAGTGCCCTGGGCCAGCACCAGCCATCTCAAGAGTAGCCCCAGGGCAAGGGATGTCGTGGGTTTCCCGATGCCACCCAGCACAGCCCCTCTGCTCCAGTGCAGCACACGTGCTGGGGAGTCCCCATGGGAATCACCCCTTTGGG
Organism: Acridotheres tristis; assembly: GCA_037013685.1. Lineage (NCBI taxonomy): Eukaryota > Metazoa > Chordata > Aves > Passeriformes > Sturnidae > Acridotheres > Acridotheres tristis. Next base: position 3,815,636 of record CM072899.1, on the reverse strand, counting down.
TGCCCACACAGCACTGCAGCAAAACCCAAAAGCTGAGTGAGCTCTCAGCCTTCTGACAGCTCGGGTGATTTACTCAAAACACTCCACTTGCTACAAGGAAATGTTCCTTTCAGCAGGACTGCCACACTGCCAAACCTCACCTGCCTGGCCCTGCCTGCAAACCCTGCCTCAGACCCTGCCTTTAAATTCCAGCTGGGATTGCTAATGGCATCAGTACATCACCATCTAGTTGTTGAGAAGGAAACTGGAAGGTGGAGCCCCAACTACCAGCCATCTCCTCCAGTTATCTCCTGGCTCCTCTGGATGTCCCCGAGGTGCCATGGCCATGGTGGTGCCTGCTTTTGACCTATCCTGCAGGTAAATGAAAGGTTTTGGTGATCAGGGCACCTAGCTGCTCCCTACACAAATATTTACAAGAGAGGAACCACTGAGAAACCCTCCATCCTTAAAATAACCTCATTTCATGTTCCCTAGTAAATCAATTTGCTTTGTGTTTCTCAGGAAGATCAGTGAGGTGAGGAATCAAAAATCTAAAATTAACCTCATAAAGCTTATAAAATCAATGATTAAGTCTGGGGTGGACAGGCATCTTCTCTGATTGTAATTATGCAGGCAATCAGCTTGAAATATATCAGACAGTTTAAATTATGGCCCAATAACAATAAGCTCATAAAACCCTCTAGAAGACAATTTCTCTTATCCTAATTCCTGGTAATGAAAAGAGCCCTTACAAGAAAAACCTACTACATTACATAGTAAAAATGACAATTTAGTCCCCAGTATCACAGCAAAAGTTTTAAAAAATTAACTGCAATAAAATAGAACCCTAAACTTCCTAAAACTCAGAAAATAAACTGTAGATACTGAGCTGAGAAGCCAGGGGTTGGAGTGAGAGAGGCAGCTAACTAGCTGCACATTTATGATCTGAATTTATTGCCTTATATCTTCCATTTGTGATGACTCTTGGGCTGTGCTCTTCCCTGAGGATGGCTCTGAAGACCACCAGGTTCTCAAGCTCCCTGGTAACATCCCATTCAGTCTTTTGTGTTTTAAATAAGCAGCTTTTTTTCATACTGAATAACAACTACATAATTACATAGCCTTAAATGAATGCCTTTGTAAAAATCATAGTATTAATAACACAGTGTGTCTATATATGTATATATACATATATAATTGAAATTAATAGGTAGAATAGAAACAGGGAGAGCCTATGGGGACTTTTCTCAAGTCCAAATGTGTGTCAACACCTTCTCAACACACCAGGTGTCCCAACACCAACTGGTGACATTTTCATGCTTGTGACAGGATCTTGTCCACTGCCCCTGGGGTCGGTGGCCCTTGCTGTGTTCCTGCTCACACCAGGAGGGATTGGCAGGGCTGGGCTTGGGAGCTGCTAACGCTGTTTCGGATCACGTAACAAAACAAAGCAGCAACAACAAACTAATAAGAGAACAATCTGGGAAGCGTGTAGTGCTTTCATCCTCTGATTCTCTTCAGCATAATTCTGACAGTAATGCATTTCCTCACACAGGCACCTTCATCACTGTTCCCATGCAGATGCAGATGGCTGGATATTGTAAGGAATGAGAGGTTTCCCTGTTTTTCCACCCCTTGCAGGTTTTATGCCGTGTGATGTACAGCTCAGGACATTCCCCACAGCCCCCCTGTGAGGTACTCACTCTGTGGCTCAGGGGATGGCACTCGTCTCCCAGGTTTCCCATGGGGGTGCACATCCTCAGGCTGCGGATCCAGAGGCTGACAGCACAGCACATCCCTCCTCCGCACTGCTGGTCCCGGTCACAGGCCTGCAGTTCAACACAGCGTGAAGCAAATTAAATGAATGATAAATGTAGTCCAGAAATAGGACAGACCAGGTGCTCAGGAGCTGCCTCTGGCACCCCTAAGTTATCATGGCTCATTAAGGCTGAATAATAAGATTTAAGGCTGCTTTGCAATACTTGTGTCTCCCATGGATTGTAAGGTTCAGGCTCCTGGCACGTTTTGGAGTTGAGACCAGGTTGTTTAAAGCCAGGACCTCACACGGAGCTGCTCTGGGCCAAACCCAGCACCGTCAATGATTTACAGAGCCAAGTTCTGAGCACTGATAGACCATGGCATGTGCCCCTCGTTTTCCCAGCTCCCAGACGGGTGCCTGAATGAGTTCAGGCAGGAGCAAGGACCAACCACACTAAACTTGTCACCAAAAGAGTCACCCAACCAGTTTGTGGAGAAGCTAAGATAGTATTCTTAGATAGCTAAGATCCATTAATTTAATGACTTTTAGGTAACTATTCCTTCTAACTTCATATCATGGTTGTGAGTGCCCTTGCAAGACTGCATGATAGTTTTGTTAGAGAATCCCAAGTGGAAGTGGCTAAAACAGAAGTTTAAATATAGATTCTGTGGTTGTTATCTAGAATTACACATAGCTAGAGGTTTTAAGAAAAGCTTTGCATAAGTCTCCACATCCAAAAAAAATGCAGCTGTGGTAGCATTCCTCTTCATGGGAGGCAAAAAAATATTTTAGCCACTTACCCAATACAGCTTAGATAAGCAAAAACCAAAACGCAAACTAGTGGGTATGTTTTAAAACCCACAAACCATGAAGAGCAATTGACACATTAGGGTTTGAAAACAAGTTACTGTACAGTTGCTTTCAGCTGCTTTTTAATCAAAAGCTTATATAGATTTAATGTAAAAAAAATCTCCTTTCTCCAGTGAGAAATGCCATCAGTTAAAAGTTCTGATTACATCCCGAATGTGAGCTTGATTAACTCACTGCTCTGGGTGTCTGACAGCAGCAGTGAGACCGAAGGCACTGCTCAGCACTATGTAAATGGGAAACTCATAAAAACATACGTAAATGATGATAACAGCTCTGGGGAAGGCACATATCAGAGTAAACATTTCCTTGAGGGAAAAACTCACTGATCTTACCTTGAGATTTGCATGATAAATTACTTTAGATTGTACTCACTGGGTAAATATTGCACTGACCAACAGAAGCCAGATCAAAATATTGTTTAAAGATCAGTCAGTAATTTAGGAAGAAGCTGTTGCATTAGGATCACTATTAAATAGTGTGTGTGACCCAAACAGCTTCTAAACACAGAGCACTGTGCTGCAAGTAAGCCCAAACACAGAGCATTTGCTTGTAAGACTAATATGGCCATAAAATTACGACTCCAGCCTGCCAGGTAGATAATATTCACTTTCTGACCTCTCTCTTTAAAAAAAGTAAATAAAATATATAAGCACTCTAATGATATTATTTCACCCTAGTCACGAATAAAAATGCAGGTCCAGTGATTTTGGCTGCCCCCCACACACTGGTGTCCACTGCTCAGCTGGAGTCACAGGCTCTGCTATTTCTCCCCCGTCAGCTCCTGACTCCCTTTTTTTTCTCAGTTATATATCTTAAACTCCATTCATCTCTGTGGGACTGGTCCCGGGGTGTAATACCACTCAGTTGAAAAACCTGAGTATGTTCTACCAAGCAAAGGTCTTGAATGTCCAGGCTGAACAATTTCTTCCCTAAACTCACACACACATATTTACATCTGGCAGAACTTTTAAGGCTCCCTTTCAAAAAATGTATGACAAGTTTTGAAAGTATTCAACCCAAGCGTTCCTGCCCACACCTTATCTGTAATGTGTAATTCCTGCTGCTACTCCTGAACTTCCCCAAACACCACATGAGCACCTCATTAAAACACAGTTTTCTGGAAAATCAGCCCAAGAATATGTCCCAGGTGAAATACCAGCTGCAAAGGCAACAGGTGTCAGCACAAGAACCACCACTGAAGTGAAGAAAGTTTGAAAAAAATCCTTAAATTGCAAGGGGAAAAACACCTTGCAGACTCAGAGGTTGGGGAACACCTACGTCAGCTCTCATCAGAGATTTGCCTGTTCAGCAAAAGCCAAAAATGCATCAAAGTGGTTTATGCAGAAATCCTCTGCAATAGTTAATAAAGTAACATTTTCTAGTCCTAGTCTATTTTTACTTTTTGAATCTGCCTTGTCCTTGATCTATTATTCAGTGCCTCACTATTACTTTATTTAATGGTTTAATTATGCTTTAAAGGTGTAGTCACAACTCTAATAACAGATAAACTGCTCCTCTGTTGCTGGGAATGTTTCTGCTTAAAAGAAACTTGAAATCCTCAAATATTAAAAAATTCCTTCACATTCTCTGCTCTAAGAAAAATAATCAGTCCTGGGAACTGCCCATGAGCTGTTTCATGGACTTCAGGGGTCTGGACAGGGAGTGTGGACAGCCCAGAGAAATGCACTGCTGTGCGTGCAACTTCTGATGGTTACAAAAGACACGTAAGCTCTCAAAGGAATGCAAGTGCTGAGTTATTAATCCAAAGCAAACACTTAAAAAATAATTTTACATAAAAGTGATGCAACGCTTTGGGTTAAATAACGTCTTTATGAAAAAAGAATATTTTCACAACCAGTGTAAATCTTGAGCCTATTAACAACAACAGAGACTTGTTTGCAAGGGGTGGCTATTGAGGGGGAAAAGCGGCACAGTCACAGACAAAGAAAAGAAAAGAAAGAAAACAGCGTTTTCCGAGGATTGCAATCCTGCCCTGTACCCGGAGGGGCTGGAGGAACTTGGGGTGCACAATGGGCAGGGCTATGCCCTGAGCCAGACCTTCTCAGAGCAGATATAGGGACAGCTGGGGTTCCATGGGGGGAGATAGGAGACAGCTCCAGTCCTGGAAAAGCAGCAGGAATCTCTGCACGCTCCCGGACCAGCCTGGAGACAACTCCCGCCCTGAGTCCAGACATCCCTCACCCCAAACATTGTGTCATCCCCTCACCTCAGAGACCCACAAGCCCCGGCATTGCCCACTGACACATCCTGGCATCACTCACTGCAGAGAGACCCCCCAGGCTCTGAGACCACTTAATCCAGACCGACCCGCAGCTCCGGGCATCCCTGGAGAGATGCCACGTCCGGTATCACTTATCCCAGACGGACCCCCAAGCCCTGTCACTTCTCATCACCTGGCGCTGCTTTCCCTCCCACACCCTCGTTATCACTTATCCCAGCTCGGGCCATCCGTCACCGCACTCGACACCGCTCCGTCCTGGCATCGCTGATCGCGGACAGACCCCGAGTGTCGGCAGTGCTCACCCCGAGACCAGCCGGGGGAATCCGGCACGGCACAGCGCTCCCTTCTCCCCGGGCATCCCGTGGGAAGAGAGCTCCCCTCTCTCCGGGCATCGCGCAGGGCACAGCGCTCCCTTCTCCCCGAGCATCCCGCAGGGCAGAGATCTCCCTTCTTCCCGGGCATCCCGCAGGGCAGAGTGCTCCCTTCTCTCCGGGCATCCCGTGGGAAGAGAGCTCCCTTCTCTCCGGGCATCCCGTGGGAAGAGAGCTCCCTTCTCCCCGGGCACCTCTCATCCCGGGAGGTTCCCCCAGTCCCGCTGTCACTCCCCGTAAACAAACCCCTACTCCCTCCCCCGCAGCCCCGGCCCAGCTCAGCCCTCCCGGTGCCGGTGCCGCGTCCCGCGGGTGCCGTCGGTGCCGAGCGGCGGCGCTCACCCCGGTGATGACGGCGCCGTGCCCCGCGGCCAGGAGCAGCAGCAGCAGAAGCAGCGGGAGCAGCAGGAGCGGCGGCAGCGCCGGCGGGGCTCCGCGCAGGCTCCGCATGGTGCGGGGCCGGTGCCGGTGCCGGGCCCGGCGCTCCCCGCGGGCGCGGTGCGGCGCAGCGGAGCCGGGCTCGGAGCCGGGCTCGGAGCCGGGCCGGCGTTATAAAGCCGGGGCTGAGTCACCCCCGCCCGGCAGTGTGTGTGTCCGCTGTGCGCACACACCGCGCCCAGGTGCGCGGCTGCGGGCAGAGGGGCGGGGGGGCCGCGCAGGGATGGGGCAGACGGGGCTGGCTGAGGGGACATCCCACAGCGTGTTGGAGACATCCTAAATCACGTCTTGGAGACCTGGGCTTAGGGGGTAACATCCCGCAGCAGTTCTGGGGGCACATCCCAGGGCAGTGTGGCTGAAGGATTTCCCACGGCAGGTGTGGTGGGGTCGTCCCGGGGCTGGTTGGGGTACACCCTGGAGCAGGTATGAGGATGTCCCACAGCAGATCTAGGGGTTCACCCCAAGGCTGGCTATAGACATCCCATAGCAGATCAGGGAGCAGGGAGGCATCCAACAGTAGGCTGGGAGGAAATATCCCACAACATACTGGGCACATCATGCAGCAGGTCGGGGGCAGGACACAGCAGGTCCTGAAGAGATCCTGGGGCAGGACTTAGCAGGTCCTGAGGAGATCCCACAGCAGGATGGGGGGATTCCACAGCAGGTTAGAGCACATCCCACAGCGGGGCAGTGGTAGCCCACATCCAGCATGGACCAGTGCTCGTGTTCCCTCTGCTCCCTGGCCAGCAGCAGACCCAGAGCCAATGTTGCCCCTGTTCCCTCTGTGAACAGAAACCACCTGTAGCCCTCAACCCAGCCTCTGCTGACACCTGGCAGAGCTGTGGGCATGGCTGTGAGGGGACATGCAGGTTGTGCTCATCTTGTCGGGGGCAGAGCAGCATCAAATGTACCCCACAGTCCGAGTAAGAATTGGACCAATCCCCGTTCCTGCTGGAAGCCCAGAACCCCTTTGAATTCCTGTTCTCCTGTGGTTCTCCCCTCCTTGCCACAGGCACTCCCTGCCTCTGCCAAAGCCCTCCTGGCTCCCATGGCACCCAGGGGCACAAGAAGAGAATAGTTCTGTTCTTCAGCAGGGCTGGCTCCCACCAAAGATCCATGGGAAGACACTGAGAAGAAGGAGCACTGGGAGCAGAGAGCCCCATTGCAGAAGCAGTGCCTCACTGGATCCTTCCAGCACAAATTCCAGGCCATGGTCTCACGGTCTCAGTGAGCACCTGTTTCTACATGCACACCACTGAAATTCAGCACAAACCAAGGTCTAACCACTAAAGGTGGTATCTTTGGGCACCTCCATCCCCTGTGGGAGGAGGGCATCACTAAGACACATGCAGTATTTCCTTCCCTTCTTCTCTCACTCTTTCTTCTCTATTTTCATTATTTTTCCAACCCTTTATGCTTCTTTTTGCCTTTCTTCTCCCTCCTAAATCCCTTTTCATCCCTTTTCCTGCCTCTCTGTCTCTACTTCCATCTCTCTGGGTCCTTTGTTCTACTCCCATCCTCCAGCATGTCCCGTTCTCACAAGTAGGTCTCTTTTTTCTCATATTTTCCAACTTATATTTTTGTTCCAACTGGGAAGGCTGAGCCTTTGCAGAGCCCACATTTCCCTGAGCCCCCAGCCAGGCTCGTTCCTTGGCTGAGGTGAGTCTGAGCACAGCTGAAAGGGAGCAGGAGCACACACACCGAGTGTCTGGCACACTTCAGCCCTGCTCAGGAGCTGTCCAATCGATTCCTTGGTGGCCTCCCCTCGGGGGTCAGTCTGTCTGGAGGTGTTTTCATTACAAACCTGGCCTTTTTGGGTGCTTAGGGTTATTTCAAGTACACTTAAGACAAATATGGGCTGGGTAAATAGAGCTTTACTCCGAGGATGCTGTAAAAGCAAATTGGGATAAGCCAATTTTGACGTGAAGGGATTAAAAATAACTGGGATGTATCCTTAGCTGTTGTAAACTCATGTTGCTGCCTGAAGAACTGGAAGTTTAAACCAGGTGAAGGGATTAGCTGTTAAATTCTGTTTGTATCCTAGAAACTGAAAACACATGTAAACCAGGAGTGATTATTTTCACAATCTCCACGTGCCCAGAACTTTCAAAAACAAATAATCACTTTCAGCTCTAAACCTCCTGATCCTCTAAACACACAACAGAATTGAGGAGAAATAATAAGGGAGAAGGGAAGAATTTTGGGCAGGGTTGTGTAGACTCAGTCATTTCTTGTAAAATCCATTTGACATAAAAAGTATCATTTATGAAAGGCTGTCAGTCCTGAGCCTGGAAGGGCAGCATTATACATTACAGTGGGGATACTACAGAATTACTAGAAGCCACTCTAATGTCAAAATTCTTACTACCAACTTGTGCTAAAACTGTTTTGCTATCAGAAGAGACCTTTCTCATCTCTATGGCCTTTAGACAATTACAAAATTGTAATGAAATATTAATTAATTTCACTTAAATCATTCCTGTTCTTAAAGAAAAGGTGAAAGTTGAGGAGATGACTTTCTGAACATCACTGCCATTACAATAGTTTTACTGCAAAAGTAGTAAAAATCCACAACGTGTCTTAAATGTAAATCCTCACAGTGCCCATTTCATAAATGCACCAGAGTTTCAGAAACTTTTATTTCTTTGCTCCACTTTGAAGAGTAGCCTCGTATTACTTTCCTTCATTTCAAAGGTTTTTTGCATAGCTGGGTTTTTACTGAACTAATTAATTCTGAAGTATGTGACATTTCTCTCTGTATCCTTTCAGTCTTTGCTGGTACCGGACCAAGAGCACCCTGTGGGACACCTGGGGACAGCACAGGGCAGAAACAGCTCTCCAGCCTCTTACATTATCACAGATACCATCCCCGGTCCTCCATGTAAATGCTTGTCCACTGACACACCTGATACTCCCCTGGTGTAAGGGAATCTTCCCCAGAACCTTTTTTCCTTCCATAAGGGAGCACCCAGCAGGAGGATCCAGTGCAGACACCTGTGGGCAGGGCTCCAGTGGAGCTCCAGCTTTGGCTGTGCTTGGGAAGGGTTTGGCTTCTTCCCAAGAGGGAACCCCAAAATTCCCGTTTTCAGATCGCCTACACAAATCCACTAAGCACCTTCCACCATAAAAATTCTAATATCAGGGAACATCACTCTGAATTAATCACAATACTTTGGATTTGACACAGTATGATAATGATCATACAAAGTCCTGAGTTGCTTTAAGAATTGGAGTGGAATACCTGCTTTTAGCTTTCAGTGTAGTTAGTGGGTCTCTCTGGTTCTTCTCAAAGCCTCAATTTTACTGAAGACTATCTATGAGTAGGCATTCAAATAATTGTTTAGACTATTCAAGTGATAATGCACTACAGAGTTTACAGAATTCTGAAGACTAAGAATGTGAATACATCAGCTATCTAAAAAGATAATTTTCTCATAAAAGAAATGAGAAAAAGCATGTAATGCAAGACAGGAAAATTATCTTTTTGCCCTAAAAACTCTCTTAATAATGACAGTATCTAATTTGTGTAATCTTTCACAGTGTATATCCAAAAATGGTCTTGATTCAGCAAAATGGTGAAAGTTTGCTGACTCTTATAAAGGAAGAATATATTTATTTATATCAGATACATAAAAATGTATAGTCTAGGTGTAAAGGTAAGAAAGACTTCAAATCAGTTGCCTGTAGTGCCTGAAATAGCCCACGCACACAAATCATTCAAGAATAAATTTCTAAGCTGTACCCTAAGTTGGGATGTAGTCCTTATTTCATCCAACATTTCTGCTTTAGGTCAATAATTAATGTTCAGTGGAGGCTGACAGACAAACTGCCCAAGACTCTCCTCAATCATTTGTCTTCTCTCTTGGGGTCTGTACCTGAGGCAGAATTTCTGCTGACTCTAATTTACATCCCCAGCATTTACTCAACCACCATTTATGAGGTTTTTTGGAGTTGCATATGTTTTCGTAAATGACTTCTAAGTTTTCTGCCTCTCTCTCTGATGTGGCTGGAGTTGGCCAGTGCCTTCTCAAGTTACCAGCAGCAGTCTGGCAGAGGAATGGAGGCTTCATACCTGCAGCTCTCAGTGAGACTGTAAAAGCCAGCTGGGGTCCGAGGTGTGAGTGGCTTAGCAAGTCTGGGCACCCCCGGCGTGATGCTGGCTCACATGGACAGCGGTTTGCATGATGTGGAGAAAATGAGAGGCAATTCAGGCTGTGAGAGGCAATTCTTGCACGTGGGGTTTGCCTCTGGAGACGTCCATGGGGCTGCTGCTTGCAGGAACTTGCAGCATTGGCTGAGAGGTCAGCACCTTTCTGCCCCGGGATGGGATGCAGGTGAGGAGAGCAGCAGCATCCACGCACCTCATGCTCATGCCTGGCCTCTTCTGACGTCAAATAAACTAATTTCTAAAAAGTCTAAACACAAATGCTGATTTTGGGATTAGAAGAGGCACCGTTGTCTGAATTCCTACCATTCCAATCCATAAATTTCGTTAGTAAATCCACAATGTAGAGATAAATTGTGTTTTAAACTAGCACGTATCTCAAGAGATATCAAGCACTGACTTACAACAATGAAGACAACTTCCCTCAGCAAACCACTCCAACTCTGAAAACCTCATTTCCTGGTTGAATTTCACCAATCTGGACCAGCATATGATATTAAGCCCTCTAATATCAGGAATTTTCACCTTCCATGTGTAATAAGCTGGGAACAAATTCCACAATACCTGCTTCACTCCACAGCAACATTTTTGTCACCAACAAGTGATTCTGGTAGCTCACCTCCATGACCTTTTCAACAGGTCAACAAACGCTGCAAAGTCTCTGGCATGATTTCAGGAATATTGTCATCCCCTGGGAATAGCCACTCTGTTCTATTCTTAGTTATATAATCTTGCAGACCAAGTCAGCAATTAGTGTATAAACAGAAATATAGTGAACACACTAATAAAGATGAAACAGATTGACAAAGAACTTCAGCATTAAGAAAGCATCCATAAGTGATTTTATTTCTGGGGTCAAACAAGAAATAGTTGTAATGAGCTGCTGCTGTAGCAATCTGTTCCCAGTGCTCCTGGTGTCTCATTACACTGCTTTTCAGCACTGCTGTTGTCATAGTAGTCCCTGAAGAGCCTTATGTAAGGAATAAGATGATGGTTCTGCAGTGTGTTAAAAAAGAGCATTTAGCAGACAAGTGCTAATGTTCTAGATTAGGGATTCTCACTCCCTTACTCTGCACTGGCTCATGTAATTGCATGAATCACTTTGATTGCAAGTGCAAGCTCTCCCGTCAGCTTAGAGGGATTGAAGTGGAATATTACAGAGTCTGCTCAGGAAACAGTGCTAGAATAAGGAAAAGCTGCAAACATACCACAAAAACGAACCATTTCTAGTTACTCATGTAATTTACTCCATTGATTTGCACACAGATTTTATTTAGACTTTATGTAGACGTGACTACATTGGCAAAGTCCAAGTGATTCAGCAGGAGCTGTGGATTTATGTGATGGGCAGGGACTCAATGCCTTTCTATAATTTTCAGATATGTCTTAAAAAATGTAGAGTTCCTGCCAAGAAGATACAGAATTGGTTTGGGGAGTTCACTGGGCTTTGAGGAAACATTCTTTCAGCCTTTTTTTTTTCTTGCTGATTGCTTTTGGTGGGAAACAACTTTCTCCTACATTCCAAAATGGGTCATGAGCTGTGAGCTGTGGGCAGAGGATCCTCTGATGGAGTCAGGGTCTCTCCCTGCACACCTAGCCTAGAGAGGGAGGTCATTTTTCATTGAAATGGGACTTACTGTGCCATGGGGCAAAGAGGTGGGGAGGCTTCCATGGCCACAGAAATCTACCAAACACAAGAACTGGAGAGGAGTTATTCAGGAGGGCCTCATTGTAGATCTGCTCCCATCATGGACAGGCAATTTATCCTATGCCTCAATGGGATCTGGTGAGACCAAAGCCAATCAGGTTTTGTAGGCTCATATTCAATAAACAAAACAGCCCAGCCACCTTTCCTCCCTGCCAGGCTCCTCATGGGTCCCCCTGGTCCCTTCCAGTTCTGCCTCCCCACCTCCCCAGGCACCACACAAGTCTCCTCTGTGTCCCTCCTCATGGAAACCTGTGGGAGCATTATGAATGCTGCTAATCCCTGGCTTGCCACTGTCTCCAGAGGGACCAAGAAGAGGTCATTTGTTCAGTTTTTATTTACTGTACTGGTGCCACATGGCTTCCTTAGATTGCCTGCAGGGAGCAGGGTTTTTTTCTCCTTAACACACAGTTTAGTTTCTGTTTTGGTTTTGTTGCTTTGCTTTTCCAGTCTTTGGCTGGAATGTGGTGGTGGCCAGCGAGAGGATACAGGGCAGGTTGTGCTCCTGCCCCTATTAGCATATTAGGTCTGGAAATAATTATCCTATGAGGCCATGCCCAGAGAAAAGAGTCAGTTGTCCTGAAAATTGCCAGAATTTCACCATTAAAATCCCTTCTTCTAAACCTCTGATCTGTCCCACTGTCTTCCCAAGGCCAGTGGCAGTTGTAGCTGTTCTCCTGTTCATTTGGGGTGTGTAAGGTAGGTGTTGTGTGTGTGGCAGGGTGTGGGGTGTCCCCTGCAGGGAGGGCAGTAGAGGCAGCTGGGAGCACATCTCTGTCCATCCCACTGGATGGGGCACTCCCCAGTGCTGATGTGGGACTGGCAGCTCCGTGGCCCTCCAGCCTTCCCTGATGCTCTGAACATTGGTCATCCAAGGCAGAAACAGGGAGGGCACATACACTGAGCATCTCGCCCACTTACCCATCTGCCTTGGCTTTCAGGCACCCCATGAGATTTTTAAAATTTTAATTTCCCTCCCATTTTTCTTGTTTCTGACTTTTTTCTCTCATCCCTGTACTTTGCACTGCTTCATCTGTCACTGTCATGGGAAGGTGGGTATTCCCAGCAGAGCCCATCTCAGGTGCCTCCAGGGCCTGGAGTACCACTGAGTTCCTTTTTCTCCTTCTCATCCATATGTAAGATTGCTCAGAAGGGTGAAAATTCCAGTGAAATGGCATGTTAACAAAAAGCATGCATTAACAACCCTGTGGGGATGGCTGCAAAATGCTTTCCCTCACCAGAGCCACCTCCAACACAGAAACTTCACTTACTACTCCCTTAAGGATGAACTTAGAAAATTGCAATGTCTCTGTAGTGAGTTATATTTCTAAGAATCCCAAAGCACTTAGTAAATTACATTCTCCTGACTTCCTTCAACTGTTACTGGGGTATAGCCAGAACTGGAGGTGACAACTGGCAAGTGCTTAACTTCACATGCCCTCATTAAAAATGAACTTTGGCTACACAAGAGAAAGAATCCCACCCCTGGCTTGGTACTGGTGCAGTTTGCGGTTTTCCCTTAGGATGCAGAAAATAAAGTGCTAATGTGGAGCTTAGATCTGCTTGGGCTGTTCTCAGGAAATATCATGGAGTTTTCAGCATCAGAAGAAACCAGCACCTCGGGTTTATCTTTTAGCTGGATACAGCTGACAAACAGCCATCACACGAAGGTGAGGTCACTGCCTGGGTCTGCAGCCCTGAAATCCCTTAACCAGGCTTGGCTGGGTCTGAGCAGAGGTGCACAAGCCCCAGGTCAGGGCAGGAGGCAGCAGGGAAGCCCCAGCTTTCGAGGGATGAGCGTCATCTCCTGAAAACTACCTGCTACAAACGACAAATTATCCACCTCATCCTCCTACTTCCCACTCTGTTCTCCTGCCAGCTCGCTTTTCAAGAGCCACTAGTGCAAAGGGCAGCTAATTATTCCAGGAATTCAAATTGGTTCCTTTTACTGCAAAGATCAAACAAAAGCAAACCCCCAGCAATGCGGGTTGGCTTTGGCTGCCTGCCTCAGCCGCCAGCCCAGTGCTGGGAAGATGCAGCTCATCCTCCCAACAGCTCATTGTCTGGGCAGAAGTTGCCAGAAAACAGATGGAGGGGGAATGGAGGCACAGGAGGATGAGGATGGCACAAGGCTGAGGGAAAGAAAGCAGCAGAAGGAGTGTGGTTAAAGTGTGACAGAGGTGGTTCATGCTAGACCACACAGCCCAGCCATCTCAAAAACACTTTACTGGGTGCTGGTATTGTCTTAACTCCAATTCTGGGGTAACTTTATGGCATGGCAGAGGTTTTTGGACCATGCACCCATGTGGGCTCACTTCTTCCCATCACAGACCTGCCCCATTAGCCAATGTCCCCATGCTGAGGACATGGACCTGCACCACTTCTTTTGCTGCCCAGGTTCCCAAAGAGCATTTTCCTATTCTACCAACTGTACCAAAACATCCTGGCCAGCTCAGGCACATGTGGCAGTGACATTTTCCATTCCCCCCAGAGCCAGTTTCTACTGTTGTCTCTCTCCAGTGACCAGGGTGCCACCAAGGCAGCTTTGCCTGAAGGCAACACAGTTGTGGGGAATGGCTGAATAAGACCATGACACTATTTCTTGTTGCCTTGCCAATACACTGAAGCTCAAGAGATCCATTTTAACCCTCTGCTGGGGTAATAGCAGCTGATGAAACCCTGCTAGAAACAAGGCAAGACTCACAAAACCAGGTTTTCACACGTGTGTAGAATTATCGGGATAAGTGGGGTTTTGCCTCCAGGGAGGGACTGGCTCTTTGCCTGGGAAATCTCCAGTCTCTCCCTCTAAAGGCTGAATTTCAAGTGCTATATAGCAAATCCCTTCCCAGTACTCCACTGTTTTTTGAAAATACAAAAGTAATCCCAAATGTCCAAAACACTCATGTTCCTTAGCTAGAGCCTCCTGCAAAATCTGCTGGGTCTGAAGATGACCTGCAGCCAACATCCAGGGGCTTAGTGGGGGTTAACCAACAGGCTGTTGTTCACAGAGGAATAGAATTCCTATTTTCCAGAGCACTGTTTCTTTTACATTGCTATTAATTGCAATCATGGCACATCTAATTTAGGAATTCCTTGGTGACCAAGACACTTCAGTGCCAGGACAGGAGCATGCAGCAGTGAGAAAACAGTTAAACGTGGCTGCCTAAGCTCAGTCCATTACTTGGCCTCTGGGGAACAGCACCATTTCCTAAAGTGACTCCTCCTTTCATCACTCCGTATAGGAGCTCCATGAATAAATAAGAAATAAGATTTTTTATGAGGGTCATCGCCCAGCCAGGATTATCCTGCAGTGCTGGAGGTTCAGGAGTCCCTTTTCTGAGAAGCACAGAGCCATGTGCTCAAGGTCCCACAGTGTGTGGTGCATGAACCACTGACTGCATTCAGACCTGTTGGAAGCATCAAGAGCGGAACAGGCAGGTACTGCTCCAGCTCTTTCTAAATCCAGCTCTTTCTAAACCCAGTTTCTCAACTTCCTGCAGCAAGAGAGAGTAATTGCACTCCAGATGATGAAATATTTCCTTCAGTTTACCCTAAATTCCAGCGAGTGATGTAACCACCCATCCTTTAGTTTTGCATCACCTAACACAGTAAAGAGTGTGAACAAATCAATTCTCAGTGAATCGCTTTGGTATTTCAATCCCTCAATAAAACCTTTTCTTTTTTATCTATTCAGATCCCTTTCACATCTGCCGTCAGGGTGTCCTTACATGCCTCATCCTGCCAAGGTTAATAGTCAGAGCTGGGATGGTTCCAGCTCATTTCATTGTCTTGTCTGAGATGACATTTTAAGCAGCAAGTGCTTTGTGTCTGACTGGCGTAAAGTCAAGTGCCATACCTCTCATAGCCACTGCTCATAGTGCTCAGTTAGAAGTCTGCTAAATAGCTGGTTTCTGTAATTACACTAATTGCCTAGGAGAAAAGAGAGAGGAGTGTATCCTTCATTGAAAAAAAAACACGTAAGTGTTAGTCTACGCTGACCTTTTCCTGCTGTTTCCTTCTCTGTGAATGAACACTATTAGCTGAAGCTTCCCCGTGTTTGCTCCTTGTTCTGCACTTCCTGGTTACAGCTTGGGGTGACATGGTCAGAAATCTGCATGGGTTTTTAAAAGAGGAGGTACAATTTTCATGAACATGGATTTTACTTTTTCTGAACAGAATAAGCAGGATATTCTGTTGAAAATAAGGTGAAATGGAGTAATATTCAGCTACACATATAATTTTCTTCAACTGAATACTCGTACTTGCTCAATATTAAGTACAAACTGAGGGGAACATAAAGGAAAGTGTGTGGTTTCAATAAATCAGGAACTTAAAGAAATCCCTCTGTACATTATCATCTTTATCGGCGTTTTAAACAACTTCCTCTACCAGAAAAGCTGCCCAGAATGTGGACAGAAGAGTGAACTTTGCCACAGACAAATCCTAGCTCAAGTTCAACCAGCAGCACCCAGGAATTAACTCCTCATGTCCTGGGACCTGTGGCTTTCCTTTGCCCTGGGAATGGCTATGGTTGTTTATGCTTCTGCCTCGAATCCAACATAAGCTGGAGAAGCTTTTGAGGTTTCTCTTGGCGAGGACAAATTCATCCTGACTGTCTCAGTGGCAGGACAGAGCGATCACAAACACAGCTCCCTTGGCCTTGGCATCCCCACTGCAGCTCCCAGCACACTGGGAGCTCCTGACCCTGGCTGCTATCTACCACCCCACTCTCTGCTGCACCCTGACAGCTCTCACTTAAACAGCAGGAGCCCCACAGATTTCCCTCAGATCCACAGGCCATCAAGGGACCCCTCAATAGGCAGCAGCAGGCGAAAGCCCTGGGTGCAGTGTGGGCAAGCCTTTGAAGCTGACATCACTTGGGCTGGAGGTGTTTTGAACTGCAGAGAGGAAGCTTTATGGAAAGAAAAGGCTTTTATTCTGACAGTCAAGCTTAAACCTGCCATGACTGCATGTAAAGTGCAAACTCGGAACTTAAAGAGGGGAAAAATAAAAGGGCTGGATTCAGCGGACGGTCGGGTTTGACTCCAGCTCAGCTGTCAGAGGAATAAAGCCTTTGAAAAAGAACAAACCAAATCCTCAGTTCTTTTCCCCAGCATCAGCCCTGACTGTTGCAGCTTCAAAGGCTGGGCTATGCCATGGAGGTCCCACAGGGAGAGCAGGGCTGCCCCCGCAGCTGCTCGAGCCCTTGGCATTCAGAGCCACACCACAGCTCTGTGCTCAACACCCTGGGTCACCCAGGCTGGTCCTGCTGCCCTGGCCAGGCTGCTGCCCACCCACACCTCCAAAGGAAACAGGAAGGGAGGCTCATTCCCTGGCTCTGGTGTTTCTTCTCTTCGAGGTTACTCTCATGGCAGCACTGGGTCAGTGCCACCTCTCAGAAGCTCGTTTAGGGAATGAGTGAGTAATTACCATCAGCATTGTACCTCCAGCATCTGCTCCTACACCTCCAGATACACCCTGGTGCTCCAGACATGGGGGTGAGCTCAGTGTCAGAGCTCCCTGGTGATCCAAAGGCAAAGATCTGCTCACCAAATGTGCCTGTAGAGACAGCAAACACAAAAGGCAGAGCTGGACGTCAAGGCAGAAACTAAAGCAGCTCAAAATCACTGGGCTTGTATTTGCCTTTCCAAAGGGCATAACATTTTATGTGATTCATTAAGATGAGAACCCTGAGTGTATTCATCAGGGCCTTGCTGGTATGGAAATTAATAATTTTAGGGTGCATGGCTGAGCTTTGATGGTGCCTCCCTGAGGCTGTGCCCTTGGGTGACATGAAGGAGCTTGTGCTCAGCACAGCCTGGCCAGCTCCAGCCTGGAGCAGGGCTCCCTCCAGGGCTGATGAGATAGCCAAGGGCTCTGGAATCCTGACCACAAGCTTGGCTTGTGCCATCCCAGCAGCCATCTCAGGCCTGGACACTGCTCCATGGCACAGCACCAGGAATGAGCAATCCCGAGGCATCTGTGTGCTCCCAGCTTGGCCCTTGTGGTGTTTCAGTAGTGGCCAAAGCAGTTAAATTAAAGGGAGACCATTGAACCACTGCTTGTGCTGCCATAATCTTCCACTCTGGTATTTGTGGTCTCCATCCCCATGGCTAATGCCTCTCCACGGAGGGTAGCAAGTGGGGTGGTCTGGCTGGATGAGTGGCAGAGATCAGGGATTGAGGGTGCTGGTCCTTCTGCAGGGGGGACAGCAGCAGGAACAGCTGCTCCTTTGGGACTAGGGCACATACAGGGTCTGAGCCATGGGATGCTGCACACTGGGTGTGGTACATGCACGTCTCTGCACCTCAAACCCCATACTACCCTCTCCTGATGTGGTATTTAGTCATAACTGAGAGAAATTAATCCACATTTTCAGTCCTCTAGATATTAAAAAAAAATTAAATAAAAATCTGAAATGGGTAATTTTAAGATTGCTGTATGATAAATTCAGAGAGTTGTTACTCTTATAGTTCTGCATAGCTGCAACATCTGTGAGTTATTACAGCTTTACAGCATCCTGACCCTTCAAGTGTTTGTATTTCCCATTGCATCCTTACCAGGGATAAGAGATAACTGCACTTGTCTACAAAACGCCCTGGGTAAGACAAGATCACCAGGAAAATGGCAAAAAGTAAGATGCATATTCCGTGTTGCGCTGACTTCCCTGTCACTTCTGCTCAGTTTATTAGCAGAAAACATACTTTTACTGCACTCCTGCCTTCAGATTCGATCTACTGCAGGAGGTGCACAGCCACGGAGGGGTTTTTTTCCTTTTTCTCTTCACGATGTGATACTGATCACTCTGAAAAAAGCCTCTCCCTTTGTCGGCTCGTTGGCAGTAGCGATTCTGCCCGGTGACGCAGGGACAGAGAATTGCTGCGTGTTCCCAGCGTCTCCAGCCTGACCTAATCCATCAGCTGGCCCAGCATCCATGGGACGACGTTTCTTTTGGCATGGAGAAAATCTCTGGCAAGTTTGCACGGTGAGACCTCGCAGACTTTCCACAAACATATTCCTGACGTAGCAGGAGTCGGGAGACAACGCCAAAGACCTTCACAAAGGTGGCATTAGCTTTGTTCTTCCACGCTGAAATTGAGCTTTCCTACAAATTTTTATTTTTTTTTTCACCAAAACCATCCTACCTTGGTTTTTCTGGCACAACCATCTCTCTCCAACACTAAATCTCATTATGAGTTGAAAAGAATGACGGAAACCACGAGTCTGTAAAAGGAGGAAGTGCTAAGGTTGTTGCTTCTGTTTCCAAAGCATGAAATAAGGTATTGAATAATGAGTTTTTCCTTTCAGTGCTTGAGCTCTGTGGGGATATTGCTACAGCTAATTCCTAGTCATGTATTTAACAAACTTACAAGCAAGGTCACTTGGTCACTGTCAGGTATGGGAACCCCATGAGCCCTGTGGGCAAAGAGAATTAGAAGCAAAAAAAGCACAAGACCTCTGAGTTCATCAGAAACCCAGGCAGAAAAGGCCTGTGGAATAAATGCTATAAATCCCTCATCTCTCGGGGATGGAGTGGCTGTCTGACCCAGGGCACTGCTGGTCTAACAGCATTACCTTGGGGATATTTTAGGTTTGTTTGCCCAGAGATTGCATGTGGTCTGCCAAAGAAACTGTTTCTCTCAAAGCTCAAATGGTCATCCACAAACTCCCCATAGGAGGAAATAATAACCACAAACTTTCTCGGCTTGTCACCACAGGGCTGGCCACATTACGAATGAACTTTTCCCATTCATGCTTGGATTTCACCACATGAAGAAGAAAGGGAAGAAACACTGCAAAGAGAAGGAGGCTGGAAAGAAAGAGCAAAGCAAAGTAACAGTCATTATAAACAATGATTCAGGAGATTCTTCCCAAAAGTAACACAAGCAACTCACTTAACATCCTACGTCAGAAATGGTGATTCCACGTCTGGTATTCAGGAATAAGGATCATTAAGTATTAATAACATTTGCAAATATTAAACAAAGCATTTTTCTGCAGCTGCACAGGTAAGTGAACTATCAGGGTGACATTACATTTATTAGAATCACAGAAAGGCTTGGGTTGGAAGGGACCTTAAAAATCATCTAGTTCCAACCCTCATCCTAACTCTAATTACTATCAAGCATTCTGAAAGCACTTTATCAAACTCATACCATGACACAAACCCTCCTTCAGGAAACTTTGATAGTACTAAAGAAAAAGCTGGTGAAATCAGGAAAACTGTTAAAGCTTTCTGTACCCTGGAAGGGTCTCACAAGAGGTCCCCATTCCAAATCCAGCTGAGCTGGGGGGCTGGCACTGGTTCCTGTACCCCAGCATGTGAAAAGATTTGATGAATAACATCAAAATTGATGTTGCCATTCCCCAGTTCCCTCATTTCAGCCCTGAGCAGGATGGGTGCTATCAGGGATGTGCTGGGATGTGCAACAGGGCCTGCCAGGAGCAGGATGGGGAGCAGAGCTTGGAAAGAGACAGAAACTCTGAATGTTTTTATTTTGCTCTTTAAATGTTTTTTCCTTCCTTTAACCTTACAGCCTTGAGTCCATTACTCACTCCACGTCTGAAATTGAAATTATGGGGGGGAAATAATCTTCTGTGCATTTACTTGGATTCATTATCTGTCAAGTAGTATAGAAGGAATAAATTGGGAAGGAAATTTTAAAACCTTTCTTCTGACATGAGTCACAGGAGTAAGCTATCAGAAGCCATGTCAAAGGCACTGCAGTTGGTAAGAAACATATAGCATCTTTACGATTCTTCCTTTCATAAAATCCAGACCATAAACAACAGAAACAAGGGAAGGCAAGGAATAAAATTTCATTAGAGCAAACGTGACATAAATTTAATAATAAATATTAGCTGTTATCTGGGAAAATATGAAAAGCCATTTTCAAAATCATTAGCTCTAATCACAAATGAATTTTGCAGCTTCTTTTCCATTTTGTACCTCTGTAATGAACTCAGATAAATTCAAGGGACTACATGTTAAATAAAGAGATAGAAGGGTCTAATTTGCTGCTTCATTAAACCAGCTTATTTCTGGAACATCTTGCGTGTTGCTCTGAATTTCCCATCTCTGAAAGGTGGAGACAATGAACTATCTGTCTCTAATGTAGTGTGGCACACAATTAGGGATTCAAAAGGATGTGAATCTCTTTCCATCAGAGATACATGCAGCGATTATTATTTTATTACCAAATACTGTCAGCGTTACGGATTTCCAACAGCTACCCTGACACCTGACATGCATGTTAAATTTGCACAAAGCGTTGCAAGAAAAAGTCAGATGCAACACATTTATGCCACATTATTCTTTCTTTCATAAGTCTCCAGTAGCCCTGGAATGGTTAAATTTTCCTGCAGTGAAGATTTGCAGCTGGACAGGATAGTTAGAGGATGACCTGCCTGTTTGGATGTATTTTAAACATGGTGATACAGCACAAGCTCAAGTTTACAAACTCTGCTCACAAATCTAGAGAGCATTTAAGAACTTATCTGAACCACCTCACTGAACTTACACATGTGGATCTGAGACACTGGACTGCTTGGGGATGAATTCCACTAAAGTTCTCTCAGATTTAGCTGATTTTTTTTTCAAAACACACACTAACACAAAAGTTCCGTAGCCTCCACTTGGCTCTAGACAAGTGAATTTGCAGGAGAAAGATGTTTGAAGCAGTCTTGGAAACATAAAAAGTCTCAAAAAGGCTTTGACCTCATAGAGAAACACCGATGTCTCTTAAGATGCAGTATCAGCTTGGGATTTACCTGCAAAACCAGAATATATATAGCTATTCACAGGAGAAACTCTCTTGGTAATAAGAGCAACACTGGAAGGAAATGATTTAGGCACTTAGGGTCATGTTTGCCTTCACATATATATGATCAGGATTACCACTTATGTACCACGGGTCTGAGAAATTTCCAACCACTGAACAGCCCTGGATTTCATCCTCCTCTTTCTGCCTTTCTCAGCACAAGATGATGGGTTTGGAGCAACCTGGTCTAGTGGAAGATGTCCCTGCCCATGGTAGGGGGGTTGGAACTAGAAGAGCCCAAACCATTCTATGTTTCTGTGATTCTCATGAAAAACAAAGTTCTCAGCAACTTGCAGGATCCTAACTGCCATGCCAGAACAAAGCAAAGCAAGAGCTGTAATGCACTTTGTAACTATGGGAGAAAAAAGGAAAGAAAGTAACTCCCCAAAACACTGGACTTGAAAATTCAAACTCTCAAGTCAGAACATTCAAAATCACGGTCCCCACAGCACCCATAACTCACCTCCTTGCACATATGTCACACATGCTACTGGCTATGAGGTTATATTTATGTCTTGCTCTTTCTCTGCCAGGAGCAGAGTTATGGCTACTGGGGGAACTATAAGTTTGATTTTCCTGACTTCTGTGTATTGAATCTTCAAGAAAGGAAGAAAACCCAACCTGCTTGTTTGGATGGTAGCAAATATGTCTCTGACTTTATTTCCACTTCCTTTTCTGTTCTTCTGCCTCTTCACCGCCAGTTAAAACTGTGGACTTGACCCACATGAAGAGGAATAGTTGTTTAAAAGAAGCAACCTGTGCCTTCTTCAGGAAAATTCTTGACTGAAAGGATTGGAACATGCTGCCCAGGTCAGTCACTGTCCCTGGAGGGATGTTAAAATTGTGTAGATGTGACACTGAGGGACATGGTTTACTGATGAACAGGGCACTGCTGGGGTAACAGCTGGATTCGATGGTCTTAGAGGTCTTTTCCAACCTGAAGGATTCTATGATTCTTTGGAAGAGGCAAAATCTTCCCATACAGTTCCAGTCCTTACAGGACCAGGTTGGGGAGGCTGCATTAAAAACACTGAAGCCTTCTAAGTTCTCATTACTGAACTATTGCTTGCAGCAACCTTTTAAAATAAACTCTACCACTTTCTTGTGGGTGACTGGCAACAATGTCTAAACTATCCCTGTCTGGAACTGCTTACAACATCAGTTCAAAGTTTATCAAAATGCAACTGGAGCAACCCAGAACCCCTATTTCAGAGCCATTTACCAGCACTCATTGCACAGTGACAATTGAGAGGTGAGAAACACTTAATTTTCCTCTTCTGTTTGCAGTGGCAGTAGCTGTTAAGTGGCCTTTTTGCTGGAAATAGTATTTGGGAGATTGGCACATACTTTCAAAAAAAATTACAAACAAAATTTCTCCTGTTTCTCTGCTGAAAGTTATGAAGTAATGCCTGTTGCAGTGGCTCAGAGGTGGTTACAGGGAAAGGGTCTTTGCAAAGGCTTTGGGATGGTTCCCAATGACTTTGATAACCCCTGGATTAAGTTTTAAATCCCTTTGCCTGTTTCACTTCCCTGCTGCCTCCTTGGCAGTCCCAGTTTCCTGCTGACACCCACCACAGGCAGTAGCAGCAGGTAAAGAAATCCCTGTGTCCAGGCACTGGTCACAGCTAACTGGGACAGACAATAAAGAAATAAGCAGCACTAACAAAATGAATACTCAGCATTTTGATGCTCAGCAGAGCAGTGCTGTGATGGTTCAGCTCTGCAAGGCAGATGATGCTCCTCATTCCCTTTGGTCATTTATTTACAGGAGGAAAAAAAAAAAAGAGAATTAGCCTGGATCCTGTTGCTGCTGTGTCTCTATGCTGTGATACTTTCTTATGGAAGCCCTACCGATTAAAAAATGCTTTTGATTTGATTTCCTGGAACATTTTGTTGTTTTCAACTCCAGTATGGGTTTATTTCAGACATATTTCTGAAGCTTTCAACAGACGAAGATGCAAGGAAATATATTGCATTTGGGAAAACCATACAAATGGTAAATGTCTTTTCAAATAAGTTATAATGATATTTCAAGGGCAGTTTAGACCTATTCAAATTGCATATTCTCATCACCATTCTTAGCAACAGACGTAAGTCCTTCAATCTCCATATAGTTTTGTTACTCTCTTTCCACAATTTTCAATTTCCTTACAACTATTCAGCTGATTTATTATTTCCCTCCTGTATTTTAAATGCATTGTAACCCCATACATTTGTTTCATTTTCTCAGCTTCAGTACTCAAGGTCGTTAAAACCCCCAAAATATCCTTTGCTTATATCACAACTTTAAATGTGCTCTTTCTTGTCCAGTGGCTTGTTACGTAATTACTAGTGGTGATATCGTCCTGTTTTTATATTTTTATGATTAAAGAGATAAAAATGAACTCAACTGAATAAAGTGTAGGAAGCTACTTGAAATATCTGTGGCAATTCTGCTGCTGCCCCAGTTGCAGAGGTGACAGAGAGATGCAGAATTAATCTTTCTCGGTGTGTGGCTTGAAAGTTAACTGAGAAGAAATAAATTATATAGTATTAACATCTGACCCTTCTGATTAAGTGCTGCTTAAACATGCAGCAAATTTTAAATCGATTGCATTGTAGAGAGAGGCAAAGTGCATGCCAGCCCAGACACTCAAATCTGCCTTAAATGTCCTGCCAACCATGTCTCAAGATCACACCTCAATGCCTCTGTGGGTAACACTTGGTTGGACACCATCCCTTTGGTCCTGTGCCTGGCTGGGAGCTGCTCACCCTCCACACATCAAGGCAGCCCCACAGGTTCCCAACATGCAAGGACACAACCCTGGCCAGTTTTGCATTTGAGAAAATGCAAATCCACGGTTCAGCCAAACCTCCAAACCCTATGGTGGAGGGAAGAAATTGGTGTGAGCACACTGCAGCTCATGGGAATACACCATGTGTGGGAATTCAGTCTCCCAGCTGTGCTGGGAGGTCAGGGAAGGCTGAAGAAGGTGCAGGGAAGGTCTGTGTGAGCAGAGCTGAGTGCAGGGGGTGGCAGGAGGTTTCTGCAGGGAGCTGGGGCTGAGACACCCATCAGGTGCTGGCAGGGCTGTGCTGATGGAGCACGGGGTGATGGCTGTGCCTGCTGCCATATGGGGCTGTCAGCACTGCTCACAGAACAGCAGCACGGAGCTGCAGGGCTGCAAGGGACCTGCAGAGCCCAGGCAGCCAGTGCCCTGCCCCAGAGCATCATCAGGCCCTGGCAGACCCACCCTGACAGCTGATTTCTAACAGATTGCTCCTGCCTCCTCTCCAGATCACCTGTTCAACAAACCCTGCCTCCACCACCACAGGACTTTCTGACTGCTCATCCACATCCTCCCTGCCAGCCCTTTGCCAGCTCCTTGCCAAGCCTGAGGAGCACTGGCTCCTCTGCAGAGAAATTCTGATGTAGGCACACGGGGAAACAATGATGCACAACACTGCAGTCGTGGTTTTTATCTCTGTGTTCCTTAGTAACTCACTCTGTGTGCTGGAAAAAACAGCACAATGTCTGAGCCCCGAAATTGCTGAAGAGAGCAGTGCAAAGACTATGGGCAAGGGGCATTGGAGCCGACCAAGTTCACGGCCAGATCGCCTCAAGGGCTCTTGGAGCTCCTCACTTCACTGTTCTGCTCCCAGCCCCTTTGCTCCAGGTGTAAATCCAGTGATGGAAAAAGAGGGGACAGTGTCCTTCCGGAGCTGTCCTCACCGAGGCTGAGATCACTGCCCTTTGTCCCGCTGCTGGCTGCAGGAGGTGTCAGTGCGGGACATGCCAGCCTCCTGCAGCGTGTTTACTGCCTGGATGAACCCAGGAGCTCAGACAAGACAGGAAAGGATCTGCTTTCATTCCCGGTAACCCGGGCCCTCCCCTTGAATCACGGCCTTGGCTTGAAAACACAAGGTTTATGTAAACATATAGCTTGTTTTCAATCCGAAGCTGCAATTCCTTCTTCTCTACTAAAAGGTTATGAGGTTTTTTTTTTCCATGTGACTGCCAGGCTTGGAAACTGCCTGGCGCAGGCACGGCCAGTGGGATGGGATGGGGACAATGAAATAAAACGCATCGCGGGTAGAAATCCCCCAACCTGTGCCGCCGTGGGTCTCGGATCCCGTGGCTCTGGTGTTTCACAGTCCTGCACGCCCGGGAGATGCTCCTGGTGCTGCCCGCAGCCACAGCCCCGGGGAGCCGCGGCTGGAGGGGAGCCAGAGGATGAGGAGCAGCTTCTTCAAAGCTCGTGTTCAGCTTATGAAAACAAAGGAGAGGAAGAGAAAACCTCTACCATTACTCAGTCCCAGGGCAGCCGCCGCGGGGGTGCTGGTTCACACAGGGAGTGCAGCCGGAGCATCCCGGCATGAGCAGCTGCGGGCTCTGAGTCACACCTGCGGGCGGGGACCGCTGTGTCACCGGGGCTCCCTGTCACCTGGCCACCGTCCCGGGGCTCCCTGTCACCCCTGGCCACCGTCCCGGGGCTCCCTGTCACCGCTGACCACTGTCCCGTGGCTCCCTGTCACCCCTGGCCACCGTCCCGGGGCTCCCTGTCACCACTGACCACCGTCCCGTGGCTCCCTGTCACCCCTGGCTCCTGTCCCGTGGCTGCCCTGGCCATCTGCATCACTCCAGGTGCCGTAGCCGTGCTGGCTCCTGGCCCATCCAGCACTGAATGGAGCCAGCCTTTGGCCAGCCTGACACTTCCCTCAGCAGAGTCACAGCAAGTTGTCCCAGCAAGTTCCCAGCTTTCCCCCCTCAAGCAGAACCTGCTTTAGCACTGCTGGGGCTCCTGCTCTACCTCCAGCAGCTCCATGCCACCTCCCACTGCTCCTCACTGTTCCAGAGTCTTCTTACACATTTTATCCCTACAAAATAGACTTTGCTTCACTTTTGCTGGGAGTTACAGTGAAATACACAGACTTATTTGCTCATTCAGCTGAGGCTGATGGGAAAAGGTGCCCACAGCTGTCCCTGAGTCAAGTACCTCAATCCTTCACTCTTCCATAACTGGTTTTCCTGGGAGACTACAGCGACCTCCTTGGCAGCTTCCCTGCTTCACACCCCTCACCCTCCCCACATGGAGTGGTTTTAAAAGCAGAATTTAAGTAAAGAAAACAACCCCAAACCTGGCACACAAACGCGCGACCTCCCTCACATCGCCCTTCTACAAAAGCAAGCAAATTTTGCACCAAGTCACTCATTCCCATCAGGGAAAAAGAAGCCACTGGTGCATCTGCTCTCCAGGCACGACCCCTTCAAGCTGGCGCTGCCATCCTCAGGGATCTGCTAATTTCACGTTCCCTAACAAGGGCTGCAGACCCACACTGCTGACTTGCTCTATGCTATCACAACCATTAAAACACTCATTAGAGAAATTCTCCTCTTGCTCTTTGGCCTTTGGAGCTCATTTGAGTCCCTGAGTAGCTGGTCAGGCTCTTGGAAGAGTATTCTTAAGAAAATAACATCTGATGATAAATTTACAGCTCCAGTAACTGCATATTAAGTGCATTTTACTCCAGCTAGTCCTGTGTCACAAGTTGACAGTACAGACCGGTGGCAAACGAGTATGAAATATTCATGAAGTTATCAATGGGACCAAGATATGTGGTTAATGATGCTGCTGAGCAGTTCCTCTGGCTCTGAATGCCCGGTGCTGACTGGCTCGTTAGGGTGGCTGTGATTTGCCCGTGCCTTTGTGGCAGTGTTTGCTGCTACCACTGACACACCACCACGCTCCTGGACCAACTCCATCTTAATTAGCTCTGCTGCCACTGGAATTAGGCAACATGTTGGAGGAGTCACTTAAATTAACTTCTGACTCTTCCTCAGACAGAGGGGACCTCGGTAGCCATGCCTGCCTATTACGTTTGTTTAATCATTCTTTAAAGGACTGTCACAATGTGCTGTACTGTCTGGGTGATTCAGAGATGTGACCTTGGCTCTGGTGCTGGGTTCTGAAAATGAATGTGTTTCTTAGAAGGTATCTGAGCTTTGCCAGGCAAGCAAACACAGCACAGAGCTTTCCAGGTAGCCGGGTCCTGCTGGCTGGTGCAGCTCGTGTCCCAAAATAGGACCTGCTTTGGAATTAGCATCACACCCCGCCCCCAGTGCCCACTGCTGACCCTGGTGATGAGGTTGGGGTTCATGGTGGTCTGTGCTGTTTGGGTCCCTCCCGTGGCACAGGCTGGACACTCTAGTCCATACACAGAGCCCTGCTGATGGGTTTTGATTGAATGAGCACAACAAGAACCGACAGGAACCCCTCGTGCACCCCTGACCGTGCTAAGCTTGCTTAGGAAGCTTGCACCAGCCTGTGGCTGATGTTTGACACTCCAAAGACAGAGGGTCAGTGTTCTCTGTGGCACCTTCCAGCCAGGGGCTGTTACAGAGGGAGAGACTGTAGAGCTGAAGTGTACCCATACCACAGCTGCATGTGAGAGGGGCTACGTCACTGCCTGCCTAAAGCTGCAGTGTCCTACAGGCTGCAGGATAGCTGGAAGAAGCCCAAATGCTACAGGACGGAACATTCTGGAGTAGTTCAGCCCAGATTCTGGAAGGGAAAACCTTAAGGCATTTCTACAAACACTAGCAATGACAAAAGGGGCTGGGACGAGGCTGTTTGGTACCTGGAGGTCACGGTGCTGCAGAGCTGGCTCTGTCACACCTTCAGTGCCATCAGCCAGAGCTTTTGCCTGCTGCAGGAATGTTCCCCAACCCACGACAGGAACAGCACCTGCTGAGGATCCTCTCACCCAGCCCTTGCTTTAGTTTGAGTCCAGAACCACAAAGAGCTCCAGTCATACCCTTGTATTTGGGTGCAGGAGCAGGTCTGAAAACCTGAACTGATGCTTAGTCAAGAGACTTTTCAGAGCCCATCTAGTCGACTTTATGTGAAGCTGTGAGCAGAAAGTGCTCTTAGTTTCCAGGGTTTAAAAAAAAAAAAAAGGTTCACATTGCTTCCTCCCTGGAGGTTTGCTTTCAAGTTTCAGCTTCAAACAAGCCCAGATTTCAAAGTTCCAGCACACACACTGCTCTACATGCAGACCACGCAGGTTAAGGATTTCCCTGCAGCTTCCCACGGTGCACAGCCCCTGCTGCTCCCTGCCTAGTGTACTGCACAGCTTAATTGTGACAGAAAAAAACCCACATCACTGGCAGGACCCGAGCTGTGCATTGGTTTGGGGACGTTTTCATCATTTCCCTCAAGATGTTCTGTAAGATACCAGCAACATTGTTCTTTTCTGAAGTGAGAACATCTTTCTGATAGGACTAATTGCAGTTTTCCTGAAACTCACAGCAAGGAGAAACAAAAAATTCTTCCACCATGCCTCGTCCTACTGCAGGTTTACTTTAGTGCCAGCACTGGTGCTAATTTAATTCCTTAACTCTAACTTTTAAAGGCAGGCTTAATCTGCCATACTGTGGCCTCTCTGTTGTAAGTCATCTTCTCTTGTTCCAAGCAATTTAGTCCCTGATGCAGCGAGGCACTTAAGTCAGTGCTTAAGTGACATCTAATTCAATGCATGGGATCTTAGCTCTGGCAGAGTCAGAGTTACAACACTATAAAACAACACTATAAAATCCTTCAGCAGCGAGGACAGGGCTCTGTGTGACGTGGTGGGGTACAGGATGTCTCTGGGTCATGGTCCTGCTGACGTGGAGCTGCCCTGCTGAGCTCTCTGGTGTTGTGGGGAATTAGGGGCAATGGTGTCTCCCAGCTGCAAGTGCTCTGGAACGAGTTTATCAAACCAGAGGGGGTTTGGAGGCCACGCTCCCAGCCCTTGCTGGGTGTTTTTTTACAATGAACATTATTCACATGGAAATAGCCATGGTTTGGCATTCATTCCCTAGCCCATGCTAAGATCTCCTGCTGTTTCTGTGCTGATCCCTGAGTGTTGTCCCTCTCTGTGAAGCCAGATCAGTGTCACTGCCCACAGTCCCACAGGCCCCACCACTCTCCTTCCATGGCTCCAGGAACACTGTTGGCATTCCTGTGCAAGCTGCCTGCTCTCCAAAGGGAAGGAGCAGCCAGCCCCTGCACAATAGTGCACAAATAAGGACATGATTAAACCATACTGGATGCTGAGAGGCAAACTACTGCACTATGATGTTCAAAAAGCCAGAATAATGTGATGGTTATAAAGACAGACAGCTCAGGCAAAGCTTGCCTAGAGCACAGAATGATTGTCAGGATGGGCAAAAATGTAGAAAATCATGTGAGTGTGTAAGCTGCCAAAGCCAATTAATCCAAAGAACATTTTGCAACCATTAGGCTTCTATTACTGTGCATGCATTGTAATTACTATGGTCTGCACGGATATGATTGCAGATCTTTAATGATACCAAGGTTCTATTTGAACTTTAATTATTTTCATTTAATTTGTTTGCGTTTAATTGTTGTAGCACCTAAAGTTGGAAAAAGTGACTTATTTTTTAATTTGTCATTTCGAGTGCTGCTGTACCCAGATCATCCTAGCAACCAAGAAGAGGAGTCTGGAAGGGCTGCTCAGGAGGAAGGGATGCTGTGGTGTTTCCCTGTCTTGTGCTACTTTACAGGCAACTCATGCTGTTAATATCAGAGCCTGGAAAATAGCAGGAACATGGTGATCAAGGAAACTTCTGCTGATAAAAAAGTACAGAGAGCACTTTTCTAGGCAGCTTTGACTGAATCATCATCCTCTATGTCAGGGTTGAACAACCAGAGAAATAAAGATTGGATAATAAAGGAACCCAAACCTCACAGTCAGGACTGGATCCACATTTTGTTGTTGGCTTAAATCAGTGTTGCAACATCCTGAACTGTGAGAAATATCATATAGGATAAATCTGAGATTTCAGCTTGGCTGTTTGGACTTATCCTCTGCACAAAGATAAACAACATGAATTTATGTCACTTTCAGCTCTTGATTGGTGTCCTCCCTGTTAAAGAACACAAAATCTATTTTATCAAAATTAGAAAATGAGAAGATGATATTTCTCATCTTAGTGTATGGCTGACCTGAGGAAGGTGCAACAACTATTTGTCATTTTTAGGGAAATTAAATGAGTGATGAGTTATTAAATGAATTCATTCAATCCAGTGAAGATTCTTTTATGTCTTCTCTCCATGTGGTTAAAACTACTGTGAAATGCTGCTAGTAAGAAAAAGATGACACAGGGAAAAGTAGCTCAATCTCTAGCAAAAGAGTTTAAGACAAAAACCTCACTGGTTTGCCACCAGTTGAAGCATCTTAAACTTCTGAAATTGAGTCTCAAGTCTGTGAGTTGCCCATCAGATCTCAATGCCTATGGAGGTGACATCCCTGTACAGTGCTCACTTTCCTGGACAAGAAATGCTGATCATGCCAGTCCTTTGAGGAGTTGTGCTGGACCAAAAGGACATAAAATGATAGAATGACGATAGAATGGTTTGGGCTGGAAGGGACTTTAAAGATAATTTCCTTCCAACACCCCCACCCTGGGAAAGGACATCTTGCACTAGACCTACGAAAGAAATATCCTAATTTTGTGACTTAAAAAATACAATAAAACCTAAAACAATAAACTCAAGATATAGCAGAATTGCTACTAGAAACACTCACCTCAGGGCATTTGCCTAGCCTGGCCTTTTTGAAGTCTCAAAGCCTTTAAAGAGATGGATGGCTTTAGACAAGCCATTAACTGCTAATCTTACTCCTTTTGGGGGGAGAATGAACTGTTAGTTACACTTTCTTTTGCTTCTTCACCCAAATGTAATTTTAAGTGTCTGAATTCTATGATTGCCTGGGACTTTGGACGAGTGGGACAGAGGAACCCCATTCAAAGCAGTCTGCCCTGCCTCCCTGCTGACATTTACCAGCTCCACTGGCTCTGTGAGAGCAGCAAAAAAGAGAGGCAAGAGGGCAAAGGAAAGACAGTGAGGAAGACACCTGGTCCTAGCAGTGAGCACTGCAAACAGGCAGGGACAGCTCTCCCAGTCAGGAGATAAACAGCCAAAGAAATCCCCTTCTTGCAGGTCTGTGTTTGTTGCCCTGTTTGTTTTGTTTCAGAGTCTAATGAGAGAACCTCTGATCTCTCTGCTTCATCTGCACACAGGCAGCTGAAGGTTTTCAACCTGATATTCAAGAATAAGCAGCTCCTGAGGCAGCACGAGTAGGGGCAGCACCTGAGTGGTTTTTTTTTAATGTCTGCTTTGTTTAGGAATAGCAGAGAGATTTGTGACTGACAAAACTTGCATCACTGTCACCCATCTTCCTCGCAGACCAGCCCTGACTTAAATCCTGTAAAACAAAGTAAAACCTGAGCTTCTCCCTCCCTCCAGCCCTGACAGTGTGGGCTTTGCTCCCATTTCCTTTTCCCAGTTCTGTATAAAACATGCAAAAACATTACAGGCAGTCCTGTAAGCACAAACCCTCTGCCCTGCACAGCCCATGCCCACCATGCTATGGGTATTTACAGCCCAGCCCATTCCCCAGCCATACAACTCAGGCTGAAGCTCAATCCCTGAGCAATACATCCTCGTGACTAATAGAAACAATCAGTTCAGACGAAGGCTCACAGGTATTTAAACAAGTTAAAAGTGTTTCAGCAGCCTGATTAAAACAAGTGGGCCAATATCCAAACACCATTTTCTCCCTGGCCAGCCTTAGTGAATCGAGAGTGGTTGTAATGTTATTAATTACTATTACAAGTCCTGTAGCAGCATTATGGAGACAGAGCACAAAGATCGCGTTACAAGTGGGATGGACATCTCTGAAGCGATCAGAAAGCCGATGAATGCTCATGGGAGAACCCCTTTAAGCTATTAGTTATTTAAGCAATTTACAAGAAGAGGGATTGAGTTGTGCTGGGAAGGAGTGAGTGTGTCCCAGCCCCTCGCCATGCAGAGAGCTTTCCTGGTCTGTCTACATCAAAGGCTCGTAGCTGCACCTCCTACTCATTTGATCTTAATTCAGCTTAAAAAAGCTCTGCTTCATGCGTTTCTAGGTATGACTTAGACATGAAACATGATGTGATGGGTCTTTGATGAATAAGGGAACATGGGCTGGGAGTCATCTGTGCCAGGAAGATTTGATCTGATTTTGGGAAAGAGGTGAACACGTAGCCATACACGCACATACATGCAGCTATAAATAAAGCAGGAGATCTTTGCAGGGGAAACAGGAGCCCAAAGCCACTCCCTTGATTCAATTCATTGTTCCAGCTTATCTCTGTAATTTTATCAGCCTAAAAATATCCACACAGCCAGCGTTCTCTATGCAAATCATCCTAATTTGAAGGGAAACACAGGGCAGCAGTAGGAGCCATGGCAAGAGCATGGGGTGAGGCCAGACTCAGCCCTTGCTCCTGAGCAGTGGCTGGTGGAGGCACCACAGAGAGCAGCCCAGGCTTCCAAAAACCTCCTGGTCTGTCCCCCACCCACTTCCCACAGTCCCTCAGCAGCCTCCCAAGCAGAGCCTGCAGAAACCTGCCAATAGGTCCTGTGAGACACGTTAAATACTTTAACTGTCCTGGGAGACTTCTCAGTCACTAACATGTGCTGGAATGAAATAAAGGGTTTTTCCAGTGGTGTCTGAAAGGCAGATGGGCTGGCAGCAGGCAGGCAGTGTGGTGGGGGCAGAACACTGAGAACAACCCCAATTTTGGGGTGCAATGCTACCCCGGATCGCCTTCAGGTCCTGGGACATGTAACTGCCCTGTCCCCACCCTGCCTGCAGGGTGATTTCTCCCTCTTAATTTTCTTCTGAGATGGATAATTAATATTTCAATACAAACAGTTAATTACTTGAGGATGTTTTTCAGCTCCTTCACTGACCATGTGTCCTGGGTCAGTGTTTGCTCGTGGGTCTCTGATGTGTAGCTCTCAGAACAGTGATAACAAATGATGATAAAGTCTTGGTCTTCCAGGGAAGAAACTACCAAAGGAGGAACATCACCAGTGGTTTCTAACTAAAAAGCAGCAAAATTTTCTTCTGTGTCTTTTGAAGCAGGGTGGCCATGTCAGGGAGTGCCCAAACCACAGAACACAGAAGTCAAGGTGAGAGAAGAGATTTGGAAGGCATCAAACCTTAAAGGATGCAGACACAAGAGATTTCCAGGGGCTCAGATAGCTGAGCAGAGAAAAAAGCTATGCTTTTATAGCAGAGACACGATGCTTAACAGATGGGTCAGCTCAAGAGGTCCCTGTACACAAGGAGAGGGAGATTATAATTCAGAGGAGAAAATACACCAGGGACAGGAGATCCAGCCACTGAGGAGGTTCAAAGGCCTCTGGCTGGCACCATTTGTTTGGTGTTTGTTCAAAAGACATCCCAGCAGTGCTTACAAAGCTTCCTAAACCACCATGGAGCAAAGCTCAGCCCAACTGGACTCAAAAACACCCTTCTCAAAGGGCTGCTCAGATTTTTTTTTAATGACAAGAGTTTAAGCAAACCAAGACAGATATTTCTCCATTCAGTGCCGTGTGTTGAAGCAGGGCACTGTGGATGTGCTGTTCTCAGCACACTGATCCCCATCTGTTCCACCCTAGCACAGAGTGGGCATCTCCCCAGACATTGCTGCTAACAGAATGGTAAGAGCCAGAAATCTGTTTGGGTTTTTTTTTACAATAAACAGGTTCTGAATTACGTCAGTGGGTTAAAAAGGCATCATTTTCACTCTGAATGCCTGACCCAAACCCTGCTGACATCCACACAAGTCTTTTAGAGACTTCAGTAGGCAGTGGGTCAAGCCTGAAGAGAGCACCACGCACTGAGCTGTCTAAAATCAAGACAAACTCAATCAACTTTGTGAAATAACAAGATTTACATCACTGCAGCCTCCATAACCCCTGCTAATGTCAGAGTTCAGGCTCTGAGGAACCAAATATTAAAGGCTTCTCTGACATGAAAGTCAGCAAGTACTAATTTTGGTAAACCTCCACCAGGACACAGGGATTAGCTAGGGGGGAACAGCTGGGCTGTCATTCGTTTCCTTCTTTCAGCCTTTAATAACTTCACTGGAGGCAGCTTTTAAAATAAAACACAAAGCTTGAGTGTAAGCTCTTCGTCCCTCTCTGTCCTGGGCAGCACTTAGTCCCTGCCCTGATGTCTGTGCATGTCCACCTCTGAAAGCAGGGGCCACGGGGTTGTGTCAAACCCGTTCTGCAGGATCAGCTCCTGCCACAGAGTGTTACTCACTGGGCTGCAGAAGATACGGTGCCAGGCCCTGCAATACAAACAGCTTCCCAAAGAAGAATTAATGTATAGTGTCAACAGCCCAGAGCTCCAGATAGGCCAGAGGAAAACAAACTGTGAGGCGTTTTGTGAAGGTGAGGAAATGAAAAGGCTGCTTGCCTGCATTTCACCTTGCACAGATGGGAAAGTAGTGCATGGGCATACTGACACTCATCACCTTTACGAGGTGTCCTAGGGCTAAATCCTCACTCACCGTGATGAAATGTAGGGGCAAGCCTGCAACTTTTATGCTTCAATAATAGAAGAAGCTATTTATACAGAGATGTGAAATATTTAGACTCAGAGTGTTTCATTTCACTTAATTTAATACCACTTAACACTTGTGGAACTTCTATAAATGAAATCACTAGAGATTCAGATCCCTACTGTGTCCAAATGTATCTGGAAAAGAAATGTGTCCATTTTCAGTGCAACAAATGCTCAATTGCAGATTTTCAGCACAATAAAATCCCCAGACTAGCAATTTAATTATTCAGCTGACTGGTGGAAGAATAAGAAGTTAGAGAAATCTAAAGCCATGTGATGAAAACTCTGGAGCAAGTTATAACAAATGTTTGCTTTAAGACACTAACTGAGCTACCCAGAAGCTTGCACTTAAGGGATAATGATCATTTAATAATTATGCAAGAAAGCACCATCTTTGTTCTCATAATCTCTCCTCATACTGTTTTCTTTCTTAGAGCTACATCAAATAGGACTATTCTTCATGCCAGAATTTTGGACCAAGGTCTTAATCTTGTAACAGAAGGCATATGGCCAGACACATTCATTTCCGTGGGTACCCATGCAAAAATAAATCTCTTGCCCTGAAATCAGTGTGCTGAAAAACACACAAGTCACACTATTAGGTACATTCTCAAATTATTGGGCTCTGTGCTCCTTCCTCTTCTCCTCCAAGCATTTCCAGGATGGTCATCACACTTTGCCACTCCTCTTGATATTGGTGGTGGAGTCCAGCCAGTTCCTGCCATTTCAGCAATGAACCACACAGAAATGGGAACTTTCAGGGGTTTCAAGGCTTAAAAACCCGAGCACAGATTCAGAGCCAGAATTATTCCCTGTTTGCAGAGAGCCTGTGGTCTAAAGAAGGAGAGAGGGGGAAGGAGGATGGTTGTGTTCCACACAGCTGGGATTTCAAGGAACAAACAAGGAAAGTGTTGCCAGCACATGCTGTTGGAGTGCTGCAGGAGCTCCACCAGCAGCCATTCCCCCAGCCTCCTTCCAGGGGAGCATCCACCAGGATTTGCTCTTTGTAACTTGCTGATGAGCTGTGGGAGCAGCCAGCACAGGATGCAGGCCCAGAGCCGGGATCCAAATGTATTCTCATGGCACAGGCTGTCATTAGCCACAATACACTTCTGGCATTAGACAATTTATAATTGCGTTACTAATTACATCACCAATTAAGTACAATCTGCCATTTCTGGAATTCTCTCCCTAGTCAAACGCTGTCCTTGAGGCATTAAAAATACGCTGACATCCAGCAGCAGGAGCAGCAAATCACAGCATCCTCGTTATCACAGGATCCCTGTTGAAGTGCTGCCCATCAGATAAGCCTGCAGGAGCCTCAGCATCCTCCAGCCAGCTCAGGCTGTGCCTTCACTCACCCTGCAGCAGCTGACACAGCCCAAATCACAGAGGCAGCACTGGAGAAAAAAGCATCTCCCACACCAGGGCAAGCCCCTGCCTGCTGGGGTCGGAGGTGATCCGAGGTTCTGGCTGCCCACGCAGATCCAAAAAAGACTGAAAACTTTCCCCTCCTTCCTGCTCTGGGATTTGACTGTCTGCTTCAGGCCATACTTTCCACAGACTCATCCCTGGCACGGAATAATTTTTTCCTATTGCGGCAGCCTCAAGACACAGCAGCCCCGATGAGCTCTGAGCTGCCAACAGCACTGGCACTAAGGCACCAATTTGGGACACAAAGCAGTGGTTCTGGGGACTTTATGGGAGCCACCAGAAAGGAGATGGCAGCAATCAGGTGCCAGATGAGCCCTCCCTGCCAAGGAGGCAGCTCCCAGCCCTTGCAGGGAGAAAGGCAGCTCCCAGCTAGCAGGGTGCTGGAGTGTTTGCCATACCCCAGTGCTCCTCAGCAGCAGTGAACGTGCACAGTGTGGCTTTGGGAACAGCTTCACTGCTTCTCCTTCACCACAGCTTAACCCCACCTGGCAACAGCCTGGGATGGGGGATGTTCCCCTGTACCATCTGTGTAGGTCTGGAGATATTCCCCATCCCTCCATCACCCTCCTGAGAAAAAAAAATACAATATGGTTTGGCAGACTGTTTCACCCCTGGGGGACATGGCTTGATGAACTGCCCCTCCTCTCACCCCACCTTGCCACCACTTGGTGCTCTCCACCATCACACACTTCTCGTCCAAATCACTCACAGAGAAGCTCCCACTTGCTGCTCTGCATTTGTACCATCAAGCTGGGTCCCTCCTGGCTTGTTATGACAAAGCCAGCCTATAAGTCAGCCTTAGCTGGTTTATTTTAAATGCTTATGTATCCATTACAGCTCTTATTGGAAAGGGAAAAGCAGGAAACTTGCACTGCAAGGATAAAGAGCAAATGCCCCAGTAAATTCTGTGCATGATGCTGCAAGAGTGATGCTTGCAGTTGTGGCTTCACGTTTGAAGAAGAGTCAGCAAATGATCTACAGAAGGAAAAGAAGGTGATGGCCCAGGAGCTGTGCATCAGTGGGCCACAAAGGGTGGCAAACTCAGGCTGTGACCCAAGGACAGTGCCAGGGTCCCTCTCTCTGTCCTCACCATAATGGGACCAGCTTCCCTGCAGAGACCTCCTGGTCCCAAAGGTGCCAGAAGAAAGGTGTAATTGGGTCACCTGTTGTGCAGCAGTGACACCAAAAGCTTTGTAACACGTTTGATATTCACTGAGGAAAATTTCAACACAGTGTTAAATATTTAACTGGGATAACCATGTTAACTCAGCCTTTTCAAATTTAGGTCCCTTCAATAAAATTTTTCTCCTGCACAAGCAGAGGCCGAGTGAAGAGTCATCAGATTTGTATAGCACTTCTCCTTCCTGTGCATTGATTTTCCAGACCTGACATAAATCCATTCCCAGCATCAATTGCCTGCCCAGGACTCTCCCCTTCACTGCAGTTGCATTATTGTCTGGTTTTGCTTCAATACAACTTGTTGGAGGCAGCACTGAGGCAAGTCAGAAAATGCCGTGGGGCTACAGAGTCCCAGTGTGGATAATGCCACTGGAAGAAGAAACTTGCACTAAAATCTGGGAAACAGCACCCCAAAACACCTCACAGGATCACCACTGAGGTGTGCTGAGACCACCTATGTCCTGTTATCCAAGGGGAATGCAATCTCCTCCCAAGCCAGCACTGTGTCCTTGTCACCCCTGCTGGTGGCACAACACATCTTGGGGAAAACTTTGCCCTCTCAGATGCAAAAGCTGAGTCCGGGCTTTGGATGCCTTACAGACTGATTTAATCTTTCTTGACAACTTGTCTTCTATTGTGTAGGTTTGTTTAAAAGGGAGAGAGCAGTTGTTAATGTCTACAGGAAGGGAAAGAAAACAGTCCCCGCTCCACTGGTCCAACAACCCTGCTGCCACTGCTGCCCTGTCAGGGGAAATTAGGCTGGAGGGGTGCAAGTCCCACAAAGAAGTTGTGTTTTCCTACTAAATGTTCTTTAAGAGACCTCAGCTGGCCTCTTCCTGACAGTGATACTTAACTCCAAAAGTTTCCACTGGCTCAAATTTCTCTCAGGCTGAGCTCTTCAAACTAGCAGGGAAGAGATGCTTCCGTGGGAGTGAGTTCCTCAGGAGCCCTGAGCATCCTGGAAGCTGAACTCCACATGAAAGGCACATTGAGGACAGGCAGTGAAGGAAATACAAATCATTTGCCTAATGAGCAGACAAACTTTTCCTCGCTGTTTTCACTGCATTTCCAGAGGAATAACTCAGATTTCTCCTGCCAGGTTTTTGCTATTGGTCTGTGCTCTTCCTACTGTTGTCGTCATTCCAGCTAGCCCTTGTCCACTCAGGAAATTCATGGTATGTATATTTTTGTGCATGGTGCTCTTGAGATGTCTGAAAAATGTTCCTGTGAACCAGGCACTGATTTATCACTCTCTGGAGAAGATAAATTTCTGTCTGCTTCCTGCATCTCTCTGTTAAGATACAATGTGAATACAAATTTGTTTGGAAAGGTTGCATTAAAACAATAATATGCCTTTCTCTTCTTATATTTTATGTAATGCAGATATTCCCATTTCACATTGGAAATGCAAGATATCAGTATTTGAACAGATATTTGGCTGAGTTAGCTAAAGATGTCTCATTGTTGACTAACATTAACTTTGCCTTTAGGATTATCTGTCTAATTTTCATAAATAAAATAGGAGAAAGTACTTAGTATTTGGGGGTTACAGCTGCTCTGAGCAGTCCATTGCTCTGCAGAATTCCTGCCCCTAGCCCACTTCCCAAATTTTGACACTGTTCTGGACCCACCCTGCAGTGGAACTTCAGCTCTGGCTCTCTCTGAGGGCAGGGACAAAATCTCCAAGCACCTCCCGGATTTCCCAGTCCTCACAAGGAAAGGAGCCTGGTGATTTCTGTCCCCTGCAAGGGGCTGTTTGCAGTGGCACAAGCTGGTGCAGAGAGCGGGTCCCAGGTGGCTGAGGCACCAATGAGGGGGGGGGACAGTCACCAAGCTCCCTCCCTGCAGCCCCCATCTAAACCTCACACCCATTGCAGCTCATGGAAAAAGCTACTCCCTAGGGCTCTGGGGCCAGCCAAAAAATGATGAATGAAAATTGAAATTCAGCCAGAGGTCTGATCCTGCCCGAGTTCACAGCTGCACAAATCCCAAGAAGATGAACCCTCTGGACAAACCAGGCTCTGTAGTTTCAGTTGTGTCCCTTTGTGGGCTGGCACTGGGATGCTGGGGGTGGGCAGAGGGGCTGGGTATCACCCCAGGTCTGTGTGGGCAGCAGACAGGGGTCTCAGGGAGAGAAGAAGCCAAAGCAAACCCCTTCCAAAAGAATGGACAGAAGGGTCTCAGGTCCCGTGCCATGCACCGAGACCATCCTAGCTCCTTGGCAATTAGCCACATTATAGGTGAATTAGAAGTTCTTATGCCCACTAAAATAAGTAGAAATGCAGCTCCTACCAAATTTGGACTGATAGACAATGCTGATCTCTGAAGCAGATCTGGATAAGGAATGAATAGAGCCCAGCAATCACAAGCATCTCTCCATCTCATCCTGCCAACCCTGGCATCCTCCACTGGGATGAACTGAGCAACCTCAGCACAGATAGAACCACAAAAGGATTCTAAGGGATTTAGGATTTTCCCAAATCGCCACCCCCCCCTTTTTTTTTTTACAGGTCTTGGATGTCAAAGATCAGGGATACTGCCCTAGAGAACCTGAAAGAAACAGAAAAAACACATCTAGACTTTTCCTTGGACTGGGAACCAGCAGCACTTCGTAGGCTGAACTCAAATACTCTCGACAGCAGTTCGTCTTACTCAGACAATTTTCAATAAATGTGTACATTTTTAACAGCCCACATAAACATCAGATTCCTTTTGCAGATAATGACAAGAAAAACAAGGAGTTCCCTTAGTGATAGTGTGCCCACGTAATGGAGACAGTTCTCAGGAGCTGGGAAGGCAGGGAAAATGCAGAAAGGGAGGATATTTTTTTACATGGTAAAAACCCTGCAATTTGGCTCATGATATGTCCTTGGACAAATCTCTCATTCTGACCACATTTAGGGGAAATTACCCTATAATAGCAGCAGATGAGACTTTTAGTTGATCAACAGTGTGAGAAGAGGGAAGCATTTGGGCTTAGCAAATGCTTGCTTCTGCCTCCACATTCTCACTCTGCAGCATTTTGTTACTGAGGATAGTGCATGGCACAGCATGAACCCCCTCCGTTCTCTCACCTTCTAGGTTGAAATACTGGGACTGAATTCACAATTAAAAAGAGAGAACAGCAGCTAAGTGAGCAGCAAAATATTTGCATTGTTGTAAACTGCCAGGTTGCATGAACTGTGAAGTCCCCGGGCTATTTTGGGATAATTCAGCACCTTTCAACTGTCACATAAAATTTCATGGGGGATGATGCTTGGCATTGTTTATATGACATTAGCTTCACCTTTTCATCCTACTGGGGACCATCAAATGCAAAACTGGATTAAATTTGGCAGATCACATTATATATGGGGAAGTGAGAAATATTG
Organism: Acridotheres tristis; assembly: GCA_037013685.1. Taxonomy (NCBI): domain Eukaryota; kingdom Metazoa; phylum Chordata; class Aves; order Passeriformes; family Sturnidae; genus Acridotheres; species Acridotheres tristis. Next base: position 3,774,850 of record CM072899.1, on the reverse strand, counting down.
CTGTATCACAATTGATTTTCCCAAAGGCACCAGCCAACCTCTGGTATTTTGATGCTGAGGCGATAAATAATTTTCCACTAGTAATTTCCATATTCAGTAAGCTGAGAAGTTTTTCTCAGTATGCAAATGAGATTTATTTAAAGCACCATTTTCTGTTGCTCACAATTAGATTGATTTGGATGGCTGCAGGAGGATGTTTGTCTTGGGTGTTGCTGAGTGGGCAGGAGCAGAGGGAAGTCCTTCATGCAACACAGACTTGCCTTTGAACTAAACTTGCTGGGCTTGTCCTGAATGGACAAGAAATGGGCCAAATTAGGAGCATGTGGGTGATCTGGGGTTTTATTTTTTAGTGCTAGAATTATTTTATTTGATTGTAAATACTTGGGTAGACACAGAAATGAGCAGGTGACACAAAATGAGTGAGCCTCAAAACCAAGCCTGATTTGATGGAGAAATTGCATTGGGGCTGTTTCTGCAATATCACAATTTCTTATTTGTTTTGTTAACACCATTGATAAGCACCAACACAGTTAGGTCCACTAATCGTGTAGTTGAACATAACAAGAGAATAAAAGCAATGCCCAGAAAGTGAATAATGAATTTGATCACAGACATGAAAAGAGAGATCTTGACCCAGATATACTAAAAACAGAACCAGTACCATTTTTAGCAGGACCTGCATTTCCTTCAAGGGACCAGTGATAATCAAATAGACCAAGTATAAAATGGTTGTTCCCCAGCCCACCTTCACTGCATGCTAGATCCAGCTGAATTTCTGCATTGTTTTCTCCTGAGCCCTAGGAGAAAGCTTTGGCCAGCTCAGCACATCCCATTCCCCTGCACCATTCAGTGACAACACTCTGAGAAGTTTCTGATGGGCTGGATGGGAGATGGACCAAGAAGAGGGGAGAGGCTGGGCTGGAAGGACTGTGAACAGCACAAACAAAACCAGCTGAAGCATGTCCTGGGTTCTGTGCCCTGCTCTCCCACCAACATTTCCCACCCCCAGACCTAGAAGAGCGCTCAGACAGGGGCTCTTGGATGCCCTGCACAAGTCCCAGTGAATGAATTAGCAAAGAATAAAGTCTTTCCTCCCATCAGCTCCTCCTCATCTCACTCATAGGATAAATCAGTCTTGAATAGCACAGCAGTGGGAGCATCCATGAGACCCCCTTCCCCTGGCAGCAGCCTGCCACTGCTCCCAGCCTGGCTGTGGGATGCAGAGCCCCCTTTGGTCCCCCCTGCTCTGCCCCCTTCCCTGGCTGGCTCACCCAGGATAACAAGGTTGTTGTTCTGAGTCATCCTCCAGCCACTGCTCCACTGCAGACTCCGCTGTGAGCATCACTGACCCGCCTGTCTCCAGTCTGCACACCACGTGAAAGCAGTTTAAAGGAAATTCAGTCCCATGGAGAGAGCCAGCACTAGGCTAATGTGTCTCACAAACCCTAAATTAATGAGTTATACACAGCCTTTACACACAGGGCTGAACTCAGCTCCCTGAATGCATTTGCATTTGTCACTTTTGCAAGCCCTGTGATGGCTGGATGGCAAAGCCTGTCCTTCCCTACCCAGCCTGATGTGGCACTTTCAGTGGAGGTGCCTGCAGGCACTGGAGAGCAGCCCATGGATTAATCACACTTGCTGGACCTTCCCAATGGTCCTACACTCTGCCATGTTGTTGCACCAGTTTTAAATTTGCTTCCTAAGGCTTCACCTCCAAGCTAGACATTGTCTTCTTTATTTAACTTGCATTGCTTTCTTCCTTCTGCCTCTCTCCATCAGGCAGGAGTGCATCTCAGTGCCTGGCTGAGAGTCTCTGCTGACATAAGTGGCTACATTGCAATATTTTTATGCTGCTGCTCTCACTTAAATGTGGAGAAAGTTTGATCTTCTAACGTTAAGAAAACTCAGTCAAGCAAGTTTGAAATCTCCACATTGGGAAACTTGTTCTTCTTTTTATGGTAGCACATGAAGTGCTGCCTGTTAACAAGGTGTTCCTGGCAGTGGTGTTTAAATCAGGGACATGTGAGTCTAAATGCACAGATGTAAAACCCACACTGGTTTGTACATGAGCTGCTGTGTGACCCAGCAAGTGCTGGAGGGGTCAGAAAGCTGCACTGAATCAGCATTATGGGCTGCTGGGGCACAACAGAGCAACCAAGAACCAGCTTACTCAGATCAACAGCCCTCCAAAACATGTCAAATGATGGTTAAGGTGTCCTTTAGCAAAGGATGGTTCTCCATGCCTGAAAGTTTAGGGCCCATCTTGAACACTCTCATAGGAAATTACATTTTTGAAACAACTCCCTTCCAAACAGCAGACCCCTTCTCCACATCCCACGTCAGATTTTAAATTTGCCATCTACTTGTTCCCAGAAGAAAACCTGGGAGTGACAGAGCAGTCTGTGAAAAGAAGCCTGTCCTCCTCCCAGGGAGTTCAGCCTCCCTCAGAACTCCAGCAACAACTCAGCACAAAGGAAAGGAGAGCAGAGCCTGAGTCACTTGCAAGTTTCTCTTCCTTGAGGCTGTTATAAATATGATAAACCATTTTTGTTGTTTTAAAGTGCTGCCTAGAGTTTAATAAACGTTCATATGTATTATTAAGCTGAGATATTAACCCTAAATCTTGTAATAAAATGACTCAAGCATTCCAAGCGATCTCAGATGCTTGCAAAATCCTTGCAAGATACTAATTAAGCTATATTGGAACAATTGTTCAGTAAATTTTACAGTCAGGTTTCATCTTCTCTTTAGAAGAGCAGACTACAAATTTATGCAACATGAAATGGAAGCTAATGAACTTGGAGAATATTCAGTATGGAGCATGCATCTAGGAAGTGGGAATAAAAACATTAACAGTGCCTTGAGATAATAGACTATTTAAATTCATATTTGTAGAAGCTGTAGACTAATCTGCAGTGATGTACAGTTTAGATGTTGTCTCCTGGAGGGCACAATCCTGGATACTCAGGGATACAGATTCTCCAGTGGAAGAAATCTCACACTGTGGTGTCAGGTTGTGACAGCCAGCAAAGGCTGGGATCTCGAGTGTGGGAGCATCACATGGATGTGCAGGATGGCCTCCTGTTAGAGGAGGAGCCCACAAATTGGTGTCCTTAGAACTGAGGGGTGCCCCCAGTCTGTTTAATCAGCGAGGAGCAGATGCTCCTGTCCAGGGGGAAATACTCCTCTGTGGTAAGAGCCACTCTGCTTAATGGTTGGAATGATAAATACTCAAAAAATAAATAAAGGAACATGTTAACAACACATCAGTCACTTCAGAGCTTTATACAATGCAGGTTTTGCAGGTTGGAGAACCTGGAGCTCTCATCAACACTTGCAGCAGTCCTGGGCTGGATGAGGGATATCCAGACCCACTCATATCCACAGCTATAAGATGAGTTTTGTAAGGATAAGCCCCATATCCAGCAGGGCTCAGGTTCTGGTATCCAGCCAATTCATAAAGACTTATAAAACCTCTTCTTTTTCTCCATATGTGGCTGAACCAGTGTTGGCATGTGATGAAAACAGTGAATCTCCTCCCTAAGCCAGCCAACACAAATCATTTAAATCCTGGTCTGCCAGTGGCTGAATTTTAGCATTGTCTCACCAGACCTGGAGCTGAAGGAAATTTGGACATCCATCATTAGCTGTGCAGCACCACATCCTGGCTTTTGATCTCCTGCACTGGCATAAATCAGGTCCTCAGGGACCAGAAGTCCCTTTGGGGAGCTGTGTCTGTGGCCCACATCAAACACTGCTGGGAAGCACAGATCCAGCCTTTAGTATTTATATCATGTTTCCAGCTGTCTGCAGTGCTACAATGCCAATGATTTATTCATTTATTTATTTCACCCTTTGCACAGAGTTTGCAATGCAGAGAGCAAGTGAGATGCAGTCATGCTCTAGCTGTGTGCATTGTGGTTTTTGAGATCACCACCATGTGCTCAGCACGGCAAGGAAGAGGCTCCACAGCCTTTAAGAGCATCCAGGCAAGCACTGGCACCGCCCCTCAGGTCCACAAGACACACCAAAATTTGCAATAAGGGAAAACAAGGAGCTCCTCAGGGCTGGGCAGAAACGGGAAGGGAGATTTAGACAAGAGAAAAGGGAAAGCACCACAATTATCTCTGATGAAATTCAGGACTTCCCTGGGACTTTCTCATTGGACTTATAGGAATTGTTAAGACATGAAGGATGTCTTGTAAATGCTTTTGCCCTTTGGACTGCACTGACTGCTCTTTGTTAATCTAATTCTGCAAGAAGGGATTAGCCTGATACCATCATATTTCACCCTTTTATGTGAAACAGATGCTACACTTTTTTTCTTTTTGACCACTGCAAAACCAGACCCTAATGGATTCCATTTTTTTGCTCAGAAAATGTTCCTAAACAGCCTGGGCTAAGGATGTTTGGAGTGTGATGTGAACTTGTGTCCTCTCTCCAACCTCTGTCTCCTTCTGGGATCTCAGGCTCCAGTCCAGCCTCAGGACCCCAGGATGCTCCACATCCCCGTGGTGCCTGGACAGAAGATGCACTTGGCCCTGGGTGACGTGCTGCCCTGCAGGAGCTGCTGGAGCTGAGAGCACGTCCAGGAGCTGTCACAAGAACTGCTTTTAATGAGGGCTGGGGCTCCCTTTGGGTTCCACACTCAATTCACAGCAGCTGCCCAGCACAGGAGGGTATGAAACATCTGCTGGAGACTTCTGGGAGTCTCAGAGCTCCGAGTGATGGGTGTGTGGGCAAGGCTCAGATCCAGGTGTGCAGCACGAGCTGCTCTGCAGCACCTGAGCCAGGGGAGAGCTGCACAACACACTGCCTGATTCGCTGACACATATTCCTCATGACGCTGCTCGCACAACCTCTAATTTTTTGCAGATGATGGAAAGCTCCTCTCTATATCCAGAAGGATCAAGCAGTGTCAGGGAGCTTAGCAAAGCTCCCCAGCACACCAGAGGAGGCTTATGCAGCTCCAGCCTCACGCTCCCCCTCTGGAAGGATGCCAGGCAGAGCCTTGTGCTCCCAGTAATCCTCACGCTGGCTGCTTACACAAACACAGAGCAAAACAACCCAGTGCTTCTCAAAGTTACAGTTTTCAATTAAATTCCTTGGGCAAGACCTGAGTCATCTCAGCCCTCTTTTGTCTTGTATTAATTTTAAGCTCTGTTCTATGATTTTCAAAACCAAGGGTTACAGGGTTATTTTTTCTCCTCAGTTTCCAGCAGGGCACCTGCTTTGCTCTGGCACCTTTGCTCGTGTTTAGCAGTGACTGAACTTTTTCTGTGCTTTCCCCAGAGTTCCCCAGCCTGGCTGCTGGAGGCATGGACCTTCCTGGGCAAAATGGGAAAGAGGGTGGACTGTGGATTGGATCTGGATCAAGCACAGTATCCTGCCTCAGAGTGAAGCAAAGGTTATTGCTATGGAAGTAGCAAGTCAGAATAAAAAATACTGTACTCAATTCTAACAATTTTTGTGATAATACTGAGGGTGAAATTATAAACCTTGGCCAAGTCAAGGGGGCCTTTGCCTGAGGCAGGGACTCTGTTAAACCACAGAGCCTTCATGCCCTTAAGAATTCACCAAAGCAACTTCCAGAAATATCCCCAAGACATCACTATGCCAATGATCAATTAGCATTGTTATTTTCATGGTGCAATAATCTTCTTCATTAACTTTCTTTTTAAAATTCAGATGGGGAGATGAGGTGGATTAGATAAGGCACGTACTCAGGCAGGGAACAAATGTGTTTCTTGTACACAGAACATGTATCAGAAAGTACGAGTGTCTGAGCAGATGTACTAATGGACACAGATCCTGCACTGGAACCAATTATTTCATCATTAATGAGAAAAAAAAAAAAACAGTTACACATCCCAATGATGTAAAAGGGAGAACAAGAATTTCATTAAAGGTAAGCTTGAACTGTAGCAGCAGAACTTTTACCTACTTTTCACCTATTTTTCTGGGTGCTCAGCACAGCACAGCACAGCACTCTTTTCCTAGACTGAACCTAACACTGAGCCCTCTCTGTCAATATTACCCTCTAAAGTTTCAAAGATTCTTTCCATCTGGTGATTGGAGGGCTGGAAAAGTCTGATGCTTTTCCTCCCCCTTTCTGAAAGTCTGAAGAATGGAAGTAACAAGCTCAGAAAAAGGTCTCTCCACCTCCAGGCTGTTTAGCACACTGCTCATGCTGGGCAGCAGGAATCCATGTAAAGGCCAAAACACTTCCTAATGACTTCTCCCAAATTTGGAGGATGCTGGGCAGCATCTTCCCATAACCTGTCCTGCACTGCACACGATCCCAGTGCCAGCAACAAGGAAACAAATATAATGCAGAGGCCACCTCAGCTACAAACTGAGATGGTTTATAGCAAGCAAAACCAGTTGTTAAGAATAAACAAGCTTCAAATTTGGACTGAACACCACTGGTGCCAGGTTAGGATCACTTCACTGCTGAAATCTGTGGACAAAACCCTGACAACTGACAACAGCCATCTGATGAATGAAGATCCTGAAGCTTGTCCTCACTCCCAGGAAAGCAGTAAATCAATGGCGTAGGAAAGCCCCAGGCCTTTGAGAAGTGAATAGTGAAATTTAAAATCAATGGGAAGCGTGGCAGGAAGGCAGTGTAGGGTGGTGGCAGAAGGGACGTGCAGCTGTTGCTCAGCTGGGGTGAGCTGCCAGCAGGCTGGATCCTGTAAGCCAATTTTACTTAATAATCCCACTAATATGGAGTGACACTGGTTGTAATCCTTCGGTGATTACAGTGTGGACCAATGTCTCAGCATCTCTGCAAGGATTTCAGGGACACTACAGCATCCAGAAAGCTCTAGCCAGACCTTTTCTCTCAGCTGGAAGGGAAGAGAATATCAAGGCACAGAAAAGCAGGAGCTGCTGCATGCTCATCCATATTTCTGGAGAGGAAAAAGAGAGCAAAGCTGGGGCTTCCTCACTGTGATATTTGCCAAGTGCCTCTGCAAAGCAGAGCCCAAATGCAGAGAAGAAAAAGGAGGGGAGTACAACAGGGCACTGCAGCAGGAAACATGGCACAGTGTAGGGAGAAGTACTTGGATGAAACGAGGAAAATCAGGGAAACCAGTGCAGGAAATTAGGGGCCAGGGTTTTGGGTCCGAGGAACAGCAAAGTGAACAAAGGCAATATTTACAGTTGGGGGGATTTTTGATCTCTGGTAGCATCAAGCGGGCCCAGGGGAAGAGACACTGGGGAGCAAAAGGGAGGCAGGGAAAGGGAGCCAGAAGCCCTTGATCTGTCCTGGGGACAGAGGATCATGGAATGCTTTGGGTTAGAAAGTGTCTTAAAGATCATCTCAATCCACCCCTGCTATGGGCAGGGACACCTCCCACTGTCCCAGGCTGCTCCAATCCCAATGTCCAACCTGGCCTTGGACAATTCCAGGGACCCAGGGACGGCCACAGCTGCTCTGGGCACCCTGTGCCAGGGCCTCATCACCATCTTTGTAAAAGAATTTTCTTAGTATCTAGGCTGGATCTACCTTCTTTTCGTTTAAATCATCAGCCCTTGTTCTATCACAACAGACCCTGTCTGTCCCCATCTTTCTTATAACTCCCCTTTAAGTATCAAAAGATGACTAAAAGATCTCTCCAGAGCCTTCCTTTCTCCAGGATAAACAAACCCAAAGACATCTTAAGTATCATTTCATGGTCTCTTGTCCACCCTATGGAGTTTCCCTTGCCACTTGACATCTGAGTTTTTGCTGAAAACAGACTTAGGATAATGCTGCATCTGGGTTTAGACAGATCCACATCCTGATCTGGGAGGAGATGCCAGGAAAAGCCCATCAGGTCTGGGAATTACTACCAGGAGTTTAAATGACTGCTGATATATTGGAAGTGTCACTTGTACAATATTTTCAATGTCTATCCCCAGCCTGGCAAGTGAGGAACTGGAGCACAGAGAGGAGGTTTCACAGACTAGAGGATCACTGTGGGGGGTGCTGTGAAATTATCAGCTGTATATTGAGAACTGCTGGAATGACTCCAAGAGCTGAGGACAGATGCAAAATTGTAGGAGAGATTGATTCAACATCATCACCAGCAGCAGGGCATAAGCCATGTGGGCCAGGAGGCCTGAAGAACAGCTGGCCAAAGTGGACTTGCTGAATTATTGCAACAAAATTAGATAAAAACCACAGAGGAAATGACTGCAGCCCTTTACATTAAGGCAGGAGGTTTTCCATGGTGGAACAGCTGGAGGACTTGGAGAGACCATGCTCTCCCAATAGTAATCACTAAATTGGTCAAATTCAGGCAGTGAAGATGTTTTATTATGCACAGATGGAAGTTTGAGGCTTAACTCTCTGCTTTGCATGAGTGTATTGAAAGCAGCTGGTAATCCCTCTGACACAGGGAGAGGATGTCTGCACAACAGAACCATGGACTGGTGGGAGCTGGCTGCATCCAGGGCAGCCACAGAAACCCGGGAGAGACAAAACTGAGGCAGATGCTTGGCATCACCACCAATAAAATAAAATACCCACGTTGCTTCTCTCAGATGAAATCCCCCCACTCTTCCCTCTCAGCATTTCTTCTTCTCACTCCAACTGGCCATTCCCACAGGTGACACAGGTCCCAGCTGGCTGACACCACCTGCCTAAGCCACTGGCAAGCCAAGGTGTTCCTCCGGAGATGGAACACAAAAAAGGGGTGTCTTCAGGACTTTTACCTCTCTTGAGATTCAAGATAGGGGGAATATGCCTTCAGACCACAGGTTCAAGAGGCAAAGGACAGCACAGAGCCATCTTTGCTGGTTGTGGGATCACAAAGCTGCACCCCTGGAAATGCCAAAATTATCAAGCTGATGGTTCTCTATGTCCTGTATCTGATCTCCAAAGTAGTAAACCAGCAGCCTTCCAGATAAAAGCTATAGCAAAATGTGAAAATCAGAGAAAAATCTTCTTATGCCTCAGTTAAATGGTACTGCACAGCTTGAATCACAAAGGTTTGCATTTACATCACAATATGGCTGTAAAGAGCCTTTTAACTGATTTATTTTGAAAATTACCATGCTCTTGGCATAAGGTGCCTCTCAAGCAGAACCATTATTTTCCAGACATGGTTGTGTGGTGCCTCTGAAGGCACAGGAGACTGCAGAGGGAGCAGTGTGCTTTGGAGTAGTATCTGATGGGCTGGTAAAATGCTGCTCCAAGCCTAAAACAAACTCAGAGATTCCTGTCTGCTGGCAAATGAATATTTCCCCTTATGAAAATCACTTTAAATTTCTACTCTTTCAGTAAATTAGCATGTGCTTGGCAATGCTGAAGCATTTCATCTCAAATGACCTCATTCTCCATGTTCCTCAAGTTGTGAGCTGTCCCTCGTCATTCAAGGTTTGTCCTAATATAGATCCTCTCTCCCCTCATCATCCCAGTGTGCTGGGATGAATCATAAATCATATTTGTAATTGGGAACCCACATGCCAACCTACATCTGGAGAGATTACTCTTTTCAATAACCTTAAATCTGCAGCTCCCTTTGTCAGGGTGAAGTTTTACAGGTTGTTTTCCCTATCTCTGAACAAAGAAGCTTTGAAAAACCTGCAGTGCTCAGAAATGTCTTCTTGTTTCTTTCCTCCCGTGTAGGCAGTTTCCATGAACTTTGCTTATCCTTTCATTATATTAACAAAGAGACTGAGAGTGACTGAGCAATAACAGCTTTATGAGTTTCTTGCAACAGAATTGGAATTAACTCAGAAAATCATCTGAAAAGGAAACTTCTGTAGGGAGGAGAAAGGAAACTAAAATATTGCAACCACAGATTGAATCTTTTTGCCCGTCTGACCAGAACCACACATGATGAGAACTTCTGGAAATGTGTTTGGTCTGTGGTAGACCTGTGACTTCACAGTTCAAAGACTTCAGCTGGAGGAAATCCTGGTTTCAGCATAACTGAAGCATTTTTCTGGCTTAGAACACACCAACAGAAAGGGCAGCTCAGACACCCCTTCCCACCCCCTAAATATTCAGTAAAATCTCAAATGAACTTGAACAACACTTGGTGGAGGCAATGAACATCACAGGTGTGAGGTACCAAGGTGCAATGACCACATTTTTGCCGCTGTCTGCATTTTAGTTACCCAAACTGCAATCATCCAGAGCTAAAAGTCATCTTGGGGACGGTGTCTATGAGCTATAAAGAGTTTGGCATTCCCAGCAGACTGCACAGAGAGTGAAACACACAGTAACTAACAGACCACTAATTTCAAACCTCCCTAAAACCACTGGTTAATGTCTGCAAAGGGAAGCAGCAGGGCTGCTGTGACTCACAGAGAGCTGGTCCTGCTCTTGCTCAAGTGATTATAAAAGTGATGGTGCATCTCACTGCTTATTTATTTCCCTTTTCCCTAACTGACTGAGAAAGGGAAATGATTTGCACTGAGAGATCTGTCTTGTGCTCTTGCATGGACTAACCTTAGATCAGTTTCAGCATCCTCTGATAAATCAGTTTGTATAAATGTATATATAACAGCACAAACACTGCTGCAAAAACAAGCACAGCAAAAAGCAGTGCAGAATCTGCCCTGAAACAAGCAGAAAATTCTGCCAAACCTTTTACTGTGTGATCCTGTGTGGACAATAGCTTCCTGTTAGCCTGGAGGAGCTGCCATTTTTCAGACCTGTAGCCAACAAATCTTTTTTTTTACTGAAACCACTTAGGAGCTCTCCACAGAAAGCCCTGGGTGAAAAGAAATAAACATTGGAAGCTGCTCCCTGCAAAGCAAAATTGCTTGTGGGCTATAGGAGCAGCCCCTGCCCCAACCCTCCAGGGTGTCACCCCCCTACACAGACCCCTGCCACAGCCCAGTCAAAGATTTCTGGGGGAAAAAATGTGCTTATGAGAGCAGCAAAGTGCACCTAAAAACTGAGGAGGAGCTCCGAGGTGACTGCTGAACCTCTGGGGAGCCTGGATGCTGGGCAACACCTGGATGGCAAAACGGAAAATAAGAGCATCATTTAGGCAGTGCTTCACAGCCACAGCCTGTCCCAGCAATCCTGCCCCGGCATCCACAGGGACTTGAGGTGCAAACCTAGATACAGCATCATTTTACACTCCAAGAAAGTGCTAAAATAAGTCAAACTTGATCCCCTGGCCTGTTTCTCTGGCCACATCAGCTTCTTCAGATAAGGCGGCTACAGACATGCAGACATGCAAATTTCTTGGCAGGATTTTTAATTCGTCCCCAAAGATATTTTATCCTGATGTAGCCTATTCTCCATACCTTTTTTTTTTTTTTTTTGCCTGTTGAGCATTCCCCTAGAACGCTTCTAAACAATGAATTTTGCACCTTCCCTCCCCAAAGATGATGTGCTTTTATACCTGAAAACATTGAAGTGGGATTTTTGACTTGGTGCCTTTGTTCGCATTGTTAAGCCAATCAAGCTCCAGTACTTTGGAGAAAAAGAGAAGAGAAACAATGTTGTTTTGTCTGCTAACATGATTGATAGACAACTTTCAATTATTGTATCTTTACTGACTGGGAAGCTCTTAAAAAGAGACAGGCTGCTGAAAGATGGGCTGTTTCCCAGCTTGGTGCTGTTTTTTCCACAGAAAAAGTATACAAGGATGCTCTCTGGTGGCAGCTGTAGGGCAGGGCTCTGCTCTGGCCACCACATTTTTAGTTTATTTTATGGACTAAGTGATAGTCTGAAACCTTGTTATCAAAGTAGTAAATATGTATTTACTTTTAAATCACTAATTAGCTCAATTAATTATCTTTGAGTATTCCCAGGTATTGGTGGGTTTCTTTTTACAACTGTGCTTTCCCTAGGGCCGTGCTGGGGTGAGGATGCAATGTGCTCCTGGCATTTCCCATTTGCCCCATTTCCCCCATTTGATCCCATCTGCCCCTTCTCCCTGGTCCTCATCTCCCCCTGCCAGCACCTCCAGCCACGGTGGGTTTTGCACTGAGCAACTCCCACCTGTGTGGATGCCTCAGTTTCCATCTCCCAAATTCAGCTGCTTCTCCAGCCATTTTCCTTCCACCTAGAATTTCCACCCATGAAATAACTCCACAGCACCATGCTGCAAAGTCCTCCTCAGCCAGGGTTCCTGCCCTGGGCCAAGATTTGACTCTTGCTCTTGCCAAATACCATCATATCTAACTAAATATCAAACCTGAGCCAGTCACTGTCACCCTCTGATACACTAATAGTCTTTCTATTAAATCACATCTCAGCAAATTGTGCCAGAGCAAAGACTTCTTTGTCTTGACTTACTATGGATTTTGAACTGGTGTCTAGCTCTGAGGCTGGTACACGACTTCCCTAAATGCAAGCATGAATGCAATTTTCATTTTACAAGGACTACATTGCAATTTATGACACAACAGTGTTATGAAAAATAACTTCTCATGAATCCATTGCACGCCCAAAATAACACACAGACCCAACAAGGACCTTGTATCCTTTTGTTGGTTGAGTGAGAGAATGGTTTTTGTCCTTTGATTCCCCTGCTTAAGGCTCCGAAATGAACCAAATTCATGCCTGGAAATGAAGATCAGTGGTGGAAATTAAAGCAGTGCTTAGAAGGGCTGACAGGCTCCCACAGCTGAGGTTTGCTCTGACAGCAGAGTGTAAAATCACAAGCATGAACCTCAGTTAGTGACAGTGATGATTTTTAGCCTGGGTAAAAGCACTCCTGGTGCTGTTTCAGCGCTGGCCTCAGCAGTACCTTTTCTGTCAATTTTCCCGAAAATCCTCCACATCAGCCCATTTTCCTCACTGCCCACATGAGCCACCTCTTCTGCACATGATGGTCCCTGAGGGGAAGTTTCCCCAGAGCCACTTCTGAGCAGATCAGCAAATCCTGCCCTGGAGAGCAGGCTCAGGTAATAACATCCATTAGGAAAACACTGATTTTTGCCAAACCTCTTCCCTTTCCCTCACTGTCGTGAGTATCTGGCTTCTTTATTACAAGACTTATAAAAGCAGAATTTCAGGACCTCCAGCCCAACACACCTGCCCTTACCACACAGGCAAGCCTCCTCCAGGCATGCATTAGAGAAAGAAAGCATCTTAATCATCCACCCTGCTGCAAATACATTCACAGAGCTCTAATTGATTAACAGGCAGTCCTTGCCAGCAAATGAGCGGTTGGCTCCAGGGAGCTCTTGCTTGCTTGTTTTTAAACAGTGCAAAGTGGGAAAATGGCAGGAATAAGCAGTGAAAGCTCCAGGGACCCCTGAGAGGGAAGGGCTGGCGGGAGGAAGGCAGAGCTGCTCCACGTGCTGACCTTATTACTGCAGGGACACGGAGGTCAAGTGGTGGCAGAGCAAAACACCACAGGGAACAGGGAGGAGTGAAATTGCTTCTAACCCAAACTGCCAGCTCAACTTCAAGCCATGGGGGCAAATAGTAAGATCCACTGTTTGTGGATCTGCAGTAGCTAAAACTGCTTGAAACCCACAGATGTGCTCACCTCTGGCAGAACTGGCCATGTCAGCCAGAAGCAGCTTTCCAGCATCACATGGATGCATGAGCAGGGGGAAGGGAGAGGGCAGGGCTCTCCCAGAGGGCTTCCATGGCCATCCACCAGCTCCTCATCTCTTCTTTCAGCCACCCTTGATGCAGGAGAGCTGGATTTAGGTTTTAGAACCCGTTGTAAGCCTGAGGAAGGCACAGAGAATGGCTTTGGCCATGACCAGAGCACTGGTGGCAGCACGACCACCGGTGGATAGAGTTGATCCATTGATAGACCCCAGCTCTTCTGTAAGCTCCAAAGCATCAGGATAGAGGAGGCTCAGGGGAAAGCAGCACTGATGGTTCACTGCTGAAGCTGTTTTGCAGAAAGATACACAAGGTCCCAGAAAGAAGAGGGTCGTTTTCTAACCAGCTCAGCTGGAGGCCACAGAGCACCTCTGGCCAAGTGGCAGCAGGGCCACCTGCTCTCCCTGTGCTGAGCTCCCCTGCTACTGCCTCTGCTTTGGCTGCACAGGGAGCTGCACACTCCCAGCTGCAGGGGAGATGCTCACAGCCCCCGACACAGCCAGAAAATCCCTATAATTAAATTCATGCAATTAAAAGTTGGCACAAAATCCGAGGGTGTAGCTGGCGGCGTGGGCGGGCTCCTGGGAGCAGGCAGCTGGTGCATGTCCTCATCGTGCTCTGCCTGCAGTGGGGTTTGCTGCACGGTGCTTGTCACCATACTGCCCCACAGGGCTCTGCCAAGGCTGGGCCATTCCCAGGTGGCTTGAGGAGGGGACAGCCTTTCTCTGCACCAGCCCCACTGCTGCCTCTGAGCTCTCACCTAGCCCAGCACAAAGCACAGTACTGACACCATCGAGCCTGAGCAAACCCAGTCCTGGCTCTAGCAGGGGAAGGAAAGTAATTTAACAAGGTGGCTGCAGCTAGACAGCATCCAGCTGCTGGCACACACAGCTTGTGGGGATGCATTTCAAGCTGGTTTCACAGCACTGCTCCCTCCCTTCCAGCTCACACAGCCTGCTCTTTCTCCTGGTGCCACAGTGGCTCCAGTTAGATCTTCACCTCCTTAAACTGATGATTTTCAGGTCTCAGGCTCAGTCCCTGGTGATCCAGCTGTGAGGATGACAGTGTACTCCATCACATCCACACCTCTCTGCTGTAGGAGTTGCACCTCAATCACTTTATGGACAAAATATCCCATTCCTGGAAACCCTTCCAGTACCAAACCAGCGTTGGCCAAGGCTATTTCTAGAAAGCAGGTGTAATCTGAGATGGGCAGAAGATTTTGGGACAGAAAAAAAGCCTCTGGATGCAATCACTGGCTGTTTTTATAAGTCAGATGGCGCAGGAATATCCTGCTTGCTATATTTTCTTGCAAAGTTAAAATCCAGTTTATAACAGAAGAGGAGAGAAGTTTCCCATCTGGGTACAAAACCCCTACCATCACGCTCAGAAGCTCATTTACTCCACGCAGCCCGAAAGGGAGATGCAATATGCTGCAGCACTGGGAATCTGGGGCAGTATCCAATAGTAGGAAGACTCACATCAGATTCCAAAACGCTGTGAAGCTCAGCCAAATCAAATTACTCCCGTTGCCGAATATATCATTTACCACCTTAAGTGGAACAGCCTGCCTGCCCTGAACACGCCGCAGCCTCGCCCCAGCGCGGCGCTGAGCGCTAATAGAGATGTCTTTCCCAGGGCTGTCACGGCCGCCCACCCGCTGTTTGATGACTTTACACACGTGTGACAGGTAGTAATGTCACTGACAGCCTCTCCCTGGCACCCAGTTTTTATTCATACCAACACCTTGTCTGTCTTTGCCGTTCCAGGGGAAGCCGTGCCTGCTTGCTGAGACGGAGCTCGCTCTTGGGGCTGCTTATCTGTGCTGAGGAATTGGACTTAATTTTGCTGCTGCTGCCCCACACCAGTCCATACATCAGCTGTGAAGGCTAAACCCCAGATCACGACAGGGCAGGATCATAGCAGCAGCAAAAAGAAATATATACAGTGTCAAATCCCTTGCAAAAGCACTGGCAGCCTCCTGACAGGGGATGGATCAGATATTAAACTGATGCTGCAGTCAGTCTGAGCCAAAAGGCCAAAGGAGAGCAATCCCAAAGGGGAAAAGAGCATCCCCAACCTTTGCCTATCCGCTGCCTCGCTAAGCTGATGGCAACCCGGATTCTTCTGAAGTATTAATGCTGTGGGGACTGGCCCTGAGGTGCTGTCACTTTAGCTCTCTGCAAAGCCACTGTCTCTGCTGCACGGGGGCACAGAGGGACTCCTGATCAAACAGCCCCCTTCCACCTCTCTGTTAGAGCAGTGCCAAGGAGGTGGTGACAAATGCATTTCTGAGAAGGAAAACTAACTCCTGCAAAGCCTGGAAGCAGCAGAGAACAGGACATTCCCTCCCCACCAGGCAGGTTTTCCCTCTCATGCTTTTTCTCATATTCAACATTCAAACTATTGGGGATACTGTCAAATGGGAGTCTATTGCTGTTTCAAAAGACTAATAATAGAAGTTATTAGACTCTAGAGAAGCTCAAATATCACCAAGAAGAGTTCAGCTGGAGAAGTGGAGAAGCAGTATTAAATAAACAGGCAGCAGCCCAGCAGCCTGAGAACCTTCAGCATTTAACTAAGAATAATTAGCTATAAAAATACAAAATAAAATATGAGTGCTTAGGCAGCAGCTCTAAAAGGTAGAAGAGGACCTAGGAATTATAATATGAAGGAAAAAAAACGGTTTTGGAGTAGGGGGAAGCCAATGTCCCAGTAGGAGCTATTGCCAGAGGTGACAGCAATAGGAACCTTACAGTGCCTAAGTGGGAAGGAGCTGGAGGAACTGAAATGGAAGGGGACAAGGAGACACAGAATAGTTCTTGCCCCATAGGAACGTGCAGAAGGAATTATCATAATTCAGTTTAGAGAGTAGAAAAGCCTCGGGAAGAGATGATAAAAACCCCCAAATCTATAAAAGTCTCCTTCAGATGGAGTTGGTGTTCATTTTTCCTACTGCTGGGAAGGAGGTAGGGCTTGAACTGCAGCAGAGGAAATTTATTTTAAGAAATTTAGATGGGGAAAAACACCCCTCACTGACTTTCAAAGGTTGATTGAACTCTATCCTTTCTGAGAAGGCAGCACAATGCACAGGGGAGAGCCGGAACCAGTAAACCTTTCCATTTTGGGTTGGCTCTGCCTTCCCCGTGCTCCAGGCAAGCCAATGAGAGTGAGCAGAGTTCACAGCAGCAGCAAACCCAAGCCCTGGGCCCCTGTTCAGTCAGATAATTAAGCAGTGTTTAGACATCTAAGCTGTCCTGCTGGCTACTGCCCCAGTGCCTTGGGAAATGAAGTCATTGCTTTGCTTCCCACCAACTTCCCCCCTAACTGTGAGACCTGGGAGGTGGGACAGGGAGGTGGAACCCTCCCTGGCCCCATGAGTCCAAGAAGGTGTTTTTTCAGGTGAAGCTCAGCTCTCTCTACTTGCAGACAGAGCATGGAGATAATGAAATCCTACCAAGTACCATTTGTGCTTTAGAAGTCATGATGATGTTAATTAGTGTTCAAATTAAGCAGTAAGATTGAAGTGGGCATATAATGGGCCACTAATAAATGCCTTGAGTGGGTTGAGATGCAGGTCTGAGGGAAGAATGATTTTAATCACCAGGAGTATATTAATGATGGCCCATAGACTCCCTTATTGCTGTTCCAACAGGCTGGAATGCTGTGTTTTCCCATTAAAACACCCATTAGCCTTGAGCCCACTAAAACCCTATCAGTGAAGCCACGTTCTGCTCATTTCTGCTCTACACATGACCTAATTAACAGCATTGCAGGCATTTGAGCCCAGCTTCAAATACTATCCCTGGACCTGGAAACCCATCAAGAGCCAGGTGGGGTTTTGTGGGAGGCAGCTGGACCCCTTTGGGTACCCAGCAAACCAGTATGAGCACTGCCATCCCAGCTCAGAGCCAAAGGAGCCAGCACATCCCTGCATACACGGGGGGCACGTGGCGTGCCCAGCATGATTGATTACACGACAGCATCAGTTAAAATAATTGTATTTTTCATTTCCATGCAGATGAATTACTTCTCCAGAAAGCCATTTGTGCTTAATGCCATTTGTCTGCACTATGGTGCTAATCCACTGCAAGGACATTTTTGTGCCGAGATTGATTGACTCCGTGTAAATAGGTGGAACCTTTAATTAAAACACGAGCGCCGTCGCGGTGTCTCGGTGCGCTGACAACACGCAGCACAGACCACTTAAGGGGCTGATTCTATTTTAATCTACCCTGGCATAAATCAGGAGAAGGACCCAGTTCAGCAAAGCACTTAGCACATGTTTAAGTCCATCATATTCAGCGAAGTATTCAAGCATGAGGCGAACTGCGGCAAAGGCTCTCCCAGGAAAATGACGGTGCCTGTTGAAAGGACGCGGCTTGAGCGTGACAAAGCGATTTGTTTACCAGGTTTGTGCCCCGTGGGAACACACAGCAGGTTTATGGCTTGGGAGGGACACTGGCAGGGTTTGTAAAAGCCTGCTGGGTGATGGTTAACCCACCAAAGAGAATTGCAGTAAGAGCCTGGAGGAGGCTGAGCAGAGAGGAGCAATCAGTGGCTGGATAAAGGCAGAGCCAGTTTACACACAATGGAGTTTTCAAACAAACCCCATCTGGTGTTTGATAAGTTAAAAGATAGCAGAAAACACATCAGGAAAAGAGGCCTCCTTGCCTTCCTCCAAATTTTTCATCAGGTTGTGCTCAAAGTGCCAAAGTTTGGTGCTCCAGTGAGAAGTCACCCCTTCCCACACCTTCAAAGGAGGGGATCATCCCCTCTGCCAGGCTCCACCACAGATAACAGGGATTACTCAATCCATCAAGGAATCACAATGCCAGATGTGGCAGGAAGAGGGTCTAATGTGAAGTACTAGAGGAGAAACATGGAACAACTTCTGCTGGGCTGACCTGAGCTGCTGGTGTCAACACAAGAAGTAAAATGGCTTATGACAACTGAAATCAGACAAGCCACTAAATTTCTTTCCAAAATTATTAATATCATTACTGGTTTTGCTATTATGATTATTATTGTGTTGTTTCTATTTTGCTTGAGAATGATGAAGTTTGTTTCTGTATTCTGGCCTGACCCAAGTCGCAACAGTACAATGCACCAGGGCAGGTCACCAGATGTGTCAGAACGTTTTATCTCCATGTCATGTTATGCCAATTTCCTTTTGATTATTGTATTTTTAAAATCCATTAGTGGTGGCTGCAACTCAATACCAATTAAATACACTGTCGTGTTTTCTATAGTGATGTGCTTCTCCTTGGCTTCATTGAGAAGCAATTTGACACTTTGAATAAAATAAGCATTAATTATAACAATCAATGCAGCAAACCTGGAAAGATTATACTGGGCTGACAAAAGATTATCCTGGCCTAACCAGTTGGAGTAGTCTTAGAGAAGATACCATGAGAGTGGGTTGTCACTATGGTTGTTGTAGGAGCTCTGACAGTGTTACTGACAGTGGGAGGAGATGGCTCTGATCTACTTTAAAATCACCTTTTCTGGACAGTTTAAGATACCATCTGTCACATGGAAGTGGCCAAAAGGAAACTCTCATCTGCAGAAGGAGGTGTGAAGGCTCCCTGCTGGCAGCAGGCAGAGAGGATGGAAAGCATTAAATGAATTACCTCCGAAATTCCAGCTCCTCTGTTGTTAACTTTCTCAAAGCATTCAGGTAGCTGTTTTCTAGGATCCTACCAGCTTTATTAGCTACAAATAAGCTATTTAACAGTGAACTTTAGTTATAAATACCTTTAGCTATTCTTTAGCTATTCTTCTCATTGATCCCTCAATTTCCCATGATGTTAACCAGGGCAGCTCCTCTCTGAATTCCCAGCTGGCAGCTTTAGCACCAGGGGAAGAAGAGATGGGTAAAGCCACAAAGTCCTTGCTGTCCCTCCTGAAAAGCCTTGATCTTTTACAGCTTCCCTGAGCTATAAACTGGCTGTAGCCGTGACCTTGACCGGGAGCAGCACGAGTGTAGTGAAATAACACCATCCTGCATCCAGGCTTGCTGCCCGCGGGATCACCATATTCACCTCCTGTGAACGAGCAGCAATTTGCTGGGTCTGACCTGGAAATTGAAGTGCAAGTGACAACGCTCAGCGAGGGCTGCGGGCCTCCTTTGGGGAGACAGATGCACAGCCTCAGCAAACCCATCTCCCAGGAATGGCCCTTTTCCTAACGAGAGCTGACAAGCACAGTTTACCCACTGGCAGGAAATTATAGGAGACAGATTTTCCCCTCGAAAGCAGAAAGCCTCACGTGCAGATCAAATGCAGTGTCAAAGTCCATCCTGTGTCTTTTGGTGACTGTCCCTTGCCTGTGGTGGCTTGGCTTGGCAGAGCAGTGCAGGGAGACACAGCATTCCCAGCAGACTGATGCCTCTGGATGTGAGCAGAGACTGTGACTTGTAGGAGAGAAGGGAAAATAACATCCCTATCAAGCCTGGTGATGTAAATCTCACTCATTTAAAGTCATTTATTTAAAGCTTCCTGTGAAAGAGATGGAGACCCCAAGCAAAGCATCCCAGGAACTGCTCCCTTAGCAGGTGGACAAGAAATTCTCAGTTGCTGCAAAGGTGACCTTGTACAGACACATACACAGAAACACTTGATGAGCTTACTCCTCACACTCTTAATGAACTCCATCTCTTTTACAAAAACAGGCCACCTGAATGTTCAGGTTTAGGGCTCTCCTGCTACAAAAGGACTGAGGTGGCAATAGGTATTAACCTCAGCTCAAATGCAGATTGTAGCCCAAAGCTGTCTTTTGTGAATTTGCTTACAGAATGGGAGAATTACAGACTGATTTGAATTGGAAGGGACCTGAAAGATCAACCCCTTGCCATGGGCAGGGACACATTCCACTAGAGAGGTTCAAAGCCCTGTCCAGCCTGATCACTTTGGCCTGGGATACATTTACATGGCCATTTGTTCCTGTGTTGGTTTGAAAGCAAAACCAGTGAAAGACTCCTAGTCAGTAATACAATTTAATAGGGAAAAAAAAGAGAAAAAATAAAATACATGCAATAATGCAAAAGAAAAACCACCGACAGAGTCAGAATGCAAGCTGACACCCTGTCAGTCAGGGTGTTGGTAGCAGTCCCATTAAATGGTGGCTGCATCCTCCTGGATGACAGATGTGGTTCCGTTGAAGCAGTGCTCCTGTAGGAGGTGCAGTTTTCCTCCGAAGGTCCAGCAATGAAGTGGAAAAGGTCTGACTTTCCTCCGGGATCCAGTGGAAAGGTCTGCCTTCGTGTCCCAAACCCCAGTTTTTTATCTAGGTAGGAAAGGCTTGGCTCCTGCCCCTGGCTGGGGCATCTCCCAATGGGATGATGTAATCTTATCAGTCACACAATAGGACTTAATGGCCCATTAACGGAATATATCTTCTGGAGGAAGGATGGGTTGTGAAAAGATAACGATGATCATCCCCCCTGATCTTATCAGATGGCACATCAGCAGAGGACATCTCCCACAGAGATAAGGATCACCACCCCTCCCATATTTCAACAGATGGTGATAGAATACACATTTTTGCATTGTACCCCAGGACAGTTCCAAAAGATTGTGTGCGTTTTTCAAATCACCAGTCTGTCTCACAGCCTTGTGACACCCACCTTTCTCATTATTAAATCAGGAAATTTTCATCTCCTCATCATTAGAGGCATCAGGTGCAGTACACCTGGGCTCAGGTCCCTTGTAGGTCCCCAATGATCCCTAAAAAGCAGGGATGAGAGCCTTGAACTTGCACACTCCCTGCTTGTGGGATCATGCTCAGATCGAGCACCAAACCTTTTTGCTATGAGTACTGTTATTTTTGGCAGAGCTACAAACACAGCAAGAAGTGAAAACCCCATGAACTCTGTTAGAGAGGAAGTCAATGGATGAGCACAAAGGTCTGCCCACTTGAGAAGAGAAATCCCTCCTTTTCTACAAAGTTTCTGACAACCAATTCTGAAATTTGAGTGTCTCTTTAAAAATTAAATTGCTTATTTTTAAATCAAATTGTGATTTATGATGAAGCTGAATGCAAAAAGCCTTTAACAGAAAGGTAAATTAGGATTGAAAGGAAGGAACAACCTTGCTCCAGGTCAAATGAAACATTTTTTTTGTCCCCATTTTAGCTGAAGAAAATTCCGTTTTGATTTTTATCAAGCTAATCCTCTTTCTCCCTACATTTATTAAGGATCTCCAAACTTAAGGATCCCATATTTGCTTGGCTTTCCCTTGTAGAGGTCAGAAACATCAGGACCCAGCAGGATGAGTGTCCATACCCTCCCTGTATGCCCAGCTCCCACAGGGCAGAGGAAAGGCAGCACTTTGTGTAATTACAGCCCAGACACGACACCAATACACTTTTAAGCCTCTAAACCTGAGTCTTACTATCCTAAATTTGATTTATAACTCATTGTGGAGCCAGCTGTGGCTGAGAAAGGTCAGGCACAGGAGGCTGCCCTGCAAGGCTCTCCAAAAACCCACTGCACTGAACTTGGTGGGGCTAAGGTCCTCCCAGCCATCAGGTAGCCACTCTGGGGGCAGGGAGGGGAATGAAATGGATAAGCAACCAAAGGAAACATGGTGGCTGAAAAAGCAAACTGCCTTTGTCCCCCTCAAATTTGACAGTGGTCCAAAGTGCAGCAGTGCTGCTCCCGGCAGAGAGATGCTCTTGCTCTGCCTCTCCATTCCCTCCCACATCCAGCTTCCCTTGCACTCTCACCCACCAGCTTTATTATTTCTCACTCCCAGCTCGAAGCCTTTCAGGTCCACACAAGAGGTGGCTGCACCTCATTTGCCAGCAAATTGCGTATGAAGCTCATGTAAACTAATCCACTTTGGTGAGCCTCCAGCAAAGGGCACAAACACGGTTCTGAACATCCACCAGCGGCTGGAGCTCCCAGCTCGGAGGTGTGAGCAGGAGAGGAGCGGAGCGAGCAGCAGCATCCTCTGCCCATACCCAAGGGGCTGGGGCGCTGCGAGTGCCGGCTCCCCGCAGCATCATTTCTGCTTAAACTGTGAGCAAAAGCCTTCCTCGGCAGAGAATTCCCAGCTGCCAGCCTGCTGCACAGCAGCCGGAGGCGCTCGCAGGGAGGCGAGCGGTGCCAGCCCAAAACACCTCCCGGCACGGCTCCATCTCCCTGCGGTGCCACACGGGACCCCGGCAGGGCCAGACGGAGATGTGACCTCCCAACACCCCGGGGACATCGCAGGGCACCGACACCGCTCCTGTCGAGGCGTTATCTCCACCTGCCCTGCCATCCCCCCTGGCACTGCGAGGTCGACAAATCCTCTGCCTGGAAAATGTGCTTCCCAAAACAGTGGAAGTAGTTACCATGGAAATAAAGAAAGGTTCCTCGGCCCAACTCCACCAAAATATTTATTTGCCTCCCAGGGTTTCACAGGCTATTTAATAACAACAGCAGCAGCAAAACCGGGGAGACGCTGGAGCAGGACTAAAAGTCGGGTTTGGGAAGGACCGCCAGGATTTATTGTGTGTATGCTGGAGGAGTCACTGCTGCTCAGGATGAGCCCGTGAATGGCCCGAGGATTTCGGCTTATGCCTTGCACACAAACATGCAGGTACAAAGATGTGCTTTGCTGTTCAAAGGCTTGGGCAGATCTGCTCACAGAAATCCCAGGTTACACCTACAGCCGGCTGCAGTTCACCCTGGCTCTTGAGTGTTTGGTGAACATGGAGGTAAAATAAATTGCTACCAAGTGCTGCTCCTTGGGACAGAGCTCTGCTTGTGATCCTAAATACACCCTCACCTCTGCCCCAGCTGCCAGCCACCAGTTCCCTCCTTCCCGGGGAAGGATGTGAAGGAATGCTCACAGCCGAGTCCTGGCCAGCTTAGAGCCCAGCAAAGACCACACCCGCTGCTCAAACTACAACTCCCGAGCTAAGCAGAGATACAAAAGTTGTTTATAAGCAACCCATTTCTGAAATTATTTGGGAGCAGACAAAACAAAGGAAAATGCCCTTAACTAGGAAGATGGTGGAGGTTGGTTGTCCATGAGAGACACCTGTAAGAGCATCCTGAATGCACTGAAGCTGCCCCAAGCTCTCAGCTCAGCATCAGCTCCAGCCCTTCTCAAACTGAGCACCCCACCCTGTCCTGCACTGTGCTCCACATGCTCCTGACACAGCTCAAAACACCTGACATGTAAAATCACCACTGGAACGCCTTGGGCTTAGCAGAGGACAAAGAGCATCAGGAACACACAACCAATGACAAACAGCTTCTGACAGATGCTCAGATGCAGAGAGTCTGCGTGGCACCTGTGTAGCACTGGTAATCCGGGTAGGAGCAGTGCAAGGGATGCAGGTATTGCAAAGGCCGAGTCTTACGCAAAAATTAATTTCACTTTTAGAACTTGTTACTATTGCAGTCTGTTTTTTCCTAATTAAAATGGCTTTGGTCAGAAACATGGATCCAGATCAAATCCAGACCACTCAGACCCTAAATACCCTCAGAGATCTGGTCCATGGTACCCAGTTAGAAATGGATTAAATCTGAACAGTTTTACTCATACTGCTGGATCATTTTGGATATTGGACAAAGTCTTCCCTGAGGAAGTAAACACCAAAGGTAATGATCTGGTCCTTACTTCTACATCCTGCCTGCTGCTCTCATGGAATGCTGGGAAGAGCAGGACCATGGAGCAGCCTGGGCAGTGGAGATGAGCAAATCCCAGCCACCATCCTGAGGTGATGACACCTCAGGAACTTCAGGGAGCTTTAAGGGAACCCATCCCGTGTACATTGGTCACCTGGAGTCAGTAAAATAGAGTCCTGAATAGAAGATAATGAATGCAGCCTTTCTTTGAAAATAACATATTGGAGAAAAAAATGTAATCAAGAGATTATTTTTCACCTTATTGAGTCCTGTCCAGATAGGAAGAGCAGGTTTGTGCCCTGAACCAGAAGTACTTGGGGGTGATTCTTTTCTACACCCAGGTTACCCACACTGCAGGAATTTGGGAGTCAGCCTATCATTAACATGCATATCTGGGAGTGTCATGTCTCATCAAAACTGTCTAGGACATATTTTAGCACATCAGAGCTTTGATTTGAAGATGCTTACACAGAAATACACAGATGGGTATCGGTGCAAGATGGAAACACTTCAAAATATATGTGGAGCTCACAGCAAACTTTGCCTTGCTGATCCTTCCCTCCTTGGAAGGGCTTGTCAAAGTCCTTGGGGGGATCTGGATTGTGCTGTGCTCGGGGAGGGAAAGGGGATGCAATTACAGCATGAAGTTATGTCTTCTATAAGGAGGAGGCTGTTGGGTTTTTTTGCAAAGCCCCATCCCAAAGCAGAGTGCAGCCTGGCACAGGTGGGGTTGCAGCACATTCCAGAGCTGCTCCCTGTATTTCTGGGCTCTCTGCAAAGCCAGCCTGCTCAGCTGCATTTAAAACACGATTATCCCCAGAATCACTGAGTGTAAATCACCCACTGAGGGCTGGACCTGCCCGACTCGTGCAGCAGCCAGCAGAAAGGGACACTGCACCGAAATGAGAGCCGCAAGCAAGGGGGGAGGTGGGAGAGGGATTCCCTCTGCTCTCCCCTGCCCTTCGGCAGCCTCTGCACTAAAATCAGCCCAGCTTCATCTACCAAAGCCTGAGGGAAATGAGCGGCGGAGCTGTAAACAGAGGTAAATGAATCCTTCGGGGAATCCGTCCAACAACCGCGAGCTCCGAGGGGCTGGAAAGCAGCCCGGGAGGGTGGCGGATCCCGCGCTCGCTCCAAGAGCACACATGCTCTCATGGCCCCGGAGAAAGTTTAATTTGCTGCAACTGTTTCAACAAAGCCAAAGCCCCGGTAATGCTGTTACACACTGAAATCACTCAGTGGGAAAGAGCACCGAGTAGAAAATGCTGCGGGCACAAAGGAGCCCCTCGGCTTTCATCAGGCACCCAGACCAGCCTTGACACCTGGGCTTTGTAAAAACCAAAACCCCCTGAACCAACCCCAGAGCACTTAAAATACATGGTGTGCCAAAACAGTCTCTTAATTTAGTACAGGAGGGCTGAAGGGGTAAGAAAATATGGAGAAATTCCACACAATGTCCTGGAGAGTGTTTAAAGAAAAGAGGTTAGAACTGTAGAATACCCTGAGTTGGAAGAGACACATCAAAGCTGACCCCTGGCCCTGCACTGACCATCCCCAAGAATCACACTATGACCCCTGAGAGTGTTGTCCAAAGGCTCCTGGAGCTCTGGCAGCTTTGAGACTGTGGCCATTGCCATGGGGAGCCTGTTCAGTGCCCCACCACCCTTTTCTTCATATCCAGCCTAACACTGCCTCTCCCCAACAGAGCCAAGAGCTGATGCTGACTGTATTTTTTGGCCAAAGAACGAGGTTTGCATGAGGACAAAGAGGCACTTTTTGTCACAGTCACGTCCTCTGACACCAGAGTCTGAGTGCCCTGCCTGCAGTTCCTTTACACCCACTCCTCATCCCTCTCACCTATGCTGCAAGGAGAGGCATCCACATATCCACAAAGAAACGGGTTTGGGCTGGCAGGATATCAAGAGCTGCTCTCTTCCCTTCTCCTCCTCCAGCTATGGCCATTCTACTCAGCCAAACCACCCTATCCTGCTGATGCTTCCCATCTGGCTCCTGCCTGACCCACAACTGTGTCCAATCTGGATCTGCTCAGATGATGGCTCTCCACCCCTCGGTGCCAGGCACTGCCTGGACATAGAGTTAATTTGCACCAGGTTGCTCTGCTGTGCTCTCTGGACACAGATACAGTTATCTGAACCAGTTTAAATCACACTTTCTGCCTTATTCCAACTAGTGGAATGTCTTACACCAGCCTTACTGTCAAGATCGCAGTGTATCTCAGCTCCAGCTAAAAAAGTTCACTGGACCAGGATTTCTTGAAGGGGCCAGGGGAACTCCAGTCACTCTGCACCATCCCCATCATCCATCCCTCTCCCTGCATGACATCCTCAGCCAGGCTGAGTCAGCCGTACACAGACCACATGCTGAATCACAGCAGGAGCTGCTGCGAGCTAAAAATTATCCTGTGGGGATTTTTTGGTTCTCAGTTTGTTATTCTTATACTGCTCACTTCCCTTTCCTGCGTCCCCACAAAGCTCCATGTGCACACACCCCCAGCACTGAGGAAAGGACCTGTAAGGGGAGGGTGAGTGCTGCCTACCACCACCCTACAGGCTTCAGAGACCTGCCAGAGCTTCCCTTTACAGCACTGGCTGCTGGGATTTGGAGCAGGCTTTGTGCACACCTCCCTTACAGGGCGGTCACAGCCAGCACGGTGTCAACCAGCAGCACCACAGCCAGCCAGGCAACCCAAAGCCCAGCAGCGTGCCAGGGATGTGTGTCAACACCTATTCTGCACTTTGCTTCCCTTTCAGCTGGCAAAGCTGCTCCCTCAATAGAGAGCAGCTTCAGCCAAGGAAAACAAGCATTACCTTACGTTCCTGGGCTTGTTTGTCATTATCATGATGCTCTGCTCTAACTGGGAGGCTGCATTATGCATCATGCTGCCTACTTCCAAATAATAAGCTACATGTGTAAATAGGCTCTGCTATTTCGAGTTGAATAGCTAACAAATGAGCAAACAAAAACTCCTCAGGCCACCACACTCCTGTTTAACTGATGCAATGGGTGCCTTTATGCATCCTGAAGGTGAGGCATCCATCACACTCACAGCGTGAGTGGCTTCTTCATCACTGCCACAATCCAAACACCCCGGTGCTGGCTGCAGCCAGCACAGGCATTCTGGAGGGTCATGATGACACTGCTGGCTCCTCTGTGAGACTCAGACTCAAAACTCTTGTGGTACTCCCCCTACATCATCATCACAGTTGCTGTGGAGGCTTGATGTGGATTCAGCTGTGCTGACTATGTCTCCTCACACTGGGAAGGAAATGTAGGGTGCTGGCAGGGTGTTTGATCCAAGCAGGTGTCCCATGGGACACCCTGGCTCTGGATTAGACCATGGCAAGGCTCACATAATGAGTCTCTATGAATTTCTGAGCCCCCTCCTGCTGCACAGCTCTCCCACTCTATTGAACCCTCTGCAAATGGTGCTTCCTTCACCACAGCTCTAACTCCCTTTGTATTCCCTAATTTTCTTCCATAGTCTGTATTATTATCTATTGCAAGAAGAGTTATTTAAGAACCTTTGGGCTATAATGGGCTTGGCATTACAGGAAAATAAAGCAGCTCTCCAGGAAACTCGTGCTGATTTCAGCCTTCCCATTTATGCTGTGATGCATCACACTGTGCTCTAATGTCTCACTAATCTGCAGCTCAATCTGCTGTTAAACAGGCTCATGATGCAGAAGCGCTCACTAAGGTTGCTTGATATTCATCTGTTGATTGAATCATTTGCTTCTTGTGATTTGCAAATGTGCCAAAGAGCCAGAAGCCCTTTTTCTTCTAGAAAAGTTAATTGGATCAGCATCCTGCGCTGGCAGGTGGCACCCACTCCTACCCAGGCTTCCACTGACTCCACCACGGCAGAGAGGCCACCCAGCAGGATGGGGAGCTGGAATTAGGGACACTGCAAGGGACAAATTTCCTGAGAAACCACCCTCTGCAAGAATTAAACACCCCATTTTTTTGCAGAGGTCTCGAGCAGCCTGTGCAGAGATGCTCCTGTCCTGGAATGATGCCCCTTCCCTTCAGCTTTTGGTCACCAACAAACCTTGTTTCTAGACATTCTCTACAATGAATTCGCCCCTCCATACTTTCATCTTCCTCATTTTTGGGAGCTAAGCTTCACCAGCATCCCCTTTGGACACATCCCACCCAGTTATTCACAGTTACAGCTATTCCTTCATAGCCTGCAAATGAAGGGCCTCCAGCACCACTTGGTTTCAGCTATTTTTTCATACTCCAGCACGCCAGATACCATTTGACATCTTCCTCAAGAATTAAGTGGTTAGTGTTATTGTCCAAGAAGCCCTGGATGACATTTCTATGGGGTTTCCAAAGAACTGAAGTCCCAAGCGAGGACGTATCAGGCACCAGGCCTGCAGGGCTGTGATTATCTGGCTGTAAATAACACCTCGGAATATATGGTTTATTGTGGTGATAACACACATTTTGTAGGTTACATAAATTGGAGCAATCCTGCTGACAGAGGAAAAATAGTGGTGTGTGTGATGGTTTCCTCTGGTTGCTAGGAAATAGAGTTAGTGCTGGGTCCTTACATGCCTCGGTGCACACTTGTGACAGATGATAGATTCAGCACATGTGTGGAGCCCAGCCTGTTAGCAAGCCCTGACTGAGGGGAAGGCAGCCACGCAGTGACAGCAAGATCCATTTAACCAAAATATATGCATTTTTCATTAAGAGAACTACATTTGTTTGCCCAAGGCGTTTAGGGAAGCGTAAGCAAAGAATAAAGTTGGATCTGAAGGGACAGGTGGTCCATGCAGGCAAACTCAGACCAGCTACACAGATGCACAAATGGGCTGTGGTAAGGATTTTAACACCTGTCCAAAGCCCTAATGTGAGCGAGCTGTGATTTTTCAAAAATGAGATTTTCTGTCACAGCAAAGCCCACAGAGCCCAAAGGTCCCCTCCCTGCCATGGGGGCATGGCTGTAAGGTTCCTTCTCCTTCCCCTTGGTGTGTGGGGTTATATTCTCTTGCATCAAGAAGCTGAGACTGGTTTCTGCTTCTGCAAATGTTTGCTAAAGCAAATTGCAGTTTGTTCTATTGGTCTCATGCTCCAATTTGCTTGAAATAGCACAGCACTTGGTCAAAGGGCATGGAAAGTGGCCAGAACCTTTTTCTTTGACTATTTGTATATATAAATATATATATATATATATATATACATGCACACCTGCACATAGACACTGTTAGGTCAGCAATCTCTCCCCCTCCCTCCCTCAGGGCAGGCACAGATTTACCACCCAATCTCCAGGTGCACCTCTAACCTGTTTTTTACTATGGCAAAGCTCAATTATAAAGACAATGTTAAACCACGCAGCATAAAATCAAGAAAGCATTTGGCACGATTACAGCTATGCCCTGTCCACAGACAGGAGATTTCACCCACAGCCAAG
This sequence comes from Acridotheres tristis, assembly GCA_037013685.1. NCBI lineage: Eukaryota > Metazoa > Chordata > Aves > Passeriformes > Sturnidae > Acridotheres > Acridotheres tristis. Next base: position 3,745,261 of record CM072899.1, on the reverse strand, counting down.
GGACCTGATCTGGCTTCTGGTGTTGTTATTGCTGATATTACAGTGTTGTCCCATCAGGACAGCTTTGTGACCAGCTGCTCTGCAGGCACAGTACTGGCCTTTGCTTTTCAGAGTGATTAAATTCTCCTAAGAGATGTTCCTAGAGTGATCCATTCTCTCTTTACTGCTCTCACCAAAACAAATGGGACATCCTCTGCCAAATTCAGCAAAGCAATGTCAGAGGAAATAAAACAGGGTTAGCAGGGTTGCAGACTCTTTATAATTAACTGTTTGGCACAGACCAATTGCCTTTTCTTTAGGAGAATCCTAAGATTCAGAGCTCAAACACACAGGTGTTTCCTGAATTTTGGGTGCTCTTTGGTGCAAAAGTCCTTGGTTTTGGATAATCCCAGAGCAGGCACTGCCCCAGGTGCAGGATGCAGCAGCTAAAGGCGGTGTTTGGGCTGGGATGGAGGCAGAGGATGGTTAAATGTCCTCTTCCCCAGCCCCAGAGGGTTTCTCTGGCTCATCCCCAGCCAGCCCTGGGGTGGGATCTCCTGAACTCAGTGTTGGACTGATGCTGCCAGAGGGACTTAGCCCCACGCCAGCCCAACCTGTCACACACTGGGAGGCAAAAGCAGAGCCCATTCCTACAGCCTGGTAAAAATGTAATTTAATCCTAGCCACACAAAACACTTCCCTAAGCCTTTGAAAGGCCTGCTAATCCTTGATTTACCCTCAAATCTTGAAATTCTCTTAAAGAATGAAGGAGGAGCTTTGTCTTTCGAGTGCCTCTAGGCCTAATGAGGTTATTAAGGCATATTAGCATGCACAGAGGAGCATCCTCTCCTTACTTTGGCACAGCAGAGCTCGGAGCTTTTGTCTCCCTTAATCCAAGTCCTCCTGTTCTGCTGCTGCCCCCAGTGCCATGAGTTTGTCCCTGCTTTTGGCAGAGATGGCCATCACTCCACTCCAACAGCAGTGGAGGGCTCCCTAATCCAGCTCCACATCGTGCTTTTCTTGTTATGCCTTCAGATGTTTCTGAAGAGCACACCATGCCTTTTCCTACATGGCTGGAAGAATAAAGAGGTCCCTGAACCTACCTGGGGTCTATCATCTGATACAGAAATTTATTTAATTTCGTTTCAAGCAGAAATCATTCTGTTTGCACAGAAAGGGCATTGGTTTTGTATATGAACACACATCAACCCAGCAGCCCTAAACCCTTCAGCAAAGCAAGGTCACCTCCTTTAACATAGAGACAGCGAGAATCTGATTCCTGCCCAGCATCAGGACAGGAGGACAACACAGATCCACATTTCTGGCCTGCCTCCATTTCCCACCAAAGCCATATGGGGAAGGGAACGTGCTTAAATAGCTGGGGGCTCTAAGCAAGTTTTGCTCTCAGCTGGAGTGAGACATATCATTTCCCCAGGATGCACTTTTAAAGAAGAGAACCTTTGCCAATGTTATGCTTTATAATGCAACGATTTTCATAACAGCCCAACATGGTTCATCAGCATGGGATCTGGCATGGGATCAACTTTCTTTAAATCACCCAAATGGGCTGCAAGAGGTGCAGGAGAGAGCAGACACAGGATCTGGTTGGGTTTTCAAGCAGTCCTTGCAGCAGCCTCAGTGCAGCTCAGCCTGACGTGCACCTCGCTCAGAGAAAAACTCAGATATGGCACTGCTGGGATAATGGTTGGACTTGAGGATTTCAGAGGTTTTTACATCAATTTACATCAACCTTAATGATCCTGTGGTCCCCTTCCTACCTTGGACCAGAACTGGGCAACCTCACCTCTGCACACACAGTGCTGTGGGCTGGAGGGTCACTTCCCCAGCAAGCCTGGGACCACCCCATATCAATAGGATTTGCTTCATTTTCAGCATGAAGTTTAACAGCTCACATTTATTTCTATTTACAGCGACCATGGTTAAATAGCTACCTAAAAATTCAGGTTAGCAGCCTTAAATAATTTCACCATTAAGAAGGAAAATGAGGGCTGCAACACAGAGAGCCGGGTCCCCTTGGAGAAGCCCCTCTCAGGAGCAGCACATCCCACCAGCATCTTCTCCTGGCAAAGCCTATTTGGGATGTTCCTATGCACCAAAAACATAGAAATTTTCTCCTGTTTTTCGGAAGTTCAGCTCGTTTCAGTGATGTGATTATCAGAGCAAGCTGCAGGCTGTAGCTGGGATGTGAATGGATGGGGTGGGAAGGTTTGGGCAGGGCTGGGGAGCAGGGAGCAGGCAGTGTCCCCAGAGCAATCCCTCCTGCAGCAATTCCTGCTCCCGGGGTAGCTGCTGGCACCTCAACCCCCGCACACACACACAGCCCTGCATCCCTCCTGCTTCTGCACTGAGAGGATGTTTTGGGAGGTAGGAGAGGGAAACCAGCTGCAAGAATCAAATCCTTGCTCCTTACCATAGCACAGGATTATTTTTAAGCCAGGTGAGGTCTCTAACTCAGCTGGATTTTGTAGCAGCAGGGGAAGGTGAGGTGGAACCAGCATCTGAGGTATGAGCTCCTGGGAGAAGCATCCTCAGGAGAAGCTGAGGGGGTCTGGAGCAAAATCCCGACGTTCTAACCCCCAGCCTTGGCTTTACAAGAGCTGGAACGTGCTATCCAACACAGTTTGGCACAAAGCCCCACGAAGGCTTGAGCAACTGGGAGACAACATTCCCTGAGGGAATGAGGAGCTTTAACTTTTGTAGCACAGCAAGCATGCAAGCCCAGGATCTCGAGGGAATAAGAAAGATATGCCATTTCATCACTGTTCTTGGAACGAAGACAAAAACCAAAGGAAAACAAAACAGAGCACCCCCTGGGATCCATAAAGAGGAAACTAAAAATATGATAAATAGGCTGGATCATTATTTTCTGAAGATGACATATTGCAGCTCATGTTATATATCTAGATTCCTATTGTCACTAAGGATAAAAATTTTGGCACGAAGTAAGACAAAGAGAAAAATTTAATTTCTGCCATTCCACAAGCTAATAAATACTGGTAAAGAGCCATCTACTAAAAATATAAGCCAGAAATTCCAGTCCCTTAAGACAAGAGAGGAAGAGGACACCACCAGCTTTCCTTGCCAGCAGCAGGCAAAGGGTTAAGCAAAGATGTAATTCATCAAGCTAGCTTGAACGTTGGGAGAAGCTAAGAGAATTACAAGATCAGAAAATAACTGCAAAGTGTGTAAAGATAATCACAAATCCGAGGGAAATAATACAGGCTAACAAATGCTCAGGAGATTGTGCTGAAATACCTTCTGGATTTATAATCAGGCAGGAAGAGGGGCCGGCTACCCCCTGCAGCAGGTTATCTCCTGCAGAGGGGACACTGTGGCCTGCATTGGGATTTACCCACAGAAAATACTCCCACAGGAATCTAGAGATAAAGCTGAAGAGTGGAAAGCTGAGTAATATTAAAAATAAATTGGGAGAAGGCAGAAAGCTGGGATCCTTCATGCAGTTTTAAAGGCACAACAGTATAACAAGAGCAGCAGCTGACAGAGATGGGAAACCCCTCTTTTAGAGTTGCCTGGCACCAGGCGTGAAATCTTCAATTTTAGATATTGGGGAGGAACCTATACATTAGCACATTGTGACAAGATTCCACTACCCTGCTGGCTTTCCCAGAAAATAGGGGTCACAGAGCCAGCCTGCACTCAGAGCTGGGGAATTTTACCTCATTTTCTTCCTGACTCTGCTAAGTCATCTTGTAGCAAAGTCTCTCTTGGTATAACTGCTGCTCTTTTAACTCTTGAAACCCTGAAATGAGACTGGGAAGGTTATGAATTTGTGGGGTTTTTTTAGTCCCTAAGGCTTAAAGCATTTCACTGCTCCTTCACATCACCACTCAAGGGGAAGCAAGTGGACTGGGGCAGAGCTGGCAGAATAGCCAGTTCCTTCTCATCCTGCCCCAGATTTCACACGAGAGATCTGCTGAATATCCAGGAACATGTAACCTCTCAAAACCCGACATTTTAGCATCACTGAATGGTAAAATAGGCTGAGGGATTTGGTTTACATCAAGCAGAGGTTGGGGTGCACAGGTTTGGTGCTGCACGTGGGAGTCTGTAGTGCATCCTGAAAAAGCCTGTTCAGAGTGGTTTGGTGTTTTTCCTAGTTCAAACAGCTCTGAGCACATGAACCCCTAGAGAAGCACTGTCCAGGTGTGATAGGAGCAGTTGGATTTGCAGCTCTGAGGCGGCTGCACACCAGGGCTGCAGCCTCCCTGGACAGCTCAAATACACCCTGAGGCACAACCTGCACCACGAGCACAGCCAGGTAAGCAAACCTCCAGGACAGAGCAGCCTCAGGTGAGCATTTCTGCCATCACCAGACACCTCAGGTTTGTCCACATTGTGTACAGACACAGCAGGTCCAGGGGAGCTTGGAGATGTCAACACCACATGCTCAGCTGCTTACCCAGATGGGAAGGAATAAATCTCTAAAATCACCTTTTTGTCTCTGTTCTGGTAGTTTTAAAACGTTTCTTTACCTGCCCCATGCATTTCAGAAAGACACTTGGCTAAACACCCACGAAATCAATTTCTTTGATTTTCCCAGACACCACCAGATGCCTCCCATGGGAGATGGGGATGCACAGAACACATTCCCCTCATGTTCCCACCACAGGACTCAAAACACGTGTTCTGGGTGAGGAAAAAAAACATTTGAGGGCGAGATTTCCTACGTATGGAGACCTTTGGATGCCAGACCAGGGCACCCTCACACAGGTCTCCACAGGAAATGCCATCCTCAATTTTTTGAATCCTGTGACGGGAACATGAGGGAACTCACAGACCCACTGCAGGCTCAGTCTATCCTGGACATGCTGCACACCCTTGTGTGCATATTTAGGAAAATATTCCTGAGTCACAAAATGCCTTGTACCTGCAACTTTGTCTTGGGCAGGAATGGAATACCATCAAACACAGGATAATCCTCAAAGTAGAAGTTTTCAGCACAGTTTGGTGAAAAGAACAAAGGGGAAGAAAAAGAGATAACCAAGTTCTAAAAGTAGCTCCTGTTTTCAGCCTTCTCCTCCTGTATATTTGAATCAGCCCCTATTCACCCTGGAATCCTGGATTTTAGGAAGAGACATGTACTACACCAGGCCCCTAGCAGGCTCCAGTCAAATTTAATCTGTTAAGTCTTAAAAAAGAAAAAAACCCACCAGCAAAAAAATCTAACCCAAAATCAACCAAGTAGGACCCTTGCATTGAATCTAATACCTGGATAAACCCCTGTGGAACACCAAGGGAATAAAAAGGCAGAGAAAAATGTGTATCCTTTCACTTCACAGCAAAAACACAGCCACTATTCACACTGCACAGTCTTTCAGATGATAAATACTGATCCATCCTTCATTGGAAAAACATGGACCTGCAAATCCCACAGGGGTTCCTTTCCAATTCTACGGCCCCATCCTGTCTTGAAATTTTTTTCCCCTAATTGTACCCATAAAATAAGGATTTGCTCCCCACATAATTAATTGATAGATATCTATTTCTGGACGATGATCTCACCTTGTTTGTGTAGGAAAATTTCCAGAGGGTTCCAAAGACACACACACACAAAAAGGTACCCACCTCCCCCAAATCATTCCCAGACTTCTCTAGTCTGAACATATTTATTTGCAATAATGATTGTGGCTTTATGCGAGCAGATGGGCAGTCCCTGAGAGGATGATTTGTTTCTCCTCTTTTCTTACTTCATGACGTATTTTATGATTTCAGCAGGTCAGTGGCTGCCATGTGTTTCTTTCTAATCCGCGAGCGCTTTTCGTTTGCCTCATTCTTGGCAGCCGTCGTATTTACCAAAGAGATCAGACACGGACAGATGATGGCAGAGATCCAGGCTCCTTGAGAGTTCAGCACTTGGATGCTGGCAGCAAATAAAGATATATGGATTGCTGTTGTTGGTTCAAACTTACAGGGGCTTTTTCCCTCATTATATTTCAGTTTATATGTGCACATATAGAGATAGTAGACGTGTGTGTGTGCTTGCACACATGTGTTTTTAAATTCTCTTTGCAATACCCTGGACCAGATAGAATACAGATGAGCTGTTGTACAAAGAACAATAGATGTCAACTAGATTACTATCCACTCCTTTTTTTCTTTTCTCCTCTTCCTTTCCCCCCTGCTTTTTTTTTTATAGGCCTGGGTTGTTATAAATCCTCCATGCCCATTAACCTCTGAACCTCACTGATGATATCTCTTCCGAGCTAAATTGCCTGGATTTCCAGACATTTGTTTGTTCACTTAGAGGTCTATTGGTAGAGGGAGGGGGAGGACAGCCCATCCCTGAATAGGTCTCATGGATTATAAATGAAAATTCTTTCTCTCCTTGTAAGATGATGCTTTGAGACCTGTAGCAAACAGACAGCTTGAGTTTACAAGCCCACAGGCGGAAGTCAACAGCAGAAAGTTAATCACAACAATAACAAAAATGTCCCAGCAGCATGGTGGGAGCAATGGATCCGTCCCTGTAGCTGTGTCCTGCCCAGAAAAGCCTCTGACCTGCTGCCACTGTGCTCCTGCTGCAGCAGAAGCAGCGAGGGGCTGGGACACTGCCCTGCAGTGCCAGGGAAGGCAACAGAGTCCCTGGAATGGGGACATGCTCCTGCCTTGGGGCACTGACAGGGCAGTGGGACAGCTGCAGGTGCACGAGTGCTTCCAGGGCTTTTGCTCCCATTATTGCCCAGAAATGAGAAACCTCTTCATCCTACAGGCTCTGGATAGCTTTGAACAGAGTTCAGCCACCAAGCTACCAAAGGTGAAGCCCTGTGGCTGTCAGTGGCCCCCAAACAACCTCCAGCAGGACCTACCAAGCAGTTTCTTAGTAAACATGATCTCAGCACTTCCAGGAGCCCTAGCAGCTCATTGGAAACACGCTGAACAGCATTTCCATTATCCTGACTTTAAAATAAAACCTTGGAAGCAGCAAGTGTGCTGGCATTCCCAACACAGATCTCCTGCCTTCGTTACTGTTAGATACATTTAAACTTTTAGTTCCAAAATAACATTTTACTTCCATACATCATTACATTCATTCAGGCATGGCTTCCATCTGATCTGTCCTGGAGCCAATTCCTCAGTCTTTCCTGCTCACCATGGCTGTGGATCTCTGAATGCTGTGGATACTGGGAACAGGAGTGTTTTCCCAGATCCTCTGGCAAGTTACACCACACCAGCCTTTCCATCAAGGGCATCCTCCACTGGTGAGTTATGGTGACTATCCCCAGCTTTCTGATCCTATCTTCACTGTCTTCCCTGGAAACATGTCTGGGAAAGCCTTCCAGATGAGATACTCATGGATTATTTGGGGGCTTTTCTGCCTGGGGTTTGTCACAGCCTGCTGTGACTCACAGCAGAGACTTCCCAGTTCATTTCCATGCCCTGGTTATCATTCCTACCTCCTCCTCTGGACCATTCAGTGAGACAGAGCCCAGAGCTGCAATGAAAAGTGTGGGTTATGTGCTCCCCAAAAATGCGTGTACAACCTGCTGTCCCACCCAGGGACAAACATCTTCCCAGAAAGGAATTCAATAATCTGGGGTGGGGTCTTACACAGAGGACAGGAAGCTCCAACAATCCATGGTGTTCCAGATCATTCATGATTTTCCTGCTTTCTCAGTAACAACTCCTGATTTCCATGGCAACCCTCACATGCTTTGGTACTTTTTTGCTTATGTGGAGCACTGTTCCCACTCGCTGGGATGAGCAAGCTCCCCAAAGAGCCAACAAAGTTCCCAGCACAAACACTTCACCCTCTCCATCCTCCTGAGCTGGACGTGCATTTCCTCATTTCCCTCTGCCTTGGACAGGATGGGATCACCAGGATTTACCCTACTGTCTGCTCCCCATCCAAGAGCTCATTTTAAACTTGGCCATGGTTTCTATTTTAATCCCACACAGACATTTTTGGAAACACTTACTAAACCATTAACACATTTATATGAAAGGAAAGATGGCGATTAGCATTTCCCCTCTCCCTCCCCCACTACCCCATCCTTTCTTTTTGTGTCAATTTTTTGGCTCAGGGACTGCAGCAGAATGTGGTTACAGCCATGCATACAACTCCAGTGGGTGTGAATTCCTTCACGGTATAAACTTGAGTTACCTCTACTTTGTTTTGCTCTTCTTCCATTTCTATTCACACTGTTCCACCAACACTCCTCTGCTTGTAATAAGATGAACATCACGAGCTTTACCCAACGCTCAGAGACCAATGTGGGAAACTTCACCTGGGTTCAGCCTGAGTTTTGTAACAGCCTGTGGTTCATTAAAACAGTTGATTTGCCTGGTCTGGCCCGGATGTTTCTCCTTTCTACACCTTTTGAGATGTTTTCATAAGCAAGAATGACTTCCAATAAAAAGCAGCAGCAATTAGTGCATTTATTTATTTTGCTATAATTCACACCACGGTACTGGCAGTCTCTGATGGCCGAGGTGCAGAATAAATAAACAAATTCCACTTGAGCTATCTTAAATTTCTCCCATATGATGGGTCAGAGGAAAATCAAGGCTGCTGGGGGATCTCTGGCCACATGAGATTGTGTGCAAAGATTTAACCAACAGGGCTGCAAATCAGCAGAGAGAAATGGGTTGGAGAGTGATGCTAAGGAAGCACAGCAGCTCAGAGCTGGGGGGAGACCCAGCCACAGAGAGCTGCAGCAGAGCCTTTTCCTGGGTGAAAAGTCCTTCTGACTTATTTTCCAGCTGGATGTTTTTCTTCCCTGCACTGAAATCTCATTTTACTTCCTAGCATTCATCAAGGAGATGGCACCCATGACCAAAGAGTCACAGGAATGAAGCAGGTGCTGGACCACAAGACTGCAGAGGAGGGCATGACGTGAGAGTCTGCCCAGAACAAGAGCACCAGTGTTTCTTTGGGTAAAGATGACTCTGAATATAGCCCACATCTGGCCAAGGATGCCAAATTTACCCCCTGTGAACTTGGAATAATGAAGTTATGTTGCTTCCAGGTGGGGTTTGACCTCCTTTTGTCTTTGTGGACACACAGAAGTTTCCAACAGAGGTTCAGGCAGACCACTGGGGACTGGATTCCCAACAAGAGTGTTGTGTCACTTCACTGCCTTTCACAGTTTAAAGTTCCCCCAGGTCCTGCTGGACATGGAGCTGGGACAGATTCAGATCTCTGCTTCCATGGCAAAAGCCTGGCTTTTCTTGGACTTCTGTCTGCAAAGGAAACTTCTGACAAAACAGTATCTACCCACATCTCTGGATATTTGCACTCGGCTGAGATGTCACTACACTCTGTTATTTTCAGGAGAGGCACATAACACTCAAAAGTGTGACAGATGTTCATGCAAGACAAAAACCATAACTCTGACATGAAAGATTCATCCAAATAGTCTCTTACAGTTCTGAGACATCTTTGTTGCATCAAATTTTCTCCTGAATTTGATGTATATTAACAGGAGAGTGGGAAGAGGTGTTTCCATATAAAGCCTCTTCTCCCTATAAAGTTTTTACTTCCTCTGCTTTCTTCAGGAAAGACTCTAATAATTGCTGAGACAGCAGAGCCATCAGGATGGAGCAGGGAGGGAGTTACCACCCTCCTTAGGGGTCTGCACAAGGCAGCAGAGCAAACCAATATAGAGATTAAAAACTCAAGGCCTTTCCCTTGACTTACAGAGGATACAAGAATAAATAAAAGCCAATTCATTTTGTAAAAAGCAGCTTCCAATACCTGCCATCTGCTCCTGGCCCTGGAGGGCCTGGACTCCCACCTACAGCTTTTGAGAAGCTATTGCCATGCTGTCACACTTCCTACCTTCCCCAAGATCTGTTCCTTGACACTGGCTGAAATTTCACATGTGCCAACCATCCTCAGAGCTGCACAGGCAAGGAAGGACCACTCCAGAAGCTGAAGCCCAAGGAAGAGGTATAAAGCTAAGGGCCACACAAGAAATTGTAGCTTCTTTGGGTTTGAAGGGTTGAGAGATGGGTCAGCCAATGTCAGCTGGAGATCAGCTCTGTTTAGATGAGAATCAACAAGTGCAGCTGCAGACACCTTGGCTGGCAGAACCTTGTCATAACACAGTTCCTGGGCAGAAAAGACCCAGGTTTGCACTGGTGTTCAGACAAAGAAATGTGGGAGATGGGTCTGTGTGGCCTCTATGCACATTCCATAGTGCACAGAATCCAGGGAGCACGATCACCAGATCATGGGAAGAAATCTCATGAGCTGCAGAACAAAGACAGAGGTTGGGTTTTGGAGGTGGAAGCCCTCTGTGTGTTACCACCAGCTCCAGGTGGTCACCACATGAGCGAGGGAAAACGAGCAGAGTGATGACAGATCCTCAGCCATGAGCAATTTTCTCCAAGATGCACTTGGGCATCTGCTCTAGATTAACATTGTTTTACTTAAAATGAGCATTTGGGAGATATTTAAGCAGGTAAGTGGCTGCACCCAAGCACAAGGAAGAGGCATTGGGAAGCAGAATGGAGACACAAGCTGGATGAAGTCAGTGCCATCAGCAAGATAAACACCAGAGCACCCTGTGGGCTGTGCCAGGAGACAGAGCAGCAGTGGCCCAGGCCAGCAGCACAGGATACAATCACTGCAATAAAATGCTGAGTGGTGAGAATTGCGAGAGTTTTGAAGAACTGCAATAAAAAGGCTGAAAGTTGTTGGTCTGCTTCAGCCAGAAACTGTGAACCCCAGGCTTTATCACTGGGAAAGAAGAGTCCTTTGTTTTTATGACAGGATAACAGTGCACATGACTTGTTCTCGGTCGTTAAGAGACATTTGCCAGCTCAGCCTGGCTGGGAAGGGGTCAGGAGCCAATGTACTCAGCCCTTATTTCCCTCAGTGTTCTGCAATATCTGAGTTTATTTTTAAAGCCCTGTTAAAAAAGCCCAAATTAACAATTACAGCATTCAATCTCAGATAATACCCAAATACCACCAATAACTGTGCAGATGAATGAACGAGACTCAGGTAGGGGAGGGGACAGCTTCAAAGGCTGAGTGGTAGACACATGCAAACACCTAATAAATATGACAAAAAGCCCATTAGACCAAGAGGAGCAGACTTGACCTTGAGGCTGAGGAAGCAGGAGGAAGCCACTCATGTGGCTGAGGCAAAGGAGATGTCAAAGCAGGAGAGGGATTTCCTGAGAGGAGCTCTGAGCAGTGACAGGGGCAGGGCAGCAGCAGAGCTTGTCCTCAAAGCCCAGAGCAGGTTTGTTCCTCTGCAGTGTCCAGCCAGAACCCATTACTTCTGTCAGCCAGCAATGTGCACATAGGTAAAGCTGTAATTTTTTGTCCAAGGCAGAACTTCAGCCTGGTGAACTTAACACAAGGGGATGGGTCTGGGCCCACAGAAAGCCTCCCAGAATGGTTTGGGTGGGAAGGGCCCTTAAAGATCACCTTGTTTCAATACCCCAGTTATGGGCAGGACAATTTTCACTAGACCAGGCTGCTCAGAGTCCCTTCAGTTTTCATCACCACGTCCCCCCTCAGCAGCAACACCTCCCAAATACACCCTTGTAAAACCCAGCTCTGCAAGCACACAGAGCCAGGAGCTGCAGTGAGCAGCTCCTGCATGGTCCCTTACTGCCAGTTTTCTAAATTCCCCAGCCTGAACCACAGGACATGGATGACAATCCCAGCCTGCTCTTTCCAGAGGCCAGAGCACAGGGATTTCACATACATGTCCTAGTTCAGGCTTTCCTCTCATTTCTTTAAGAGACTTAATGCCTCCAATGCTTGGATTCCAGGATTTTAATGGGTTTAGCTCTGTTTCCCCCTTTCTTGCTCTGCATCTAATACTTCAGCCCATAAATCTCTGCAAGCACACAGCACAAAAACAGATAAGGAAAGCTGTAGAGCCATAAAATATGCTGGAAAGAACCAACATAAAATCCACCCAATACAAGGTTTATAACCAAGGGAAGAAGAGGCAAAGAAAGCCAGATTAAGCATTGCTGTCAGTTTAAGTAAGTTGAAGAAAAGCTGCCATATGATGCTTAATTAAGCCACAATAGATCTTAATGAATGATAATCACTCTGCTGATGGAAAAGCTTCAGAAGAGCAGATGAAAACAGGATAAGCCAAGTTTGGGATATTTTCTGCAAATATGGTGCTGTAGTAATAGCTGAGATTCCCCCCTCCCCAGCTCCCACATCCCTGTACACCTCTCCTGTACCAGGGATGGACATTTGGAAGGGGTGTGATGGACCCACGTCCTTTAAGGGGTGTGTGAATGCCCATGCCATTAACCATCCATCCCCTGGTACAGCCTGCACACAAAACCTCACAAGGCATCGCCCTCGGCATCTGTGCAATGATGACACAATTAACATGAATAACTATTCCACTCCATAGATTTAGTCCTTTTCCTCTGGGTAATTATGATCTTCCTTCCCCTCCCCAACACTCATCTCAAATCCTCAAGGGTAATATGCAGTCAGCTGATTTTACATTTATCTCGGTTCTATTTGTTTGACACATCTCAAGCAAGCTCCACAAAGCCAAAACCTCCTGCTCATTAATAACATTCACATCACCTCCTTCTTAGCTTCTTTAACATGCTGCTTTTATTTGGTCTAATTGCAACTCTCAGCGTGATTAATCACAACATTTTTGTGGGGAGCTGGGGAATTTGATATCCCTGTCCTCATATGGATCTGATCACAGTCATGCTGAGAGTCCAGGCACACTTCCTGCAGTCTTAATGTAAAAACTTTGTGTCAAACAACCCTCCTTGGCCACTGCACACTAGTTACCAGTGCTGCCATCTTCACCCAGGTCCCAAACGTGGATGAAAGATTGAAGGTGGATCATGTGATGGGAAATGAAATTTTCCTCTTACAAATGTCTCCTTGCAGGGTAAGCTCCCTTCTCAATTCAACCTCCAGACCATCCCCATTTACCAAATAGAATTATACATTTAGGTTGGAAAAGACCTTTAAGACTATCAAGTCCAACAGTAAAAATTAGCAGGGAAGTTGGAATTTTAAAGAACTAAAGTTACACCCAGGAAGAACTTCAATTCAAGAGGCTGAGTCTCTCCAGACAAAGACTGCAGAGATGGTAAAAGGCACAATGGAGAACAAGCTCAGAATTCATCTGAGATAATTTTTCTTACATGCAGAAAGACAAGCACCACCAAAACTCCTCACACCCAAGTTTGATTCTTGCAACAGTTATAGCCTTGAATTTATTTTTTTCCCCATTTTGCAGGCTACTGATGAAAAGTTTTTAAATGAGCAATTTTGGAATACCGTCTTTTTCTTATAGAATTCAGTGGCAAAGCTCCCATGGATTTTAAAGAAACATGAAGAGCATTGGTGTACATTTCTGAAACATCATCTGGAGGTCACACGTTAATATTTGATGGTGACACTAGCTTGCCTTGCATTGGCAGGAGCAGCAGGACTGTGGTTTGCTTCTCCACCAGAAGCTCAATCTTTCCCGATTAACCAGTGATGTAGTGTCTCATCCACTTTCCACCTTACAAATCCCTCCTCCTGCCCCAAAATTAGCTGGGGAAAGACCCAGGCTGTTTCCCAGGAGTGAACTTTCCTTCCCCTTCTCCTCCCACCAAGGCAGACCAGATGAAAATCACACGGACACCAACAGCCTCTCCTAGCCACTGCTCTCCCAGGCTGCATATTCTCCATTTCATTTGCTTTGTAAAACCCTTTAATCAATCGGGAAAGGCCCAACGATTACCACCTACTCAGAAAACACCATTTGAAAGCAGGGAATTAACTGCAGGCTCCAACTCTAACCCGGAGTTTCATCTTTTTCCCGACGATCTCCTACAAGTGCTATTCCCCTTTCGGTGCTAGACCAGATGTTATCACTTGGATGCTGAAAGGCTGAGAAAGCCAAGAGCTAAACACGGGATTGAGGATGGTGTGTGAAGGGGGAAAGGAGTTTTTGACAAGAGGCAGAAGATGAAGCAGGTCGTGTACCCCCCATTTCACACACATGGAGGGGTTCTGGGGCTGCATGGACACAGATTTCACCCACAGGGAGCTGTGAACTTCTCATGGATGGAGCTGCCTTCTACCCACATACCATAAAACATCCCTGCTCCAGCCAGCAATCACTGACAGGGTGAAACCTGCACGACCACACCAGCAGAAGGTGATAAGTGTGTGATAACAGGATGTGCTGCTCCTAAAATCCTCCTCCTAAAATCTCTGGTTGTTTACTGAGCATTTTTCACACGTGCACATCTGCAAGTCTCTGTAGCCCTGACAACAGGCTGCTCACAAAACGGTGTTTCTGGGAGTAAGGTATTCACCCAGCAGAGGCCTCCCAAAAGAAAATGGGAATGCAGGCTCTGAAACCACCCCCCCAGAGCACAGGGCAGCCCTGCCAAAACCAACACCTCACAATTTCTCACTTTTCTCAGCTCGTCTCTGGGCCGATGCCTTTTCCAGGTGCCCAAATCCCAAACTTCTCCCCACCCTCACCGCTGCTTGAACTGTTATAAACAGCCCTGGAAAAGCATTGCTGCTCTGGAATCACATTGTTTTGTTTGTGCTTGAGTTCTTTAAGGAAAAAAAGATTCTATTCCCCCGAATATTTTTTAAACCCCGTATAAGTCACTATTAGCATTCTAAAATACTGTTAAATTGCATCTGCACAGGTACACACTGTCATGCTCTGGGACCATTACTTGGAGAAATGCAAGCTTTATGGATTCTGTCTCACTTCTACCAAAATAAATTCAAAATATCTACAAATATGAAAATCAACATTATCTGACTACGATGAATAAAGGGATCTGCTATTTATTATCCAACCATACTCTTCCTCCAAGCTGCCCAGGGACAGCAGGAGCCAGGGATCTTCTGTTGATGCAAGTGATCCAGAGGGGTCAATGGAAGTTTTTGCATTCACACAGAGCACTGCAGGTCGGTCTTGTCTCACCATCCCCATCACTCACAGCAAAAAAAACACAATCAGAGCAAAGAGGGAGAATCAGCCAAGGCTGAGAGATTTTCCCCTGCTGTAACGTTACGCTACGCACAGTCAGAAAATCTATCAAAGCACCCGCCCGAGCAGCCTGTTCCAGCTTTTAATGTGCTTAATATAGACTTCTGAGGAGTCTCTTCAGTTCAGACACAGCTGACTCGAGAGCACAGCGTGAGCGTTGCACACAGACAGCTTTGGATCTCAGCAGTAGGCACGGACCAGCCCAGGGCTCAGTTCTTTGTCTGCCACCTCCCCAAAGGGCTCTGTCCCCAAAGGCTCCTCTGGCCCCAGAGGAGGGACACACCTGTAGGCGCACAGCGTGCCCTTGCTGCTGGCACACGCCACACACCCCTTTCTGCTGATTTTCCCCCATCTCATAACTCAGTCAAGCACATTCTCAGGTGAGTTGTGCCTGGAAAAGAACACAAAGCTGGCAGCAGAAGGGACAGCCCTTACAGCTCAGGGTTGGCAGATTTGGCACCAGGTGCTTTGCACTGCATGCTGCTGTTCAAACAACCTGAATACATCCTAAGGAGACACCAGGGACCATCCTTCCCTGGATAAACCCTAGATCCAGAACAGATACAGAGCACTGAGAGCATTTCCTCATGGAAATGCACAGACCACACACTGAATTCAGCCTTTTCAGCTCAGCATGAGAAGAACCCAAACAAAACACCCAACACCTCCTTCCCCAGCAGCAACCAGCCCACAGGGCTTCTGTCAGATTTGAGATGAGGAAGCCCACGAGCTGCATCTGTGTTTCTCAGTGATGGAGATGTGCACCATGCCCAGGGTGACACCAGCATCAGACAAAGTCACTTGTGAGAGGAAAGGGGAACGGCGAAGGCGGCAGAGTACAAATGACCCTCTGAGCACCACTGGGGTGCAAACAGGCTGTTCTCAGCTGTCCCAGCACACACCAGGGGTTCTCGGGTTTTTGTGAAATACAGGGGTGCAGGCTGTGCTGGCTACAAGCAGGAAGACGAGAAGGAACTCCCGCAATAAAAGGAGTTCTCAAACCAAACCAAACCAAACCTCTCTGGTTTTCTGCACACAACAGAGCTTTACCAAGCAGCGAAACCACTTCACACCAGCTTGGCCCAGCATTTGAACCGGAGTCCCGCGGGACTTTGCATTGTTTGCTCCATCCTGGCACACGTTCAGACCGTCCATCCACCGTGACTCACCTCCCTCCTCTTCTCTTCCTGGCCACTTCAAAGGAAGTTGCATCTTCCCAGCGATTCCCGCACCAGGCAGTCCTTTCTGTGCAGCTTCTTATCAGCAGCCCATTTCCTAAAAACAAGGAAGGGGGGTGGGGAGTGGGGGGAGAAGGAAAAAACCCATCAGCAAACGACAGTCTGGTTGTTCTCCGTTGTCCTTAAAATATTAACTAGACATTGACACACTGGAGTAGTTGCTGCCTGAAACCTGCTGCGACTGGGGATAACCGGGACATTACAGAGGGCTATGAATCAACTCAACTGCAGAGGCTTCAAGTCCTCCTGCTAGGCAGAAGTGAAATATGCTGCCTTACAACCAAGTGACCATTTCCGTATTTTTTCCAGTTATCTCCAGAACATTTATTAGATTAGAGGGTTTTATTTATGGACTCTGAAACGGTGCTGTTTCCCAGTGAAGCGTTTGTTATCTGTGTAATGTTCCTTTTGTTCTTCTGGACATTTGCATTTATTTATTGTGATTCATTGCTGCACAGGTATCAGGCTCCAAGTACCTACAGTTTTAAATACATTCACAACACACACATCTTTGCCATTTAAAATGCCTTTCCTCTAACAACCTCTCTAGAGCCAGAATATCTCCATTCCCAGATGAAACCTGAGATCCTAGGATCAAAACTGCTTCCATGTGACAGGTAAAAGTAACCTTCCAAAAGCACTTGTGCAACCCTATGCAGGTTACTTCATAGTTTGGCACATTTATGGGAAAGTCAGAGCTTGTTACAACTGATTTATTTAATATAAGGCTTCATAAATAGGGCCTGTTTCTGCAATGCTTGGTACCTATATGTATGTAAATAATTGGGATATTGTTTACCCCCCAAATAGTCCCACCCTATTCAAAGCTGGCCTTGTTAGCAGGGAAATTTCACCTGTTCCTCTGCCCATCGTCAAGATCAAAAATTTGCCCTTGAGCCTCCAAGTGATTTGAATTTAGGACTGAAAGCAGAATTTTTTTGCCTATAGCCAAGCCCTCAAATCCAGATGCAAGTTTTCCATGAAGTGATTTGTTTAATACTGATGCAAAGCCCAAGCTGAGGCTGGGGATCTGAACTGTCTGCAGGACCAGGGCCTGAGCAAACAGAGAGCCCACTGTGCTCCTGCCAGAAACAAAAACGAGCCTGGAGCAAGCTGCCAAAGGAAACCAGGCATGAAGAGTGTCTCCACCCCAAAATACCAGATTTCAGCTTTTGCTGGACTCAAATGAGTGTGCAATGTAACTCTGAGCATTGGTCACCAACCCTACAGTGCTCAGCAGCTTTCCTTGGAACTGATGTGGTGGGTGCATGTGTACTCCTATAGTCAGAATTCCTTTGGTGCCAAAGGTGCCACTTCTTATAATGCAAATTTTACATTTCATAGATATTCTTAATGCCTCTCTCAGTTAGAAAAAATATGGAACCAAATAATACATGAGTAAAGGCAACATTTACTATATGGGATTTGCATGCTTTCATGGAATTTGGGTATAAACTCTAGGGACCCTTGAAATCAAAGTTCTTTTAATTAATTAATGCAACCAGTTGATTTGGAGCAGCCCTGCAAAACAGCTGGAAATTCAATATATCAGGGTTCTTTTGAAGAGGGTTGTTTTTTTTCCTGACATGACTACCTGTGGTTCAACAGATGTTCATTCGAAAAAAACAAGCAGGGAAAGGAAGAGTATTTCCCCCTCACCCCAGATTCCAACAGCAGGGGAAAGACAACACGAGGACATGGATTTCCAGGAAACTGGGACGTGCTGGAGACTGCTGATCACCCCCTACAAACAGGAAGGGCACCCACAGGGATGCAGGAGGGCTGAGCCAGGAAAGGGACACCCAGGAGAGCACACAGAGGGATGGCAACACGAGGTACGGCTGCAGCAGCCTCTGCCTTATGCTAACATCTCGCAGGCACATTATCTACCAAGAATTCCACCTGGAAAACCACTAATAAAGTAAGTCAGGCTATTCCCCAGCAGGGGAATCAGAGCTAATCAGTGAAAGGAGCCTTCTGTGCCCCTTTCAGGCTGCGAGCTCAGGCAGGAGCTGCTCACTGGAAGTTTTCACTGTAACACCGTGCTGATCTCTGAAAGAAAAACCACTATTGCTCTAATTTCTGCGTTGATGGCACCGAGCACCACCCACGGCCTGAGGGGATGCTGCCCTGACATCATCAATGCCACCAGGAACTTGGGACACCGAGGGAGCAGGACACTACAGCAGAGACACATTAAAACTCAGCCCTTGGTAGCCACCATCCCACTTCACAGACAGGACACATCTGCTTCTCAGGCTCTCTCGAAGAGTTTTTCCTATCTGCAGCAGCACACCAGGCACACAGCAGGGCACCTGCTATAAACAAACCCACCCTCAGCTGCAATGGTACCAGCTCTGCCTTTGTTGACTCTAAAATTCTGCTTTTGAAGACAGCAAAGGAAGAAAACAAGGAGATGCAATCCTGGCTACCACTCTACAACCATCCTTTTTTTCCCCCAGCTTATCTCATTTCACATATGTAAAGAACCACAGGCAAGACATCTCTGAAAGTAAACAGACACCAGAGCATGCTGTATCCCCTCCAAATCAGTGGCCAGCACAGGCAGTTGTCATTCATTCAGCAGCAGGTTTTTAATCTGTGCCTAAGGAAGGGAGGCTGGGGACCACTTCTGGCACTTAGGATCAGGGGAACCTGCTGAAAAGATTTAGCTCTGCCATGACTGGCTTTGGGATCCATACACAGCCCAAGTCCAGACCGGGAAAGCACTGCTGGTCCTTCAGCATCTCCTGAGCAGGAATTTTACCACCATCCTTCTGACAAATCAGAACAGGATTTTTAAAAATCCCCCCACTTAAAACAAGGGATCTGCTTATGAACCCACATAAAATAAGAGCAGCTTTTACAATAGCTTGAGAGAGAAGTGGAAGGGTGGGACTGAGGTTGTCAGGGGTGCAGGTGGTGAAGGAAAAAGCCCGGAAATGAGCTGTTCTCCATGTTCAACATTTCTCCAATCATTTTCATATTAGCATATCTCTAAGTGCATATAATTTTCACATCAAAGGGTAATTTCTTTAGGTATTTAAAAAAAGTAAAAACAACAAAAAACCCCCTAGGATTGAAGTAGAGAATAATTTCTTTCCTGAAATCTTTCAAGCAGCTCCTCTCTATGACATGACAGTAAAATTACAGAGGAGACAAGTGTTTGGAAAACTCTTCCCTGGAATTCAGATTATTCTTCAAGCACACAGTAAAAAAGGTTCAGCCAAACTGCAACAGGAAACATAAAGTCCTGGGCGCACCAGAGCTCCAACCTAACAGTGTCTTCACTCAGGAGCAGCCTGAATCCTCTGCCCATTGCTTGGGGGCTGAGATAATCAGCATTTCTGAGCTTGTGGTGGGGAGGGAAAACTGAAGATCAGTCTGAGCCCTTCTTGTCTCCCACCAGTCCTTCCTAGCCAGGGTGGTCCCTGTGCAAAAGCTGGGAGCAACTCTCTCCCTGTGCACTGCTCATCCTTTGCTCTGCAGCCTACAAAGCTCTTTTGCTCCTCTGGATGCAGACAGGGGCAGCATGGATGAGTACCAAGCACTTCTCTCCAGCCCTCACTCGAGCCTTGCAGGGCCCCTTTTCCTCTCCCCTGCCTCTTGCAGCAGCTCGAGGCTGGTCTTGGTGCTGTGTTCCAGCAATCTCAGGAACCAGGCTCGGGCAGGAGCTCTGCTTTAATGAGATTTTATTAAAAGACTCTATTACAAATAGCCACTTAAGCAAGTGAACCTTTGGAGCCTTTAGTCCGTGATGTCAGTGCTGTGGCTGGATGTTTCCTGGGAGTACTAAACCTGATGCTAATATAGGGCTGTTCTATATGACAGCTATAAAACTGCTTAAGCGTACCAGGCAGGAGGCCAGCAGGGCTTTTTGTGGCTATCAGGGCTTGGCTAAAGGTCCCCTGCAACAAGGCAGGAGGAAGTAGGGCCCTAGGCAGGGATTCAGCTTTCCCTCACCTCCTTTGCAAGGCTGGAAAAGCCCCTGAGGCTGGAAAAATCCACATAGCAGAGGCTCTGCAGCAAAGCCTTTGCATCCCTACCCAGATCTCCTGTGGCTGGAGAGATTATCCATCTCTGAGCCCTGCCTGTGGGGCCCCTGAGGCAGCTCTGCATCATCACCCACATGGGACACACCACACCACCTCTCCCCCTGCATCCCAATTGTGGCCAGCAGCTGTAGGAATGCCCAAAATTTCTCTAAGCCCAGAGGGTTTATTGTCACATCCAGCAGCAGCATTGGCACCAGCCTGGCTTTCCAGCCTGCCCTGCCCTGCAGAGCTGCTACCTGCCCTCTCCTCACAGGCATCCCTGGGGCTGCACGTGTCCCCTGGCAGCTGCCTGCCCACAGCAAAGCCTCCTGTTTGCAAATCACACCCCAGATACACCAGGAATGCCAGCAATGTTTGCCAACGGTTACTGATATTAAAACTAACAGCAGAACTGGTCCGACCCACCTGACAGCTGGGGAGAGATAAGCAGAGGGCATAATAATACAGATTAATCACGTTTTAATCTGCAGTTTTCCACCAATAGGTGGCACCAGCAATTTTTGGATGTGCTACAACATGGTACATCTGTTCCCTTGCCACAAGGCACCCGGCCCATGGCGGGGCAGGGAAGATGGATGGACCATCTATTGCCATGGCAGCACCCAGCCCTTCTCTTTTTCCTTTGAGGAGGGAAAGGTTAAAACTCCCACAAGCCAATTTTCCCTTCCCCAAACAAACTTATTTCCAGGAGTAAGCCTAACTTGAATGAGTCTTTCAGGGAATACGAGTCTGGAAGCTGTATGCAAATAGATAAAAAAAAATTGCTTGAAATGGAAGAACAGACTAAGCTTCTGTAGGAGACACAGCAAGAATACAATTTAACACAGCAAACCCAAAACTTCTTGTAACTGAGGCTGGCCACTCATGTGAAAACATCTAAATCACAATCTAACACAGTTTAAATATATTGTATAAATATGTTACCTTGACTAGAGCATCCTGCAGAAGAAAACATCGCACCACACACGTGCCCAAGACACAAATGCTCGACCTCTGTACACACAACAAAGGAGAAGCAACCCCAGCCAGGTCCAACCAAGCTTGTGGCCGACACAACTTCACAGGAAAAACTTCCCAGAACCGAGGCAAAGCTGGAAACTGCCTGAGAAGCAAACTCCCATCACCTGTGCCACACCACTACAGGTGCACAGCATCCAAGCACTCCAGCTTACAACTCCACACAGCTGAATTCAGCCAGTATAAATTATTAAAGAGTCTGCAGAACATTACACAGTTCATGTAGTTAATGATTATAGTTCAGTGTCTAGGTCAGATATAATTAGATGTTACATTAAAATAGCTTCACAGAGCCATTTATTCTGATTTAATTACTTAAAATGATAATATAATGAGCAGCGCTTTCAAAGAAAAAAAGAAATCTTTTAATGAGCTCATTTTAAGTTAATATAAGGCAAATTAATCATTTAACAAAATGCGGTGAAAAGACAAGTTCATATTTCAAAATATGTTGTGCCTTTGTCAAGGGGGCTTGTTTATTACCATGCTGGGAAAGACACAAAAATGGGTGGCTCTTAAAACAACATCACATCCCACTGTACATCTGGAACATCTTTAATCCATATTTTCTTCCTTCCCCAGATATACCTGCTACTCCAGGGCCCTTTGAAATACAACCTGAGCAACAGATTTATGACCATCAAACCGTATCTTTATTCCAGTGTGAAGCAGAGCCATAGCTGTGCAGAGCACTCACCCGAGGAGGTGAGCTTCTGATGAAGGGTTAATCGTGGCTTGCTTCATTAATCATTCATTTGCTGGCTCAGAAAATTAGCTTTCACTTGTTTGTTTGCTCAAGAAGCGATAAGCCCATTCCCTCGCTAGTTCATCTATTTTCTTCCCTTTGCATTGTTTTAGAGATTTTAATCCTTTCCAATTTTTGTAATCAGTCATTTTGGTCTTTTAGCAGGAGCGTTTCCAAGCGTGCAATTACTGGAGTGAAAGCAGGCAGCTCTCTGCAGGGAAGGAGCGGGCTCTGGTTCATAACCCTGCCAGCAACCTCTGCAGCTCTCCTCTTGTCCCACAGGGCACCTCACAGCCCCCGAGCCAAGGTGTCCCCACCTCCAGAGCCGGCCCATTTCTCTGCAAACAGGACTCCCTGCACTTCCACAGGCATTTAGAGGAACATTTATACAGGGGTTTAAGAGCAAGGCAAGACACCCTGAGTGGTTTGCAGGTCATGTCCCAGCCACTCACCTCTTCTATCCTAACCTGCAACTGCAGCCTCGCTCAGCCAGCAAGGAAAACCTGGAGATTTGTGAACCTGGAGGAGGTAAAGTGGGGTCCTACTTCTAAGGCTGATTTCTTTCTCACAACATAAACCTGCCTCAAAAAAAGCTTTTCAAACATTTCCAGAGCACCACCTGCAAAACACGCGGTCCTCCAGCCCAGGCATCGCTTGGACACCTCAGCGAGGGAGTGGAGACTGACTGTCACACGGCAACTGCACTCCTCCCACCAGCAACATCAATAATTTGGGGCTACACATTTCTTCCTCGGCGCTTTGCCTCTGCTCCCAATTAGGCAGAGCCGACGGCTTTCAGCTGCTGCTCTTCCCCGGCAGCGGATGCGGGAGCGGCGCTATGACAACCCTGCGGGTGCCGTCCATCTCACAGGTGGCACTGCCAGCCTCCAGGTGCACCCACCGGTGACCTGCCCGGCCCCTCCCTCCCAATTACCGGGGCTTAGGTAGGCTGCGTCTGGGATATCACTCTCCCTTTGCTTTTTTTTTTTTTCCCCTTTTTAAAATCTTTTTTCACAGCCTAACCCACTCAGGTTGGGTTTGTTTGCAGCAGAAAAGCCCCCCAGGCCAGTTGCCCACATTTGTTTGTGGCAGTGGACCAAAGCACGATGGTGTGCAGCCCAGCATGGCCTCAAACTCCACTCACTGCTGCTTCCCCTTTTCTAGCCTGGAACCTGGGTTTTGAAGAAAAACACATCTCTGAGCTGCAGGGCCCCAGCGTGAGGCTCGTGTCACAGTCATTAATAAGGCTTTCCAGACAAATCTGACTGGAGAGATAATAGGCTTAAACAATTAAAAAAAGAAAGAAAAAAAAATTAAAAATTTCGGTGATGGAGTATTTTCTCATCCTATTTGCTGTAATTATTTTCTAAATGTAGATCATTATATACGATGCAGGCAGCAGTATTCCAGAGCTAATCAGGCCATATGTTTCCACATTTTGAAAAGAAAACTAATTAAAAAGAAATGAAAAATGAAAAGGAGAAAAAAAAAGAGAAGGTTTGTGAAGAGGACTGGTAGGTTTGGGTCGGAGAGGAGCAGTGAAGGAATCTTTCAGGAATGTATACATTCACTCCACTCGGCTCTGCGTTTTGTTTTCAGAATTGTTTCTGGCAGAAACCTAAAGAAAAATATGAACCAGATGTACAAGGAAATAGTTTCTTCATCAGAATGAGAAGAATAGCTCTCTGTCTGCCAACAGACTTGGAGCCTTTACGCTTTACCAAGGTGATGTTAAAAATACCCTTCAGTGATGGGCTTTCCTTCAGCAGTGCCAGGGGCAAATGGGACACAGGGAGAGCATCCCTGGGAAGGGGGATGGCCCAGGAGAGCATCTGCCCCTCCCAGGTGCCCCCAGGAATGGAGTGAGTGGTGGCACATCCCAGTGCCAGCAGAGATCCCGCAGTCCTGGCAGTGCAGGTAGGCAGCCAGGGCTGGGCAGGGCACCTGGCAGGCAGCTGCTGCTTCTGTGTTTGGGTTTCTCCAACCCCTCCCAAGGATTCACCGTGCCAGGGGCTCAATCCTGAGCCACAGGTTCAATCCTGAGCCAGGGCCTCACAGCACTGGGGGCTGCACAGGTCCCAGCTTTCTGTAAGGGTTCAGGGAATGACCGGCTGGGGTGGGGAAGGGCAGATTTGGAAGTCTCATCCAAGAGCAGCCCTTGGCAGAAAGGAGGTGGGAAGAGCCCAGGAGAACACTGTCAGCCCCTTGGCAGAAGGGATGGGAGTCCCACTGATATCTCATTCATTGCCCCCTCACTTTCTTTTTCCAGGTAATTCAAATCTTGTCCAGCTTCTCAGTTCTCCTCTGCTCCAAGGCTGCAGCACAGCCTGGGCTGGCCCTGCAGGGTGAATCCTCCGTGCCCACCTTCCCTGGGCATCTGCACCACCTGGTAGAAACATAAGCAGCATCTCTGCTGACAATGATCCTTCCACAGCTGTGCTGGAAAAATGGGAAAGGTCCCAGAAATGGGTCAGCAGCTTCATCACAGCACCTTAGCAGAGGTGTGAGGAGGGCAAGGACTGAGACCAAGTGGTGGGGAGAAGAAATAGTAACAAATTATTCCTCTGCTCCAAATTTCTGACTCATGACAAAACTAGCCATGGGCAGGAGGGCAGTTCCTGAGTGCTGAAGTGTTTCCATGCCTCATCTGGGGTTATTGCTGTGCCTGAAGCCCTGCTCCACTCCTGGAGTCCTCTGTGTCCCTGGGGTCCTGCAGGGACAAGGAGGATCCAGCACACCAGGTGACCTTCAGACACCCTGGGGTTCCACTCTGTGACCTGTGGGTGCTGCAGAGGCACAGCCACCAACCCAGCAGGGCTCCCACAGAATCCCAGTGACGCCAGTGAGGTCGGTGGCTTGGGAAGGGAGCTCAATTGGAAATTAAATAGGACAGGAAGAGAGAGCAACCAGGGAACTTTAATCTCATTAAATACACCTTGAGGCTTAAAGTAACTTTGCCAGGAGGAGCCTTTTTCTTGCCTTTAACCTTGGTCCAGCCTCCCTGCACCAGGAACAGGCTTCACAAGGACTTGTCCTTCTCTGCTTTGTGCAGGTCAGAAATCTCTCTGAATCCTCCTGGGTGCTGGATTTGAAAGGGGGTGGGGAAAAAGTGCACTGGTTTACTGAAACCAGCTCATTTTGAGGGAACCACATCAGCTTTGATGAGCAGAACTGCTGACGAGGATCTCCAGCAGCGGTAGCAGGCGGTGGCTCTTCTGTAGGCGTTTGTTGTCCACAGAAGATGAATTTCTGTCTCTCAACAGTTTTTAATTCCAGTAGAAAAAGTTTTCCAAGGTTTTGTAATTAAAGGTAAGGAAACCCAAGGCCTCACTACAGTAGTATTACAGGATCTTTGTTTTCTGGCCAACACTACTTTAAGACAAACAAATACTGCAAGCTCTGGAGTTGGCTCAGCAAATTGGCTTAGTCCTTACAGGCACTAGCTAATACAAAGGGCAAGAAGTTCAATTTTTCTGCACTGAAAAAACCCAGTTTCATTTGTTTGAAAGCCAGTAGCGTCAAATCTTCCTTCCCAGGTCTATCACAACTCCCTATAAATTAAAAAAGCTTAGCTGTATTTCACAAAGCATCTAAAGCAGCTGAGATTTCACATGGGACACCCGGGAGAGAAGTTTAACAGTGCATGTTTCATGGTGATTGGCAAATTATCAGGTCATTGCTCCAACTTCCACAAACATCAGCAGCCAAAAGCAATAAAAATACAGGTTTTGGTCTCAGGAGCCTTCAAACTATTTTCCAGAGTTCGACTGCATGACAAGATGCTCACTACGACACTGCAGAAGCACTGGGCTGCTTAATTAGAATAACACAGATGCAGTTCAGTTTTTAAGTCAATCAGAACAATAAACATAGAACCAACAGATTTTCACAAGAATTGGTCAAACATTTTCCTTGCTTTGTGTTTTAAATGCATTTTTTCAATTTTGTCAGAACGTAACCCTGAAGAATCACATTCCTTCTTCGGCCAAGGGGCATCTCTGTAGGTGGCCACTCCTCAGCTTACCTGGAATTTGTCTCATTCAATGGTCTCAGCACTAGGAAACAATAAGAAAAGCTCCCACACACATTTCTTCCAGCTCTCCCATCTGACAGGCAAGCCAGTATATGCATGGGGCGGATATCTCCAACCTCAACATTTCCCTGACAACGATATCAAGAAAAAAAACTCCAGGGGTTTTGTTAATAGAGACAAACTTCAAACATCCTTTATTCCCGGATTTAAGCGGGCTGTAATCCTATAGGGTTGATTTTTCTCTCACTGGTGAGAACAGACACCAACGAGTTGTTTCCTGAAACACTCTCAACTGCTACTGATGCTTTTTTTTTTAACCTTGCTTGAAAAACTTCGAGTTCCTCAGAGCAACCAGGAGCCAGACACTCCCCCTCCTTTCTCCCGCAGCTTTGGAAAAGCTGCTGCCTTCACTGGAAGCAGTGGGGCACAAGTTTGTGCTGCGTTTTGCCCCAAAAGGCACAGCTGGCTGCAGCCCATCTGCTAGAGGAGGCTCCAGATGCAGGCAGAGCATCCTCCCCTCCCTGCTGGGTGTTGGTATTCTCTCGCTGGCTCTGCCCTGCCTGCTCCTGCCCTGCTGCCGTGCTCTCCCGGGGCTGAGCAGCACTGCCAAGGGGATAAGGGGCTGCGATTAGGCGCTGCAATTCCCTGCTCGTGTGGGCTGGCAGAAAATTACTGCTCAGCCGGAGAGGAAAATAACATCTTATTTACCGTCTCTCCTGGGACTCGTCTGAGGGCTGAGCAAGTGCTGACTCACAGGCTGCGGAGAGGTGCCGAAATGCAGAGCCCAGCTGTGAGCTGTGAGCTCTCCTCAGCGCTGGCAGAGCCCCAAAACCAGTACCTGCACCTGTACTGGTACCAGTACCAGCACCGGCCTCAGCCGGCCCTCCCGGCTGTCCCCATAGACCAGAAACGGGACTTTCTGCCTCCATCCACCTCAGGCGATCCGTGGCTGTCCCTCCACAGGCAGCAGGCGTGGGGCTGGCTCAGCCAACACCCTCCAAAACCCGGGGTGCGTGGCTGGGGGTGGCAGGGACAAGCAAGGGGCCATCACACCCCGCAGAGCTGCCAAGAGAGCCAGGAGTTTTAAAAAAGGACCCTGCCTCCCCATTTCACTTTCCTGCTGAAAACATCTGGTCTGCTTGGCACCTATGCTGCAGCAAATATAGCAGAGCATCCTGCTCACGGGCACGGTGCCACCGCGACAGATGGGTACGAGCACAGGCAGCCAAGAGACCTTGTATCAGCATCAAGTGTGTTTGCTAAGGGCAGGATTCGCAGCCAGAAATGTCAAAATGGCTGAGTTTCCGTGCCTGTAGATACCGGGGAGGCGAGACTGTGCTAAACCAGCTCTGGGCAGGATTAGCTCTGGAATGGTGCGGGGAAGCTCATTTCTGCAGCTACAGAGCATAAGTTTCTGGTCGCGTGGAGCTGGATTAACTTCTGGCTTGGGGATGTTCCTGCTACTTCATCCCGTTTCCAGGCGAGAGAGCCCACAGATTGCCCTGGAGCTGGCGGGACACCAGCAAGGCGAGAAAGCCATAATCCCACAGCCGGGAGGGACACGGGCAACAAATTTGTCTTTGCAAAATGGGCTACGAGACCTGCTCTCAATTAACCCCAGGTCAGCTCGGCAGGCACAGAGAGGTGCCAGCACGTCCCCTCTGCTCACATCCTCGTAGCCCCGAGCAAACAGCTACGCCTGGCTTCGGCGGGGCGACCGCTGCCTTCATTTTCCATCAGGGAAAGAGCAAAGGACTAATTGCACTAATTAGCGTTGCCCTCATTTCACAGCAATTTCAGGAGCTCGGCGGAGCGCTGAGCCCCGTGGCAGGTCGGGAAGCGGAGAGGGAACGAGGAGCAGCAGATGTGCAGCGGGAAAGGTGTGGGACGGGCTGGTCCTGGTCACTCCGGGCTGCACGTGTTCTCGGAGCGGCCACCGGGACGCGGCCACCGCAGCGACAGCGGCGGGAGCTCGGCTGAGCATCCTGCATCCCGCATCTCTCATCCGTCATCCCACATCCCGCATCCTGCATCCCGAATCCCACACCCCACATCCCTTATTCTGCATGCCACATCCCGCATCTCTCATCCCTCATCCTGCATCCCGAATCCCACATCCCTCATCCCGCATCCCGCATCCTGAATCCCGCATCCCTCATCCTGAATCCCGCATCCCTCATCCCCGGCCGGGGACACTCGGCAGCCGCCGGGCCCGATGCCCAGCGGGGCCGGGAGGGGATGGAGCAGTGCGGGGGCACAGGGAGGGCGCTGCCCGTGCCACGCTCCCCGCTGGGCACCGCCTGCCCTCCTCCCGCTGACAAGTGATTGACTCGGGCATTGTGGTCCTGCCTGCTCGCAGAAACAAACACGCTCCGTATGAAAATCTCGGCTTTCTAATCCCAAAGACGCTTCCTGTGGGAAAACGTGGTTGGATGTTTGAAGGGGGGACTGAGAGGCACGGGATGAGCTATTCAGAGAGGCTGGGGGGAAACGAGGAGCAGGGCAGGGATGTTTTTTCTCCCACACGGTTACAGCCTGCCTGGCTCTTTCCTCAGCTGGGGCTTTAAGAAAAAAGTAATGCAACACACACCCAGAATGAGAAAGGAAGGAGAATTGGCAGAAACCAGCACGTCTGCACTTGTTTTAAATTTTTGTATTTATTAAAATATTCTGGAAGTCTCTTGCATTCCAGCAGCCTTTGGAACAACACTGAAATAAGTTACATACTGGGGAATGCTTGATTTCCAGCAGCTCCAGACAAACAAATCTCCCAAAGGGACTGGTAAGGATGGGCACAGGAGTGACTTGCCCATGCTTAATCCCATCTGTGAAATGTTCATATTCTCCAGTCTGAGCCCTTCTGGCAGAGGCAGGCGTCAGCAGCAAGTTGGCCTCATCTAACCATGAGGGTGCTTGGATTGAGGTGTTTACAGAAACATCTGGCACCTCCAGTAGCTCTGACATCTTCCAGCAAACAGCTGATCTAAGAAGAACCATAAAGAAAGTAATTAAATACTGAAATGCCACTAAAAAGACGAGAGATGGAGACAGCTGGCAGTGCCCTGACCCTCTCTGCTGGTGCCAAGAAACAGCCCAGACCACAGCAAACTCTGGCAGAGAAGGCAAATGCTGCCCACACAGCCCAGTTTTATGGAAAAAAAGATGCTTAACCTGCTTCCAAATCTGTCTCAGAGCCCCTGAAGAGGACCCCAGGGAGGCACAGGAGAGATATTCCATAGATCAGGAGCAAAATCAGTACCAATGCTTAGCTCTGGTGGCTCCTTCCCCACAGTGATGCTCATCCTCCCTGCCAGGGCTGCTCCCTTCACCCCCTGAGCACTCAGACCTCCAAAATACGGGGATGCTTTTTTCCCGCAGCAGCTTGGAACCCGCCCAGTGCTGCAGGGAACAGCAGGGATTGCTGCTGGGTGGAGGGGGCAGAGCCAAGGCTGGCACAGGGACACTGGCTGTGGGCACTGCCAGCAGCAGCACAGGGGGCTGGCACCTACAGACAGCTCTTTTCTCTGGTGCCAAATGGCATCAGGGGGTGGCTGAGGAAATCAGATCCGGATCAAAGCAATGTACTGATGTGAAACCCACTGGGAAAGTGACCCCCCATCCTCCAAAAAAAAGTTATTTCGGAAGAAATCTTAAGTGGATCCAAGGGAAGGAGGGAAGGCATGAGTGAGAAAAAGGACAGAAAAGAGCAGGAACTCTCCTGGACAGCTGAGAAGGAGAGAATGGAGAGGGGGTGAAGCCTGTGCAAGCCCTGGATGAGGAATGAGTATTTTGCACAGTCCAGGATAAGACTGTCCTTACCTGAGCCATACTGTTCCTCAAGACCCTCTGATTTGCCACAGTCACATTTTAAACTCTGGAATTCCATCTGGAATGCAAATTCAATGCTGATTTTGCAAGTGCCTGGCAGCTTTGAGGACACAAGAGCAAACAAAAGACCTGGCTGCAGGTACAAGTGGAAATGCACCTTTTGCCTCTCATTTTGGGGAAAAAACTCAGATCCACGGGCCCAGATAACTGAATTACTTAAATACACACAGCTGGTTTATACAGACCCTGCAGCTCCAGCTGACTGACAAAACTCACTCTGAATATCTTGAAATGTCATAAAATGTAGGAAGTGTGTATCTGATAACCACATCCTACAACGAGGACATCCTACAACACAGACATCCTTTATCCCCCTGCAATTACCTTCACGCAGCTCTGTCTTATTCAGCAGCTCTGTGGTCTCCAGACTTTGGAGATTTACCTCTTTACATTTACTTTTTTTCCTTTTTTTCAGTGATGAATATTACAGCTTCTGAGATAAAAAGAAGCTGGGAAGAAAGAGAACTCTTTACCTGTGAGGAATGAACAAGAGAAATAGGAGGACACAAAAACCTGCAGTTTCTCCATGTACTTTCTTTGCATCCTTTGTATTCCCCAAGCTGCAATGAAAGTGGTAAATCACAAAACTCTAGTCCAGGACGAAGTTCCACAAGGCATCAAAATAAGTCTCATACACCAAATAAATTAAGAGCATCCAGCAAAGCCCTACAATTTATTATTGGCTACCAGAACAGCCCCAAGCATGCTGCTGTTAAAAAATTAGGGAGAGGCCTGGAAGTGGCAATAATCCCCCCAGCTCAGTGGAAAAGGAATCTAACTTAGCTTCCTTCTGGTGCTAATAATTAGAAAGACTTGTGAGGCCTGAGGGGGTATTAGGTTGTTTACAATTTGGCCTTTACCAGATAAATTAAAGTCTATGGGAAGCCAGCAGAGATTTCCCAGGAGGGGTTTGTGTCCTGCTGGGCAGGTTCTCTGTGCTGTCCGTGGCAGTGCCCCTTGGACTGAGACAGAAAACAGCTTTAAAAGGATAAAAAATGGAAAAACAGGCTGAATTAGGCCAAGAAAATGATCAATATCTGTGCAGGGCACCTGAAGCTGATACCAAAGCTCTGCCTGCAGAAGAAGAGGGAGGCTGGAGCACAGTTCCTGTGTGTGGAATGGGATCTCACCATGGATGGAATAATAACAGTGACTCCAGACAGCTAAGAGCCTTTCTGGGGAAGAGGCAGAGGTGAGAACTGCATTGCCTGTTTTAATTCCTCCCTCCCAATTCTGGAGCCTCCGTTTTGTCCTAAATGACACAAATATGGGACTTTGATCAGACAGGCCCTAGGTGAGTTCTTCCCCCAATATGACAGTTAATGCCATCTGAAGGGCTGCCCAAAAAAGCTCCTTTGGAAAAGCTCTTTCTCCAGCTAACCTCTCCTCCAATTTAGTGCTGTACATCTGAAATTTTGAAGCCAATTTTCTTTTTACTGGAGCTTTAATGAAAGGAGCAAATTATTTATAATGGCAGTTGTTACTCTGGGAAAGAGGCAAGTGAAGCTCTCAGGACTTTTGCCCTAGACCTCGTGTCACTTTTTTGCTCTGTTTGAGCAGCAGAGACGTATTTTTTTACTCCAGTGGCTCATTTATTCCACACAAATTATCACAAAGCCTTATGACAGCAACGGAGAGTGGGGGGGTCACCTTGGCGAGCAGGAGGCAGCTGGGAGGGTCTCACACAGCTCTGGATGGTCACAAATGGCCCTCAAGAGCAGGCACCACTGCCCCCATCCCAGTGGGGTTTGCCTTCTTGTTATCACACAACCCTGCTGTAATTTTGCCTCATTCTCTAGCACCAGACACTTCCTGATCCTGCTCCATCCTACAGTCCAGGTGCCCAACACCAGAGTGCCTCTGCAGCTCTGGCCCCCAGGCTGACCAAAATTGCTCATTTAATCCATTAGCAGCTTCTATATCAAAGGCATTTAGGGACATGAACAGCTGAGAGCAGAACACCCATTGTCCTGCTTGGGGAGGTGGTGAATGCTCCTGGGTTCACCCACGAGAGGTGCCTGAGACTCTGGAGGGGTATGGTGACCCTACAAACATTTCAGCTGCTGTGAAAAGTTGGATTATTATTTTAATTAGCTCTGTCCAAGCACTGTCTGGGTCCTGAGTACGCATTTTTCTCTCTCAATCATCACACAGAGCAGCACAAGCCTCCTTGCAAAAAATGGAGAGTAAAGGAACCCAAACCCACAACTTTTTTATACTTCTGACTTTCATAACAATCTGTTTATTTTATTAGCTGAGAACTGACAGTAGGGTGAATGTTGTTTGAGTCAACTTACATATATAGGTAAAAAATCCCCAGTGATTTAGGAAAGGGGTCTGGGAAAGGAGAGGCAGGGAGGTGGGAAACGACTTATTGCTTTGCAATAAAGCTTTTAAAGAAAAGAGAAAGGGGTGGGGAGAGAAGGAAAGAAAAGAGCAGCAGGAGGCCATCTAACAAAGCAGATTCTGCCCAAATTGCCAGCGAGAGGCCCACAAGTCAGTGGGGGCTCACGATGGGGAAAAAACTCCAGCAGCCCTGAGGACATTGTGAGGTGAAGAAAGTGCTTTGCAAAGTGGTTACAGCCTGCCCTGTCGCTGGGGTCCTTTCTTTGTTTTCTCAGCCCTGCAAATCACTATCTGGATGGTATTTTGTAAAGGCAGCCCCTGCCTGGTGGGATGGGCAGCTCCCTGTAGCCGGTGTCCCACAGCATCTGCATCCCCTTCTGCTCCGAGATCATTTCTGGGCAGCTGCACTCGTAGTTGCCCTCCACAGATTTCCCTTTGGACCAGAGGACACCAAACTCGTGGCAGAGACAATATCTTGTCTGAGTGTCACATCCAAATCAGTGAAAAGACTTTGACTAAGCCAACAAGCAAATGTTTCTTGAAAAATCCCACCAGTTGCTCCTTGCTCAGTGCAAGCCAGGGGGATGCTCCAAAGGTCCCTCTGTGCCCTGCAGCATCCTCTGTGCATGAGAGAGCACGCAGCCATTGCGTGTTAAAAATAAATGGTGGCACTTTTTGGAGCAGTGCCTCGCTTTACCAGCCAGTGAAATGGGCAGTAAATCTGCCCCACGGACTCCCCGTTTCTTGCTGGCGGATGAAAATCCCCGTGACTCGGTGCCGAGTGCTCTGGATGTGTCGGAAGCCGCATCTCCCTCAAAAGAGCCCCAGGCAGGACCAGCCCCTGCAGGACAACGCTGCCAGGGGAGACTTTGAAGTCATGTCCTTTCTTCTCTTTCAAGGAGCGATTTATAGAGGCACTTGCTGCCACGAGATTGATGGACAAAAGGGCTGGATCAGCTACTGTATAGTCAGGGGTGAAAGCCTGGATCCATCAAGGTCAGTGGCAAAATTCCCATTGACTTCAATGAGGGCAGGAATTCCACCCTGCTCTCTGCTTCACTGGAGGCACTTTCACATGGAAACCTTGTGTCACAGCCAGACAGATGTTAAATTCAGCTTTTCCTTCAGCACACACACCACCGGGACCCACTGGACAAGGCGCTTCAAAGAATCCGGGCTCGGAGTCTGCACGCACGTGTGCACACACAAACACACACGCCCTTTCCCAAAGGGTTTGATATCCTGCCGAGCTGCAGGAAAACACAGTTTGTGAAAGGAAAGCAGCAAACATTACCCCAGGCTTGGGCAGCACTGACCTGCCTTCCTGGCAATGAGCTCCACAGGTTTTATGTGTTGGTTTACTCTGGTGATTAATAAAACATTTGGTATTTGATGGGATTTATCAACCTCTCTGCCCAGGACAGCACACATCTCCCAGACAAGAGCAGCAGCATCCTCAGCTGCACAGCTGCTGCTCAGGACTGTGCAAGCACTGCTGAAGAAGAGTCACCCTCGTGCTCTACATCATTGGTAAGAGACACTGAGACTCCAGATGCTGAAGTGAATCTGAACCAGGTGAGGTCTGAGGGAGCTGCTGTGGGTACCAGAGACAGCCTGGTTCCAGGACAGACACAGCTCAGCCCTGTCACCCAGCCCTGGGAGCCATCCCCATTCCAAGGACCAAGCAGCCAAACCCCAAGTTAGCAGAGGCTGTGCTGGAGAAATAAATACCTGCTCGACCCTCTGTCTGCCTGCACTTTTTTATACCATATGGTGTCCAGCTCTGCTCCCCCATGCAAGCATTCATCAGCCCCACACTTATCTGCATCCTGGCCTGTGCTTAGTAGGCATTTTTAAGATGTCACTGGAAGAAACATCTCCCACATGTGCTTCAGCATCACTGTGTGTCAGAAGCTCAAGGTTCAACAATGCTCTTCCTCCTTCCCCCGTGCTTTCCGTGCATTTTGCCAAGTAAGCGGTTTTGGGCTTCAATTCTCCTTCACAAACACTTCTTTATGAGCTAATGTTAATACTCAGGAGAGATGCAGTCAGACAGCATAGGAAAGTGGGATTTTCTGCTTCCAGAGGAGATAGCACGTTCCCAGCAGCAGGCCTGTTCACGGGATAATTGCCACAAAAATCCTCCCAGACATAAGGGCAGAGCAGGGAGCACTTACTTATTTCTCTCTCTGTCCCACTATGCCTGTGATGAGGAAGGAGGCAACTCTCCTTCACCATCCCCACTGTCTGAGCTATCCTGCATGGATAGAAACCTCGTGTTCATGTCTTGCAGGACACCCAGGGCAGCCAGAGCAGCTCGAGTGTGTGGAATCTTCTTGAGCATGGGGAGGAGGGCAGGGAGAGGCAAGAAGCCAATGGAGAAGAAATCTGTTAGGTTTGAAAGACACCCAGGACTTCCAGGACCCCTCAAGCTGGACCCTGCAGCAGTCCATTGTTTTTCTGGCCATGTTGCAGGCCATCCTTGGCACTCCAGGAACACACCAAGCTCTTCCTGCTGGCAGCAAAGCCCATCCCAGAGGCTGGAGAGACTTTGAAAATTAATTTACAGGCACTGAAGTCTCTGAGAGTCTATTGCAGGGCTAAATCTAATGAGGGGGCTGGGTAAGACTCATGGGCTATGGCTTTCCAGACAGGCCTTCTTCAAATGCACAGCCTGTAAAAGGGAAAGGTCTGGGCAGACAGTCTTGCTAGGCCTGGAATAAAGCACGCTCCAGCCAAATTTGGGTTCAAATTACGTTTTCTAATGTACCACCAGAGATTTTGGCTCTGTTGTTACTGTGCAAAAGGATTTGTAATGGAATGGAGATTTAATCTATTATTGATTATTGCATTATTAAAAAAATAAAAGTAAAGTCAGTCTCTTTGAAGGACAAAGTAATATATTTTTAAAAACCCTGAAGTTTCATAGTAACTCTTAAAAGTCTTTACTGCTCTTCTCTTTCCTCAATACAAATCTTATTACCAGAGACAAAGTTTTACTCTTGTGCTGTTTTATATCTCATACTTTTATCCTGTAGCTCTCCACTCCAGCCCCAGCATCACCTACTTTATCTCCCCTTGTCACCTGCCAGACTTCCCCTCCCCTTACATCTGCCTGGGCCACATCTTTCTGCTCCTCCAGGATACTCCAGCTTCAGTCACCACCTGGGTTCCTTTTATTCTATTTTCCATCCAAAAAAAAAATTCCCCAACCTGAAACATACATATGTAGAAAAATAACTTTGTACTTGGCTATGAACTATCAGATTGAACCCTTTAGCTTGGAGACATTTAAAATTCTTTAGGGAAATGATTTTATGTCCCATAACTTGGTGTTGCATGACATAGTTTAGTGCTTTAAAACTGTGAAAAGGTGAAGACAAGAGGTTAGAATACCAAACCAAGCCAACTCTGATGCAGTTTTGGAAGAAGGGGGAGGGATGAAAAGGCAATGTGAAAGCCAGAGAGAATCTACCCACAGAAGAAGGTGGAAGGAGGCAGCATCCCAGCTCAGAGGGTGCTCCAAAAACAGGCTGCAGAGCCCTGTTCTGCACCAGGTGTGGACAAGGGTCAGCTCTACCTGGCCATGCAGGACCAGGGATGCTCAGCCCTGTGCTCCCCCACCAGCCAGGCTCTGTGCTGCTCATATTATGGAATGAATTTTTCCAAGCAAGCCAATATTAAACCCAGAGGTTTTGGATAAGATGTGTGCATTGGGGTTCATGTCAAAAAATATACACGGGGTCTAGAACACAATCAACACACTGTTGGAACTTTACCTTTTGGTATCCTTTGTAGTTTGTTATTGTAACTGCAAGTCTAAGTCCACTAAAATATCCAAGTGCTGCTTTAACAGAGGTTTTGTTTTTGCATCTTGTACAATTAAGCCTCTCAACGGTGGTTTGGGATAAGAGTACACTGGAGATCAAAGTCATGCAGCTACATTTTCCCTCATCACCTGAGGACCACGAACAAAACTATGCAGATCACAGAAACCTCATTTAAGGTGAAAAATCCCATTAGCTATAATGTGTAGATTCTTAACAGATGTTGTACTGGAGCCAGCAGCTGCATGCTATGGCATCTACTGTGGAAGAACAGTATTTAGTCATGAGGTATTTCTTTCATAGCACATTAAGATGCTCGAACGCCGGGAAAAGAAAATAAATTTATAATACATTTAAAAGCAACCTTAGACCTGGAGCTGTTAAGACTGGGCTTGTCACAAAGGCATCTAGCTACAGGGCTGCCAAACACCTTCCTGCCTCCCTGTGGGCTGAGAAACCCAGTGCTGGCTGGGGAAGGCAGAATGGGAATGCTGTGAGTCACAGCAATAACATCACCTCCCCCTGGCCACACAGCCAGAGCAGAGGGATGTACGGAGCAGGAACCAGAGCAGGGACAGGCAGGGATGGGCAGGGATTTAAGCACAGCTCTCACAAGGTGCTCCTCGTGGATCCCAGTGTGCCAGCTGTGACTGAGCTCTGGCTGCAGCTCCTGCCGATGCTGGAGAGGAGCACCAGAGATACCTGTGATTTCAAAAAAGCAATTGGATTAAAGATGTTGATTTTTAAAAACCACAGTAATTTAATTGAGTAGGTTTCTGGCCAGCTGTAAGAAGGGACACCTTTCAGCCATTCTGTCAGCTGGGGAAAAATTAAAACAAGTCAGAATTAGTATTTTTGTGATGAGACTGTGCTTTCCCAGTCGCTCCAGACAATGCAGAGCCGTTAGAAATGAAGAAACTCCCAAATGCTGCAGAAGGAAGAGCACTCCTGAGAAGCACATCCTCAGCTCTGAATCACAGAGTGCTGGAGCTGGGCATCCCTGGAATCCTTCCCTGTGGATGCAGAGGCAGCAGCAGTGCCTGTGCCAGCCATCAATGGCTGCACCCTCGCTCCTTCCCTCTTGTTCTATGTGGTCCAGCCCTCCAGGTGGACTTTGGACCTTTCCCCCAGCAGAATTCCCAAGGCTCCCTCACTGCAGAGCCGAGCTCCATCCTGCAGGAACAGCACCGAGGCACGGGGCCCTCGCTGCACGCCGTGGCTGATAAGCAGCATTCACTTTTAAGATCTCATAAATCAAAATGTCAGGCAGCTTTTATAGTCTAATTGAGCCTGGAGTCCTTCAATAATAAGCCCTTGAGAAGTGGGGGCAAAAAGAATTTCCCAAACCCAAGTTCTGAGGAGGTTTTTACACTTGCCAAAGACTTCTGCCTCCAAGGCACTCTTTTGGTGAGCACACCCAGCAGAACAGCAACCCCAGGCAGCAGTGATTAAGTGTCAGGTAAGTGTGTCAGGTAACTGCATGCAGAGGGAACAATGCTCACCATAGTGAGAGAAAAAGTCACCCAAAGGCCAGAGAGATAAAGCAAATCCTGCTCTGGATGTCTTCTCAGTGCTCATGTCTCCGGTTTGTGGAAATGAAATATTGCAGCCTGTTAACTCCCCAAAGCCTGGAGAGGGATGAGATCTTATCCCTCAGCCAAAAAGGGGCTTTGCAAGAGGCAGATTGCAGGAATATCTGCTGTGAGGGTCAAGCTGTGCCTTGAGGAGTGGTTGAACTAATCAAACTCCAGCACATCTCTGCCACTCTCCATCCTGGTGTGATTCCACGAGGAGAAAAAATTCTTATCTTCACCTGACCATGCTCACCTGTAACCACAAAGCCACTCCCAGGCAGACTTGAAGCAATGAGCTCAGACTACCCACCCTGTCCCCAGCTGAATCAGACACAGGAGGGATTGGTAACAACCAGGCTATCATGACCTCCTCATCTTCTCTTGCAGCCAGACCCAGCTGCACCTCCATCCACCAGAAGTCATCACAGTTATCCAGGAAATTACCTTGCTCCTAGATATGCTCATTAAGCTCTTTACTTATACAAGGAAGATTGAACTCCTTCCCCTTTCACAGACTTTAAATCAGTTCTAGTAGTTCTGTACACTTTTAAGCATAATTAACTTCCATTTTAAAATCACAGACACTGAAGCTCAACAAATCATAGTTGACTGACAGCTACAACAAAATCCAGCAGCAATAACCTCTCAGCACCTTGCAAAAAGATCTCAGGAGATGCTCACCTCGGCAAGGATGGATCCTGGCACAGAGATCACAGTCCTGCATGATCCTGAATTTCTTGCACAGATCAGGGTGGACATCACTGTAAATTAAAGGACCCCTTCTAAAGCCCTGCAAGAACTTACAATTAGAAAAAAAAAAAGGTGGGGGAAGAAGACAAGCTGAATGAACAGAGCAATTGTTTGCAAGTGTGTAAGTAAGTAAGCAATCAGAGGTGCTGGGTTTAAAATAAACCACACCTTTAAATACTCAATTGGTCAATTGTTAACATTTGCTTGAAGCATTCTGTTAATTAGTCCATGAATGGCTTCTTTCTTCATCTGCAATAAAGGGTTTCTCAATTCCAGCATCCTAATTATTTGCCTTCATATTGAATCATCTCAGTGCACACAGAAAAATTTCTTTCTTAAGCAGTAAGTTTTTCTTTCTCCTTTCCCTTCTTCTTTTTTTTTTTTTATTCGTTGTTCCTTGCCTAAGAGTGAGTATTTAAGGGAACAGTGCTGGGAGTTTTAGGCATGAATTTAGCAAAGTCAGATTTATGTGGACACTGGTATATGAACATGGATACATGAAGAAGGAAAGGAATTTTTCTGACATGTGTATACATGTTTGGAGGTAAATTTCTTTAATATTTGACCATTTGCCTGTGAAAATCAGCAACATTCCTGCAGGTTACAGAGATGTACTCAAACTGAGCAGTGCAGAAAGCAAAGGCACGGGAATGTGGGTGAGTTGGGAAGTGCCACTTGTACCCTGATCATTCTTTCCTTGACATCAGCTCAACACCAGAAGGCAACACAAACATCGAGGCTCTGCAATTAAATCTCTCTCTCTTAATTTGTCTCCTCCTGAGGAAATGCTTCTCCAGCTGTTAACATCTGTGTCAGTGCCGGGGGCTGAGCCCGGCTCCTGCCGGCACCGAGGGATGCTTTACACTGGCTCGTGCTGGATCCCCAAAAACCAGATTCCTCCATGGACTCTGGTGGAGTCAGTGTGCAAGGGAAGCCTCTTTGGAGAGGTCAGACCTCTCCAAAGCCACCAAGTTCAGGCTGGGAAGGAAAGCTGAGGCCAGCAGAGCAGCCACCATTCTCAGGAAACCATCCTCATAACATCGCACACACCAAGGAGCAGGAACACCAACGTCTCTTCTGAGACACATTTAAGGCTGGCTTTGGGCCCAGGGATTTTGCAATTCACTTCTGTTCTGCCTTGAAATATGTTCCCTCAGTAGATATTTACATTATTCTTTTATTCCAACTTAGGTGCAATCCACAAGGAATACACCCAGCTCCCCTTCCTACCATCCCTCCTCTTTCCTGCCCACTCAGTCCACGCATTACTCAGAGCCCTGGGTAAAGCTCTTTTCCATGCTAAATATGCATCCAACCACTTAATGAGCTTTGGCCAGCTCGCCAGCAGTTTTGACAGGCCTGTTGAACCAGTGCCAAGCAGAGATGAATGTTTGGCTTGGACCAGCACAATGCTCTGTTTGTCTCATTGTTGCATTGGAAGTGTTAGCAAACTAATGTGACAGGATGGAGACGCATACAACTGAAAAATGACTGAAAATGTAATTCTGTGTCAGCACTGACTCCTGAAGGATTATTTGTCTCCGGTGACTTTCAGGGAA
The DNA here is from genome assembly GCA_037013685.1 of Acridotheres tristis. NCBI lineage: Eukaryota > Metazoa > Chordata > Aves > Passeriformes > Sturnidae > Acridotheres > Acridotheres tristis. Next base: position 3,705,243 of record CM072899.1, on the reverse strand, counting down.
CTTTTCTTTACAGGCTCAGTATAAAGACAGGTCTGTGTGCTGGGGGAAAGCGATCAATTAGTTTTAACCCAGATGTAAGGAGCTGCCCTCTGCTCTTGCTTCCTAAGATTTACTGTAACTCAACCAGACACTCTGCCACAATTTTTACTTCGTTTTTACCTTTTTTTTTTTTTTCCAAAAAACTCCCTTGTATTTGTCTGCTTGCACAGCCTTGTAAGAGCCTGGACTCTGCTCTGCTCCTGGTATGGGACAGGCTCCTGCAAAAGCTGTAACAGGGACCCTCCAGGCCCACAGTTCAAGAGAAATTCCTGGACGAGAGCAAACGATCTTCAGCCCCAGCCAGAACCATCACTTCAAGAGCAGAGCTATGGACCATTCACCACGGGCCATTACAGAATTAGGCAGAGTATCAGGAGTGAAGAATGATCCTTATCTTCCATTTTCTGGCATAGAGAAACCTATGGAGCTGGAGGCTATCTCAGCCATTGTGTCCTTTTGGGATCTGACTCCTTACTCTTTCTGGGGCCTCTTTGCTCCTTTGTTAGTTTTGGAGCCGATCTTCATTCTAGTCTCTGCAACACCATTTCCCCCTTTACATCAGGTGAAGGCTTCAACCTTTAAAAAAGCAGATTTATCATCAGCCTCGTGTTATTCATTCCCATTAGGAAGGCAGGGTCACCCAGGAGGTACCCAGATGTACCTCCCAATATTTGTCCTCTCCAGACAGGGAGGACAGGGCTTCCCAAACAGCAGTGCTGCAGTGGGTGACGTCCCTGACCATGGCAGGGTCTTGGAACCAGAGGACCTTTAAGGTGCCTTCCAGCCTCAACCATTTTATGATCCTGATAAACACATATCTATTGCTTTTGAGTCTTAAAAACCTTTGTAAATCTGGACATCACTGTAGATGACATTGTTCATGTGCAATAAAGGTGGCTACCACCCCCAGAATTATGGACCATCCATGTACCCACCTACCTAAAGAAATACACAGCTTCACTGGACATTTTATAGTTTGTTTCTTTCACTTTTATAGCCAGCATTGCACTGATAAATATAGCTGTTTAACCAAAGTCAATGTACTGGAGGCAGAAAAGAAATAAACCACGAGCGTTTATTTGGATTCCTGCTGCAATAGTGTAAATACTAAAGTTCATTATAAAAATAATGTAAAATAGTCTTCTTAGTGTTATGCTGGCTTTGCAAATCCTTTTAATTATACCTATATTTCCCACTGCTTGGATGTCAGAAAGAGATGAGCTGGTGCTAAACATATCCAGTTTGCTGGGGTTTCATTCAGTTTTGTATTGCTGAAGGATTTTTTCAACATCTTGGGTCTTCTTATCTTGTCAGGGTCTATTACTTTTTTATTCCCATGACAATTTACTAGAAATAGAGAGTACAAATTTATATTTTACTCCTAGGAAAATTGCTAGGATCCCCGTCTGAAGCTCTGGAAGGTATTGCCAGGATTGCCAGGTTGTCATTTGGAGAATTCCATGTGCAGATGCCCACTGTTGGTGACCTTTGGGGACAATTACTTGGCCAGCACAAAGAGGATCCACTCTAACCCCCCAGAAAGGACTACAAAGGTAGAAAAGGATTTCATGAAAACTCTTGTTTCCATTTTGTAAACCCCTGGTCCATTTCTGAGGACCTTTTCCATGCTCCTCTAATGAAAGGTTTCCCAGGAGCCCTGTGCTGCTGCTGGAGCTTTGGAGCACAGGAAAAGTCCTATTGCATGAAAAGGATAGTGATGGAAAATTTTAATAGCACTGATTGTTTAGATTCTCTTCCCTTTCTCAAAATGAAACACTTTAAAAATCAAGCTATTTTTTTCCACTGGCTTCTTTGTGAGCACGTTTTTTCACCTGGTTCCAATCTAGACTTGCAATGCAAATAGTGAGAGCATCCAGCACACTTCCAGCACAGCAGGACTCACTTTTCCCAAATTCCCCACCAAATCCTGTGGCTTATCACAAAGGAGCATAGAATAAATATGACTCAAAACCCAACATAAACCCTCCAAGGCATGGAGCAGCTTGGAGGGGGTGGTAGCAAAAGGCCCTCCCTCCAGACTGGTGGTACAGTGGCTGGAAGGCACTGAAACCTCTTTCTTTCTCCCTGCAGATTTCTTCGTGGGTTTACACCAAAACTGATGGCAATTGGGGTCCAGCCCTTCTGAAGAAATGATTCCTTCAGCAGCAGCCCAGCAAAATATCACCAAAGCACAGGACTGGCAGGGCTCAGGAGGGGTACAGAGCACTACCAACACCCCTGAACCAGCAGGAGATTTGTTGAAATGTGTAGGTGATCCCGTCTGAAGAGCTGTAGCACAAGCTGTGAAGAAGAGCAAAGCAACAACCCCTCCCAGGAGCAGTGCCACCCATGGGGACAGGGCACAGAGCCTGTCCCATGGCACCCACATGGTTCTGCAGCTCCCCAAAGGGAGGGGCACAAAAACCACCCAGAGTCAGATATCCATCCATGGCACAAACCACAAACCCCTCCTGGCACAGCTCGTGACCAGCAGAAATCTGAACCCGTGCAGGGAAGGAGCAAAGTTTAGATAAACCAAACCCCTTCTGGCTGCTCTGAATTCCAGTGCCTGGGACCCAAGACAGAATTCCTGCCCAGCTCTGCAGCCCTTTCCCCCAGCTTATCAATCCCTGTCTTGAAACAATTTTGTCCTTCAACAGATTTGTTAAGCAGTGTAATATGAAGATCAAGGAATAAAGATGAGGAACGGCAAAATGAGATTAAGGCTGCAGATAGTGTTTGAGTATAACTAATGCCAAATAGCCAGGGGGCAACATGTCAACAATTTAATGGGGCACAACGTAAAATAATGTTTTCAAAACAAGTGCTTCATTGGATGCTTCCCCTTTGAATCAGATAAAGTATATCACTACAGAGAGATTTGCTTTGATCTGTTCTGCAGCAGAAGGTCAAGGGTGTCTAAAGCAGCTATTCAGAGCTCGTGAGTAATAGAATTAAACCGCTCAGATCACATCTCTGAACTCTCAGCATCCCCCAGATGTGGGGCCAGCCGCTGGGGTGGGGAGCCAAGCTGAATTGGGTGCTGGTTCTGAGCCTGGCCTGCTCATGTACAACCTCTTGTGGGGTGTCTTGAGACTGAGGAGAGATCAGAAAGTCAGGATGTCTGCACCCATGTTTGTGAAGGAAGCATCTCTATTTCTAGAAAGCCAAGGTAGCTCCTACCTCCATAAAGGACTTCTTTGCACAAATTAACTCATGTTAGTTCCAGGCACAATGAGATATTTGTGAAACCTGATGATTGTGAGAATGATTTAACCCCAAAGCCATTTTCCACCCGTGCTGATGGTAACAAGCCCAAACTCTGCCTTTGTCTGTGGCTTGCAGAGGGGCCAGTTTTACCTGCTCTCCTACCCCAGTGGGTGAGGAAGGTGCTTGTGGGGCACAGCAAACACACAGACAAGGTGGGGATGGGGGCAAGGAACCGGGGAAAAGATTAAAACAGAGCAGCAGGCGTGTTTCCCATGGCTGCAGTGCACCACAGCATGCCATGGCATCTCACTTCCCCTGCTGTAAAACCTGAGCAGAGGAAGGTGCCACAAAAAACACCTGCAGAAGGGCCAGGCACAGATGTTCTGTCCCAATCCAGGGGGTATTGGCAGCAGGCTTGTTCTTGGTGAAGCACTGCAGCATCCTCAGCTCTCTGCAGAGAGTGGCTCAGGTTTTCAGAGCTGTGCCAGGTGAAGAGCCCTTGCAAGCCCCACCTGCATGAACAGGGAGGATTTGCTGTGAACAGCCCTGAGCACCTCGGTCAGCGCTGCGGGGGCCTCAGGGGACTGAAGGGGAATGAAGGCAATAATGGGAGTCATTTATCTTTGGGATGTCACCGTGATAACAGGCTGCTGTGTCGCCGGCACACGCTGGGTACCGCCTGTGCTCACTGACTGCTGATGGGAGAGGCAGCTGGAACAGGGTCCCCCTGCACCATGTGGGTCTGGTGGTTTTTTGGGGAATTATAGCTTTGCCTCATTTCAAAATGTTGGCAGATTTTTGCTAGCTCGATTTTGTTTATGCTTTTTTTTTTGCTCCTGAAGGGAAATACAGGCACACACACACTTAATCCACCTCAGCCAGGCAGTTCTTCTTGTTCCATTTTAATTTGCCTCAGACACAAGGAGTTCAGGGTTTCTCTGGGTGCTCAGGATTGATCTCCCATCACCCACTTGTCTCTCCCTCCCAAACCACCTGATGACCTGTGTTATCTGCCTGTTATCTGTGCCCTCAGAGGCTTCTCCCAGGAACCAGCCATCCCACGCCTCCACAGCATCCAGCCACAAAAACTCCCAGGCTTTGCCAGGCATTTGCCCCAACTCCCTGTCTGCACGGAGGAGCACACAGCCCAGTGAAGCCACGGCTGGGATGTGCCTTCATTTTCTTGTGATGCTCCTCCAGGAGCTTCTCAGAGTGTCAGTTTCTGCATCTGTTCATGAGCTTTGCCTTCTTGACCTCTGAGGAGAAGTTTGCTTTCACAGGCTGTCACGTCTCAATTAGCCCTGTCCCTCTGGCAGGGCAGCGTGTGACACAGGGGTCACCAGGTCTCCACAGCTTTGTGGTTTCAGCATGGAAAGGTAAATACATCTGCAGCACCCAGCAGTGCTTGGAGCTGCCCCTTCCCTGCAAGAGACTGGCCCTAGAGCTCTAGAGCAGGGACACAGAGCACTGAACTCCTCAGATGGAGGCAGAGGCCTCTCCTCATCCCAGCTTCCCAAAGGAAAGGAAAATTTGGCAGAGGCAGTGCTCAGCAGTGACCTGTCCTGACCACATCTAATGCCAGCCTTTAACCACAGCCCTGCCACTGAGGTGCTGCAGACAGGCTGGTCCAAACCTACTCCTCTCATTCTGTTGTGATTTCTGCAGGCAGCAGAGCCCCTGCCCTGGAGACCAGTATTTAAAAGGAAACCAAACACCAAGAGGCCCTATAAAATCTCCACCTCCCACTGCTGGAGCAGCCCCAATTACTTGTCTGGCAGGAGCTTGTTCCAGCTCCCAGCTCATCCCTCCTACAGCCCAGCAGCCTCAGCCTGCCAGTCTCTTGGAATGCTGAACCCCTCCATTCCTCCTCCTGCTCAGGAACGGGCTCTACCATCACCCCAACAGCTCAGACAGACTCTAAATCCAGGAAAGAATGGGGACAGGAACAGCCAGAGCAAAGCCATGGGCTGCACGCTGCAAGCTCAGGGAAGGAGAACAAATTTAGCCCTGACTCATCCGGGATAAATTTTCCACCTTCAGCAGGGCTGGTCGGGGTGCACAGCTCTGTGTGCCTCTGGGGGATCAGGGAGGGGCTGATTGCCACCCTGATCTGTGCTCAGTGACAATCGCATCCCGGGAGCGAGCACCCGAGCTGGGGCTTGGCTTCCAGTGTGGCACCACGGGGATTTTGCAGCTGCGGCAGCGAGGGTGGGACTCGGCTGATCACTAATTACTGAAGCTTGTAATCAGCGAGAGGCACTGCTGAGGTTTCTGTACCCAGAGTGCTCCAACTGGCTGTCCTGACATTTTGATGCCAATTACCAAAATGCCCATGCTAGAAATAGCTATAATTGATAAGGCAGGTCAGCATGTGTTAATGAAGCTGAAATTGAGACAAAAATGGAAATGAAAGTTTGTGACAATGAGAACAATTTTCCTCTCGCTCGAATAGCTGGATACAACTATGTGTTATTTATGGCTGGGTTTTTAAAATAGGATGCTTCCTGTGAGGCATCCGAAGGAAATGCCAAGTTTTGCATCCCATGTGCTGGAATGGGCAGGACCAGGTGGGTGCCCACAGCCACCCCAAGCCCAAAAGGACAGAGGGGTCCCATCCTCACTCATCCACCCCAAGGTGGGTTCTGCAAGTGAAAACAGCCGGGGGGGTTTTTTCCTCCCCCAAACCAGCCAAGAAGCAGATGGAGGAGAAAATCCCTCCTCTCAATTCCTGCTAGACTAACATTTTACCTGCAAAATTGAGGTAGGAGGCTTTTAAATGACTTGTAGGTGGATCTGGTTCTAGAAACAGCTCTGTTTTACAACAAGTCTTTGCTGTTTGAAGAAGGAGGGTGTAACAGCAAACACAGAAACAGTTAACTGCAGCCTGATGTTCCTGCCTGCTCTCCCCAGGCTGCTGAAATGTAGGGATTCGGGGGTCACAGTCACAAATTTACCATTAAAGCAAATGCCTGTTTCATCCCTTTCAAGGGTGGGTTTTCTTTAAAGCTTTCATCCTGGCAGAGATGTTTGAGGAGCTAAAAATAGGCAGCAAAGTCACGTGAGAACCTCCGGATGTGAGAAATCACATAAAAGATACGAGTGTGAGTCCCCGTTTCCTTGGAAATAATAGTAGTAGTAATTCTTGAATGTGAGGTTGTAATAGCAAGGTCTGAAACCGGCCCCTTGTTCTCTGAAACCCTGTGTGAGCAGCCAGGGCAGGATAAAACCAGATGCCAAGAGAATAAACTGCCCCAGAGCACAGCAGTGAGTGAGGAAAGCTCTGCCCCTCAGAGCTCCAGAGATTCAGCCAGTGCCAGGGGTTTTGTGTGTGCAGGATTGGAGCTGGAGCCACTTCATGGAGGGATGGGAGAGCTGGGGCAGAGAGGGTGGCACAGAGCTCTCCAGAATCCCAGCACCACCTGGTGAAATCTTGGTTGAAGGTTTCAGTTTGGGATGAGTCCCTCAGTCCCTGCACTCCCAAATTTTGTGTCTGGATTTAAATTCGGATCTTCAGCTGGTGCTGGGTCACAGGGCTGGCTCCAAGCCTGGGATTTGGACACCTCTGGAGAGATTCCAGATCAGGAGCACAATCACTGGCACGAGCCATCCCTGGTGGGAGTCACTGAGCTCAGTGGCAGCATAGAGCTCTCACCCCTCCACGTGAAATGGCTTCTACTTAAATTTTAACATCCCCGGACTGAGCACTGGAAGCCACTGACCACACTCAACTCCAGGCAGTTCCCAGGGACCCGGGCAATGCTGAGAGCATTGTTAGCAGGAGCACAGTGACCTGTGGGATGGGACAGCTGTGTCCCCACAGGGTATGGGCACAGAGCCACCCTCCAGCACCGTGGGGTATGGTGTGACCTGAGCCCCCCATCCCTGCCTCCTGCTCCACTTTCCATTCCTGCTCTGCCAGCTGGAGCTGCACTCTGCCTCCTATAAATCCTTTCTAAATGAGCATCAGCATTTAATTTATTTCAGGAAGACTTACTGCTTTGCCTGTATGGATTCTGCATGGGAAGCACGGGTAAAGACTGGTGCTCAGATCCCAGAGCCAAACGCTCACCAGTCAGTAAATGCTGGAATTCGGGTTCCATAACCCATCCTGCCAAGTCAGAGGTTGGCACTATAAGACAGGGGTGCTCAAACTTTCCACTAAAGCAGCTCCCAGTGCCCAGCATGTTACTGTGCATCACTGTGAGTCACCTACAGACATGAGAGCAGATGTGGCTAAAATTCTTCCACTGCTGCAATTTGCAAAAAAATCTACTGCCAGTGGAAGGCTGCCAAATTTTTCAAATTTTTTGAGCTGGATGTGTTGTTCCCCTAGGCTAGAGAAATGCCACTCTTTTCCTCACTCCTCCTCTTTTTCCTCTTTTTTTTTTTTTTTTTTTTTTTTGCTGGCATCACAACCATCAGCACATTCTATCACTCCTTTTTTTACCGGGAAACAAGGATGAAAGAAAGAGAAGCAGGAGCACCCTCAGCAGCACCAGGACCATTCCTTTGAGCACTCAACTCAGGTAGGTGGTACCCAGCACTCAGCAGGATGCTGCAGAGCCCTCACCTGAATGTTACACTCAGGCTTACTATAAAAACCCCAAAATCAGCCCCAAGCAGGGATTTTGCTGAAACAATCATCATGCCAGATGCTCCAGAACTCCACCACAGCCTGTCTGTCACTCTGTTTGCCAGATGCCTTCATGAGGTTTTGCTCTGGATGACCAGAAACTGAATTAGGTTGCATCCAAAGAGCCAGTGCAAGGTTGCTAGGAGATTCCTCTGTCTGCAAGGAGCTGGCAGTCACAGGAGTTACTGATGGGTGCAGGGTGCAGTGATAAGCTTGTCTCCTCCTGCATGTGTGACTGGGGCATCTGTGTGCAGACTCTCAGGGCAAGAAAACTTTGGCTCAACTTTGAGACTTGTGGAGCTCTGGAACAGAGTGAGAAGGGGATGTTGGTGAGGCCATCGAGCAATGCCTGTAAGGAAAAGCAAATTGTGGGACAGCAGAGGCTTCAAAATCATATCCCACTTCAAAGTTAAAAAAAAAAAAAATAGCTTCCCCGTTTGATGTAAGGTGAATTGCTTTTATGGCAGGGAAAATGGCATTTCCTCCCCCAGGGCAGTGTTATTTCAGCCAAATCTCTGTTCTGCCTGACAGCAGATACTGGCCATGACCCGAGGTGATGCCCCAAACAGCCAGGGCTGGTCCCTGCCTGGCTGCAGCAGTGCTGCATCTCTTGGCAGCAGGGCAGGATGGCCACTGTCCCTGTCCCCATGCTGCTGGCAGGCACTGGGAGGTGTCACAGGTTAATTACACTTACTCATTAGGGCTGGTGCCAGAGGCCTTTGTGGGGAACAGCAGGGAAATGAAAGCAGCTGCAGGAGCGGTCAGGGCTGGAAGGGGACAAGGCAGGAGGGGACTGAGCAGGGGGAAATTCGTCTGGGATTCAGGGAGAATTCAATCCTTCCACTTCTACCTTCTACTAATAAAATGATGTTATCCAAAAAGGTGAACTTTGAGGCTTTGACAAACCTATTTGCTTTAATAAGGGTTGGTTACACAAATTCTGCCCTTAAATGCAGCTGGTACCAGACACAGAAACCAAGGGAATGAGGAGGCTGTAAAAGCAAAGAAGTGAGTAAAGAACATTAAAATGAGTTCCTCAACAATCTGTGATGCTCTGAAGCCTTGAGCACACGGTCACCTGCAGCTGTTCCAGTTTCAGTGGCTCTGCTGGCTTTTTGGGACTGTGGAGATGTTGATTCAGCAGGCTCTTCCCAAGATGGGATGGGGTGCTGTGGTGATCAGCAAGCAGCCTCTGCTCCAAAATCCTGCACTGACAGCTGTGGCAAAAACAAACCAAATCCTAATTCATCACATCCAGCATATCCAGCTTCCTCAGAGATCCCACCTGAGAGGGAAAAATAAAATATGTACACATATATTTTTCAGTGAGGTCCCTCATTTCATGCACTTTTTGGGTGGAGAAATGTTCACACTAATCTTAGGATGAGAGGATGCAAAACTCTGCCTTCACACCATCTGGAAAGCTAAAACTGTTCCTTTGCCAAGAGAGCACAAGACCAAGTTCTCGAGAATCCCACCAGCAGAGCAAGCGAGCCCAGGGGCCCTCGGGGGTCTGGGGAGCTGTGCAGATCCCAATTTCTGCCCCAAAGCTCAGGCTGCAAGGCTGAGGCTCCAACTGCTGAGGAAGCAGGAATGTGCTGCTCGCTGCCTCGCAGGATCTTGGCTCGTAATAGCAATTGGCGCAGAGTCATCCTTATCAGCTAGCACATTAATCTTAATTAACAGATCGACAGCAACAGTTCCTCCCTGAAGCTCCCCTGAGCATTCCCAGCCTTTGCTGTGCTGCTGCTCCAGCATCACTGTCGTTCCTGACATGGGGAAAAAAACCAAATTCTGCACACAGATGGAGGGGCTCCACTGGCTCCAGCCCTCCTGGCAGCCCAGCTGAGCCCAGCTGAGAGAGCAGACACATCTACCCATGGCTGGGACCAGGAGCAGGAGCATCCCCTCTACCCCAGACCACAGATCCTCATCTGGGTGTGACGCAGCATCCACAGCCCCTGAACTGTCCCGTGTCCTTTGTCCAGGGACAGACCTGAGAGAGGAAGGGTTTCCCCATGTTTGCATGTTTCTTAAAAAAAGGGTTTTTTAAATGAGAAAAGAAATCAAACCCAGATAGGTTATGTATGAAAATGTGGTAAAATCAATCCAAACCAAACCCCAACAGTGGGGCCTCTCTCACCTTCTGCTCCCTGCTTCTGTCAGGGCTGGGAAATCAGAACTGACTGTCCCAGCATCGATTCCCACCCCAGTGCCTGGAGCTCATCTGCTCACCGTGCACCATCAGCACCGAGGGCTGAGGCTCCAGCCAGCAGGGACCCCACTGCTGGCAAGGGACCCCAGATCCCAATGCTGTAACCCACTGGGGTCAGGGGCATGTGTGGATCCCCACACTGGGGTCATGGGGCAGCACAGCTCCAAGCAAGTTTGCCAAGGAGGAAAAGGCTGTAACTGGGGGCAAAGGAGTGCAAAGAAGCAATAAAGTGGCTGAGGCTCCAGTGAGGAAGTGACACATTACAACCCCTGGCTGCTGCAGTGTGAATTTAGGGCACAGTCATTTCTACCAGGTAATTAAAGGGCACAGGGACAGCATCCATCACACCTTGTCTGAGGATATCTAAGGTCAGATGCAGAGCCAAGACAGCTCAGGCCTCTCACAGCTTAGAAAAGAATGTCATTCTCTCATGAAAAACCTCACAAGCAAAACAACACTACACAAAAGCAATTCCCTTATCCAGGTCATCAAATGCCATAATCTTTGCCCAGACTGGACCTTGGGGTGGGGCAGGCACTCATGGCCACAGCAGCAACCTTAGAGCACCAAAATCACGAGTGTAACAAGCAGCAGGCTGAGCACTCTGAATAAACCCTGTTAATTCACTAATGAAGGTGTCCCAGGATGGCATGTGCCCCTCTGTGCCCCTTGCCCTCCTCCCTTTGGATATCTCCTCACTCAACCCTTGGGTGCAGCAGTGGCTGGGATTAGGGATTCCTGCTTCCCCAGGGCACCTGGGAGCCTGAAGCTCAGTTTCTCCACTTGCACAGATGTTAGCAGAAGAGCAGCCTGGTTTGCAGAAGTTCCTCTCCAGGGGTGCTCAGTAATTGTGGAAGTTGGAGCACCACATCAGGCAGAGAGGTCAGCTCCAGGCACTGACTGCTGAGCACACTAATCTGAGTGTTTTTCCAACAGAAGAGAGGAAAAAACCTCATCTCAGCTGAAATACCAAGGCTTTAAAAATTAGTTGCTGTTCATGTGCAGTAGCTCTTGTTATTGAAAACACCATAAAAGTTTTACTGTGCTGACTTAGGGTGCACGTAAAGAACCTCGCTTGTCTTGACAGGCCATAAAGGAACTTTTATGACCTATTGGGTCAATGATTTGCAAAGAAGGATTTACACTGCTGTCCAGGGCTGGGATGAGCTGCTGGAGGAGGAACACACCAAAAATGGCACTCAGAGCTGAGGGGTGAACCTGCTGTGGGATAAACAGTGTGTCTATCCAGCACCACTACGTGTATCAGCATGCCTTGTTCTTACACAGACTGTGCTAGCTCAGAAGGGCACAGGATTATGTGCTGAGTGGATTTTACTGATTGACCTTTATTCTTTTGGGGTTACAAGTGGAGTTTTAGGAGGAAAAAACCTTACCCATGCATCAGTTCAGCTCTCCCCCGGGGATAAATCTTCAGAAATCCAGGCTGAAATCCTTGTGCTGCAACCGCTTTATCTTTTATCACAAAGTGTCAGCTCCACTGGTCCAAGGTTCACTTTCAACACTCTCCTGGAGGAACCCGAGGGAAAAGAGGCCCTGACTTAGTGAAATATCATCACCTTGGGCTGATGTTGCCAGGTCTGCTCAGGACAGAAGAAACTGTGCAAGGGAAAGCCCTGCTGTGCCAGCAGCCTCCCCTCAGCTCCAGGGCTCCCTTACCTTTATAAAGCACCAGCATTGTGCACACACAAGGGCAGAGACTGCAGCTGCAGGCAAAGCTCCTGTGAAATCCAAATACACACCTCCAGCCTCAGGGGCTGGTGAGAGGGGCCCAGGACCATTTGCAAGTGACAAAAAGTGCCCTGAGAAAGGGACTAAACCCCCAGTGCCACCTTCTTGGGGCAGCACACCCACCTCACAGCCTCTGCTCTCCCTGGCAAGCACAGCTCGTGTCACCCCAGTCCCCTCCAGCCCAGGCTTGGCTGCCTTGGCACCTTCACTGCTGGTGTTGGAACCATCCCCAGGGCTGGGCAGCGATGGGGAGAGTCACCCAGAGCACCCTGCATGCTCCTGCCCAGGCTGACCAGCACAGAGAGAGCAGGATGGTGCCAGCCATGGGGAGAGCAGGGTGATGCTGGCCATGGGGGGAACAGGATGGTGCCAGCATGAAGGAAGGAGGATGATAGCAGCCAGGAGGGAGTAAGATGATGCTGGCCATGAAGGGAGCAGGATGGTGCCAGCCAGAAGAGAACAGGATGATGTCAGCCAGGAGAGAGCAGGATGGTGCCAGCCATGGGGGGATCAAGATGGAGCCAGCCAGGAGGGGAACAGGATGGTGCCAGCCAGAAGAGAGTAGGATGATGTCAGCCATGGGGGGATCAGGATGGTGCCAGCCATGGGGCAAATAGGGTGGTGCCAGCCAGGAAGGAATAGGATGGTGCCCAGCAGACTCAGAACCTCAGAGAACTCTGCTCCTGAGCCCAGCGCCTGTGGGAGGGAATCAGCAACCCAGAAAGATCAAACACTTCAAATGTTTCTCTCCTGAGTGCCAGTGAGAGCTGAAAGGAAAACCAGGGAAGTCTTAATGCTGGAGGGTGTAAAGCTCTTCCAGCCAGGCACTCACAGCAGTTCTGCTCCCTGGGGTGATGTCTGGAGGGTCTCTGAGCCCTCCAGCCTCAGCTCCCCCAGCTGTCCACGCTGCCGTGGGGATGCTCGTGCAGGTCAAACCCCTGAAGTGGGACCCTGCCAGCCTCTTCAAGCAGCAGCACGACTCTCCCTCCTGCAGCTCCCATCCCCAACACCAGGGTCACAGCACATCACGGGCATTGAGGGGGCTGGACCCTGCAGACTTCCCTCTCCAGAGCCCTTCTCCTTCATCCCTCAGCATCCAAATGGATTGAACCAGATTTGCTGCACACGTGGCAACCAAATGAAATGGTTTCTTTGGCAACAATAATGAAAGCTTAGAAAAAAATCTGCTTTCTGTCTCCTGCGACTCCAGCAGCCCAGGTAACACAGAGCTGGAAGCAGAGAACTGCAAGCATCTGCCTTGAATTACTGCCTCTGATAGGAATCAGACATGCACTCCAGCATGTCTGCTGCACGTTTATTTATTTATTTGGGGCCTGATTGATTTAAAGACTCCCTATTGCCTGAGCAGCAGCATGGCACGATAATTCACTTGATCTCTGATTTATATTTCATGTTCAAGTGAAGCAGGACGCTTCTGTCCAGCACAAGAGCTGTGTGTGCCAACATTGTGCTCAGCAGCTTCAGAGAACCTGGGCATGGAGAGAAGCAAAAGCTGTGGCTGCAGAAAGGAGTAATCACAAGATAAAAGCCCTGTTACATATCCAAAACTGCCTGGCCAGGGTCACAAACTGAAATGGGGACCCACAAATCAGTGTCCCCATTTGCCCCCCTTGCACAATGCTCCGTCCCAGGCTGTGTTTTCCAGCCAGGATCTATCCTGTCTTACCCTCTTCCCAAAGCACTCCCCTTACCCCATAGCTCCAACAGTGATCCAGGGCTTCAGTTCTGAGCTCTCCAGCCTTTCCATGATGATGGAAGACTTTGAACCTTTTATAGCTCAATGGGAGAGAGCAAAAGGTCCAAGGCATCCCCCAAAACTCTCCCACTTTGTCCCTGGTGGGCCCTGGATTTCCTCTTTGACCTCATGCCAGCAGGCCTGGCTGCTCTGTGGTGGGTGAGGTAACTGCACCTAATTAAGTCCCTCTGCTCTTCTGCCTCCCATATGGGAAAGGATCAAAGCTCTCCCCAGCACACTGCAAAGGCGAGGGGGGCCCCGGAGGGGTGAGACAGGAGGGGTGTCCTGGGCTGGGAGGGGGATACAGTCAACCACAGGCACCCCCTTTTTCCCTTCAGCATCACCCTTCCCTGTGGCCCCTCCAAAAATCCCCAGGTACCTCTGGCTCCAAGCAGAGTCAGGAGCCTGTGAACCCCACGGGAGACAGGGTCATCAGTGACCCCTTCACCCCACACCCCACCACCCTCAGGGTGCCAAGGGCTGCAAACACCTCCAGGTTGGTGGCACCAAAAATAGATGCAAGCTATTTCAAACAGTTCTCCCTCCTTTTTACAGCAATTGTTACACGGAGCACAGTTAAGATCTGCTATTCTCTGCTCTGCTTCCCACTTGGAAATACCTTCTAGAAATTAAGGAGGATAAAAATAGTAGCATTCAATGGGAAGAGGAGTGAGCTCTCCTCTTCAGAAGATGCTGCAATCACGCAGCGCCCGCGCCCGAGCCCGGAGCCGCCGTGAATAGCGCTGCCAGTTGATCTCCTTCAAAGCACTGCTGAACGAGGTCTTAGCCTCGTAATTTAAGGGGATGAAGTCCTTCCTGAGGCTGTGAAGATTTGGGCTTTCCAGATCTATTATTTTATATTAACTCCTCCTGGACAGCCTAATTAGACAAGGGAGAAAGGGCTGTTCCCTCCCCGCTTCGTTATCCAAGGCCCTTCCTCCTCCCGCAAGAGATTTTATTTGTGCTGCACAGAAGATTTATCAACTGCCTTTATAGCCCTCCCTGCACTAAATCACACTTCTAATGGATAGCCTGAGGTAAGAGCACCACTATTTTATTTTATTTTTTTAATCTGTGGAATAGCAAGGATATATGCACACTGAGCTGCAGGCTGAGCTCTGCCTCCCCGGACAGCAGTTTTAAGACTCTCGAGTGAAATTACTTGCACTGGCCAAAATCCCAAGAGAGAGCTTGTGAAAGCCTCAACAGGAGCATCTCAAGGTCCAAACACACATGACAAGGCAGGGATGACTGGAGCAGAGAGGCAGCTTTCCCTGCTCACCCTCTGCTTCTGTGTGTCACCAGATCTGTGACCAGATCCCAAGCCCCTGCCCCTGCAGGAATGGATTACCTCCAGCTTTGCCAGCAACATGGAAATAATCCAGATGCAGTGATACAGCTAAAAAAATCTCTATTTACCCTAGCCCAGACATCAAGAGTATTGTACTAGATGAGAAAAGAGAAAAGCATCACTGGATTTCAGTGCTGTTTGAGATCCACTTTCAGGAATGCCAACCCCCTTCTGGCAAACCCAACATGAAGGAGAACCTGTTGAGCACCAGGGGAGTCATTAACCCACTGCAAATAAACTGCTGATCCTCTGCTGGGAAAAACCTCCCACTGTCCAGCAGGACTAGGCACAGTTTCCCAGCCACGTGTAAAATACAACACAATACATCAGCAGGAGTAACTCCAGTGACCCAGTGCAGGCTCCTCCCCAAGACAAGGAGGGATGGTGGTCTGGTTTCAGCCGGGAGACCAGGGGTTTGAGAGCTTCACATCCTGCTCCATCCAGCTCCTGCTTCTCAGACAGTGTATGGATGTGGGGAGGAAAGGGAGCACTCCAATGAAATCCTTCAGATAAAACCCTTTTCTCCACTGGTTAAGCTTTCTGGCTGGCAGAGAGGGCAGAGTGAGCCCAGGACACCCAGCTCAGGGGAATCACCAGGAGTGAGTACTGGCTCATCACTGCTCTCAATGGAGTCACCTCCCACTTGTTTTAACTCATTGCCTTTGACCTAATCTTTTGACTGATGAGGACTTTGGATATATAAATCTGTGGGATTTATAACTTGGCACAGAATGAGAACGATGATTGACATCTCTAATAGGACTTGCAGAGTATACATGGGTTTGTTAGGACCCAAAAGCAGAGCTGGTCCTATGTGGTAAGATAAACTAATACAGGGAACGAGTGTAAGGGCTGACAAAACTCTTGGTGAGGGGTGTCCAGCAGGGCCATCTCCCCAATCCTGCTCCAGGATTGCTGGAGAAACAGAATGCAGACTGCTCTCCTGCTGCTCCTGCAGCCTGGCTCCACCTGCCAAGGCCAGGGGAAGGTGGCAGGGGGGTATGGCAGATCCTACAGAGACCAGGGGAATGGCAGACCCTGCAGAGGCCAGGAGAATGGCAGGAGGATTGCAGGGGGGATGGCATGGGGGATGGCAGACCCTCGTGGGCTGAGTGGAAATGTGCAGGCAGCCAGCACAGACAGCAGCCAGGGCTGAGTCACAGACACCAGCCTGCACACAATTCCCAAAACCTGGCACCCCTGTCAGCCTCTCCTGCCCCCCGCCAGGCTGCTCCCGCTCCGAGTGCCATCACAATTCGGGAGCTGTGCAGTCAGAGGAGGTTCCCATCACTCATTTCCCCCGTGCCATTGTAGCACAGCGGCTCCCAGGTCGATTCCTGTCAGAGGCTGTCACGCAGCCATCACATCCCGCGCTGCCACAACAATCCCGGCCCCAGGAATCACTGTCTGCCTTTTCCAGGGAACGCTTCCCTAACTCCAGTCCACATTTTTCCTTCCTTAACTTCACACCAACAAAACTTGGGTTGAATGAGGAGAACAATAGGAGCAGCTAAATACATTTCCATCCCCCGTCTCCTGGTAGCAAGCACATCCCTGGGCATGCAGGGATGCTGCCAGGCTTCTGCAAGCTCTGCTGTCAAATCTGTTAAAGCCTGGATGCAGCCCTAGCCCTCAGCCAAAGCCTCACCCTCTCACAAAGGCTGGGCAGAGAGATTTTGAGATTTCAGAGGATTCTCCTTGCTGGGAATGAAGAAAAGGGACATGTGCATGTGAGAAAGGTTGAAAGGCACGGGTTGTTTGCTGCTGGGCAGGGGCACTCACAGGGCTTCCCCTGGCTGTAGAGCAGCTTCTCCCTCCAGGCTCCGTGGAGCTTCTTCCAAAGCCATTGGGAGGCTCAAGACTGATGGATGTATCTTCAAACCTTTGAAAAAAATCTGGATGTATAAATAAATTAACCCACCCAGAGAGTAGCATCAGCCTTGAGCCCTAACCAGTTCCTTCTGCTGCTCAATGGTTTTGTCTTTCTTGGATCAGAAAGAAATTAATTTCATAGAAAGCTACTTTTCTCCTGCCTTTTTTCCATCTTATTTTTATAAACCCCATAGGGAAGTAAAGCATATGAACAGAGACAGCCTACTTGCTATGGAAGCCAATTTGCAGAGTAAGACAGTAATAACCACCCAAAAGGGGTGGGAGGGATTGTTGGCCCTATTTACTCTTGGCTTATGCTGGTGATTTCTCAAGAGAGTCAGAAAAAGAGTAAATCCCTATCAAAGACAACTTTTAACAAGTTGCTTTTAAGCTTCACTGCACCTTTAGCCTGCCCAGAAGAATATCTCTACAACCTATGTAAAAACATACCATCTATATTTAAGATTATAGCTTGTATGCATTAGGTAGGTATCAGTTCCTGGGTGAATGCAGAATTAAAATTTCAGTGGTTCTGCTTCTCTACTGTGAGCTTTAATCCGTCCTAAAATACACACACAAACATGGAAAACTCCTGCCAACTCCACACCAAACCTCCTGGGCAACATCAATCAGATAGCACAGGAGGAACAAAAATCAGCTTTATCCATTCCCATTCTACTTACCTGGGCTGTTCCTACAGCATTCCAGCCTCCTCCTTTCTGTACCCAAATTCAGCCCCCGAATTTGTTTTTTTCAAACAATTGAGAGAAACTCAGAGCAGCTTAAACACTTCAGATCTCCCCCCTCAAACTCTGTCCAGCTCCAGTAGCTGTGGCCAATTAAAAAGCTTCCTAAAAACCTTTTGAAGTGCTGTTATCAAGCGTGTATTACACTGGGAATTTCACACTATTTAAGGGAATCTCAGCTTTGGATGCCTCCGCCTCACCTGCTGGCAGGAGGAAGGGAGGATTGCCAAGGCAGGGATGAGGAGCAGCAGGGATTCTCACGCTGGGACTCTCTAGTTGCCACTGTGCCATTTTCAGTCCTTCTCAGAATGGTTTTGGAGAAGGGGGGAAGCGGAACAGCCTCTTCAGGACATCAGAAGACATTTGACAACTCTTAACGATGAAGGAAAAGAAGTTAGAAAAAAATTAAGAATGTTAGAAAGCAATGAAATTCCAGTATCCTGGGAATAATAAACAGTCACGGTGGAGAGCAATGTCTCTTTTCTTTTTCCTTTTTTTTTGTATGGAGACAGGGGAGAACAAGGGAGTATTTGTTTCTTGATTCCTCATCTAGGAAGCACAACTGGCTCGTGCCTTCTGTGCTTCCTGCACAGCCGGGGCTGCCAGATCAGCTCCTGCTGTGTGAGGAGTGATCCATGTCTGAGGAGCAACAGGGGACTGACTGCAGGCAAAGTGCTGAGATGTGCAGCCCTGGCTGCAGGAAGACAGCATTTTTACCTTTATCAATGCTAACTGCAGACCAGAGTTAGGCACAGAGTGCTCTTCACTGTCACAGGATTCCGTGCTCTGCCATGGGGAAGTTTTGCAAGTGGGATAATTGCAGTGGCGTGAAGTGCTTTGATTAGGAAATTCTGAAACAGCTTTTGATGTTATTGGTGATCTCTGCATGCAGGTTTTTCCTCTGCTGAGAATAAACGATGAGAAAACACGGCTGAAGTTTCCAGTGTCTTCCTATTAGATGGATTCAGCTGGAATCAGCATCAGTCCCAACTCTGTCTGGAAAAAGGCTCCAAACAAATATCAAGCAATCCATCATCGTAAGGGAAAACAGCAAACAAGCCTTGCTGTGTTTGCTGACAGCAGGAGCAAAGGCAAGCAAGACTTGGGCATGTAAATATTCAAGGAACAACCAAGAGAAAGGCAGGCAGAAAAACCCAACATTTCCCTCTCCTTGTCACAACTACAAAAGTCAAGAGGGTATCCAGGTGTTACAAAATGCAGCCAGTCTCCCTCTTCCTTCCAGATCCTGCTGATTCTCCAGTTCAGTTCGTCCTGCTTTTCTTTTAATTTGATCTGTTTGTGAATCACAAGTGAAGTTTCACAGCTCTGCTCTGTTTAAAGCATTATAGACTCGGGTTTACCTTTAAACAGCCAAGTGGGGCCAGGCAAACCACCAGCCTGAACCTGAACACGTGCATCCTGGAGGGATCCACAAATCCTTGAGTGTGGCACTGCATCATCCTCATACAGTGACAGCCAGCAGCAGGGACAACTGCAGCTCCAGCACTTGGAGGTGGCTCCAAGGCAAGGAATTTCCAGACCAGTCAGCTGAAATCCCAGCAAAGGAGTGACTAGGCAGGCTCTGAGGGAGACAACACTGCCATGGAAGTCTTTTGCTGGCTCCATTCAAGCCTTTACCCTCACGTTCAAGCATCCAGGTGATGAAGATGCATCCGCCTCCTCCTCTCCCTGCAGCTCTTATGCTCTGTCCCCATGGTGGCTCTGGCACCTTTGGCTGGTCACAGGTTGAGGACAGGGTCTGTACACTCCTCAAGGCAGGGACTGTTCCTCTGCTCAGTCCTCAGCATGCCAAGAAAGTGCTTTTCAGGTCTGTAGAACAACCACTACCTTTCCTGTTTCTTCTCATTCTTGGCACAAAGGCCCCTGAATCGCTTCCAGCTGAGGTTAAAAGCATTCAAGCGTCTGTTTGCACATGGGGTTTTCTAAAGTGACCTCTATTTGTAACACACACTTCCCCCAGCATACCTAAAAGTATCCAAATGCCTTTTCATTTAGGAACTGCCTTCCTGTTCCCAGGAAAAAGATTTTGTCCCCTCAGCCTTTTATCCATTGCTTTGTTTTCAAATTTCAAATTCATATTTGAACCGTTACATCACACATCTCCCATCTTGGGTGGTGGAGGAGAAACACAAACTAGAAAGAGCACAGTAATTCACATCACCTTGTTTCCTAGGCAGAGGACCAAAACACTGCTTGCAAAATACCACTATTTTTATGCTACAAAAATGCAATTAGACTCTCGATTACATTTTATTAAATTTACTCCTGGGACTTTGTTAGAGCAAGACAGGCAAAGGAACTCCCAAGGGCTCTCACTAAATCCTCTGTGCTAAGCCTAGCCACTCCAGCAGCCACAGAAAGGGGAAAAATTATTATTTCCATGGACCAGAAACCCAAATTCTGCAGACACATCTGCCACAAAGTCTCCCCATGTCGTGAGTCCCAGGGAACAAACTGGATTTACTCACTTGACTGAGGTTTTCCATGGGCATAATCTGTGTTTGCAGAAGTGGGAGCTTGAGCAGTGGCTCAGGAACGAGCTGGGCACAATGAGGAGCTGCTCCAACAACAGGACTCACCACCTTTTCTGAATACTGGCATCTCCCAAAAAAGAGAGCTTTCAGATTTAATTAAATTTTACTATTTTATTTGTGAAAAAACTACAAGCAGAATTAATAAATAGACATTTCTATTTAAAGCAGGAAAATGATAAAGTGGCTTCTAATAACAGTCGTGCACATGCCAGTAACAGGAATATATTAACATCTTTTATTTGCTAGACAAAGAGCAGTGTCCAATATAAATTTCCCAAAAACATTTAAGACCTGTGAATTTCTGACCAGTTCACAAAACCACCATTGACACTTTAGCATGAAGATTAAAACAAACCTAACAGGACTGTCAGCTCTAAAGACTTTACAGAGCGGAAAAACTTTCAGAAGCGTTATACAAGCTGTCTTTCTGGGCAAATGAAAAATAGAGCTCGTATAATACATTAACATAAAAATCCACAAGATAAGATTATGTTTTGACATACTTAAACAAGCATTCTATATTTGTCTCCAACAAACAAAGCTAAGGAAATAATGTAACCATCTTTACACAGTAAATTAAGGTTACAAGTCATACACAAGAACAGAACTGCTTGCGCATTAAAAACTGTTCAGCTCCATTGTCATACTCTAAATGTTGGCTCTTAAAACCATTCGGTTACATACAAGCAAAGGTTATTATATAGTCAGCAATTAATAAATTTTCAATAATTTAAGTTTATGGTAGAGCTTAAAAAAGTAGACTGAGAATGATCTTGGTAAGGC
Source organism: Acridotheres tristis (assembly GCA_037013685.1). NCBI lineage: Eukaryota > Metazoa > Chordata > Aves > Passeriformes > Sturnidae > Acridotheres > Acridotheres tristis. Next base: position 3,684,334 of record CM072899.1, on the reverse strand, counting down.
AGGTGAAAACATCTCAGTGGAAATAAACTCACAGAAGCTGCTGCCAAAATTTTGGATCTGTCCAATTTGAAGCAAAGTTCCAATTGAAATAAATAGCCTGGTGGTGTAAAACGCTGTCACCTTTCCTTTGCAGAACTACATCAACTGAGCGAGTCAGGCAAGCTGTGTCGGTGTCTGTGTGTGTCTGTGTAAGAGTCGAAACTTCGCCATCGTAACACTGTGCTTCACTTACCTGCGTTCTGTGCCACTGAACACCGTGAATCTGGTCCTTCCCTACACTAGTGTTTGCTTGGTTTGGTTCTGGAACTCCTTCCCCACCAAGGGCGGGCTGGCCCACGGCCACGGCGCGGAGGGAACCCCACCTGCAGTGCCGCAGGAACGCCGGCTTCCGAAATTAAGTGTGAAAGCAAACGCTGTCCTTCAAACCAACAACACAAGAGCTATGGATGAGGCTGGGGGGTTCAATGCTTAGCTAACACTTCCTAACTGATTGCAGAATTACAGGTCACTCGTTCCAAAGAAATTTTCCCATCTGTTTATAGCAAGCTACTTCATGGAGGAGGCACGCCAAAGGGACAGATGTTACCGACTTTACCATGAGTAGCTGGGTACGGCGTTAAAGCTTTTTAAACTGATCTACAGGTCTAGTTTCACTTGAAAAAGAAGCAATTTCCTGGTACACACAACGCTATTTTTTTTTCTTTTTTTCTTTTTTGCACAAATTCCCAGATCCAACGAAGAAGGTGAGCACGTGGTTTGACTTGAAGCACCAGAATGAGCCCTGCTGAGGCCAGCGGGACCTGCCACTCGCTCACACTCTTGGCTGGATCACGGCCGAGATGCACGCAAGCCTAATTGATAATGGATCATTTATAAAGCAGTGCAAAATATACAAGTTCAGGGGCATCTTCAAAAAATCTCTCTTAAAAAATTATTCCAATACATTTCAGTAAAATAAATAAATATGGCTGACCAGTTTACCCTCCCTGAGACCCTTAAAGGAATAGTAAAAACTGGAAAAGGAATGTCTTTGCAATATCCCACTAATGTTAAAATGTGGATTGAGATATTCATAGTATTTAAAACTATGTATAATAAATTGTCTTGATGCTCATAGGAAGCATCTGTTTTCCTTTGGTTCTTTAATACTTTTAAAAATGCTTACAAAAGACAGCCTATACTGTGAATATAAGCAGAATTAAGTTGGGGTGCCCATGTTAACATATTCAGAATAAAACCACTGCAGCCAAGGCACTGCCACTGCACATGCCTTCAAGCAGGGGCTCTACCAGATCCCTTACTCACACATTTCTGTCGCCAGTGTGAAAGGAACCTACGTCTGCTACTCAAAACCACAGATTTTAAAAGAAATATTAAATCAGTTGCCTCCACAAAGAGAAATTTCTCATGCCAAGCAAATAATTCACAATATAACAAGCAGGCACAAAGTTGTCAAAACGTGGCCCTCTTTCATGATGCTCAAAAGTTATGCATTTGATGTCAGATGAAGCCACAGCCTCTGCGCCTGAAATTACTGCAAAGCACCCTGGGGCCACTAAATAAAGATGAAAAGCCAAAGAGGTTTGGGGTTTGTTTTGCTTTTTAAAAAAAAGTTTGTTTCACCTCTTCAGCTGAGTGTTTTAGCAGGATAATGCATGGAAGGTAAACTGTAAAGCAACACTAACAGGCCAGGAAAAGAAATTATAGTCTGGATAGCTTTAGAGTAAGAATGAAGGAGATGCTGGTCATGAGCATGAGCCATGCGTTGCTCACTTGCCAGCATGAAAACTTTTCCCTACTTTTGCTCCCACAGCAGGAGACTCGGAAGTGTCCAAATGCTGACAAGCCCATCACTGGACAAGATGCTGTTCAGAAACCACCCTTGGGATACAGATGGACTTGATGGATAAGAGCCACCCCAACAGCATGGACAGCACAGATGGAACAGGGCTGACAAGCACTGACCCACGTGCGGCTGGAGTGAGCACCAGCTCAGGTCCTGAACTCAAGATAGCTCCCAGGCTCCCTGCTGCCTTCAACCCACAGCAACCACTCCATTTCTAGTTACCTCAGGCACTGAGGCTGCTGGCTGGAATTCATTAACAACACCAACACGTGTGGGACTGGCTGTGCATGACACAGTCACGCTCACATTACCAAACACACGGATGGATCCATGGTGTAACACCAGCAGCCTGGCTGGGAATGCTTCTGCTCCAGCTGGGCATGGACCTGCACATCACCAACCTGAGTGACCCTAGGGGAAACACCAGCTCCCTGGAGCAATCCCCTCTCATCTCAGATCCCAAGCTGTAACAATGAAAACTGTGCCCAGTACACTTTAGCCATTGCTTAGGGAAGAAACGGGGGAGGAATGATAGAGAGAACAGGTCCCATCCAGGTTCAAACCTTCAGGAACACTTTTCACCTAAGACCAGTTCCATTTCAGTTTCAGTACTTTCACAGAAGGGGACTGTCCCAGATCTTGAACTGTTCAATTATTTTGTTTTATCACTTCACAGTGTTTCAAGCACCAGCGTTTCCATGTATTGGTTTCAAATAACCCTTTATATATATTTATTTATATATATATTTATATATAATTTATATCAAAACTGATAGTACACAGTATAACTGGAAGAAGAACTGAACTTAAAAAGGATATGTTGAAAGAGGATGGAGTTTGTGAATGCAATAAATAAAGCCCCCTTCCCACCCCACCCCGCTCCCTACCCCAAAACAAAAAGTTGTCATGTTCATGGAAAATTGTGCACAGCAGATATTATAAAAAAGTAGATTCAGGAGCACATCCAATTATAAATGATTGTTAGGAAAATCATATAAAACAATGGAATACATAAAAGTGTCAAGAGTAATCGCTAGGGTGAGAAATTCCTTGGTGGCCAGATGCCCACGGCAAGCAGAAATTATCCTGGTTGCATCAGTAAGAGGTCGATGTCCAAGAAAGTGTGTTCAAGCACAAAAGAGGCTCTCCAGGATTTGAACAGCGTGGGCAGGTGGAGTGTTTGAATTTCATACCCTGATTCATAGTTTCCACAACTCCATGTGCAATTTTTCAGAAAGATTCGTCGTTGACTGCCGACATGTCCCCCTTGGGCGTGGAGGAACGGGACGAGCCCTTGTCTGTGCTCTCAGAGCCCGAGCTGCTCTGATTCTGTTGTTCTGATCCTGCACTGGAGGTCACTGTAGAAGATGACGTGGATGAAGAGCGAGTCTTTTCTTTAAAGTCTGTGATAATTACTGTGACATTTCCCACTGTGACTGCCAGCTGCTGTGCGGTACTTCTGTCCACATTTTTCAGTCTGGGTCTAAAACGAATGAGAAGACATTTATTGAAAGGCTAAAAATAAGGGAGAAAGGGAAAGTTTATTAGGAAAAGCATTTGAAAACAAACTCGGTGTGACTCGCGCTCCCTCGCCTGTGCAGATGGCAGTGGCTGGGAGGAGAACCCAAGCAGGCAGAGCGCTGCAGAGCACAGAGTGAAGGTGTGACCTGCTCCCTGTGCCTCTGAGGGCTGCAGAGCACACTCAGCCCCACAGAACAGCCTGTCTCACAGAGCTCTGCACAGGGAGTCTCTTGCAGGCTTCTCCCTATCCAACCCTCCCAGGAAGGAGGACACCACGGCAGAGCCAAGCGGACAGGAGCCAGACAGAGAGAAGGATCTCCTCCCCAAGGGGCAGATGAAAGCGTTCTCTTATCTAAATTCACCATCTCATCATGTGCCCTGATGTTATGAGACAAGGCTGTGACTCTGCAATACAAAACCACATGAAAGCATTTGGCCACGGCTCTTTCATTCCCATGTTGGAACTCTGCAGCTGCAAACAACACAGGCACTGGGACAACTTGGCTTCTCTTTCAGCTGCTTTGAGCTTATACAAATCAGATGCCCAATCAGCCTATGGATAAAATAGCTCAAAATGTTCTCTCTGGAATCGAGGCTATTGTAAATAAAATCCAGAACGTACAATGGTATTTTTTGCAGCCAGAGCTTTTGGTTAGGGGAAAAAGAAAAGGGGGGAAAAAATACAAACTACCCAAAAAGCACCCACTGGTACTTATTGCTCAGGATTATCTCGGTAATTTGCATGCTGTGCTATCATTCAATTAGTAATGTAGCTAATAAGGGTCAAAGCTCTAGGAAGCTGACATTCAAGCACATTTCATGGGCTGGTCCAAATCTCTGCTTCAACAAGCCTTGGACACTCCTCCAGCTACAGCAAATTCCAAGTCAGCTGCAGCGACTGCTGTAATTTACAGCTTTTGCTCCTAATTAAGGGTCAGGCTTAAGCAGCGGAATATTCCCAATAGGGAAATTAAAAAGGAGAGTCTTTATACATCAGTGAAAAGTAGCTTGCTGAGAGCTGCCTTATTGAGAGGGATGGAGGGAAGGTTAGTTTACTTTGGGATCAAGCTCCAGCTTTTAAACCACTCTGCCTTTTCTCCTCCTCACTTGCAGAACACAAGGCTAGTGCAGTAAAACAGAAAAAGAGGGAATTAAGCTCATTTTCCACCCGCCATGAATACGCAATGGCTTGCAGTGGTAAGTTAACAAGGAGAAAGTCCTTAAGCAGCAGTTATCCAAGTGGTATTTCAGAATCAGACACAACAGAAAAATGCATTGAGGACAGATGTACAGCTTCCAAAATAGAACAACTGTATTTCTGCAAACTTCCTCACCAAAAAATGAAGTTACTGCACCAAAAATAGTATTTTCTTATCTAACCTAGGAGGCTGCTGCAATTTTTAACAAGTACCACAGGAAAAGGAATTTTTTAATAGACAGAAAATACAAACAAAAAACCAAACTACTGCTGCACTGGGCTAACACTCTGTAAAACACCTACTTGCACCAGCCCCTTCACTCTGGGACCGACCTTTCCAAGCCCGGAGCCGCACTCTGGGTTCTCAGGGCAGAGAGATGCAGCCACACTGCACAGACACCCAGGAGCTGCCAAGCTGCACACATAACCACGGGCAGATGAAATGATGCCACCTCGTTTGTGGCTTACAAGCAAGGCCAGCTGGCTCAGCAGGTTTGGAGGTTTCCGCCGGTACCGTCCCGGCAGATCCCCCGCGCGGCCGCCGGCGTTCCCGGAAGCATCGAACGAGGACGTATTTTCCTCCTGAGCCCCGAGTTCCTCTAGGAAACCCAGCTCTTCCTGTAATTTGCCTCGGTCATTTGTTTCCTCTTGTACTCAGAAACAGCCAAAATGCTGGCCCAGATACCGGAATAGAGCCTGCTGCCTCCACCTTCCTACAGGGTTGGATGTGAACTCCAGCTACTGCTCGTTAAAAGGCAGCTCTGAGTTGTGATTAGTTAAAAAAAAAATGGAATTGCCCATGCACCTTTAAATGTCATGACAAAGTAACATGGAAGGGCTGAGGAAAGCAGGGCTGAGGTACAGGATTTCCCCACAGTCCCACTCATAAACATTCACATTATCACTGAGCCTCCCAGTCATTTCTCTGGGAGGTTTTCAGGGTTTCCCCTGCACAAAGAGCTGATTAAGCACAGATGGAAACCACCAATCTCTTCAGCACATGCATACAATTTTTGCATCTTATAGAAGAAAGGGATTGGCCCACTCATGCTATTTTGCAAAATTAAACACCCTGATGCTTCATGTTTATAGCAAAAAAGTTTTATGGCCAAATAAGTGAAGTGTTTCAAAACATTCAATCTGAAAGTACACAGGAAGGCATGGTATAAACCAAGATATTTTGTCAGAAACAGGCACGGTATCCAAGAAATTTAAACAGGATTTCTTAAAAATCCAGAGAGCCCTAAAAGACAATTTACAAAAAGCCCAGAACAACTGTTAAGCAATCTGGGCATGAAAAAAACTTATCATTCTGTAAAAATCAGAAAAAGACTCTTGACAACACTCCTGAGAACAGTGAATTGCCAGAAAAGTTCCACTAAAGAAAACACTTAAAAAGACAGGTTAAGTAGTAAAGGAGATGAGGTACCCTTTAAAAATACCCAGCTAGACCTGGTACTATTAAGACTTAATTAGGCCTGGCAAAAGCTTGCCACAAAACACGGACTAAAAGACTTTGCAGTAGACAGAGTGACTCCTTTAATGAGTAAAAACAATTATTTGATGTAATCTCTCGAGTTAATATTATGTCATTAGTCAAGTGTATCAAGTCTCCTGCATCCTAAGTCTCAAAATAAGTACCATTTAAAGAAGAATAGGACAAGAAAAGAGTCATTGCAATAAAGCTGCCTCTCTTTAATCAAATCAGGAGTGGACACTTCACTCTTTGGGGGCTGAGGAGAGTTAACAGCAGTCCCTGCAAACAGCTCAGTCTTGTAGCACAGCACATTTCACACTGCCCTCACTACATTCCAGTGGGTTACTGTGCAAAGGATATTCCCTCTTTTTAAAGATTTTCATGCTATTATTTAAAAACTTCCAAAACAAAGAGTTTTCTGCAGTCACACTTTGCCAACTTGTTGCCAACAGGGGTGCCAACCATATTTTCCCATGTGCTTTACAAGTGTTTGCAGCTAATACTGCTCCAGTTCATGTGGCTTCACTATAAAACACCTATTACAGCACATTTTAAAGAGAGATGCAATTCTTATACAGCCCACACAGGCAAAGCCCAGTTCAGTTCTGCCACTTGTAGCTCTCAAGTTCAATAATACAAAAACTGTTCTGTGATGCTGAATTTTTGATTTAAAAAATGGAGGAACAGTATAAGCAAGACTAGGAATAAACCTCTCTCCATACACTCATTTCAAACTTAGACAAATATCAAACCAGCCATTTGTGCTTTTTGTTGATAGCAAAATCCCAGCAAATCTGTTCATGTATACTTAGTTCTTGTATACCTGGAAAATTATCTTGACAATTACAGTGACTGAATTACGGATAAGGAAGTAAAAAAGTAACCTTTGTTACTGCTATCGAGCCATGATAAGTATTTGATACGATTGCTGGTTAATGTTTTTCCCCTCACTGTGTCTACAGTCAAAAGCATTACTACCCAACTGACAATACAATTATTTTAGGAGAGAAATGAAAATGGAATGGACAACAGAACCAGCACTTCCAAAGCCTGAATCTATCCTCACTAGCAGAGTGCTCAACTGCTCGTACATCAAAAAAAAGAAATGTTTGCTTTTTAACACAGTTCTCAGATACCACAGGCTCAACTTTAGTCTAGAGTTACCTTGAAGTGTGATTTGAGTCGCTGGTCTTCGTTGTAGTATTCCCAGACTGTATGCTGTTTGCTTCACTAGGAGGATCTTTCACAATATCCGACTTTGGTCTGCGAGAATTGGAGGGAAGAGGGACATTACGAGGTTGGTTTAACTGCACAATTAACCAATGCACAGTGCTACTGAAATCACATCACACTTAATGCTGCATCCTTCAAACTTACTTAGTCTTCTTGTTAGTGTTCTTCTTTGTAACACTTGGACTAATTTCCTTCTCTTTGTCAGGTTTTTCTTTGTCTTGTTTTTCCACTTTCTCCTTCTTCTCCTTCTTAGGTGGTGGTGGGGTTGCATATTGCTGGGCAACTTGTTGTGCCACCAGCTGAGAGTTTATTCTAGGTTTTCTATAATGACAACGAAAAAAGAAATCTATAGTCAGTCTTACACAGTAAAAATAATTACACTGAGAGCAACATGAAGATTTATTTCAGCAACCAGGGAAGAACACTTCACTTAAAAAACCAAATGGATGTCCTTATTTGATGTGAAGTACTACTGCTGTAACCAAACAAGACAGAAACGTTAAAAGAAAGAAATACTCTGAACTGCTGTTTCATCAGGTTTTAGCATCTAACTATTAAGTATAATGCTCCCTTTCTTCATCTATGTCATGAAATCACAGCCAATTTTGGGGGGGACCATAGTAAAAAAGCAGCTTTCAGGAAGCTGCCAGCCATACACTGTGGCTACACTTTAAGAAAAGGAACAGAATGTGACAAAAAAAAGTTTCCTGATAAACACCAGCTTCCTTCATATCCTTCAGTTTAATTTCTCAAGTAAGCTTCTGGTTCAGCAGCAGCAAACCTTGCACAAATAACAAAGAACAAGAGAAGGTAACTGAGATGACTTTGTGCCAAGGGCTGGGCTGGAAGGGGCACAGGAGACAAGTGGGCATTCACACTCGCACTGGGACAGCCGTGCCAGCCTCCGACACACAGTCCTCACACCATTGTCCCCAGGGTGCTCAAACAAAAGACAGACCCAAACTGCCTTTCAAAGGCTGCTTCCACTGCAAATTATGGCTTACACAGAGGAGCTTTGCATGTAACCAATACTTTGGTTATTGATCTTCACATATCCCACAAGAATCGGTACCTTTGTCTCTCCCAAACTCTCATGTCCTCTCTTGACAACTCACAAACTTTCTCCCTAGCATATCACAAATACTCTGACTATTCATGATCGATTTAATCCCTTCAACACTCTAGAAAGATCTATGCTCCCTGTGACCACACAGCTCATGGGAGAGGAGCAAAAACAGGTAATCAACTCCCTTAGTCGTCCATAATAAACCAAATACTAATTGCAACAGTTGCCCGGGCTTGTCCAGAGCTGTTAAATTGTTTATAAATACAATTCAAATTTTGCACATATATCAGACTACAACAGATTGTCAGTGAAAGCTGCACCCAAGTACCATCAGGGGTACCAAGAATCCCAGGGGTTTGTCCTGCAGAGCTCTGTACCTGCCCCCAGCTTTTACTACAAACATCTTGAGAGGTTTCAAGTGCCTACTTAGTGGTGTGATGTGTTGAAAAAAAGTATAAAATATTAATTGCTCACACATAACATTTGCACTGAGAGATGATACACACAAGGGAACACCCAGAGAATTTCTACTCCCTGTCATGGGAAAATCCAAATATCTGCTAAGTCTCTCTTGGTACTGGTTTCCTGTACAATAGTACCAAGATGTTCTTACTAAAGGCAGATATACCCAAGTATTTAATTTCTCTACCACAGATTATTATAAAGTCTATGCAGCAGGTTGTAATCAGACCCCTGACCCATCTCCACAGCTCTGGCATTTGGACTTTTCACCCAACATAGAAACTGTAACCCAGCTGATGCTACAATCTGCATACACATCTGAGTGAACAATGATCTCATCTTCAGCCTTAAATAACTGTGCTACTGAAAGGTTTTGTAGATCAGATCAAGCAGCTACCTGTTCCACAGAACACTGAAGATATTTAGCATCCTTGAAATCCAGTACACAGCAATTTCTGTCTGTATGACTGAGAATAAATATGTAAAAAGAAGCAGTTTGGTTACATGGAAAAGATTTTCAGATTGATGCAACCACACTAAAAGCTGACAACAGTAACTTGTGTCAAGCAACCTGCTCACCGCCTACTGAAAAAAAAGATAAAATGTCAAGAAATCTTCAAAGAGAGGGCAGATACCATCTCCCTGCATGATTATACATGATTAACCTCACTGCTTGAAGCTGCCACTTCTGCCCAGACTTAGTTATTTGCTGTTTACACAACCAGCTGAGTCAGAAACCCGAGCCATTCACGGGAAATCCCAATTCACGATCTGAGAGATTTTCCCACTTTGCACAACTCTGATGTGCTCCTTGTAATGTGATTTCCAAGTCTTGTGCCCAACCTGTGCAGCTGCCAGCTGCCCTTCCTGTTGCAGAAGTGCTGCATTGCTTGAACTGTGATATAAACTTTGAAATGCAAACTAAAATAAAAACCAAACCCACATAAATATGTCCCACCATATTTCCCCAGAGACGGCTGGAATGGCAGAAGGATCAGTCTTAAAGCACTCCTGTGGAGATGCTGCCCTGTGCTCTTCTGCTCCTTTTCTGTGCCTGTGGACAGCACACTGCATTTATTAAGTTTTATCATTTTGTGGCCAGTCACTGACTTAAACCAGCGTAACTTCTCCAAAATCCATATTTACATAGTCCCTCTTACCCATCAGGATGGTTTGCTGGTGAGGGCAAAGCCAAAACTGGAAGGGAAGAGGGAGAACCAGCCCTGCCCACGGGATCCCTCCTGCCATGAGGGAGGGAGCACAAAGCTGCTGAGACTTTGGTCAACACTGAGCATCTTTCAAGATCTGCTGCACTACTAGAACAGATTTTTTTTTTTTTTAAATAATGCAAACAACCCAACAACTCTCCAGCTCCTAATCTGTTTCATCCATGCCAGCAGCAAGCTTAGGAGAAGGGTAAAAACCAGGTAATTTAAATAACTGGCATAGTAATAGCAATAATAATAGGAGTAATAAAATCCTTCAAATAAGGCCCACACTGCCACTGCAGCCAGGACACACTGGTTAAAAGCCCTTTACTAAAAAGCCAAGCAAAGCAAGTTGAGCAGCACATTTTTAACCACAGCAAACTATAACCATAGGAACCACAATTGAGTAAAGCAGCTGCAACATCCAAAACTTACTCCAAGTTTCCCTGCCTACCAAAAATGATTTATTTGGCCACCTCCAAAGTAAATGCTTCAACCCAAATACACCACTGTTATATTAAAGTAGTTATCACTTCAGCAAAACAATCTCAACAGAAAGTTGCAACTACTTCTAAACTTTATTTGTAAGAATAAATAGCTACAGAAAAAACTATTAACCATTTTTATCCCAAAATCTTATCAGTTGACTTTCTGCAACATTAAAGTGCTCAGGTACATAGAGAATACATCTAAGTGACAAAAATCAAACCCTAGCTCAGCCTCCTCAGGCTTTCTAACCAGCACTCATGCTTAAGCAAGTACTATGTTATAACCTACTAGAAGGTTGGAAGTATCAACATTACTCACAACTCACAGCTAAAAAGCCTCAACTTCCCAAAAATGATCTGAAGAGATGCAGTGCTTAGTGTGACTCTTAGTTCTTGAATTTTCAATGCAAGTATCTGAAATAGGTGTGTTTTCTCCTACCTGAATTTCTTTATGATAGTAAAGTTATGCTTTGCTTGGGCAATTTCCCCCTAATTTAGGTGACAGTCTGAGTAAAGACTGAGTAGATAACCAACACTGACGTGACAAACAAATGCACATCATTTTTCTTTTTACAACATCAAGAGGATTGTCTTCTCCCCCTCTAAAACTAAGAGCAATTAAACAAAATTAAACTGTGCCTTCCATGTTATGTACAGGCAAATAAATTGTTGCACATTAATTGAACCGTAGTTTACATCCCAGGAGCAGACATTTGCACAACAACTCATGACCTCTGCAGCAAGGACACACTGCTGCATGAAAAAGCTGAAATATATTTGTCTGCTCTAAGAATGGCTGTGGCACCTGGGTCTCTTCACCATCAACTCCCGTAAATGATGCACACAAATAGTCTTTACTACCTTTTAGTAACAGACTTCACAGAAACACTGTGCCTGTAAATATATACTATATGCAAATATACAAATATATATATATACACTGTATGCAAATATTGTACCCTCAGATTGCCATGTGAAGTGACACTGGGATGTTTCACTCATGGGAAGTGGAATAAACATAGGACTTTCCTGCATACATTGCAGTGCTCTTTTAATAAATTAAAAATTAAAAAGCAAAGTGTAACTTTAAGGTTCTAGCAAGTACTGCTTCACTACTTGCATTTCCTTCTGTATCTCAAAGCTACCCTTGAAAGCATGCCACAGAACCAAATCCAGAGCATGGACACTCAGGAATTCTGCTGCTCCACTCATAACCCCTGCAAACAGGCTTAGGAGTGCAGCAGCACAAATCACCACACATGCAACACGGGAGTTTATCCAGACCTGGATTTCAAGAGGGATATAGGAGGATAAGTTGCACCTCATTTTTCATGTGACTCTAATTTCTGTGTCTGTTTGGGATTTCTCTGGCCCCTCTGCCTTGAGAGAAGGGAAGGCACCTGTGTCCTGCAGACACCAGGGAACAGGGAAGTGACTGGGCTTTATCCCTACAGCAACACAGACCTGCAGGGACCCCGGCAATCCCCAGGAACAGGGATCTAATTACAGCTGCTCTGACTTCCCTACCACTATGTTATCAGAAGAATGAAAGTGGCATCGAGTGGGATTTCAGAGTCAAAAGCCTCATGTAACGTGGAGTAGGGAGGATTTGGATAATTTCATGCTGTTCTGGCTTTGATGCACGCGGCGATACCAGCCGACCTCTGCGCGGCTCCGCGGTGCTTTGAGAAAATGTGTGTCAGGCACTGTGCAGTGTGAAGTACATGATTATTTTAATAACCCCAGTCGCACATGAATATATCTTTGCTCAAAGAAAAACAAGAAAACAAGACTAAAAGTATTTACAGTGTTTATAAAACAGTTAGTGCCAAAACACTTACACAACAAGCATCCTTCTGAGCATGAAGCAGGATTAGAAACTAACCCACGAGTGTAAACTAAATTAACATCTCCTCAAAAAAAATTTACATCCAGAAGAACCAAAGCTTTGGAGAAATTAAGCTATAAACATGATGGAGTGAGCCTCTATTCCTACATGAATATTTTCCAGCTCATTTGGGATGACCACATGGTCCTTTTTAGCAACAAGAACAAGGATGAACGGACACATTGTCCTGGAGTAGAACTGGAAGCTGTATACATTTATCTCAAGTCCTCCACGTGATCCAGGAAACAAAGCAACAATAACAACAGTAAAAGAAAACCAGAAGGACAAACTGCAAGAAATACGTGACTGAGCAATATTTTGATGGAAGAACAGATTTCTCCTTTAACACTGATGTGTTAGCACTGTGTTTTTATTTAGAAGACAGATGTTTAAAAACACAGAAGTCCATCTAAGGAACACCCACTTGTGGGTCCCAGGTGGTAGGGCACAGCAACAAGTCTGAAAGACTTGGAGTGTAAGTCTGAATATTCTAGAAAAAACATGAAAGAAAACAACAGCTTCACCCAAAGAAAGCAACTATTTGTCACAAAATAAACTAAGTGCATTTAAAAGTTACAACCACCTCCAAAAACTGTTCAATCCTCCTTGACCATCCAGCCCCTGTCTTCCACCTCCTTGGAAGAATCAAGAACTGCCAACAGAGATAAAGAAGCCTCAGCTTTGCTGATAACCGTTCCCAGCCATGACAACAAACCTTGAGCTGTCCACATTTCAGAGGAGTGTTTTAAACTTTCTGCTTGTCCACCAGAAGTTTACAGACTTCAGGTCACTTCTCACAGAACGAACAATCCTCCCCCACGCCATCCCAGATTTATGTTTGCAAACTTCAGAAAGTTCAAAATTATTTGCAGTAGTTAATAGTTACTGGGCTCACTCAAAGCTGCCAGTTCTTTATCTTTTTAGATGAAAACGTATTTTCTTCTATTTTTCTCACTTTTCTTTTGAATCAAATAAGAATGAGAACATTTTTAAATGAAATTCAAGCTGTCACCTGCATACACAGAACAAGACAGGCATTCCTGGTTGCTGGGAAGTGGCTGGGCAGTGCCATTAGAGGAGAGTTGAGACTCTGAATGATGCCTATAAAAAGAATACTCTATTCTTGCTTGTTACAGGAGCCTCAGCATTACTTTTAAAAAATATTTGGGCATGTTTACAAATCAAAGTATATAAATAAAAGACATTTATTCCCAGAGTTGTCACTGCACAGATTCTGTAGCTCACAATTCCGACTTTTTTTTAGTGAAGACATGCAAAAACTGTTTTAAGAGAGTACCAGAACTGCTCTATAAGCTATTGCACTATGACTGCTCGACAGCACAGTGTAACAGGTTTTTCAATACTTTTACAGTTCTTTGTTAATATACATTGTTCCATATAATCCCCTTACAAAAATCTAAAGTCAGGGCCATAAGATGTTTTTGAAGAAAGAAGAAGCAGTTTGACCAGAATTTTGCCACCTCAAAACGGAGCAGTCACCAAATTTCTCAAGATACCCATTCTAATACAGTACAGAACTAGAAACTGCAAATGCCATTTGCTGGCAACACCACAAATGCAATCATGGAAGTGAATCTGGACTATTCACCTCCTATCAAATTAAGAAACATCTTATATGGTGCTTCTTGCACAGCTGGACTTAGGACCTGGTGGGCTGCCAACAAGAAAGGAGCCCTGAGCCAGAAAACCAGGCTATTTGGGATTTTGTTGGAAAATGTTCAGCAGAGAAGCATCACTGTTTGCATTTCTGCAAGCATTTGGCTTCTCTTTTGGTTTGTTTTGGGTTTTTTTTCCCCCGGGGAAATGGATAAATCACAGAGCAGTTTTCTGGTTAAAAAGGGCTGAACCTGAGTGACCACAAACCTGAGTTTGTTCTACCAAGCCCCGTGGTCTCTCCTCCTTGTCCACGCCTATCACACAACACTATAAAATCATTAAAAAGGGGGTATCTAACAGTTAGGGTGCACGTGTTTTGGACCACAGGTTTATCCTGATGTGCCTCTGTGGAGGGTTCCTGATACCAAGCAGTTTCAAGACAGCAGCAAGCAGCAGCTTCTGTATACTCTGGAGAACAGAGAGCCAAAAGCAAGAGTTAAACAGAAGTTGTTCTTCAGGCTTCTTTGCTACCAGAGTGAGGACTGGAAATAGCAGTGATGATGAGTAACAACGCCGAGTATCAGTTATTGGAACACAGCCTGACGTTTGCTTAAGCGCTAATACCATGAAATTTAACTTACTGTGTCTGCAGGAGGCAAAACAAAAGTCACGCTGAAGTTCTGCAACAAAGGCTGCTGCTCCTCCTTTCAGAGGAAAAGCCTGCCTGGAAGCACAGACAGTGCTGGCAGCCTCACCTGTCTGCTCACTTGTAGCACCCATCTAAGCAGATCATTTCATATCTAATCTGTACTAATGAGTGCCAGCAAAAGCCCCGAGGCTGCCCAGCAGAGGCTCATCCCACAAGTGCTCTCTCTGACTAGTCCAAATCCCTGGAAAACGCTTCCTTGGATGCTCCCAGCCAGTCCCAGCTCCATCCCTGGAGCTGCAGCCCCCACAGCTCCCTGTCAGTGGGCAGTGCAGGAGCTTTGGGTGTGTATAAATAAATAAATATATTCACACACCATACCCAGCAGGACAGTGCTGAAGAGCTGTGTGCTGTAACTAAGGATTGCTCTGTGTCTGTTGAAGTTAACTTCCATTAGGAACATCTTTTAAGGACTAGAGTGGGGAAATGCGTGAAATAGCTTTTTCTGCTTTCATTTAAAAAGTAACATTTCCTTAAATAAGGGGTTCAACACAATTAAGTATAAAATTAGTAAAGAATTGGCAAAACACCAAATTTACCACATTTTAAGACCATGTTTTTCTCGTTTGATGGGGAAGCAGAACTGTCCAAGTGATCATAACTTCATTATGCTTACAAATACTATAAAACTACTACTTCTGATTCATGACTAGATAGAAAACATTCAATCCCTGGGAGTGTTCAAGGCCAAGTTGGATGAGGTTTAAGCAACCTGGCCTAGTAAAAGGTGTCCCTGCCCACGGCAAGGGAGTAGAACAAGATGACATTTAAGGTACCTTCCCACCCAAACCATGCCAGAATTCTGTGACTCTGTACATAGCCAGCAATAGTTTTTCAGATGATTTCTTGCTCCATTATTTTACTTAAAAAAAAAAAAATCTATTAAGATTTTTTTAATGGTCCGTTTAAAAAAATCATAAATTAAGAAAATAGAGCACAATACATCTCTTCTGCTTAAAACAAAACTTGCAATATGTAGTAGATTAAAATGGCATCAACTTCCAATTGCAACATCACCCTAAATTCCAGCTGAACAAAAACAACTTTACAACTCCCCTTCTTGCCCTCTACCACCAGCAGTGATATGGTCCATGCCTATGCCTTCCAGAAAGAGCATTGCTTCCTATTCATTTACTGCATTTATAGGGAAGAAGTTCTACAGAAGCAGAAAAATTGTGTGAGTATACACAAAAACCATAACTGAAATGAGATGCAACTGGAAATGTAAAGATCATCCCGAGCCCAAACTTGAGAAGATGGCCTTGAGATTCCAAAGTCATTCCACTTAGGTAAGCCAATTTCCTTGGTCACCAATAATTTTAGTTCCATGCTGCAAGTGCTGCACAAGCTTAATTTCTGAACTGCCCTGCTCATGCTATTGACCCATCACAGATCCACTTGGAGCTTCACTTTAATCCATCACTGAAAATTCCAATTGCTACTTCATACTCCCAAAGAGGAGAATTTATCATGCAGCTGCTTGTGGTGTTTTCATCTATGGCCGTACCTTACTGCAAAATACCAAATGTTCCATGATTTACACGGACTTACAAAGTTGTTATGGAAAATCACTGATCTCAGCAGAAAATTTATTTGCCTACAAGCACCAGAATGATGATAAAACTAAGGCCATTTTACTTGCTTGACAAAAATAAGCTGCTCTCACTAGCAAAAATTTGAAAACAGTTCATAAAGCTGGCAGCAAACAAGATGTGTATAATAAAATACATGGATTTACAACAAAAACAATTACTTAAGATACTTCTTTTAACTGTTTATTAAGTTATGTGTAATCCTGAGAAAAGCACACTGGCTCAAAACTTCCTGGTGAGTAACAAAGTGCAGCATGAGGGGATAAATGAGTCTGATAAAAATTTAACTTGTAGATTCCCCAAAGCAACTGTTCATGGTTATTGTATTATAAATTCAAATAACAAAAATATGAGGAAAATAACCGTTTGTAGCACTAAAGATAGAAACTAGGAATAGCAGGCTTGGTGTTATAAAAGTATCTTATCACTGCAGCCAATATATGCATTTCTGTTTCAGACACTGAAATCCTGACCAATAATGGAAATTGTCACATATAATCCATTGACATGTCCCATCTGTGAGCATCTGCCTCCAGGTTTTGGGATACTCAGGTCTCACATTTCAAAATCACAACAGGAGAGAGACCAAACTTGGAAAACAAGGAAGAAAAAGGAGAAATGCAGAGAAAATATGCTCCCTACCAAAAAAAAAGTATGTCAGTTAAATTCTCAACCTGATCCCTTATCACCAGTCCAGAATTTGGAGAACAGTGCTTAAATACACATAATATTTACTGTTTGAGAAATGCAAATCACACGAATACCCAACCAGTGAATAGAGAGGCACAATGGCTTTTCTTAAAAACAATCAAAGGATTTCTACTAAGCAACTCTTGTAAAGTGCCCCCAAAATATGTGGGCTGGTTTATCAGAGCAAAATTCTGCTATGCTTGCATGACACTGGAATACTGTACATTTAAGAAGGAAGACTTCTCTATGATTTACCAACCAGCGAAGTCCAGATAGAAGCAAAATGACAAACTACCATTTCTACAACAGATTCTGAATAGACTTAATAGGCCCTAAATCTCTAGGGATGCCTTAAAAAAAGGAAAAAAAAAAGCACCAATTGAGCAAGGCAGTAATTTTAATTCAGCTACATCAGACACTGCAGGCTTTACCTAAATGAGCAAGAACTGAGCTTTTCCAGCAAGACAAACCTCCTTTTTATTAAAAGAACATCAATGGTAGGATTTCCTTTCATATGAAAGCAGCATTTCAAGAGCCCTTGAACAGCCAGGAATGCAGCTTCATGACAAAGCCCCAGCCTGCAGCAGCCACGCACTTTGAGAGAGACATCAGGGCTGCTCCAAGGTGGAGCAGACACTGCCCAGAAGCAGCACAGAGAGCTGGCCCCACTGATACCAGTAAGTGGTACCCTACCTACTCCTTCACACCTCTGTCCCAGCACCATCAGCAGTGAAAAGGTCACTGCCAGTGGTTTAGAGAAAACCCCACTGCTCAATAACCCAGCTTGCTTTTCTAAACACGCCAAGAAATGAAAGCCACTCTGAAGGACGGGGCAAGCAGACATGCGTTTTCAAAAGGCCACCATGTGCTCAGAGGAGCTCTTTTTCTCCATTGTGTTCTCTGAACACAATGTGATAAGTGAACACAGATGTACCAGTGACATTTGGGGGTGTCCAGCTCCAGCAATCCTGCACACGCTGCCGCTGCCCGGGAAAGCCGCAGGGAAAGTCAGGCTGCTGTCGATAGCTGCTGTGCAGGCACCGTGGGAACAACACAGCTCCAGAGCACTGAAACTTTTGCTTTCAGAATTATTACTCCTGGGCGTGAGGAACTGACCCAGATGGTTTCAAAATTTGCCAGGAAACAATATTACAATACTCAGTTTGAAAGCTCTTCCTCTCACTAGCTAGAAAGCCTTAGAAGAAGCTACTTAGTAAACTTTGGTTCCCACTTGGAGTACCAGCGTGAGTTACCTGTATGTGCCTAGCATGATGTAGGACAGGGCAACACTCTGTAAATAAAATTAGCAGAGAGTGTTCTCCTACACAACAAAACGCCAGGAATAACTAATGACAACAACAGAAACATTTCCGAGTTCTCCATGAGCCAACTTCTGATCTACGGGTAACAATGGTATCTACTTGTCCAGACAAACTATAATTTTTCAAGAAAGTTCTCAGATAAGATAATCTTGAGCCTAAATACTGATTTTATTGTCCTACTACTGTTTTCATCCTGATGACTCCGACTTTGCAGCTTTGCATCTACTCACATGGCGTGTGTTTATTTGTACGTACACGAACACACCCAATCAAAACCCTGAATTGCCATCAATCTGGTACAAGTTCCAAGGAGGGAAAGCAAGCAAATTCAGTGAAGAGTTCTTTCCCCCCCACTTCTTAATTCTTCAAACAACTCTGGTGTTCCACCCTGGAGAAGTGGTTAGTCTCACTGAAAACTACCAGTTACACTGTGATCCTGCGCCAGCGGTAAATCACTCCCAACTGCCCTGGCACCATCATTTAAAGTCATTTTCCATTTAAAGACTCTCACATCAGCGCCAGCACAGCCTTTCATTACCCATCCCACTTAATACCCACAATCTCTCCACAGCTCACTCGCTCGGTCTCCACTGACCAGGCAGCACACGGAGACTGATGTGCGGATTATTGGGATTCCTAATGCTTCTCTCCCCGCTGGCCGAGCGCGGAGCTCTTGGCAGCGTGCCTGACCCGCTACACGTGTGGGTTTGTCAGCCTAATGCACTCTGTCATCTGCACGGGCTCGGGGCAAAGCGGCCCCCACGGCTCCCAACACTTCCAGCTACTTCACTTCCCAGCCCTGGTGGAAAAGGAGGTACAGAAGTGAGTGTCTGGGTGTTTGCCACCGTTTGATTTCCGAGAGGCAAATACGTGAGGTAAGAACAGCAGCATCCAGCACAACCCTCTAACCAAAGGCTGGAGAGTCAACACGAGGCTTTCTCGGACAAAACATCCGTCCTCGCTTGACTGTTGTCTTGCAATGACTCAAAAGCTGCACATCAAGAATATGGATCTGAGTAATTTCTTTTTATATAACCTATCTTCTGTTAAACTAAATAATGACAGTGAAAATTTAAAGATATGGACTCAAAAATTATTTGCGATCCTGTCAGTTGTCACTTAGGGATTTAAGGGGTTGTTATTAAACTGTCTCTATGCCTGGCAATTAGTCAGGGCAGAAAGAAATGAGGCTTGGGCATTTTTCTGTATCAAAGATATACTGAGGTATTTTTAGGTGTGAGACAATGCATCAACCCTGTAAATCCCACTGTAAGTTTTGACAGGATGAATATACAACAGGAAATACCACACAACGTGCAAATAGCAAATAAATGCAAATTTACCATCATGTGAAACTAAGAAGTGTCATGAAAGTGAAACTGGTTTGTAGATGAATGAAACACAGAAGCTGGCAGAGATCTTACTTGGAAATTGAAGAAAAGAATACTCAGAATACAGCTGAAGTTTCATTTCCTCTGTACAGCAAAAGAGAACAGAAAGCTCAAGAACAGCACATGGCACATCCTCTACAACCTCCTCAGACAAAACACAGTGCCCTGTCACACCATGATTTTCTACATTACATCTGATGTCATGTGACAGATTTTGTGAATTGTATGAGCAGGGAAAGATAAAACTACCAACTATCTAACTAAATACAGGGATTTTTAGACAACATATTACAATTTATTTTGGTGCTAATAAACACATACCAATTTTTTTATATTAGCAAACAAAACAACTTAAGGAAAGACACTACTAAGCTACATTGGGTTGGGTTCTGGTTTTAGTGAATCATCCAGCTCCCAGCATCACAACACCGAGGCACCTTCATCTCAGGTGTATTTATTAAGATACCCCTTGGTTAGGGTTTATTTCCATTTAACTACAGGGGAAGTTTTTTTTGAGCTCTGGGACTACACCCCACTGATGATACACATCTACCAGATGAGAGAAATTACTCGCTTCTGGAGATTTACAAAAATGACTCAGTGGGATTCTACTATGTTATGCTGCTTCTTCCTCTAATTTCTTACTGGATTTGTGCAGCTAAATGCTTATCACTAGAATTTCCAAGTTAAAGCAAGCTAAAAACAGAACCTTGTTTTTACTTGAACGCATTGCAGAAAACAGAGTTGAGCAACTGCTTCCTAAGGAGCTCCTACCCTCACTCTCCACCAAAACTGGGGAGCAAAAGAGCACAAGCTTTGGGGTTGGCATAACCTTGTGAGCAATTACACACAAATGAACCATCTAGAGGAAAAACAAGAAAATATTTTTCATCACCATCTCTTTTCATAATCTCCGAAGTCACTCAGAGCAGCAGCAAGTGCCGGGATCCAAACCAAACAAACCTCCCCCATCTGTCTGCACTGCCTACATGAGACAGCCCTGCCTGTTCCTGCCATTCCTGCTTCCCAAACCCACCTATTCCCCCTTGATGAACCCACAAAGCCAGAGGGGCTGGCACCAGTGCAGTGGCAGCTCTGTCATTCATGGTGAACAGTGAGGAAGGCTCTGAGTATTGAAGCCCCAGAATGAGTATTTGCAGCCTGACCTAGAATCCAAAACATCTAATAACATCTTTAAAAGCTGAGTAGCAACTTGGAAAAACATGCAGGCTTAAGCTGACTACCTGAAATTGATCCCTTCTATTAAAAACACTGGGCTTTGTGCAGCAGGAAAGGTTGAAGCAACCCCTTCACCTGCAGCAACAAAAATTTTTGCTTTTCCACTAAGTTTCCTTGGAAGACATTGAAAGCAATCAAATACCACAGAAAAACATATGGAAATTATCATTATGGCACAAAAACAAAAGCAGAAAAGCTTTTATGTGCCTCTTTTTAACAAAAGAAAGTTTGCTTGACTGACTTGGGCCCACGCCCCGAGGCAGGGGCTTGGTTTGGTTTTGTTTCTGTTTATTTCACAGTTTCCCTGTTTATTCAGCTTCTTCCCTCTCCCGGTGGCAGCCAGGGCAGCACGGGCAGGAAGCTCCATCCAAAACCAACAAGCAGCCCTTGATCCTGCCAGCCACTCCATGCTGCTCTTTTAAACACAGATAGCCGTGTCCTTGTGAACCTGGAAAAAACTTCAAGTCTTCTCTAAAGGAAAAGGTAGCAAATCACCTCAGAGGTTCCTTGAAAAGAATTCCTATGTTTGACCCCAAGTGGCACATGAAGCTCAAAGAAGGTGGTGGAGGTGAAGAGGGAAAAGCCAACAAGTTACACAGTCAAAGCTTGATGTAGCTTAAATGCTACTTACACAGTGGTTAAAAAAACCTATCAGCGTGAGTTGGAAGAGAATCCTTTGCTCCCTCCCTGGAGGCTGCAGACATTTCCCAGGGATGCTGGTACAGATACCAAATGCTTGGGAAGCATCTGGCTCCTCAGCTCACAGACACTTCGGTGGTGTTTCAGACAATACATCCTACAATGAAGTTTAACCTCAGTGACACCAATTCCACCAGGTTCAAGCGAACTTCTTTGCCTTACACAGGCAAAGATTGACTGAAGGATCAGGGCTGAACGAAGAGTAACAAGAACCTTTTAAATACATTTTTTAGCAGAAAACCTGGATACTAAACATCTTTTGCTCATTTTGACACCCGCAGCAGTGCTCTTCTTTGCTCTACTTCCTTTGGGAATGGTGTGCTTGCATTAAGGTATAAATCCTCCCTCATTCTCCTAACCTCAGGTATACCCAGCCAGCAAAAATGCAATGTGCTTTTTCCATTACTGTTCTGCCCCAACAGTCCCCTTTTCTTTACAGTAGGAACTGAAACACAAGTTTCAGCAGAGCGGACAGACTCCCATCAAAGTACTTGGGAAAAGAGTCTCCAAGAAAAGGTTTTTCTCAGGAAAGTGGATTTTTAGTCTAAACAGATGTTGTCTCAAAGGCTACCATCTCAATGACTGACATGCAGTGACACGAAATACCTGACAAGCTTGTAAAAGAACCTTGAATGATAAAGTTTCAAGAAGCTGACCTGTTAATAGGCAAAACCAGAACACAAAGCCTCTAACAAGCTATTGCTTCAAAGCTTAAAAAACAAAAAACCACAACAGCTTCACACTCACTTTCTTTTATAACACAGGTTCCAGTAACAAAAATCTTCTGTATTTCTTTTTCCCTATCAGCAAGAATATCAGGTCATATATATTCCCCTTTGGTCACTCACAGGAGAGTATCATTCCCATAACACAGAGTCTAAGTTTTCTCCCAAAATTTTAGACCAGTAAGTTCTCCATGCAGATAAACTATGCTAATCCTATGTGCACATTCCCTTCACACCAAACACAGGTGCACACCAAACCTGCCTGGGTTGCAAGTGATAAACCTTTTAGATCCTGCAATACTTTATAAAAAGCATTCTATAGAAAGCAGCAGCAGCAGTAGTACTAAGGTTGTGATGATCTGCTGGTTCAAGTTCAGTAATATCTACAGGAAGATATAAGCTTAGTCTAAATCAACTCCATGAAGTTGAAAAATAGGCCCTCAGACTTGTAAGTCTCTTTTCATGGGAACCACAGAAAACTGAAAAGTTATTCTAAATATTTCATTTCATTATCGCAATCACAGCATCTCTCAAATTCTTTCAACCTAGGTAAGAAATTCTTAATTCTTGTATCAGTTGGACTGATTTTTGTAAAAACTTCCCCCTTTTCACAACTGGTAGGAACAGCCCACCCACTACCCAGGTCCTGGCAGGTACGGTTCACCCAGATGCCTCGGATAGAGAAGGAAGAAGACTGGGAGGAAAATACTCCTGGAAAAGCAGGAGACAGTGACAGAGGCTGTGAGTAACTAATACCTGCCGACCCACTGAAGCACACTAATTATAGAGAATAATTGAACAACTGCTTTCCTTACTCAGGGAGGTGCAGATAAGAGGCATGGGCCTTCTCATACCTCAGATGGGAGTTTAAAGTGCTCTCAGCTGGCAGCAATGCATAGAAAAAAGTCACCGGCTGTGACAATTAACAGCTTCATTTTAAGTCTCTTTTGTTCAAGTAACTCTTTCACTCAGACATATTACATGAAACAACCCTTCCTCAACTAAACAGATTTATTCAAGGTACAACCTGAATGTAAAACCCTAAGGTCCTTGATGTTGGGAAGCAGCCATACTGTGTTTTAATGCTGTGGAGTTAAAGGTGTAAAGTGGACAAGGGGTCAGTGTCCTCCTACAACCCCAGCAACACTTCACTGCATCAACTCATTCTATTTAAAACCAGATTCTCAGAGAAACTCAAAAACTAAGCCATGCATCAGCCTGCAGAGGGAAAGGGAGAGATGTCTACAAAATGAGTTACTTCAGGACATGCACAGACATGTGAAAAATGACCTAGAACTTAGGGTAACCAGCAAATCCTTAAATGAGATGTAAAGTAAGGTAAGGATAGATTTCATTTAAGAAGTTGTTTACTAGCAACATTCCAGGAAAAATGCATTTCAGTTAACAGATCTATGTTGATTTTATCCACAGTCTGTCCACTCAATCACTGTTCCTTGGAACTGGATGCATGGTGGGAATTGAATCTCTCTGTGGGAACAGGTGTGAGCATTTGCTGGAGCTGTGTGCAGTTCTGCCTTACCTCTCTTCCAAACACAACACAACCTTCACTAAAACCTCTCTTCATTAAAACATCTCAGTTGTGAGATTTTTGTGCCACTTGCTGCCTGAATTTGAAAAAAAAAAAAAAAAAAACAACACTTTTTTCCATAATACACTTTACACAGAAGCTAAAAAGAGACTGCTTGCATAACAAGTCTTATGCAATTTCCCAAATAAATTTCTACCTTTGTAGGGAGGAAAGATTATGACGACTTGAAGATTTTCAAGGCTGCAGATTTTGCTTCAAAAGCTAAGAGTTCACATGCCATTGAAAATCTTATTGATAATTATTGCCACCACATCAGGACCCAAAGATCCCATCAGGAACAGTCCCTCACTAAGTAACAACAAAAGACAACCTGACAAAATACACAATTTACCACCAGATTATATTCTCTAAAGAAGAGGCTGACACCAGCCAAAGAGAAGAAAAGAAAAAGATCACTAAAACAACTTTAATTTTATGAACCATCTTCAGCCTGGAGTACCTTGCCAGAGCAAATACAGTAGTGAATGTCTCGTGGTAAACTTAGACTAAGAAAAAAGCCCTCTAAAATACCATGCAACTGCATGATCATCATGAAGATGTTTAAAAAACAAACAGCCTTCACACTGTAAACAAGCAGGTATTTTAAGTCATAAACAATGCAAATAACTCAGAGAGCAAAACAAGAAGCAAAAAAAAAAGCCCAAGCAGCAGCACAGAGGAAAAAAAAGAGAGCAAGGGACTTATCCAACAGACAAATTTTGACAAATATTTTCACAGGTCTGAAAAAAATTTTCTTCTCCTTAATTTTTTGTTGTTTTTGTGACTTGGCCGTTTGTCTCCACTGGTGTTTCTCTGGTCTCCACTCAGCCCCCCGAGCACAGGCTGGCAGTGACATGGACCCTGCTGTGGGACAGGAACAGCCTCGTGTACCAACCCCTGCTCCAGCTGCTGCTCCAAGCAGGAATCTCAAACCCCCACCCGGGGCACAACTGCAGCCTTGGAGCTGCACTGGGAATATGCTGGAAGTGTCAGTGATTCAGAAAGGAAAATAAATCTTTAATTCCTTTTCATTGAAAACTGAAGAGGTCCACTGCAAGTTTCAGATGTTGGAGGCCCAGGGGATTTTCAGCGAGGGCTTCAGCTGGGTATCAGGGAGCAGAAGAGGGACATCAAGCCTGGCAGAGGCAGCATCCATCCCACTAGAAACTACAGACATTAAATTACACTTTCACAACTGAGCTAATCAGCCTCATTCCAAACAGAAGCTGCATTTATCTTCTCAGAACAGCAGACTTTTTTTCTTAATTATCCAAGGTCAGTGGCAGTGAATATTGAGCAAACTGACTTGGGGAAACAATGTAGATAGAAAACAGGAGGGGAGGAAGCCTTCCATTTGCTGAGCAGTAGTATCCCACTTTAAAATAAAGTAGCTCTTTTTACAGATGAGAATTACTTTTTAATTAATCACTAACTAAACAATCACCAATCACATTTGATAAAGAACCTTTTTAGAAACAGAAATACTAAGTTCTGTACCAGCAGAACTCTCCCTTTTTTACAGAATCGCATAGGTTGGAATAAACCTTTAACGGAGTCCAACCCTGCAGTGCCAGGTCCATCACTAAACCATAGATATCAGCTAAGAGAAAAAACATTTTTAGACATTGGAGTGAAAAGGTTTAAGACAACTGAAGTGTTCAGCAGTCAGCTAAAGGAAGAAAATTATATTAATTTTTTACCAAACTCACTCAGAATTTGAGCAACACCTCAGAATTTTATCACCATCTCTGTGTGCATACTCACAGACATTAGTATAAAAAACTTGAAAGCATTACACCTCCAATCCAATCCCTACAAGACAGGAGGTCTGAGGTGCACAGACTCACCTGCTGCCTTGCTGAAACACACAGCTTTGCCTGACAGGTTTGAGCTTGTCACAAAGCAGAAGCTACTGTGGAAGGCTCAGTAGTCATTTCAGCTCCCCTAAAAACACAAGTGGTTAAGGACTGACAGGTATTGCATAGCAGAAAGGTATTGCATAATTGCCCTGAAATGTCTATCGAAAAACTCCACAGCAGAAATGTGTTTTATTCTCAGGAGCTGGGGGGGTTTATGTGGCATCCATAATTACCACAACAGCCAAAGATTTCTGCAAACATAGAAGCAAAGAATAGTTCCAACAAGCCTAACATGAGCCATGCTCTTGGTTTGACCGGGGCCTGATGAGAAGGACATCAGAGAAAAGGAAGGGAAAAGTGCAGAAAGACGCCTCCATAAGTCTCGTGGTGGAACTGACACATCAGTAACAAACCTGCTCTGACCATGAGGGTCCTGGGACAAAAACATCACCCCTTAAATGCACAGTGGTCCTCGGGCAACGAAGGGATTGCACGAGGCTGTGTTTCTTTCCAAGTTGCATCCTGGCTTCCTAAGCTTGTTGGGTACATTATATAACTATTAATTACACTGCTGTTCGGCGTGCTTTTAACTGCAATGATTCAAACTGCTTCCAGGAGCTCGCTAATCCAAAGTACAATCCTCTTGACAGCAACTGACAGATTCAGAATATTCAGTTCTCGCTGAAAGGAAGACAAATCAAACCTCTCATCTGTCTGCTGCAAAATCAGCCAATATTCCTGCTGACCAGAGCCACAGCTCTGTCAGGGGCTGGGACATGCTGTCCACGGGACACTTCTGGGAAGCAGCAGGAGCCAAGCTGTGCTAACACAGCAAAGAGAGACTTCTTCCCAAAGGCCACCTTCAAATTTATAGGGAAAAGGAAAAAACTGAGTCTGGTTTGCATTTCCTCACAGGCACTGAAAGCTCCTGGACCCAGCAGACACCCCTCTCAGACAGGGGCTCTGCCTGTGCCCTTCCAGCCACTCTCCCAGCCAGGACCTTCCCTGCAAGCTCCAGCACAACTCTACACGAATTATTTATCCCTCCTGCTAAGTCAGGCAGTGGGCTAATTACTTAACTACTGTAATGATATTTTGCAATGGCTGTACTCTGTTATACTGATTTTCATGAGCTTGCTTTTGCTGCATGTTTTGAGAAAAGAGTGTATTTTCCTAGAGTATTAAAAAGCCGAAGTTTGACATTAATTTCAAGCCTAAGAGCTGGATGTCAAAAGGATATTTTTAGAGTTATCAATGTATTCTTAATTAAAATAATATAAGTATATTATCTGATTTCTGCTGTACCTGCTAACAACCACAGAAGACATGTTTTTTCATTAATCTAATGAAATATGAAAAGTTATTAACATTGTTAATGTCATGTTAATGACAAAGTTTTTCCTTCCAATACAATGATGTTTTCCTTTTAAAACTTCAATACTTCAGTTAACATAATTACCAAACATCTGAAAGCTGAGAGACAGGCAACATTTTTATTAACAAACTTAAACTCAAGTCAAGACACATTTGCATGTCTTGCTTACCACCACATTAAACTCTAGTGGGATAAAGGCTCATCATCAGATTCAGAGAACTGGTACAGTAAAACACTGTTTAGAATCAGTCCTTTCTATATACTCAACATGATGTAGGCTACACAGCAGAGCAATTAAACAATTATTTATGTCTCCCTACCCCCAGGATGCTCTTCAGGCTAAGCATGATTCAAGGTGTACTCGCAGCAGTTCTGTGGAGTGATGAACAGCATTTCAAAAAATTCAACAGTCCCAGTAGTTCAGAAGTGGCTGGAAAACTTTTTCTGCCTGGAGCCAGCAATTCTTCCAGGAGGAACTTTACTTTAAAAGCTGTTAACAATAATACCCTGAACTGGCACAAGCAGGGAAAGCAGCAAGCCACAATAATCGACCTGTCTTACCTACTAATAATCCTGGCTATACAAGCAAAGACACGGATACAACTCCAGGGAGAAGGAATGTAATCTTTTTGATACAAGTGAGCACGTAGATGAAGCTCATTGAAAACTGTAACTCTGAAAAATTTGGTGAATCTCTCGGGTTTTTCTGGGTATTTTGTTTCATTCTGCTTGAAAACAAGAAAATGTTTGGTCACCAAGGTGCTCTCTTTAACAAAAACAAACCTAAAACCAAACAGAAAATAACCAGATCCAGAATTGTAGCAGTCTCAGGCCCTGTTCAGACTTTGGAAGACCAAGTGCAAAGAGTAGTCTGAGGAGTCTCTGCTTACATGGACACAGACCATGCTATTCCCTGAAGTCTTTGTTTAGGGCTTTATTCAACACATTTCTCAAGTCTTTTTTATCTACTAAAAACATCTACCTGAACAAACAGTCTTGGGAAAAAAGCAAGATCACAAAAGACAACCATGTTAAGTTTCATGTCAACTTATTCCCCTTTCTTCCGAGTGCATCGATCCCAGAGGCCTGATCTAGCCCTTGCAGCTGACAGCAAAGTGCCGTGCTGACTTCTGCAGCCTCTGGACATGACTCAAAAAATCAATGCAAAGAGCAAAAGGTCACATTCTCACCAAGCATCAACTACTTGTTGAACCAAGACAGACTTGCAGATGCCAGCACACTCGGAAATAAACCAAGCAACTGTTATTGAACTCATTTCTAAGCACAATGTCTGTATTCCCACACCCGTGACTAAGTAAACCTGCTCCTCACACTACACCTTTGTGGAAAAAAAAAATAAATAAACCACTCATGCTTGTGACAGCTTTTATAAACAAGTAAGTGCAGTACACAGCAGTACAACTTCAGAGTTTTGAATTCAGAGTGCCAGTGGGAAAGTTAGTCTGGCTTAAAACTCAAAAAAATGGCAAGAGAGGAAAAACTAGAGAGATGGAAATAAAACCGAACTACTGCTCAGTGTTATCCTTCACTGTCCTTGCACATTAGGGAAAACCCTGAGAACTATAACGGGTAAACTATCACAGATCTTTTTCCATTACTTGCTTGACATGCTGGGCTATTGGCAGCACGAGAGTCTCTTTCAGGCACAAGAAGTGAGACTGTCCTTGTGTTTTACATCTTTGTAAGAGCACAGGCTGAACACGAAGGTTTGATCTCCCATGCATTCACAGAGCAGGTATGCAGCACATGGGCATGTTGCTTGTCATCGATTTTTCTATCAATTTGTTAACTTGTAATTGGAAAAAAAAAAGTCATTCCCTTCATAGAGAAGGAGAGCTTTTCCCTACCAGAAAGTTTCACTGTTGCTTTTTTAAATGCTGATTCAGTGTGTCTCAGCCCAGCAGTGTAAATTCCTGGCGTGCACTTGTATGTTCCCAGCTGATGCAACCCAGAAGCCTCAAGGAACCTTTCACAGGTCTACAGCTCTGAATGCAAATGTGTGGTCCCAGCTGGCAGAGGTGCTGCCAAACTGTCACTGTCAATAAGTCATCTAATGAAGCTCAAAATTTCAGTTTGTGCTCTGCTATTCCAGCCTGTCCCTGTGGACAGCCCCACAGTCCCATGGATGCTAACAAAGCATGTCTCAGATGCATCAGATCTTGACCTCAGAAGTTAAGCAACTTACAACTAACTTGACTCACATCCGGCAATAAGTACTCCTAATTAATGACTCTTAATTGCTGCCAGAGCCCTGTATTCCCACACCCATGACAAAGCATGTTCCTCACTCGGCTAAGCCATATGTAAAATTGCACAACTCTGACAAGCCTTTTAGTACCACACAGCTGAGCCATTCCTCCCATACTTCAGGAGCAAAGACATTAGTGCACACGGGAGAAAAGAAGTGTACAAAAAGTACCCACCACACTATTCCAGCAGCTCAGCATCACTTGCTTTCTGGCTGCCCTTGCTGGGTTTTTTTGACCATTATCTATACAGCTGAGACAAAGGAAGATAAAAACTGTTAAGTCTGACTTCACCTGCAGTTGTTGAGAAGACATTTCAGAACCTAAAGTGCTTCCCAAAAACTTTACCTCCTACAAGCTGTACGTGGACTTCATAGTGCATTTACTTTAAAGACAGGTAAACACATGCAGGTGAGTTACCCCAATGTCCAAATTCACAGCAAGTTAAAGCTTTTTTCTCCCCCCCAAAAAGTCATGTCTGAGCTGCCAGCCCCCTGCTCACAGTGTTGGAGAGTACAGAAACACCCACCAGGCACTCGGAACAACCCTTTCCTCCCAGCATTTACAGCTTCCATGTGTACCCTGTTGGAACTGACCATCTCTGGACACAGAATCTGCTTACACAAGGTTTGCAGCCCTGTATCTCATAACAGGAGCACTCCTGCCCACCTTGAGCAAAGTCCTGGTGGGATCCCTGCTGTGGCTCCCAAGAGCCCCGATAGGAGCAAAGCAGCCATGGAGGAACAGCAGTTTGCAGGTTAACTCATCCTCCCTGGGGGAAGCTGGATGATGTCCAGCACACCAAGCTACCTTGAATCCAGTTCAGTGCTGCTGCCACACAGCAGCACAGCCCCAGCTGTCCCTCGGACAAGCCACTCTCCCTCACTGCCTCCTGCTTAGCCTTTTGCTCTGACAGAAACCCAGTGCCAGCAGACTCTGCTGCAGTAACTTCTGCAGCCCACAGGCTTCCCTTTCAACACTTCTCCTCCAATTAAGGCCCACCGCCCTTCAAATCAGCCAGCTGCCTGTCTTTTCTCCACCACTCAAGCTACTTGTGTGTAAAAACAATAAGACACAAAATTCCCCCAGAATAATTCATCGTATTTATGGGCAGCATTTTTATGTGATGCAGGTTTACGAATTGCTAATACTCTGCTGAATCACAAACATTTTCTAAAGCTTATTAAATATTTCTGTTAAATTGATCCACACCCATAGATAACAAATGAAAACGGTTTTATTTCTTCACAAGGCACCTGTAATAACGGAGCAATGGCAGCAAACAGGCACCAACCAGCTCCCCGGCCCTATTAGCATTACAGAGGAAAGCCTCCCCTTCTGCTGCTAATGATGTGCTCTACCCTGTATCCCCAGGAGACAAATGACTGCACTGGCTGATTGACTCCATCACAGGGCCATCATCCATCAATGTATTGCCTCTCTTATTGAAATCTCATCTCAGGAAGAGAAAGTGCTCTGTGCCACTTCCGAAAAAAACAGTGAAAGCACTTTCAGAATAAGAGCTCCAAGATATATAATGAGAGCCAAATATTTCAGCAAAGACACACATTTCCAGCAACCTGAACAGATCAGCATGCTTTGTCCGCCCAGGACAAGTAAGATTTACGCCCTTCTGCTAAACTAGATTATTTTTTCTTTTTAATTAAACAAAGGAATGAAACACGTACCATAGACATAAATTTCTTGATCAAATTATAACACAGACAGTGAATATAATCATACAGATTAAAAATGGCATCCCGAGGATATTTAGCTAGCTGACTTGCTAAAGGGTGAATTCCAGCATCTCTTACACAGGCTGAAACCACATTAACATCATACAAGCCCCACTGTCACCTGCAAACAGAAGTGAAAGAAAATATAAATCCTTCCATGTATTTATTTACTGCATAATAACAAAAGAGAGTAATCCTATTCCATTAATAAATACCTCTGTAATTTATAAAACACTGCACATATGGGACTGAGGTACAGGGAGTAACCCACACTCACCACTCATAAGGCAGTTTTTTGATCAACTTTACATCACTGCAGCCACCAAATCCCAGCAGTTCTTTATCTTCTGCATACCTCCCCAAATCGACCACGTGAAGCTGCTCATGAATTACCCAGACACAGTTCCACATGCACAAAAATAATTTAGTTCAGATAAAATATTTTAGATTATGATCAGTCTCACTTCTGTCTACTCAAAAATATAAATCTGAAAAAGGCAGCTTTATCTCAGGCAAGATATTTTTTCTCACTTAGCACCTCTGCATGTTACAAACAATTCATTATAACTCTGAAATCCCCATAAACAATCTGCTCGAGAAAACATGTCTAAACATTTATTCCTTGTTTAGCCCTAAACAAAATCCAAAACTGACTTGTTTTGCTTCCATTTTATTTAAAGACAACCAATCTGGTAAGATCCTAAAACTAAAGTTTTTGGAACTTCTTAACAGAGAATGATAGAACAGCCTGGCTTTGAAGGGATTCTAAAGATCACCTTGTTCCAACCACTCTGCCATGGGCAGGGACACCTTTTACTATCCCAGGGTGCTCCAAGGCCCCTCCAAGCTGGTCTGGAATTATTCCAGGGATGGGGCAGCCACAGCTTCTCTGCGCAACCTGTGCCAGGGTCTTACCACCCTCACTATGAAGAATTTCTTCCCAATACCTCATCTAACCCCACCCTCTGTCCAGTTTGAAGCCATTCCCCTTGTCCTGTCCCTTCAAGCCCTTGTAAAAATTCCCCCTCCAAATTTTTAGTGGCTTGATCCTTGTGGCCAAGGGTGTGCTCCACAATCCCAGGCAGTGTCTGAGAAAAGACCACATACAGTTCAAATCAAGCCTCCTCGTTTCATGATCCTTATTTTAGACCCCTAAAAGCCCTTTTCCTTGTGAATTTCCAGTATTACTTAACAGAAGATTGGCTGTGGGTGTACTTTGACCTTTCAGAAACAAACAGAGAACTTCAGGAATAAAATATTACCAAAGCAACACCCAGTTTTAAGCAATTAATTTTGGGTTTTGCAGGGAGAACTTGGGATTCACACGGTTTGGAATACAATGAGTTACTGAACAGTCAAACAAAATCCAGTGGGCCAGCAGAGAGAAGTAATGCTTTTCTCTCTCTTACTTATATTTGAGTCAGATAGAATTACTATCTTCCCATGTTCAACAGGCAGTGATTTTTTTGGTGTACCAATTAGCACTCTGCTACAAAGAACATGCTCCTAATTAATAGCTGGGTTATGGGAAGAGCAATGTTAAGGATTCGGTTGTACCTCCAAATGTACCAAAAAAGTGCAAAAGGAGCTCTGCTTGATGGAAAGGAAATCTGTCTGCACAAGGAGATAATCAATGTATTTAGCATATGTCAGCTGTAAATGAAACTTACATAAACGTAATGGAGGCATTTCCACATTATTTCTGTTGTATCCTGTAATCCTGGACATCTGCTTAGGGTAGCATGGATGGGCTCTTCAGTGTTCCTGGTCTGCTTTTTTTGCTGTGCCCTTAACATACAGTGCAATAAGGGAAATTTGCCCTCACCTGTCTGAAACAACCTTAAATAAATCCTCATGAAACCTCCTGTAAGAGCTCTTCCCTTTGGAAACGGCCAAATTCCTCCTTTTACCTTGTGAAGAAATAGCCCAGTGCAAAGAGACAAAGTACAGCTGTAAGACACAGCCACAGAGAGAGTCTGTGTGAATCTTATTTCAGGTCAGAGCTATGCATTACGAAACTCCAGCACACCTTGCGAGTGACCTACATTGCAGGACTGGAACCCACTAACCTACAGAACCACCTGAAATCCCACAAAATAGGTCAGTGGGTTTCCTCCTGCAAGGAATTCCCCAGACAAGGAGAGATAAAATGAAATAAAGGACAAGCAGTGCACATGCTTTGCCTGATGCAGGAGCTGTGCATCTCACTCTGCTGCCATACTCCTGCAGACCAGCAGGACTCCCCAGAAGTGCTGTGAACTTCGGTGCTCCTCACTGAGGGACTCTGTAAGGACCTGTCTGTTCAAGAACAATGGAGCAGGAAGAAAAGGAGCAGTGCCACAGCAAGGAACAGTAAGCCTACCAATACTGCAAAGCAGTACGAGTGACACCCGATTCAAGATCAGCAGTGAACTCGCCTGGAGTTATGGCAGGGGTGTCCAAGTTACAGCACAAAAGCCAGATGTAGCCAGCCAAAACAATCCATCCAGCCCACAGCACATTTCTGGACTCCTTTCACCCTTCATGAGGGTCTTGGGTCTCATACATTTTCTTCAGGGACCTAAAAATTCAGCCAAAGCAGAGTCTCAGAGTGCTGCACGCTGCTGGGGAACACCAACACTGAGCACAGGACACTCAGCTAGGATGCCATAGGAACAGAGGATGGCCACAGGGAACCACACTGTGCACCCACCACTTCCCTCCTCTCAACTACCACTCCAGGCAACACTGCACACTGCCTTATTTCCCCAGTTCAACCAATTCCCCTCACCAGACAAACCCCACATCAGGGTGCAAACACACCCACTCCTCTGCAAAGGCAGCAGCCCCTCCGCAGCAGCAGCTGATGGGAACATGAAACAATCAGGGCAATTAAGAAAGGCATGCAGACAAAGTTGCTCTGCATTCCTCTGCCTACCAGTTCCTCACGAGGACCTGTTGGGAGCCAGGGGTCGGCATCCCAGTGGACCCAACGTCTGTTCACAGCAATAACAGAGGGTTGCACGTCCTCTCCTACACTCACATACATACTTTGACTTGGATTCCCATCCCCCAGAAAAGCAGCCTATGCAGGAAGGGAAAAATGAATAATATCCACACTGCATGTTACCAATGATGTATTAACACACTCAGTGCTGCAGTTTATCCTTTAGATCTTCAGAGAGTCTGCACAAGAAATCAGAGATTGACATTAAACCCTACCACCCACAATTAACCCAAACGGGTACTCAACAGAAATATTATCAACATCCCTTATCCAGGCTGAAGATTTTATTATTTATTTTAACCAAAAATATTTTTTTTATCCTAATAGAAAAAAAGGAAAACAACAGGCTTATTCCTTAGTAAGACATTCAGAAAAAAAGAAGTGGTAGAAGCAAAGTGAGTCACAGGAACCACCATACTCCCTACTGAATTTGCCACCCACAGCTGCTCAGGTACCCAAATTTGACAACCATAGCAAAGGGGTATTGCCTTGGTGCTGCACATCAACACTGAGGATTCTCCCTGCTGAGAATGATTTCCCAGAGGTGCTGAGATCTAAGAGAAATCCTGGGGTGATGGTAATGAGATCATTAATCAGAGCCAAACACCACAAAGAGCAAATCAGGACACAACTCTCACTTCTTTCAAACAGCCAAAGTACAAGACACAGATCTTATGCCAGGGTTATGCTTGCACCAGGCTGACAGATATAGCTGATCTGAAGCTGAACAGCTTCATCTGCTCAGTTGAAGCCTCACAGACTAACTCCATGCCAATTTAAAAAATAAGCGTAGCATGAATCTGTACCAGAAGTCAGTTCATAACGGATCAGTACTCCAAGCCATGCGGCTGAGACACATGTGGTTCTGCAAAACAAGTCACAGATTCAAACTTGGTTTGTTGTCAAACCACAGCCTCAGAATTCAGGGTTTGCTGTGAACCATCAGCATTGTCTGCTTGTCAGATGGTGTTTGCTCCTGCCCTTGGCTCCTCTGCCCGGGTGGGTTTGCCAGATGTAGCAGAAGCACTCCCCAAATCCACAAAGTAACAGCCTCTTACTTTTAGGCAGTGCTGGTGAATAAGGTATGAGACAATAGAGATCTCCAGAGGTCCTGGCACATGAGCAAACATTTTGCAAAGAGGTGTTGTGCATTCCAGCACTCAGCAGTAGCCAGGCAGAGTTACACTGCACCCTCCAGTACCAGAACAGCAGTCCCTGAGGAGACATCCTCAGGATGTGGATGGTCCAGTGGAACACTGCCACAGCTCCAGGCTAGTACAGCCCATGCCTCACTCCTCCCCTAATCCAACAGCCATTTAAATTCAGCAATCAACAGGAAAAACAGGGATGATTTAACAACAGATTTAAACAAAACAAGTATTCCAGAGTAAAAGCATCAACATTGCTCCCACAATTTTTTTTTCAGACAAGTTTCATATTCCGTTTTTACAGAAATTAAGCCACGTAAAGGCCAGCTATGATGCTAAATAAAACCCACCTTAATGCAAGTGAAAGCTAACTAACTTGAACGAATCAAATTAAACCACTTGGCTTCCAACCTACACCACAGCCACACAGTGCTGCAAGAGTTTTCAGAACAGTCCTGCAAACACATGGCAAATAAGCAGGGCACATATTATTTGTATGAAGGTCAAGATCATAAGCCTGATTCCCCATTCCAGGAATAGCAGGACTATCTGGTGCCTATTCTGGTCAGCCCAGCTTGGATGCAGAAGAGAATACTTTTCCATGGGGACATGGACAGTAGTTTGCATCCTTCAAGGTGGTAGTTCAGATCCTGCAAACATGAGAATTTTCTGCAGAACTGATGGGAAACAAAGGCCAATATCTGAGACATCTGTTCCATATAAGAGAATTCAGTTTATAAATATAAACAGTTTTAGCTCAGCCTCCCCTCAAAAATAAGGATGGCAAAAAGGTGAAGCACTACTGTCACTACTTCTTGGGCACTCCACAATAACGTGGACATTCACATCACTTGATGCAAACTCCAAACCCTGCACTTCAGGCATACAGGTATTAGCAACAAATAAAACAGAAATGCTTGCTCAGTTTATACCTGGCAGAGGACACATACATTTCAACTCAATTTTGTACTAAAAGCTCCCACCGTGTTGTTAATTTGCATATCAGACATCCATTTGTTGCTTTCACATTTTTCACTGACTTTAAGTGCATTTCTCTGTACTCAAGGCACATTCATGATAAGAGGATGTGGAGTTTGGAAAAGCATTCATCCCAAATTTAGAGTAAAATTAACATCATAGAAGCTCCACTACATCACACTGCTTTCCTATTCATCCAAAAAGTTTCAAAAACTTAAATCATAAGGAGGGGGGCAAATATTCTCCTTCACAATGAAGTCTGAAAACAGTCCCATGTACAAACACTTCACAGCCCTTGCTTGGGAGGAGAAAGGAAATTACAAGAGGTGTACAGGAACACAATATATGTAAACTATCAGAGAACCAAAGGAGAAGAGGAGCAAGAATGCCATTAAGAAAAACAAACAGAAACAGAGAGCCATCACCTACCCCAAATAGGAACTCACAGGAAATACGAGGCCAAATCCTGCCCTCACATTCTTAGGAAATCCAAAGTAAACTTTCCTTCCGTGTTTGAAGAAGTAATGGATATTGGAAAGGAACATGCATCTGTGGAGCAAACTTCCTGGCAGAAGTTTCAATTCCAGTCTTCTCCTGAGTGCAGGAGCTGGTGTTGCTACATCAGAGCAAGCTACCAGAAGAACCACAGGACACAAGTAAAAGTGGTGACCAGCACCAGTTCCCTGTGTTGTGACACCAATAAGAATCTCCAGGAAAGGAATAAGGCACTGTAAAGCCCAGCAAAGAGCTCCCCACTGCTCACTCTGCAGCCAGCTAAATCATCATCTCACCCAGCTGAGCTCCGTGTTGAACAGAACTGGTGTCTTTGCCATCATCCTCACAGAAAGAAAACAGTATAAAACCTCATGCTTGCCTAAATAGAAAGTAATAAAAGTTTAACCATAAAATAGCAAGAATCCAGGTGAGGAAAGGAAGTTAGTGACATATTGTAACAAATCCAGTATTCAAGTGCTACAGGTTTAATATAATCTTTGCACAATTCTTCAGAGATGGATTTGACCTAATTTTTATTTAAAAGTGCACCTGAAATATTTATAAACAGCTCCTTGAAAAAAACAGTCGAGTGCAATTTAACTGTTTAGCCTCTACAATGATTTTGACTGAGCAGGTCAACTCTAAAACTCACTGTTGTTTGAAGCTCCGTTTACAAGATCCTAGGGAAAGGGGATAGTTGGATCTGAGAAGATAAAACTTCTAACTGCTGCCAGCTACCCCTCCCACACACCAACAGATTATATTGAGTCTGAAAAAATATACACACGGTGAGAATTAGCTAAGGGCCTCACCAGTTCTTAAATAAGAGAATATTTATCAGCCAAAGTAAATTCCACAACAAATAACTGGCTTCACAGTGGAGGGAGGGAGGAAGTAGGTCATACCAGATCTTAAAAAAATCCCTGGGCATGCTGTGATTGCACACAATAATTTGATGAAAAACAGTTGCCTCACTATGTCTTTCACTACTTGGTTGAGTTTTTTTTAAAAGTGAGTTTGATAAATTTCCGTAAGTGTTACTGAAGTAAGGCACAATGAAGCAAGGCAGTTTTAACTGTGGAAAAGCATCATCAACTTGTCAAATTGCAACTTGAAAGTCAAGCTCATCATACACCTTATATTTCAAGTAATAAGTTATCAATCGTAACTCATTAAGTATCTTTACATCAGTCATTTATTTTAAAAATTCTGAATAATTTCCGAGCACTGACTCGTCCGTCACGTACTACAAAATTCAAAGTAACACCACAAATAGCTCTGACCTCCCAGAACTTCCCAACACACAATGCTCTCTCACAACACTCAATCACTCCTGCTTTCTGTTATATTTATTCATAAATTACACAAATATGCAAGAAGACATGATGGGCCATTGAATATTTTAAATACTTTCTCAAATTCTACAAACAAAAGCAATTTTAAAAGCAGCAAAAATGAATAGAAAGCTGATGAATTAAATGAATTAAAATTAGAAGCCATTCATAAGAGTCCATTAAAAGCTAAACAGAATTACAATGTTCTAGACCCGATGATCACATCTGCAAGTAAGGCTACAGCTCTTAACCTGAAATCATCGACTGCTATCGCTCTTAATGGCCCTTTAAAACACAAACCATCCTACTACCGCAACAAACAGTTTGAAAATTATCTTTAAAAAAAACAAAAAACTAAGGGCGTGTGAGAGCAGGCTGCTGCTCTCCAAATGAATAGCAGCATGGTGGCCAATGAAAATAAGTGTCTGATACAGGACAGATCCCATCTGGGCTCCTACATTTCTTTAGGGCTGCGCTCCCACTGACACCCAGGCACTGGTGTGACACTGGGAGCGTGCTGGGACTGCATGGCCACGCTCCGGAGGAGCAGCTCAGGACCAGGCAAGAGCAACACGTTCCACCTGAGCCAACGGGGAAGCCAAGGAAGCAGAAACCCGCAGGAATCAAACGTGCTGGGAAGGTTCAGCTGCACGACTAAATAAGACTGAAGGAGTCAAGAATCAGCTCCAGGTGCACACAGAACACTGCTGTCCCAAAGCCCGACCTTACTCAATGCTCTAACCCTGCTATTTACAACTGGTTTAAGTTCAACACCTCTGAACATTTTGTAAAAAGCACAGATACTTGTAGCTGACATGCATCACAAAACGCTGTAACTCAGAGTTTCAATGGCCCGAAAACATGCTCCCCATTAAAAATGTAGGCACTTCACATTGTCTAAAGCACAGTGCGAACAATAACAATCCAACACGCTTTCACCTCCTTTGTCAATCAAGCCAAGACAGCCAAGTCATGCAAACAGCCTGCTGATGAGAGCACCTCAATACACAGCTGCACTCAAGGAAAAGGACGCCTTTCACAATGGAAACCTCACAGACTATTTCTTTGCCAGAGCACCGCAACGGGAACTCAAATTTGGAAGGTACAATATTAGCAAAATCATAAATCAACATGGTAGAACAAATCATAAAAAGAAAGGAAAAGCAGAGCACCACATGCCCGCTTTAGCATCAGCTGGTACCTCCCGGACAAACTTTCCGAACCCTCTAACTGAGAAATAACAACTTTTTTGAGATTAAATTAACTACTGCATGTCAGACTCACCACCTCACAAAGACCTCCACAGTTTCTCAGAGCAAGGCAATCAGAGAGACCTGACAGCTAAAGCTTTCAAAAAC
Source organism: Acridotheres tristis (assembly GCA_037013685.1). NCBI lineage: Eukaryota > Metazoa > Chordata > Aves > Passeriformes > Sturnidae > Acridotheres > Acridotheres tristis. The sequence continues at coordinate 3,644,842 of CM072899.1, read as the reverse complement.
CCGCACCATTCCCACACTGAGCACAAAGCCGATTCCTTTCTGATGACAACAGTCAGCAGAGATCAACATCTCAGGGAGGGAGTTGTTCTCACGGCATCTTTAGTTTCAGCCGTTTCCTTTCTTGCTCCCTATCCTAAATCATTTCTACTCCTGTAGAGATCAGGTAAGCCTCCACCGAAACCACAGAAAACCATCTGCCCCAAACCACAGTCAGAGCGTATCTGGCTGGCTGTGCATCTCCGAAAGCGTCTCTGTACACCAGCAACAACAACAACAAAAAAAGCACAGAACAACAAAAAGATTCAGGATGCTGCCACATCCCCGAAACATGTCTTCCAGCTCCAATTAAACGCTTGAAAGAGAATTTTTAAAATCCACAAGCTTTTGAACGGGGACAGAGGGGACCGCATCGGGGGAGAGAAGGGATGCAACCAGCCGATATCCAGGCAACAGCGAAAAAAATCAACAAGTCGGCGCAGCCCAGCGCGGAGCACGAGCCGCGCTGAAAGGTGCGGACGTACCTTGTGGAGGTGCCTTTCCTGACATCGCAGATGCTGCATTTGAAGGCTTCGGCGCTGTTCCTGAAGGTGCACACGCTACAATCCCAAAAGCCTTCGTCGGCTGCAGGTTTGGCTTGCCTTTTCGGCCTTGAGGAGGGGGAGGGAGAGGGGAAGCGTGTGTGTGTACGTGTGTGTTTGGGGAGGAGGAGAGAGGCGGTGGGAGGAGGAGAGAGAGAGAGGAGGAGGAGGAGAGAAAGAAAACACACACATGAGAAACCATGTTACAGAGCCCCTAAACCCAGCGCCTGCTCGCACCGCCGCTCTCCCGCGGGGCCGGGAGCAGCCGACAAACCCCGACCGGGGCCGGGCCCGGAGAGGTGCGGGGGGCGCCGAGCTCCGCCCCGGCCCCGCCGGGCCGAACCCTCCGGGCCGGGCCGGGCCGGGCCGGGCCGCCCGCGTCCCCCCGCCCGCAGCGGGAGGGTGGGAGGGTGGGTGGGCGAGTTTGCGGGCTGGGAGGCGCGTTCCCTCCTCCACCTTGTTAAACCTCCCTTTGTCTGGGAGCGGCGAGTGCGCGGAGCGGGGAGTGCGAGCGAGCGGAGCCGCCATGGCTGCGCTCGCACCGCACCAGCCCTGGCACCGGCGGCAGGCTGGGAGACACCGGCACTCCTCCTTCTCCTCCTCCTGCTGCCCTTCCACGCTCCCTCCATCTTAGGAGCCTCCCTCGCTCCCTCCCCGCCCGCGGGCCCCCCCCGCCCCGGCCCCCCGCGTACCTGGCGGGGCGGCGCGGGCTCGCCGCCCCCTCCCCGTTCGCTCCCTCCATCTTAGGCGCCCCTCGCCGCCTCCCCCCGCCGGGGCTGAGCACACGCCGGCGGCTGCCAGCCAGGGCCTACCCGCCGCCATCCCCTCGGCCGGGGCCGGGGCAGAGGCGGCCGCGCCGCGTTCCCTCCATCTTACCGCCTCTCCCCGCCCGCCCCCGCGCCCCCGCTCACCTGGTCGGGCTCTTCTTGTCACCCATGACCATGGATCGGGGCCGCCCCTGCCCTGCGCACAAAGAAAGAGGCGAGGGGAGGGAGGGCGGAGGGACGGGGCTGCCTCCGTCCAGCAGGCTCCGGCTGCTGCGCACCCCGCGCCGCCGCTCCTGCCGCTGCCAGGCTCCGCTCCGGACTAGCAGCGCAGCGCAGCCCGGCGCCCTCCCTCCTCCTCCTCCTCCTCCTCCCTCTCCCTCCCCGCGCCGCGCCGCTCCGGCGGGCGGAGCTGCTGCCGCGCCGCGGCCAATGGGGGCGGCCCCGCCGCCGGCCCTGCCGGGGAGGGAGCGGGGGGGAGCCGGGAGCGCCCCGGGAGCGCCCCCTGCGCCGCCCCGCCGGGTCCCACCCCCGCCCGCACGGAGCCCCCGCGGGCCGCCCCTCCCGCACCGCGGCCCCTCCGCGCCGGGAGGGCTCGGGCTCCGCGCAGCCCGCGGGTGGCCCCTTCCCTTCCCGTTCCTGCCCCCTCGGAGGGTTCGTCGCCCGCCTTGTTCCCCCGGGGAGCGGGGCTGCCGCGGACGGGACGGCGGAGCACGGGGGACGGCAGGCCCCGCTCCGTGAGGGGAAGGGCGGCCAGAGCCGGCTCGTCCGCCCGGTGGCTGCACTGGGAGTACCGGAGGGGCCGGGCAGCGGGAGGCAACTCCTGCTGCGTGCCCTGACCTCGGGGACGGGCTCCCGGTGCCCTCACGGATGCCTCGGCTGCCACCTCTGTGAGTTGGCTTCGGGCTCGGGGTCAGGGCAGCGGCCCGCCCAGAGGCCAAGGTGTTTCAACAGCGCTGCTGTAGTGCTGCTTCCAGAAATGTTCCCATCAATCCCTCAGTGATCTGTCGACTCCACCAAGCGCGAGCTGTGGTTCTGCAAAACTCCTGAGGTGGCAAAACGCGGCGCTTCCAAAAAGTGGCGTGCTGAAAAAGTGGCGTTTCCCAAAAAGCAGCAGTCCTGCCCTGAGATTCCCCAGGGCCCCCTGGGGCCTGTGGAAGCGCTGGCAGGGAGGGCTGGATGGTGACACGCCAAGCATGAGCTGTCACTGTCTTTGCTGAGCCCCTTTCACATGGGGCTGTTTCCTCTGCAGCAGCCGGAGGGGATGGGGGACCATGAGCAGCTGAGGAAGGATGGAGCAAAGGGTGATGAGTGAAGGCAAAAAAGTTGGTACAGCCGCGCGTCTTGCAGTGCAGATATTCTTTCACTGTGCTCTTCCACTGTGCTTTCCCACTTTCTCAGTGGTGACTAAGCCAAGCAAACATCGCCCATCAGTGAACAGCAAACTTCATCCCCAGGAAAGGCGCAGGGCAGACAGGAGGGACGTGGGCTGCACGGGGCTGTACCTGAGAGAGTGGTGTGTGGGGCTGCAGGGAGAGCGTGGAGACAGTCTGAGCAAAGTTAATCTATGGCTGAGTACAAGGGGAAAAAAAGAAAAATATTCCTTAAAAGCAAACCAATGTAACCGGCTTAAAGCAGGATAGGCACCTACATGGCAGAAGGAAACATAACCATGTCCTGGGCATTAAAGCTTCAGGAATCTGGACTCAAAAGTCACAGAGAGTTTTTCCCTCCACCAATACCCATTTTAACAGTCAAATCATACTGACAGAGTCACCTCTTGTATTTAAGTGCTGCGTGTAATCCACTTACCCTACCCAGCCCCCCATTCCCACCCAGGTAATTTAACCTTTGCTAGCACCTCCACCAACCACTTCCGTTTCCAGAGGGACTTCCAACAACTTTTTTCTTCACTACACAAGTTCCTGAACAATACAGCAAGACGCACATACTCCAAGGGCAGAGTTAAGGTTGCACAATTATCACATGTAGGAAGTGTCATTTTCCCATTGCATCTGCTGTTTTCCAAACATTTTTGCTCTTTTAGATTATAGCTGTAACGTTTGCTTTGGGAATCTGTGTGGGAACAGGAACTCAGCAGTGCTTGTGGGGTCTGGTAAGCAGAGACCTCGTGTGCAATCACTACCAGACCTTTGTCACAATGGAGACTGTGGGGACAAGAACAGCACCATTCTTGGGGACAAGGTCAGTGGAAAACCTGAGAAGAACGGAAAGGCAGAAAGCACTGAAATTTTGATTCAGAAGGCGACTTAGGCATGGTGCAACTCCCATTTTCTGCCACAGGTGTTTCCCTTAGCTCCACAGTGTTGTGTTAAGCAGAGTGACAGCCACCACAGGCATACAGTAAGTTTTCGTGGAAACAGCAGGCAGCTGTGGCCCATTTTTAGAAAGCAGTTATCTCCTCAAAAAAGTTTCAGGGTTGCTGTTTTCATAGCAAAAGTTGTTTTCTTTCCAAAAACCTACTACATCCTTCGTTATCAATTCCCCTGGAAACTTTCCTTCCCCAACAAATAACACTTTCAACGTCACGTGTTAAAAACTTGGCAAGCCAAGCACAGCATGACTTCATTCAATCCCATACATCCATCAGGAGGTCATCATTCCCAGTTTGTTAAACACCCTGCAAGCCACAGTTTGGGGTCTCTTCCTTCATGGAGGGTTCCAGAGGAGTGCCATGGGCACTGGTGGGCCTGGTCCAGCCAGAGCTTTTGGGATGCTGTGTCCTGCAGGCAGCACTTCCCTATTGACCTTTCCAGACACCAACACATCAAGACAGGAACTGGCAGAAGTCAGGGCTGAAAATACAGTCAAACTAAAGGGCAAGTGCCTTGGTGGGAGTATTTCTTTCACACTCTAGTAAGTTATCCTGCCAGCCTCAAAATTCACCGAGGTGGCACAGGTAGTGCATCCCTCTGAGCATTTGGGGAATTTTAGTGGAGGCTCTCATGTCCTTTCAAGGCAGACTTGGGCAAGTTATTTAACTCTTCCCCTTAACTCCAGTAGTCTGGATTTCAAAACTGTAAGGAGTGAATTTTCTAGGCTCCCACATGACACAAGTTTTCAAACCAAACTCATTCCAGCTAAATGGTTTGAACTTCACAGTGATGTTCAGCAGGTGCTAAATTCATCTGAAGGAATTCTCATCCTTGCCTCCAGAAGATGCCACTTTCTCATTGATGCTAAATGTGTGCTTGTACCAGAACACTCTCATCTGCAAGAGGGTCCTATTAACCCACTTCTTTCCACTCTTCCCTCACCACGTATATTTTTAATGACAAAAACCTTGTAAAGAAACACTGGCTGCAGGTTTTTCCAGGGCACAAGAGACACGGCAGTGGGGAAGGAAAGTTCACAGCACAGGCCACAAACCTCTTGGGCCAATCTGGCAGGCACAGCCTATGCTGGGAGGTCCAGAGCAAATTACTTCAGTACATCCTTCATATCAGTACAGAGATGATGGGATGAGACAGACATGAGCATCATTCCCCCTCTGCAGCTCAGCATCTCCCCCACCCCAACGGCATTGCAGCTACTCCTGCTTCCCTGCTTCAGCCCTGAAAACAGGCAACAGTCCAAACCCACAGTGTGACAGTCCCTGCCCTCCCCAGAGCAGCTGTCCAGAGGTGCTCCAAGATGTGCTCCTGAGATAAACACCCCGTTAACAGCTTCTTCAGCACAGTGAGACCTCCAGAACCTGGGGTGCAAAGAGCACAGGGGTAATTCCCTGCACCTGGACCATCAGTATAAAAGGATTTAAAAATAATCAGGGATGCTGCACCCAGCCAAAGTCACTATTTGTGCATAGGGTTCAATGCCAAATATAAATATTAACTTGAGCTTCTCAGCCTCCTTGGTCACTGTGGTAAATATACATTTTTGTAATTTTGCATCAGACATGCGTAACTTCTCAGAAGTGACTGCTGCTCTGAACAGCCCAAAGTTTAACCACTAGTAAATGACTTTTCTGTGGATTTAATAAGGAATTTGTTATATAGGGGTTGGAATCAGGCTCAGGACACAGATCTCTCTATTAGTTTAGCCAGACCTAAAAGGATCAGAAGTGATGCTGCTGCTCTCAGGGGCAGGGAAGTTGCGTATCACCACACAATTAGCACCTTTTAGTAGAAGTGGGTAGAAAGGGAAATTAGCAATTGAGGGTAGAAATGATGAACCAGCCACACAAGAGCGCCTTAACAGCCAGCATTCATTTTGCTGTGTCCTTCTAAAGAGGGTTAAATGTGTTTAGCCTCCACAGGTTTCCAGCATGAGGAGAAGCTGCCATGGGGTGGAAGAAAAAGAGGCTGTGTGAAAGCCGGCAGACTTCACACAAAGCAGCATAATATTTGCCATACGTAAGAGCATCCTTGGCAAGGCAGGCAGGAGCCTCTGCTCAGAAGCCTGGAAGTCTTCACCACAAAATAAAATACCAAACCAGAAAACAAGCATTGCTCAGAGGTGCTGGTGGCCAACAAATTGTGCCCTCTCTTGCAGCATTAACTGCCATCGGCTTCGGGTGCTGATGCCAGAGAGAAGTCAGGAAGAAACTACTCTTGGAAATCTCACTTAGCACTTGACAAGATCTTTGAATATGTGGCCCAGGCTGAGTTCATAAGCTTTTTGGGGAAAGCATTGTGCTAGGGATTGTATAAACACAGAGCTGGCTGATGGATGGCCCTGGTGCAACACAGAGATGTATGCATGCTCCAGCAAAACTTACTGAATTAACAATCACTTTGGCTTAATATAGGGACACTCAGAGACTTTACTGGTAATTGGGGAGTGGGGAAACGATAAGCAGAAGTTACTATATAGTGTTCCATTTTCCAGACTTCAGGAATGAGTTAGATGCAAGGTCAGATGGGATGTTTTAAGTTGTGCTGGGAGCACAAGCATAGCAAAGTGAGCAGGGGTTGAAGCAAGAAGGATCTGGAGAGATAATTGGCAGATGTCCTCATAAAACTGCCTGCAGGTGAACATTACTTGATATTTCCTTTAGTGACTCCATTAGGAAAAGGAGGATTGTGCTTATAACCTGATGAGAAGCAGAATGTCACACTGGAAGAAGAGAACAACTTTGAGAGAGTAAAATGGAAATGGGGTGAAATATGCTGTTACTGACTTTGGCAGCTGGCTGCTTGTAATCAGCCTTTCTCACCTGGAGCAGAAGTTCATTGGTGTGGCACGCAGGAGGGAGAAGACCTGTCTCAGGTATTTGAGTGCCACTGGTGTGACTTACCTCCTGGAAAGGCCAATGTCAAGCAGGGGTGTCAGAAGTACCAATGAACACAGACAGGGAAGCTTTTACCACCACTGAATAGTGCACAGGCAAGATCTTGTTGGAATTCTCCAGACAATTCTCCAGTTGAAGACAAAAATGCATTCAAGCAGGGACAAGCATGGAGAAGAGTTTCTCGGATGGTTAGGGGAATGGAAAACCTATTTTATGAAAGGAGTCTCTACAAACTCAACTTGCTCAGCCTGGGGAAACAAAGGAGGAGATATGACCACTGTAAAATGCACTGGGGAAGGAGGCAGCACATTGCAGCCATGAAAGAGCTCTTAGATAGGAATGAAGAGCTCAACTGATCCATGCTGGACATGTGGGATGGAAACTAGACATCTGTTTCTAACCTTCAGAGGAACATGGAACAGAAACAGCTCTGCAGTGGGAGGAGCAGAGGCACTCAATGTAAAGCTGGACCTTGATCATTCACAGAAGGAATAACCCAGCAGAGCAGCTCACAGTCCCTCTGCCCCTGTGAACCTGCTGAGGTCGGACCCGATGCTGTCACCGGAGCTTTGTCTCTCCTTTCTCACCCACCCACACCAAACAATCTCATCTGGCTTGTTCCCAACCAAGAGATTTCAGTAGATCTTCTCTCAAGGGAAGGAATACGTACAGGGAGAACAGCTTCTTCATCCAGCTTTTGTGCCGAGAAATGGATTTTTCAAACATCCTGGGATCTCTGATTTGCTTCTAAATTTGGTATGTGGGTTTTTTCCTCCCAGAAAACTTAAAACTTCCTGTATTCAGCAAAATAAGGGTATTTTTAAAGTTTTCTTTCTTTTTTAAAAATCTATTTTTAGATAGTCTTTCATGGTTTCTTTGGAAAAAAGTTGTAGAACTGAATTAGCAAGCGATCAAATGCCGACTATCAGGAATTTCAAACAGCAAGCCAAAAACTTTCTATCAGAAACAGCCTGCCGAAAAGCAACATAGGAGAAAAAGGATCTGAAAGATGAGGAGCAATATGCAAGCAACAGCCAGTGCCAGGAATCTCCAGGGTCTGTAAACCCTTAAAATGCCAGACAGACTGGAGTGAAAAACAGCCTGAAAGGTAGAGAGGCATAAAACACACTGCATTCAACAGCGTTAAACATAAAACTCAGCTGAGTAGTAAAGAAAGCCAACAAAAACTAGAGGCTCTAGCTAAGCATCCTGCATGCTGTACTCTACAGATAGCAAAAGCTGTACAATTTAAATCTGTAATCCCTTCCCAAGCAAAGAGGCTTTTGCAACAGCGCAATCTGGATGTCACCAGCATATGAATAGGCATCTTGGGACTGATCTGGAGAGCAGAGGTCAAAGTTTAGTGATGTATGTACTTGTCTCTGTAATGGGTTCTTATTGATTATTATCCATAGAAACAAGCAACATCTCCAAATCTGCCTCCCCTTTTGGGCTAGATGCTGGCAACCAGGAAAAAGCATCTTGATCTCCTAGGTCCACACTGTTTGTAGAACACTGAGGCCTGTGATGAGGAAACACACAAAGATGCTGGACAGACAGGTGAAACCCAGCAAGTGGAAAATGGTCAGTAGATCTGTGTAACATCTGCATAGCAATGGTACATGGGAGCACAGTGTCAAAAAATAACTCCTGATAAAATATATTTTAAAATACTAGGATGAGTGAAGGAAGAGGAAGTGAACGCTGCAATTCAATCACCTAAGTGAATTATGCATTGTGAAAGGGGCTGAAAAGCCCCTGTACAGGTAAAGTCAAATTCACACTCATCCAACTGCAGGTATTCCAACGAGGCATGTTAAATATTGCAGTGAAATTGTCCTATCTGTGATACAAAGTGGTGGCAGTCCATTGCTATCTTCACAGCACAAACACCGTTTTATTGGTGCCTCTTCAACAGGAGAGCAAAAATGGGAAAAGCACAGGACGAGGGGATCAAAAGTACCAATCCTGTATATTCTTATCACACTGAGCACTGCAGTGGCAGCCAGCCAGCACAGTGGTGTGAGCAAAGCCAGCTCAGGTAGGGCACTGGGAACGCCCTCGGGTGGAGACTAAGCCGGTAAATAAGCAAGGTAAGGGTGATTATCAGACCTCCTCAAACTTCCTGAGGTTGCAAGATAGAGCCAGAAAAAGCAAGCTCACTCTGGAGACTTTGGTACTCCTGCTTATAGCTGCTGCCAGAAACTGGAAGTGGGGTAATAAACCAAATCAGCTCTGTCTACAGAGTAGTATTTCAGAATCTCAGAATTTTGGGTTCCATTTGGGTTCAAGTTCAGGAAGCAGCTCAGGCAGCAGAGAGGTCCTGGCTCTCAATGGAAATGTTTATCCACCTCCATAAGCAAACACGAGGTCACTAAGGCTAGTCCTGCTGATGTGCAGCCTGAGATCTGGCTGTCTGCTCTGGCCATCCTCTTCCTCACCCATCTGCCAACTTGCAGGCTGAAAAGGGGCAGAAGAGTTTGGCTGGGCTCCCCTGGACAGCAACAGCCATTTCCCACCAGTGACTCCTGCTCCCAGCTCTGTGGGGTGTGCAGTTTGCTAACAGGGTTTGCACAAACCTGGTTATCTACCTGCACAGCCTCACTTTGGAAACAATGGGTCTGCACACCTGAAAAAGCAGAAAAGCTTGGGAGTGTTAAACAAAGTATGGACTGTCATCAATATCGAGGCCATAGCACACACCAGAGCAGCAGTGTTACTCCAGTGGAACTGTAACAACATGATCCCAGCCCCTGTCAGGAATGTTGTTGTTCAATACACATCTAAGTCACACAACAGCAACAAGCCTGCTGCACGCTCAATTTTCTCCCAGGTACAGCAGATATCTGGCTTGCTCTGGGGCGTGTGCAGGCACCAGCTCCAGGCAGCCAGAGATGCTGTGCTCTGTGCAGCTGGCGTTGGGATTACCAGCATCTGGGGGAGTGCAGCTACTCGGGACTCACCAAAACAACAACAAAAAAAAGCCTCTTTTCTTATAGAGTACAGCTGATTTCCCTTCCTCCCATTCTCTCAACAGATGTCAGAAAAAAGCATGAATGGCTGCAGCTCTGTGCTCAACTCGCAGCTTTCAGACTTGCTGCAGAGCTGGCCTTCTGCTTCTGAACTCAGTTCTGGAAGGTGTTGCTTTTTCAAAAGAAAAATAGAGAGAAAGGGGAAAAAAACCCTTAAACACTTAATAGTAAACTCCTTCAAAAGAAAACTTGCTTCAAGCCAAAAAACATTTGCCAAGTTTCAACTAAATGTGGATTTTCACGACTCTGTAATAAACACCTCAATATGGGGGTTTCAAAATGAGAATGCTGAGACAACTTTGCTCCAAGCAGCTCAAATATGTATATATATGTAATACATAACTTGTTTTTTTAGAAGAGAAATCCAACCACCCCAAGGAGACATTTTATGGTGTTTCAGTTACATATACCTATAGAAAAAAAACCCCAACCAAACACCAAAAAAAACAAAATGAAAAACTGTGGATTTGTGAGTTGCCCGTGACTCCAGTCAGGCAAGAGCAGGACTCTCCCCAGAACCAGATCATAGATCTGAATGCTATTGCAGCAGATTAACCCGAGAGCACTATAGGAAGGAAGCATTTCCAGGTGAGACAAGGGGTTCACTGCAGAAATGCTCTTGCAGAACCTACCTGGCCCTTTTACCTCCTCCAGACTCCAGCCAGGGTTCCCATGGTCTCTGTGACTCTGAGCCCAACCAGAGCACTGCTCCAAATCGTACCCACTAAGGCTGTAGGTGTCAGAGAGGATCCAGCAGTGCTCTCCAGTGACAGGTCAGGATGGAGTGAACCATTAAACATTCCTGGGGCTGGAAGAGTCTCAGTTCCTGACCACTCAGATGTTGAATGGCTTTTCCTGGTGCACAAGGTAGGATCCCAGGGAAGCAGAGGCTCTGGATGCAAGGGGTAAGCACATCCATCACTTGTCAGGGCCAAGTCTGGCTGTTTTGCAGACAGACGTTGATTTGTTTTAGAATGTAAAAAAAATGCCCTTAAATCCAATTTAGGCATTAAAGGGAAAAAACCCCACAAGTACCGTATGGCAGCTTTGCAGCTCCTAAAGCACTCACAGCTCGTGAAGGGACAGAGGTGCTGATCCAAACCAAGCATCTGGGGCTGCCAACCACAGCATCCCTGCAGAGAAGAGCAGTGGGACTCTGCTGCCAGGGGACCAATGGCCTTAGGCTGGTTTCAATTTCTGCCAGCTCCCTCATGCTGTTATACAGAGGATGGATTGGAAAAGCTGCAGTGGGAGCACAATCCACATTTCCGCAGGGAAGAGACTGTAGTTAGGACTGCAGCCATGAGTTAGCTAAACTTGTCCAAATAAAGGGGGGAAAAAGCTACTTATGTTGTTTCCCCAGCCTCAGAGCAATATACTTCCCTAGGATCAATTCTTAACAGGTTGTTGTGTTCGGAGCTAAAATTAATCTTACACCAGGAAAATGAATTAAAACAATGAAGAGCTTCCTGCATTCATTGCTAAAAAAATTAATCTTCTGAGAGCTTCCTTTTCTACTTTCCAACTGGCCACCTTGCTTTCATTCAAGGAAAGCCTGACTAAAAAATGTAAAACTGTTTCCAGGTGGTTTTGGTTAAAGCAAACAAAGAGCTGTGAATTGTGTCAGAGCCTGGTTTCAAGGCATGGCAGAAGGTGGAAGGTTAGCCAGAAAGAGAGAACCACCACTGCTGAGATACAGCCACTGGCCTAATTAGGTGGAATAGCTATTAGTGATTCCACCTAATTAGATAATTAGATTAATTATCTAATTAACTGAGATTGTTGTTAGACAAAGGTAGGTAGAGCTTCAGAGGTGATAAGGAAGACATCAGGGCAAGGTTACTCTGATTTATATTGATTTCTTTAACAGTCCAAGAACTCCCCTGGTTCCCACATTTATTTACCCAAGTCTTGCTCCTCTAGGGCTGTTTTAAAGTAATTAAAGCAAGGAAGGAGGAGGATGTCCTTTTAAAAATAGAAAGGGGAAAAAAAAGGTTTCACTGCAAGTTTCCCCTGAAAATCTGGGATTTGCCAGAACAGAGAAACCAAATGGAGCAGTGGAATGAGAACTACCTGTGCCCCCTCTACTTCCTGTGCTTGGATCTCGCTGAGCATCCTCCCCACAGACCTTTTTGGCTACACAGCGTGTTTGTCTTCGGGGAGAGAGACAACATGTGAGCTAATGATGCACCAACACGGAGCGGGAGCTGTGGCTGGCAGCTTTTCCTCCATCGCTCGCTCTGTGCTGGCAGTGCTGGTGGGAACCACAAGCCAATTAAGGAGGCCTCGTTGTGGTAGACGTGGCGTAAAAGGAGCATTAGAACATCCTGCCCCAGAGACCCGGCAGTCCTGGATACCCAAGGGCGAGCGCAAGGAAGGTTTGCAAGTTTAATAAGCCAAGTCCTCCTCGCGCAGGCGTGAAGATAATATTATGCCAGGCAGGCCCCGGGTGGAGGAGGCAGAGCTGGAGCCTTCGGCTTCCTCAATTTCAGCCACCTGCTTTGAATTTCACCACCACGGACTCAGGCCCACAGTGCAGCCCAAATTTTAGGAGGCACAGGAGGGAACGCAACTGAATCCACCCTGACCTTCCCGTCCTTCATCTATTGTTAGATGCATCAAGGAATTTGACCCACTTTGGGAGTTTCTGGTGGTTTTTCACATTCCATTTGTCCTTTCTGACGAAAATTTTGCACTCGTGTGTCACAGCCCTGGCTCTGCTCCCTGTGGTGGATGCTCAGATAGCTGGAAAAAGATCCAGCTGCTGTATCCTACTGCGTTTAGAGCTTCTGAGCTCTGCGTGGATCCAGGACATGACCCAAACTGGGTTTTGAGGCATCCTCCTCTCTCACTGAGCTTCCCTCCTCCAGCTGGCTGCTTGAATCCAGACCTTACAGGCTTTGCACACTTGCTCACGCCAAAACCACAAGCTTTGCACACTATGACATAATCCTTGCAGAGATCCATAACAAGAGCAGTCCCAGGTGGGCTTTCCCCTGAGTTTTGGAGCTTGGCTGGTCCCTGCTCATGCTGCAGAGCCCAAGAGCCTGTAGTGACCTGGTGAGTAGGATGTCCTCAGGACAAGGGCTCTTTGGCTCAGCTCCCTGCAGGAATCCTCACAAATCAGCCATATGGCAGAAGAAAATGGTTTACACACCTTGTCAAGAGCTCAGAGGTGACTTACAGTTTATCTCCTCTGACTCTGGTTGATCCCACAGATGCACCAGCCCCTTCCCACAACAAATGCCTCTCCATCTCTTTCCCTGACTCCTGCTGCATACCTCTGAGGTTTCTCTTTTGTATGCCCTCCTATCACTTGATTTCTTCATTCAGCCTTAATACCTGTGTATAATAATAGCTTAATAACTTTATAATAGCTTCAGCCTGTCTCCTGGGAGATACAGAAATAAGCCTGTCTTTCCCAGTTGCAGACACTACCTTAACAGACCCATTATTGGTCATACCAGGACCATTAGAACTCCCAGCACCCATTTCCCCTGCTCCAGTGCATGTGCCTTGGCATCCTATTCGGCAAGATGCTCTCCCAGGCCACAGCAGCATGCCATGGAAAAAGCTGCAGGGTGTCACTGCCACAGCAGTGCCTTGGGTATGTCATGGGGCTGGGTAGGCTGTGCCCTGCCAGGTGTGGTATGTGGGGTTCCCACTCTCTCTTCCTGCACCCTGAAAAGCCACGGAAGCCACAGCCACCATCTCAGGCAGAACTTGCTGTTTCCTGACAAAACAGCCATGTCTCCATGGGAGCTAAAGGGTTGCAAGCACAGAGCAGCCACATCCCTGTGAGCCGTCAGCCATCTGGTAAGAGTATTGGAGCAAGGGACTTTCAAAGCCAACAGACACTTATTTTGCAGAGTTTTTCCACTGTAGAGAAAATCACAAAAATTTCTATTTTCTTGTGTCATAATCCTGGTAGCTAAGAGAGATTTTTATCAGTTTCAACAAACTTTGAAACCAATTGAAGACCTTGGGGAAGGAGCACTCTTCAGCCAGCCATGGGATGTACACTGCTCAGGGAAAAGACAGGTCCCTAGGAATCCTGGAGGGTCATGTCCCCTCTGGAAAAACTTTCCCCAATGGTTTGGGTCTCCCTGGATATCTGTCACCAATGTGCTAAGGCTGTCCCCCATTATCCAGCAGGACAGAGGGAGACCACAGGCTGAGAGAAATTAATTTAAAGCAGATTTTCAATCCCTATCGCAAAATCTGGCTGTTCTGCTACTGTTTTCACCCAGTTCAACAAGTTGCAGGAACCAGGCTGCAAGAAATCAGGCAAGAAAGCTGGAGGCTGATCATCCACAGAATCCAGCAGCATTAATGTGCTGATCACATTTGGTGCTGAAGGGCCCAGGTGGGCAGTTATTTAATTTTTGGGGGCTTGAAAATGAACCAGCATGTCTCACTGGCATCCCCAAAGCTCACACCCCCAGAGGACAGTAAATCAGGGAACAGTGCACAGGCAGTGCATTGACACTCCTCAGCATAAATATCAATTTTCACACTGTGGTCAGGTTCTGTAAGTGTGGGGAATTGGTGTGGCAACAGGATTTTAACAAGGTCTGGCTGCGATTAATCCCTTTCTGGCCAGTTCCTCTAAAGACTCAATTCCTTGCTCAGGAATTACGAGACTAAAGTGAACTGTAAGGGACCACAGTGAACGCACAGATGAAACCATCCAAGCATGGAAAACAAAGGTACTCGCTGGAAATTACTAAAACAGCACAAAAAGATGGAACTTACCCAAAATGGAAGGTACATTGGAACAAGTAAGAAATATCATATTGCAATTAGTGCAATACAGGACACGAGAGCAAGACAGAGCCTACTTATGAAAGAGCATTCCAGTACTGGAGCAAAACCTGTGGCCAAGCCTGGCAAGTGTGCTGGGGGACACCCATCCCGGGCTGGGGCAGATAGGAAGCAGCAGCAACCCCGGCAGGGTGAGATAAAACAGTACTCTGCAAATAAACTGAAATCAGTCACTCGGGTTCCGGCTCTTACATCATCCACCCTCGTGCTTTTACCCCCGCGGCACAGAAGATTCCCTGCCCAGAAGGCAAGCCTGGCTGCTGCCAGAGTTCGCTGGGAAAAGGGAGAGCGAGTTTGCTTTGCAGGGGAAGCAAACGCCTTCCTGCAGCCGATCTCCATCGCTCTTTATCTGCCCGCAGCTGCTCGCAATCTGGCCCCGCAGATAAGGAAGGCAGCGCTCCCCATCCTTCCCGTTCCTCCAGCCGGTGAGGTCTGGCAGCTCCGCGCTGTCTGGAGCCGGGGACGGCAGCGCCACGCGGCAGGCGAGAGAGTGGCCAAGTCCCACGGCTTTGGCTGGAGTGGCAGCTGCCCATGGGCATGGCAGAGCAGGCTCCACACGCATCTGCTCCAACCCGCAGCCCTCCTGTGCTCCAGGAGGGTGCTGAGGGCAGCGGCTGCCCTGGATCCCTTCCAGACCCATCCCTCCTCTCCATCCTTTTTGCCATCCCCCTTTCCAGCTGTAGTAGTAACTCGGTACCCTTCTTTCTTCCAGCTCTGTCGAGTGCATCCACCCTAAAAGGGCCAAATTCATCCCAGGTGTCCACGCAGAGGCTTAACTGGAGGGACACTTGGGATGGATTTAGCCCATTACACAGCGTGTTAATCATATTACTGCAGAAATCTGACGCAGTTCCCAAAGCACAAGCCGATGAATCCTCCTGGAGCCCAACAGGCCTCAGAGCCTCGTTCCAGCATGCCAGAGGTTCTTTTATTCATTAATCATATTTGCTTAATAACCTTGTATCTCTCCAGTGGAGGGAACTGCCAGGCTCACATAAGGTAATTGTGGGATCTCTCTTCTGGAAGTACTGGCGTTTTCAGCTGGTGTGTGGCACAGCCCTGGAGTAATTTCCCTCCTCATCCTCAACCACAAGGGCACAGGGAGGGATGCGAAGCCCTGCAGATGCTTCATACCCTTCTGTCAGTGCTTCTCCCTCAGTCTGGCAACAAAGTTTACGACAGCAAATTTATGATGTTCTGGGTCTGAGCTTCCTCTTGATTGACAAGCCCCCACCAAGCAGCAGCAGCACGTTTAGTGCAGGTAATTACTGATGATGTCAAGGAAAAAATTGCAGAGAAGATCCTGTTCTCAGCCTGTTAATTGTAACTGTTCCTCTTGCTAAAAGTTTTGATAGGTGTAATCCATCAAATATGCTTTATGCAACTTTGCAGTGCTTGACTGAAGGCCGATTTTATTGCTTTAGCAATCAATGGGGGCTGCAGTGTTGGAAGCAGAAGATCCCATTGGTGTTTCCCCATCTCCTGTATCAGCACCCAGTGGAAGAGAGGAAGGTGCTGATTCCAGAGCCTGTTTCTCTCTGCTGCTCACTCACTCCATGAGGTGTCTGCTGCTGTCATCCCAGGAGCATTTTTTAGCTCTTGTAGTCTATTAAAGCCTGAGATTAGTGCTCGTGTTGTTCCAGCATGTGGTCTCGCTTTGTAGTTGAGGTTCAGGAACTGCCCTTTTATTAAGCTTGCTGAGAATCAAGCTTTTAAAATATCCTGTGATTATATCACAGGAAATCTTTAACTGGCACATTTTCCAAAGTCTGTGCTGTTTGTATGTGGTTTGTTTATCAATCATCCCAGGGTTCTCCATCCCTCAACACACTAGTTCCCATACAACATTTCCTGGGTGTCAGTTCCAGAGCAAGATAGAATGACACCCCACTACAATCCCAAATCCTCAACGCATTTTTTCCTCACTGTTCTTCAGAGAAAGGATTCCCAGCTGGCAAATTCTGGGGCTGGAGCATGAAAGGAGTGGCATATTTAATTGCTCATTCCCATTCAGTGTTGTTCACCTCACCCACAACTCAGTTGCACCCCAGCAGATGATGCACCATCCCTCGAAGGGCCAGGAGCTTGTAGGGGGCAGGCAGTGCCTACGGGGAGCATCTGGCAGCTGCTGCTTCCTCCTCCTGGATAAGGAGCAGTTTCACATCAGCAGTTTCATGGATGCTGTTAAACTACAGCCTGGGCCAGTTTTAAATCAAGCCCACATGGGCCCTCTCCTTCTTCCATAGCGCGGTAAATCCCCTTCAAATCCCACCAGCCTCGGAGGTGTTGGGGAAGGCCCCCAGCCTGGCAAGGTGCAGCTTTTACCTGGCGCTCCCTGTGCTGCCAGCACTGCCAGCTGCTTGTTAATCCATCCTGCAAATGACTGCCTTCCCTCCCAGCTCCCAGCTGGAAAAATGTGAGAGGACAGGCACCCGGGGACACCCGGGCAGCACACGTGAGGGGTGCTGCTCAGGGCACAGCAGAACACTCCTCTGCTCCTCCTCCTTGGCTCATCCCACCGGAGCAGCACATCCCGCTCCAACGCAAAGCAGAAGTGACGCTGACGGAGTACGACGGGAATGTCAATGCTCTTCCCATCAACAGCACGGGGAAAACAGGGAAAGCATATGTGTGTGCAACTGTGTCACTCTTCTTCCTGAAATGCACCACCCCAGTCCCCAGCCTGGAAATAGAAAATCTGGGACCTGCTGGCACATACGTATGGTGGGAAAGAACTTGGAAAATTCGATTTAAATGCTTTTAAAAAGCTAAGGGAAAGCCAACACTCTCCCAAGACAAGGAGACTAAAAGGCACTTCAGTTACTGGGAACAGGCACAAATACAGGCTGGTTCTGGCAGAGTCATGATATTGTTTAGTAACATTGCTGGAAAGCTGATTGCATGGTTTAAAAGCAACCTTAATAACAAGTAACTACGAAAATGTTAGTTCTGAAGTTACAGGATTAGGAGAAAGCAGACTAGTCTCTGCTGTATGTTAATGGCTGAATCAATGTATTAGAGCAGGAATCTGCACTTGGTCTCACTGTATAAACCTGCTTGATATTTCAGCAGCGAGATATTTTTGCCTTGGTTCTCACAGAGAAAAATACACTCATTTATTTCCCCGAAATACCATATTATGATGGATGCAACTGCCAGGTTATAGCTAATGGATGTAACATGATGGAAAACATCATTATTTAGGTGTGGGAAATTGTTCTTTAGGAATCTGGTGTCTGTAGCAAACCTACACTCCTTGAACCTCAATTCTACAATGCATTTCAGATGTGGATTTTAAGTGACTGTTTCTAATTAGTGTATCACAGAGCCCTGTCAAAATACCTTTTGGTGAATGGCAATAACGTGTGCACGGGATTTTAAATCACGTCTAGAGAGCAGCTGTGGAACTCAATGCTTGGCTGAGCAGCAAGAGCACAAATGTGGTGACCATCCCCAGCACTGTGGGTGCTTCTGCTCCTGTGGCACTCATCCCCCACATCCTCTTACAGGGAAGGTGCCTGGGGACAAGGCAGCTGGCAGTGCAGATCAGGCTGGTATCATGACATCTGCAAGATGCTTCCAGCCCTGCAGCTCCCGAGGGCCCTGCGGCTCCTGTCTCACACAGCACGGGTACCCAGGGGCCACGCTGTGGGGGTGAGATGCCTGGCACTGCTAAGAGACGTTCCCAGCTGCACAGGGAAATTGGGAGCTCCCCAGTGGCACATGGCACAGGAGGAAGGCGTTTTCTGCAATTTCCCACAGGAAAATGAAAAGGCACGATCAAGGAATGCGAGTGCAAGCATTCCAGCTGCCGCAGTGAAAATTCTTCCGTGGTTTGGGATTTCCCCTTGCTGCCTGGGGTGATGGAGTCAGCCTGGTGTAACACCTGAGAAGAGCTGCTCTCTGCCCTGTGGGGCTCCAGAGCCTGTGCTGAGCTTTCTTTGGTTTTTATTCACAGTCCAACACTGACTCACTGTAATGTCCCATCACACTGCCCAGCCCAAGGGCACAGATCAGAGACCAGTGGGCCCAGCAGCCCCAGCCCAGGCACACTCACTCTATTTTGACACCATTTCCTTGCAGCAAAAGAAACCCCTCTCTGCTCCCCAACAAAGGCACACATAAACACTTGCAGCTGGCTCCCATCAGCCACACAGAGGCGAATGCTTCAGGTGTTTGATAAATGCTCCTTGCTTCCTATTAATGCTTCTGCTGTGTATCAAAAGAGGCATTAAACCTGCCTCTGCAGCCCTAGCAGGGGCACTCCTGATGGTTTCTGCTCTGCTGGAATAACATGCTTTGCTACTTCAGTGCTCGTTTGTGCTCCCGGAGCTGGGCAGGCAACTCCCTCTGAATCTGGGCTGATCAAGGGATGGGTTTCTGAGTACTCTTGTGGGTGCCTTAGCCAGTTTGAGAGGTGCCAGCATCCAGAGGCTAGCTGCTTTGGGATGCTGCCAGATCATCCCTGTGCTCAAACAGGAGGGAGAGTCCAGCTCCAGTTAATGCAAGCTGAGCCTTTCTGGTCACTCAGGCTTGGCTGGCACCAGAGGAATCACCAGACCTGGCTCTTACCAGCTCTGCTAGCATTGAAAAGGCACTTCCAACACAGTCTCTCATGAGCTGATTGAGAAATTAATGTTAATCACCTTGCACCAAGCCTCTATCTACAGCAGTTTTGTGATGTTGCTGTTTTGTGTACAGTTCTCTTCTGCTTCTCCATATTGCCCCAAAAAGCCTGGTCCACCCAGAGCCTCAATGACCACAGCACGAAAGAATGAAGCAGCAATATATATATTTCTAAATCCCAATCTTAGATCATTTCTAGCACCCACCTTATAGTTTTAAGCATTTGGCAAAATCCTGACTGTCAGAAGAAAATTCACCGTGCTGGATCCAACAGCCCGAGAGGGGAGGCTGCTGCTGCTCTGTGCCCTCAGCACATGAACAGTATAGAGCACAAATATAGAGAGATATAGTGATGTACAGGGCTGCCACACACAGCACCGATGGCCTCATCCTGCTCCCTTTTCTGGCTGGACAGGGCGGAATTCCGCTGGTATCAAGGTGGCCCATGGACCCGTTCATCTGCACAAACCTTGCCAGGGAAGCTGTCATGCTGGGAGCCAGCAGAACCACAGACTCACAGAATGGTTTGGATTGGAAAGGACCTTAAAAATGCTCCAGTTCCAGCCCCGTGCCGTGGGCAGGGACACTTCCAGGAGCCCAGCAGTGAGAAGGCTCAGCCGGCTCACGCAGCCCCTCGAGGTATCCTCATTAGAGCAGGTACCTGTTGCAGAGCCAGGCTGGAGGGAATTGCATTAGGCTGTTTATGGATGAGAGCAGAGCTGCAGGGAGGAGGAGGACAGGGAGGAGGAGGAGAAGGAGGGGGAGGAGGAGAGCTGTGCCGCAGCCACCGCTGTTTGCTGGCAGGGAAAACCATCCCAAGGGACATCTGGGGAGGCGCAGCCACCTCCCAGGAGTGCAGCACCCACATGGAGCCAAGAGCCCTGGTGGAGGGGTCCCTGCCCCGAACGAATGGGGACTCCCTCTCCAGCAAGCCCAGCACAAGGGTCAGGGCATTGTTCTGGCCATGCTTTTCTCCAGCCGGCACAGAGGGCTGGCAGCTGCTGGGGGTTTTGTTTGGCTTTTTCTTCTTTCTCTTTCATGGCTGGGAGCTTATTGTGCATTTCCAACAGCAACCGAGTGACCCAGGTGATAATTCAGCTGCCACTCGGCCTGGCACCGGCACAAGTTGGACACGTTTCAGACACCTGGCATCACGCAAGGAGGGAGGGAGACAAAGGGATCGATACCCTCTGCCCCAAAGGCAAACAAATGGCATCGATTAACTCCAGCGGCCATGGAGACTTGCGGGAATTATCTGGGATTCAGCAGGTCTCACGGCGACAAACTCCTCCACGTGTTTCTCTCCGCAGGGAATTGGTTTCATCGCCCTGTGCCTCCTCCCCCGAGCAGTGCTGTGGGGTGAGTCCCCATCTGCTGCCTCTCTCAGATGTCCCAAACCCTCCGGGAGCACACACAGGGACAAGAGGCCCCAGAAACCTGCCAGCCCCCCCGGGATCACTCCTCAGAGACAAACATTAAGTAGAAAACAGGAGGGTTTTGCTGCAAATAGCAACAATGCAGTTAGAGGGTTTGGAGACAGATGTGCAGAGAGAGAAGCAATGCACGCCTGTAGCTGCCAACGCCCCGTTTCTGCTCCAAGGCATCTCTGTGTGAAAGCAGCTCTTGGGATACACACACAGCTCCCAGCAGCACGGTCCGGGACCACAGGCTGGCTTCTGCTTCCCTGGAAGAGGGTCCTGGTCCGGATCTTTACATCATATTCTCCTCCTGGGGCTCAGCTCAGCCCCAGGCTCCCCCCTC
This sequence comes from Acridotheres tristis, assembly GCA_037013685.1. NCBI lineage: Eukaryota > Metazoa > Chordata > Aves > Passeriformes > Sturnidae > Acridotheres > Acridotheres tristis. The sequence goes on along the minus strand of CM072899.1, from coordinate 3,624,006 downwards.
AGCCCTCCTCTTCCCCATGCTCCCTCCCAGCATTTCCTGTAATTCATGACTCCAGACTCGATGGAGGTCAGGAGTTAACACTTTTCTCTAAACTAGTCCCTCTGAACTGAATTCCCTTCTAGGTTTTGGAGGTGCTGATGTTCCCCTGGCAGGGCTCAGTGGGACCTCCCAGCCAGGCAATGAGCAAAGCTCCCCAAATCCTGACTCAGCGCCAGCTTGTAAAGAGTCACAGCCCCCTGAGAGGGGGACACTGCTTTGTGGGACAAAACCCCATCCTCACCAGTGCACTGGCAGCCTGCTGCTGCACTTGGTTTATCCCAGGGGCTTTCCCCCAGAACCTTTGTGCTCCTGCTGCTTTTTCCTCTCCTCTCCCTTCACCCTTGCACTGCACTTCTCGCTGCCCAGCTTGATACTCAGCCAGCGAGGACATAAGCCACTGATAAAAGGCTTTTATTTATTATTCAGCCATCTCCAGGGTTTCAGTGCCACAATGCATTACCCTACTTCCCATATCCATTATTTATTTCCTGGTTCAACACAGGTAAAGCTAAAGTGAATGTGAAAGATGTTTGAAGCCCATACACAAAAGATTAATCCAGCCCAGCTTCCCCAAGCTGAAATCCCTTCTCTGCTCAAAACTCAGACTAAAGATGAAATCCTGCTCCTGCTGAAGTCAAAGAGAGTTTTTAATAATGGATTTCAAGGGCTCAAAGCCTTCACAGATATCTGAAGGAGGGGTGGTCCTGGATGCAGGCTTCTCCTCCCAGGCAGCTCAAAGTGGGTCTGCCCCACCACCCCTGTTTTGGGGCAGGGCTGCCCTCACCATCTCCCACACAAATGGTTCTGTGCTGTGAGACCAAAACATCTTGGGATTTTGCTGCTTCTTCTTTTATTTTTTTTCCCTTTTCTTTTTGGCACTGAGAATTAGAAGGGAAGCAAATTCAGGAACCGGAGATGTTCCCAAGCCCTTGGGTCACAGCCTTACTGCCATCTGCAAAGGAAGCAATCGAATTTCACCTCAACCCCCGTGAAGCCCAGGCTGGCGCCGGGGCCATCCCTGCAGGATCCTCTGAAGGATCCTGCCCTGCTCCCACCTCCCCTGCTCTGAGCACCAGTGCTCAGCTCCCCTGGACAGCATTTCTTCAGAGAACAACAGGATTTCTTTGGATAAACTGTGTCTCCAGGAAGGAGGGGGAGGAATTTTATCTTCCACACCTCAGTCCCAAGAGGAGAGTGAAGAAAGATCAGCTGAGATTATTCAGGCATTTATATTCTGAAGAAAGCCAGCACTCCAAGAAAAGGAAAAGATCCTAAAAAAGGGAGGGAAAAATCCAAAAAAGGAAATGTTCCTTTGTTTTTTGTCAACCCTGCTGCAAAGGGTGGAGGAAGTCTAAGCAGGTAGGCTCACAACACAGCCTTCAGAAATGGCTTTGCCATGGCTAGACCTAACACTGGAACATGGCAGGGAACTCCTCAGCACAGTCACACACTGGCTGCCCTCCCTGCCTTCTCCCAGCCCTTCCCTCCTGCTGTCCCGTCAGGCCCGTGCAGCTGGGGCTCCCCAGGCAATGTCCCTGCCAGCCTGGGCTCCAGGGACCCCACATCTCCATGTCAGCTCCCTGCATCCCTGCCTCCTTGCTCCAGGACTGGCTTTAGAACTCCGACTTCAGCTTTTTTAGCCCAGTTTTCAGCTGTGCCCAGCGGCAGCAGGGTCTGGGTGATGTCCCACAGCTGCCACTGGGCATGAGCATCCCACGACCCTCCAGTTCCCTCCTGCTGGCGCCGGGTCGCAGGAACGATGCCCCTCAGAGGGCAGGGACACGGTTCTCAGCGTCAGGAATCCAAAATCCGTGTCCCACTCGATGGCCCTGCCCTGCTCACCCAGGGCTTGCTGGAGAAGCGTGGCAAAGGATGGAGACCTGCAGGACACCTCTGTTCCCCAGCTCTCCGTGCTCTAAAAGAGCCAGGTCAGCAGAGGATGCTCCCCCTCCACTTCCACCCCCTTCACTGCGACAAAACCAGCTCCAGGGGGCTGCAGCCCTCCTCAGATATGCAAAATCTCCCAGACAGGAGTGTTGATACAATGATTAGCGTGTTTGTTATGTTAAACACCACTACTTAAACATGCGGTGCCATTCAGCCAGCCCGTGTCAATATTGGCTTGGGAGCAGCAGCAGCAGATAAGCGGGAGAGGCGAGGAGTCCTCTCCACAAACAATGCCTTCTCCGCAGCTTCAAACCTTCTTTGATCACTCCCCACAATTGTCTTGTCATCAGGAGAGGACTGTAGCTCTTTATAAATAACATGAGCTTTGATGTAATATCGCTACGTTTGCTCCTAATAAAATGGCCTCGATTCAGCCCAGCCCTGAGTAAAGCCCATAAATATTTTGCTTTTTCCCTTCTTAAGAGCACACTTAAGTCCCTCGGAGAGCAGGGAAGGTGCACACATGCCCAGTGTGGGGAGGATTCATCACACAATGCAATTTAACCGTGCACTTAAGTGATTTGCTGAACTGGAGCATTAAATGGGAAGCAGCGATTTCTTTTAACTGCCTATAAATACCATAACTTCTTCTCATAGCTGGAGCTACTTTTAATGACTGGTGCTTAGCTACACCGAAGTTTTAAACCCCGTGGAAAAAAAAAAAATAAGCCCTACTTCAGCACATGGCTAACACAAAAGCAACATTTCTTGTCCATATGGAGAACATATTGGCTGAACTCAGCTTCGAGGCGACCTTTATCTTCACTCGTGAGATGAGACCAATTAAGGCGGTGGTGGCAGTGCTGCCGGTGAGTTATCACTCTCCTTCCTCGGGCAGATAAAGGTCAGGCGTGAGGCGATGGGATGCTCCTCCACCTCGCTGCCTCTGCTACCTGTTGCCCTTGAGACAGCTGTGGGTGCCCACAGGCTGCTCTCTGCCTGGCCCTGTGGCTAATTTCCAGCTAACTGGGAGATTTTCTACCCCCCCAACCTGAGGAGAGGGGCTTTAGATGTATATGTATACCTAAATATATAAAAATGCACATATACGCCCCCCGGCACTGTGCACGGCAGAGAATCAGCCTGAGCAGCCTGATCCAAACCTTTCCTGCAGTGCCAGGGATTTCTCCCCGCTCTGCCAGCCCTGTCCCACCTCGGGGCACAGCTGGGGACCGCGGGGCACTCGGTGGCCTTGGAGCCATCCATCAGCAGCGCCGGGTACCAGGGCCGGGGCGCAGGGCAGCCACCTCCCCCCGGGGATGAATTACAGAGCAATAAACCACGCTCGTCTCAGCGGCAGCGTTTTATGCCTGCCATCAATCAGGAGACACAAACAGCTCTGTTCCCAGCAGGACTGGCAGAAAGCGAGGCAGGAGTGGGTGCACAGCGATCCTGGGGATTTATGGGGGGTCCCGGTCAGGGTGGGAGTGCTGGGCACCTTTGTACCTGTCTGCCCAAAGTTGCCCAGGGGAAAAATTCAAATCACAAAGTAAAACCCCAAATCTGTCAGGAGGAGCTGGGGAGGTTTGGGAGCTGGGTTCAGGGGAGGCTTTGGCAGAGGTGTTGCAGGTGCAGTTTTGCCATCTGCTCATTAGTTTGATCTCAAATTGATGAAAGAGCATCATGTGAAAAAAACCCCAACATTTTGGGATTTGAGGTTTTGGAGGAAGAGAGTTGAATATGTGTGTTTGGGGCTCACAAACCCTTCGGTGGCCATTAGATACCTCAGTGCCTTGTTGAATATGGCCCTCAACATCTGCTTTCCCATTACTTACAATTAGGAGAAAGAGCAAAATCCAAGCTGGCACATCCAAATGCCTCTATCCTGAGCACAAACACCTGGACAGGGAGAATATATTCACTTGATACTTGCTCTCTGGTGAGTTTGCATTTTCCTATTAGGCTTGTTTCTGCAGTGGAGTGGAGCTGCTTTCTGAAGCATCCCAAGCATCCCAATTCCAGCACTCTGGAGCAGCCAGCCTCTTGTGCAGACCTTAACCGAAAGAAAAGGCAATAAAACTGCAGACCCCAGCTCATTCTTCAAGAGGAAAGCTCGGATCCCCGAGCAGCACAAAGTCTGCAAACCTGTTTCCCTGGGGTGCAAAGGTTAAACGAGCCACAGCAGCACAGTCACATCTTAACCTTGAAGCCCTCCGGGTCGTGCCCCCTGCACTCCTTGGGCAGAAACATTCCCTGGCTGTCCCAGGCCAGCTCCTCCCCTGCCCTGCCCCAGTCACATCCTCCCCTGGCACTGGGAGCACCAGTCTCACACATCTCCACAGGATCCCAACATGCACCTTGTTCCTGAAGGAGACACTTCAAGGACGTGGATAACAAGGGATAACAACACAACAAAGCACCATTCAAGTATTTATGAACGGGCTTTTCCCTGGCTCCCGGTAGTTTCTATAAAGCCATCAGTTTTAATGAGTGTTTTGTTGTTACCTAATGTTTCAGGATCTTATGTTTTTCCTTGCTCTGCTAGGAAAGTTTTCCTTGCTGTTGTATAGATGTTTTTCCAAGCTAAAAATAGGACTATCTTTTTACCAATCAAGTCTGTCTGGGATTATGTATTCAAAGAGCGTGACATAGAGATGTGGAATAAAGGTTTTATGAATCACAAAATTGAATTCTTTAGGGGCTGGCAGCATTTTTCTGAATAAAACAACAACTTAATGTCCTACGTGTTGTACTTTATGAACTGGGACCTAAACTTATCTTGTACAAAGGAAATTACAGAGGCAATCATGGGAGGTCTTTTATTAGTATTTCTTCTCTCCCCGGCACAGAGGAGAATATGAATTGATTGTCAAAGATTTTTTAAGTGCCTTTGATTGAAGAGATGATCTCTGATAAGCTGCTGGAGGAAAATAGAAGCCAACAGCTGCTCCATTTACCATCATTTAGCCTCCAGTTCTGGCGGTTTGCTAAATAACTCTTTTACATTCACGAACACATCTCTGTGTCACGGCCATGCCACACACACCTCCCCGTCCTGTAGGTGTGGTGGCTGCCAGATATTCCATGGGGCTGCAGGAAAAGCTGCATTGTGATGCTGGGAACCAGGTCCTTCCCCTCTCCCCAGCCTGCATGCTGGCTTTTTTCAAGTGCTCCATTCCTTCTTTAAGCTGGGAGAGAGAGAATCATTCCTGTTTTAGAGCCCAGGAGAGAAAATAAGCCACTGGTTGTCCAGGGCATTGTGTCTAGCAGATAATTAAAACATCAAGACTGAATCTTTGTTGTTAATGAATCTTGAAGGGGTTGCTGATCCCTGCATAACTCTGCCACATGTTTCCCCCTGCGTCTTCCCCTCACAGCTTATTACACCAAACCATTGTCAGATCCATTTCATAACTCTGGTAGCTGCTTCTTGCCATAAATCTCCTTTGCCCATGCCACACAGTTTGTGTTTATTTTAATACCATCATTGCCCGTGTTTTTCCCAGGCTTTGCATGGATCACAGCCTGCAGGTGCCCAGCAGGAGGGCACAGTCAGCTCCCCTCCCTGCCCAGCCTTTGCCTCCCCCGGCTGCCAAATCAGGACAGATGTGGGCATGAGCTGCTCCAACCCGTGCCAGGCAAGAGGCAGCACCAGACTCTGCTGGTTTTAGGGAGCCACAGCCAAGATCTGCTCCCTCCAGGGAGTATCCCCCAGGGAGACCCTTTCCTGCTCCATCTCATTTATAAAATTGATCTCTCCAACTCATCAAACAGCACAAAACGCAGGGTGCACATCTGCAACACCACCTCTGCACATGCAGCAGCCCTGTGTGAGCACAGCTCGGGGAGAAGGAGCCTCTCAGGCTGCTGGTGACTTCCCTGTCCACGCTGTGACAAACAACTGCCCTGGGCACGACATCACCCTGCAGATGTGGGAGCAGGGCTGGAGCAGGGACCAGGGCAGCAGCCCCACACTCCCTCCTCGCCTGGCTGCAAAGCCTGACCCAACAGAAAAATTTACATCCCACACCTCTCCTGCAAGAGGTGCCTCGAGGCACCAAAAATCAATCCCTCGGTACAGTTTTATTACTCGGTTCAAAGTGCAGTCAGAAGATGTCCAACACATTTCCTCCTCCTCCTTCCCTCCCTCCGTATAAAGGAGAGGAGGAAAATTAAGTTGCTGGCTGCTGTTGGCCCCATCCCTGCCCCGGGCACTCCCGAGCTGGCTCAGCAGCACTTCCACACGTGTTGCAGCCTGGTTTCTTGGCAGCATGCATTTGATGTTATCCTGGAAAAAAGGCTCTGAGAAGCTCACAGGCTCTGCATTTAGAATAAGCAACGCCTTTTCCAAAGGAAACACTTAAAGGGTTACGCAAGAATAAAGCTAAAAGAGCTTGTAATTAGTCAGAGTTGGGCAGGGGCTAAATTAGCCAAGCAAAGTCATTACCCGCCTGAGATCTTCAGTGCAAGGCAGCAGAGGATGCACACGCACTCCTCGAGCTACAGAGACACGGTCTGCTAGGAGGTTTTATTTTTCCCAGGAAACCCCCAGTGCCCCAAATGGAGCACAGCTGCAAACCACTGGCCCTGCAGAGCGGCCACCACGTCCTGCTGCAGCACTGGAGGAGCTGATGGGAGCAGATAAACCTTGATCCAAACCACCCTGAGCCAGCCTGGCCACATTCTGCATCCTCTGACCTCCCTCATAGCCAACTGACTGCTCTGGGGCAGATGGGAATAAAGCAAGGGAAACACTTTGGGGTGCAGCAGCCCTGGGGGGGCTTTGCCTGCTGCCTCCATCCTGCCCCAGATGCTGCAGCTTCAAGGATGAGTGGGAAGAAATGGTGGTGGATTTTGGCCATCTGTCCTGATGGGGCACTTGCCAAGGCAGAACTGACTTTTTCCTTCTGCCACAAGGCTCCTTCTGCTGGAAAACATCCCTTGGACAATGCCTGGGATTGAGGGATCAGAGCAGGATACACAAAGACACCAGTTTGGGCCAGAGCATGGTGATCAGACTGTGCTGGGAGCGTGGCTTCCAGGGAAACCCATCCAGCCTGAGGGGAATGGAACTCTGACCCACTGCCGAGATTCCTGAGCAGGAGCAGCCACGGCAGGGACAGTCAGGTCTCTCCAGGATGTCTGGGGACAGTGGGGATGGAGCAGCAAGGACAGGACTGTCCACACAGGTCAGGGTGGCCCCTTAGCACATTTTCCTAACAGACAGGGAGAGGAGCTGCGTTTGTACCATGGGCAGGTGTGAGATTACTGGAGAGACTGAGGGAAACTGAGGCAGCATTCTCTGCAGCACAAACAGTTCCCAAGGTGCTGGAGGAGCATCCCTCCAGTGCCCTGACACAGAGATACAACTCTCCTGGTGGCTGAGCCTGCCTGTTGCTGGAGGCCAGCCAGAGCTGCCAGCACTGTGACACAGTGGCTGTGGGACACCCCCAGCTGTGCCAGCCAGCACCCAAACACTGGAGATCCAATCTCCTCCTGGGCTCTCTGAAGCACAGATACAAATCTGTTAGAATTTAATTTCAGGATGCAATTCCACCATAACTGATAGCATAATCATGGAATCAAACAAGCCCTCCTGCTCCCTCCACTCTGGGAGTGCTGCTGGCCAGGCAGGATCCTGAGCACTGTAGTTATAGCAACAGGCACCGTCCTGATGGCAGCACTTACACAACTCCCAGCTGCTCCTCAGAGAGTGCAACTCGCTGCACAAACCTCTGAGCAGCAACAGCCACCAAAACCCCATGGGCAAGGGCTTGGGCATCCCTGGAAGTAGCCAAGGCCAGGTTGGACAGGGCTGGGAGCAACCTGGTCCAGTGGAAGGTGTCCCTACTTGTGGCAGGGGGTTGGAACTTGGTGGTCCCTTCCAACCCAAACCATTCTGTGATTCTGTGGCAGGAGCTCCCTTCCTGCATCACACCTGCCTCAGGAACCTTCAGAGCCACTCTCACACTGTCACCTGTAGGCACAACCCCCCAAAGCACAATTCCTTTGCCTGAACAGACCTCAGAGTGTTCAATTCACACGATACAGAACAACTCCAGTGCCTGCTGCTGTCCCTGGGAGTAACACTCTCTTTGGCACCCAGGGTATGTGGGGTCAGAAGGCACACTGGAGTGTGTAAGTGACACTTAGCTGATTTTCTCTTCTTCACCACATGCAGCCAGGCTAAAGAGCAGTTCTCTTGCTTACAGCTCAGACGCCCTGCTAGAAAATCAATAGTCATTTGGTGATACTCTGGCACTTGGCTGGCTGCATCGCAATGCCTGGGGAGGAGCAGTTCCCATTTGCCAGTCTCTGAGCAAGCAGAAACCAGCAAGGTCCAGACTGGCCTTGGGCAGATACTCTGGGGCCATTTGATCAGCACAGCCTGATAAATCCATCCAAACCTTAGGAGTTTCATTTTGTGCCTGTTCAAGGGACTGCCCCACCCCATCAGATGGCAGAGAGCAGCCTGGAAACATTCCCTGGGCTCTCCACATCCTCCCCATCAGGGCAGAGCACATCCCACTGCTCCCAGCACACCCATCCTGAAAGTCCTGGAAAACAGGGAGCACACCTTGCATCAGCCTCACTAGAGGCTTATATGTCAGATTTATATGAAACACAACCCAGCCTAGACCATCGACAAGTGGCCCCAGTGTGGAGCTTGGGTGCCCGGAGCCTCTGTGGCAGGAGAGCAGGCAGGGAGCATCCCAGGACCAGGACCAGGACCAGCACCAGCTCACGGATCAGCCACAGGCTGACCCAGAAAGACTACAGGGCACAAAGCACAGGTACCAGCTTATTTACCTCACCTTGGCTTATTTACCTCCAGAAACACAACAGGAATTACAGAATTCAGTGCTAGAAACAGGATTGCTGTTTCAGGACTGGGAAGTGCCCCTGGATTCCTGATCCAGCATGGGACCAGGTAAAGTAATGTGATTCTGTTCATTGGCTTGACCAGGGAACCAGGAGCAAGGAAAAGTGGGCATCAGCCACAGTTTAAAATAAATCAGGAAGCATAAAATAGCTTTGAGCTGCTTGGAACCAAACCCAAAAGTGGATGGAGCGGATGGCATCTTTGTTTAATGAAGAACAGAAATTGCTCTTTTCTGCAAATCCAGGACAGCACCAGCAGGGCTGGATTTCAGCAGGTTTCAAAGGGCAGCAGACACGATATTTTTAAATGATAAATAAAATGTAATAGCCCGACCTCAGGAATACAATTGTGTGTTCCCAGTGCTCCCCTGTTCCTTTAATTCTTCTCCATCAGTGCAGATAGATGAAGTGCCACAAATCCCTGCCGCCTCCCCATCTGTGTGGCACAGCCGGCAGCTCAGGACCTGCTCCGGGTTACAGCCGGATGGGGAAGCAAATCTCTCCCGGAGAGCAGCAGGGGAAGGACATGACTCTTCCCCCTGGGCACTGTCTGTGATAAGAGGAGAATTAAGACCGCCGATCTATTTCTAATGGAGAGGTTACGACGGGGCATTTTGGAAGCAATTGAAAGGTTGGTAAAGGGGCTCAGCCAGGAAATGTATGGAGTCTCATTACCTTTTATCTTCCGAGCACATAAAGTTTGCAGAATCTCTGTTTAGGTTAGCAGGAAAGCCCTGCAAGAATTATATATGCTGCCCACACGCTTATCAAGAGAGCGAGCTGTGCTCCATCAGCCAGCTGTGGGGCTCGGCAGAGATAAAGATATCCCCCTGCCCGGCAGTGACTCGGGATAAATCATCCTGTCCTCGCTCTGCCATTAGCCTAACCTCTGCCTGGCCCCTTCCAGCCCTCACACCACTGAGCTGCCAGAGCCAGGGCCATGGAGCGTGGCTGGGGCCGTTTCCATCACCCTGGGGCTGCAGTGAGGAAAAGCAGGGAGTGCTCAATTTACAGCACAGCTGTGAATGCCCTGTTCTACAGAGCCATGGGGACTGCAGATTAAATATGTGCACCATGAAAACCAGTGTTTGGATCAGTTGGTTTTCAGGCTGGATCCCCAGGCTGGAGTCTGAGGGGCAGCTGGGGGCCAGGGGCTGGCTGGGCATTACCCATTTTTCTGCAGACAGCCATCACCAGCTCCATGGGTGTCACTGTCCCCTTTTGCCTTCAGCCTGGCTGCCCATCAGGTCCGATGGATCACATGTCCTTCAGCATTCCTGCTGCTGCTCCTCTGTGCCATTGGAATCATGGAAACATTTGGCTCCACCACACACATTTCCCTCCAAGACCTCTGACAGCCCCAGACCCTCCATAAAGTGCAGAAAACCACACGGGCCAGATGAATGCATGGGGAGGTTTAAGTTGGATACTTGGGAAGATTTCTTCAGCACGGTTGGGCACTAGAACAGGCTGCTCAGGAAAGGGGTGGACTCACCATCTCTGGAAGTGTTCAAAAGATGTGTGCATGTGGCACTTGGGGACATTGGCTAGGGGTGTACATGGTGGTGCTGAGGTGACAGCTGGACTCTTAGATCTTCCATGATCCTCCCCTCTTGCTGTGGCAAAGAGGGTTTGCTCCAGCCCAAAGCACTGCTGGCAGGGTTGGCACTGTGGTCAGGGTGGAGGGGGGACAGCAGTGACCATCTGGGCTGGGGGACAGGGTGACTGGGCTGGGGGACAGCAGTGACCATCTGGGCTGGGGGACAGTGGTGACCATCTGGGCTGTCAGAGCAGCCCAGACCCCACGTGGGCGATGTCACCACCAGAACTTGGGCACTGTCAGAGCCATGAAGGCAGCACAGAGATGTCCTCAGGTGCCAGAACCTGCTGCAAATCCCAGGATGTGCGCACAGAGAGGGACAACCACTGCCTGTGGGATGTGTAACTCCAGAGTGTGGGCACAGACAGTGCTGAGGGCACCTAGGGCTGCCACGGCCACCCGGGGAAATCTGTCCCTCCTGATGTACCCAGCAGTGTCAGGAGGCACAGACGGAGCTGGCTGGCCACAGACACACTGGGCTGCTGTGTTTGCCATCAGCCAGTGCCACCAAGGCATGAGAAGCAGTGATGCACATAAGCCACGTCCCAGAAGACTCATTGGTTTGTTTAAGCACCGTATTTACACCCGGAGAAGAAAACTGCCCTCGTGGAGGAGAACAAATTAAAATTCAATTTCGTCTATACCAAATAAACGCTCTCATCAGTGGGAGGATGGTAGAGATATATTGGTACTCACATAATTCCTTGGTGGATTTTATGGGCCAATTGATAAAAAATATTCTCATGAGAGCAATGCACATTATTTCTAGAGCTCCAGTATTTTACTAGCGAGGCAATGTAGAGATGTGTGATTTACACACTGTGTGCAGAGGGCTGCCCCAGCATGGGCAACACAAGCACAAGTGCTCCAGGGGGAATTCTCCCCTGGAATCAAGGCCTCTGTTTGGCCTGTGGAGAAATGACAGCTTAAGGCAGGATTTTTGTGGGTGTCTGTTGTGGCACATGGAGCACACAAGTGATGTAACCAAGATGCAATCACATCTCCAATGCACTTTCTGTGTGCACAAACCCCTTCCTTACTCGTGGTCTCAAGGCCACAAACAATTAAATAAAAGCAAACAAATATGATTTTTCTGAGCTCTGAGTTTCTGGTTTCTTTCAATCCACAAGTCCTGTCTGGGACGAACAGAGCTCATTTAATTAATTAGTGTGATTTGCATAGAAAAGAGCACTCTGAAGCTCAAACTCTGGAGCACAAACTTGCAGCTCACAGGAAATCTACCCTGAAACTTGGGAATCAGGTGACTGATAACAGCATTTTTGTATTTTACTACACGCCTGCTCTCTGCCCCTGCTGTGCTGCCTCTGGCAGATCAGCAAAGCCCAGGACTCCAAGGAAGCTTTTCTGTGGGATTCTCCTCACCCAGCCCAAACTCCACTCCAGGCACAACCTGTCACCTCTGGAACTGGGAAGGAGACACAGCTGTGACAGAGGGTGTGCCAGGAAATATTTATTGGGGCTCAACATCCACCTGTTGGCTTTTTATTAATTTCTTTATACACCTTCACATTAATATATATCATAGCTCAGCCAATGATTTTTGGCATACATTTATAATAAAATAATCCAAGATGGTTAAAACCAAAACTGACTTAATTACTTCTGACTGTATCAGTCACTATAATCAACTTTGCCATGTTTTAGTCCACTCAGCAGTTTTGTCTCTGTTCATCTGTACTGACACATGTACCCATTTTATTAAAATCTAATTCAACTGCAGGATAAATAAAAAATCCAACAGTAATACTGAGGTCTAATTAAAGATAAAAATCTGTTGCCTCCTTTATAGATTGAACTGTCTTTGATTTACTTCATAGATTTGTACTCTTGTCAATCAGCTCATCAGGCTTTTCTAGGCATGTAGACAGTTCCAGGGGAGGGATGGGGGCCCTGGAAAGACACCCTGGTGATGGTGACACGACCTGAGCACTGCTCAGGCAGCTTCAGGTAAAAATGCAGCATTTGATTTTGCTGATTATATCTTGGGTGGCTTGAATCAAATCTTACTTTCCAAAAGGCATTTCTGTGGCTTCAGGGTGTTTACCATGAAACCATGATTTTTTTGGTATTTCTTGGGTATTTTCAAGAGCAGGAACGGCTGCTGCATCCCTCAGCCAGAGACACCAAATTTAGTGTCTGGTGGGAGGCAGCTGGGCAGGGCTCCTTAGGGGCTGCAGCCTCTGTGTCTGTCACGAGAGAGCTGAGTGCTTGTGAGCTGGGAACATTTGGGTCTGTCAGATCTCAACAAATTGTGCAGGTCCATGTGCAGAGCAGACCCAGCAGATCCACTGAGGATTTCCAGGCTGACCACTGGGTTTGAAATCAGATGTTGCTGCTGTGTCAGCTTGAGTCCACACCTTGCACTCTCCCTCTGCCCTTCCCTTCCTTTCTTTAAACTGCAGCAGGGGCTTCTCAGAGCACCCAAACTGACCCAAACTGTGAGAAAACACAAGGATTTGATCAGACACTTGCAAATTGCTGCAGTGAGCAGTGACTGGATCCTCCAGACCCAGCACCATGTGCCTGTGCTGCCCTGGGGGACTGGGGGGCTTCTCTGGCTCCCCAAACTACCACAAACACACATAAAAACACATCCTAATCAATAATTTATTACACTGAGATGGCAGCATAATTAAGTAGCCGGAGGGCTTTGGGCAAATATCTGGTAGCATAAGGTGGAACGGGCTTTTGGCAGGAGTTTTATTTAAACACGTTGGATCAATTTGAATCAATCTGACATGTACACACTTTAGGGCATGGCTAGTTTCGAATCAATTAAACTCCTTATGACTTTATGATTAGAAACCTGAGGTTAAAAACGTTAATATAAAATCGCAGTTTATAAAGTGAAAAGTAAAATCCCAGCGTAACGTTTTGTGAAGATCACAGGAATCATTATATAAGCTTCATTAAACAAACAAGGTAAGAGTAATTAGGCTGTAAATTGAGCACAGTAGTTAAAAAAAGAGGAAACTATAATTAGGAGGTGAAGGCCACTTGGCTAAAGATAAGGAAATATGGAAAACTGTACAATTTCAAACAAAAACACAATTTATTTCCTTGTGGGATGGTGCTTCCATAGCAGAAGCTGGTTGGAGCAAATAGATGCAGGACAAGCAAGCAAAGAAATTGGTCTGAAATTGGCCTGGAAAGAGATAAAAACCCCACATTAGGCAGCAAGGTACAGATAGTCCTGGTATAAAACAGTGAATAAAATCCTAATTTGTATCATGGTCACAAGTTGTGCTCTGAAGCTGGGATTCTGCAGAGCACTGAGCAGGTGCTTGGGTCTTCCCTGAGGGAAGAATGTTCATGTAAGTCCCACTAACTTAAACATACAGGACTGAAATGTGCCCATAATCACCTGGGCTGATGAGGAATGGGTTCAAGGTGGGTGTTTGGGAGCATTTCTAGGGGAAGCCCTGCCAGAAGATTTTGCCTTTTGATGCATTTAGTGTAGGAATTTCCAAATTCGAACATTCCACCCTCTACTAAGACAATTAACAGAAATCTCACGAGAACAAAATCCTTTCAATGAGCATTTAGAGCATGATGGTTTTGCTGCTTCTCTGGCTTGGCACAAATGATCCAAACAGATCCAAACCATCCCCAGCATAACTGCATCCTTGAGCAGATTCAGGCCAGCACATCCTTCCAAATGCTGTGAGAGAGCCTGTAAGTGATTCTCCTTCAGAAATATGGATAACAATATTTCATCAGTTCTATCTGCCCTACCCAAAACATATCTGTTAATACAAAAAAACCACTGTGGATGAGAAAATGGATGGGGCTTCCCAGCAGCTCCCTCTCTTATCCACAGGGCATAAATCCCTTCTGAGGGCACTCAGCCACAAGTGCCAAAGGGCAGGGTCCAAAGTCCTCAGAGTTATCAGGAAAACTCATCAGCCTCAGTGAGCTTTGCACAGGGCCTGGTGCCAGCAGATCTCCTTCACCTTTTGTTTTAATGGGGTTGAACACGAGAGGCCCATGCACAGGTGTGGGAACTTAACCTTTGCTCACACCCAAATGGATGTTTCTGTAGAGATGTGGAGGAGGTGAAGAATAAAAATGCAAAATGTAGAACCAAGGAATCATTAGAAGGGACCCTAGAGATCATGTAGGACAATCCGAACTGATTCCAGGCAGAAGAAGAACTTCCAGCAGACCCTGCCATGCAGGCAGCCCAGGTCAGGAATTGTCCTTGGTGGTGGTGTCACAGGAAACCCAGTGTGCCCAGTGTGCCCAATCTCACAGCCAGGTGAATAATAATCTTCTTAGGCAGCCCAGCTCCATGCCTTCCTCTGCCCATCCTTCTCCTTGGAGAGCCCCTGCTGCCCACCCAGGCACACACAGCCCAGTGTGGGATGTCTGTCTGTCTGTCTGTGGCCAGATGGTTTTCCTGCATACATAAAGGCATCTGGTCTCCTCCTCCTCCTCTCTCCCCCAGGCTTGCTGGGGGCTGCAGCACCAGGTCAGGCATCATCCCCTGCCCGGAGGGGTCTGCAGCAAACACAGGACCTGTTTCCCAGCCACACACCCAGCCAGCCCACCAGAGCCTCTCAAACCCCACCACAGCATCCCAACAGCTCAGAAAATAAGGTATCAAGACTTGAAACAAACCCCAAATCTGCCACTTTGAACTTCTTGGCAACCGGTTCAGAGCCTTTGAAGCTACATCCCGCTCCCATCTCCCTCCCGGTTCAAACACAGCCAGAACATCGGGACAGCACATGGGTGGGCAGCTGCAGCACCCTGGCAGACCACCAGCACCACAGCAGACCCTCCAGCACCCTAAAAAACCCACTAGCACCTCAGCAGAGCCACCAACGCCCCAGCAGATGCACCAGCACCCCAACAGACCCAGGGGCACTCGGCAGCATGAGCAAGGAGCTGTGCCTCGAGGGAGAAAAGGCAGCAGCTGGGGTAATTGCAGAGAATTAATAAACAGAAAGAAGAGATGGGCCATTGTGGTGAGGCATAAGGCCCCTGGGATCAGACCCCAAAGGCTGAGGTATGTGATCAGGCCCCACAGCCGTGACCCTGGGTTAGAGCTGGGGGGTTTGTTTGACTCGCTGCCCAAGGCTGGGCTGGCTCCCTGGTGGGTTTTGGCTTGGTTTTCAGGGGTGGGATGAATCACTTTTCCACGCTTTTCCTCCTGCCTGGAAAGGTGAGAAACTGCTAAAACCCAGAGAAACCCCTGAAGTCGGTGATATTTCCTGTGGCTTTGCTGCAGGCGCCAGAAACCATCTGACCCCCGGTGCGTGCAAAGGGAGGTGAAAAACTGGTTCTGTCACACCAGTGCCGGGCCATGGTGGCACGGTGACCCTGCCCAGCCTCCTCCCTGCAGAGCACAGGGCAATGAGCCTTCAGGACCACATGGGGGGCTCACAGAGACCCCCCCCTACCTGGCTGTGCCACCACAGGGATCTGGAGTGGGGAGTGGGATGGGAAGGGGAGCCAGCAAGGGAGGATTTTACGAGCTGGCACAGGGCAAGTGGCCAGGGACGCCTGAGCGCTGGCCAGGAGCCAGCACGACGCTCCTGCATTTATTAGGGGACCTGCTGGCTTGCCAGGAAATTACACAACAGTTAAATACTTTATACGCTGAACTAGTTTATTAAGGAACTGCTTGAGATTTTTTCATAGAGGGACCGCTCTGGAAATGATGATGCTGCGAGCAGGAGCTGGCCCCGTGATGTGGCACAGGCTGTGACACAGTGTGAGGCTTGGTGACACAGTGCTGCTGCTCCCTGGGAACAGGAGCACAGTGTGCAGGAAAGAGATTCATAAAGCAGGAGATCTCTCCCAGGAGCCTGGAAACAAATCCAGAAGAGCAAATCCCAACAGGCAGCTACAGTTACACATCAGCAAAGCCATGGCTGCAGCACACAGGCTGGCAAACACACATGGGTTTTTAATCTGTGAGTGTGGGCACTGGTGGGCAAAAACCACAGTAGGATAAATCCCACAGGAAATAAATGATTGTTCTGTGCCTGGAATGGACACGTTCCCACAGGGCTGCCTGTGCCAGCATCCCTGCCCTGCTCTGCTCTCTGGAGATGGGATCAGGCTCCACTGTGCCTTCTCAGGTCTCCACTAATTCTCCACAGATGCAAACCCAGCTGACTCAGCCTGGCCTCGCGCACCAGGCAGGCTCTAGAGGCTGCCAGGATGGTAAATGCCAGCACAGCAACTCATGAGGAATCGTCCCTGCAGGTGAGGAGTGACTCAGGTGCAGACCCTGGGCTCGCAGGTGCCAAAGCCGACACAGAACAATGACAAACAGTAAACCCTGAGACTAGAAATGAAACAATGCACTGGGTGAGAAGGTCACGGTATGGGCTGATTAGAAAAGTCATCAAGGATGTTGCAGATAAACAAAGAAAGGAGAAAAAAATCCCCACATTTTCTTATGGCAGTGAAGAAGCTCTGGGCTCCCATGCTGGGGGCTGAGGGACTTTGCAGAGGGACATGACCACAGCCAGAGGGTTGCACACCCATCCCTACAACCCACCCAGCCCCAGGGAGCACCCAGGTTTGGTCAGTGGCCTCAAACACAGTAGAAATTGTCTGCAGGGACAGGGAGGGGAGGGCAACCTTTTCTGATTAGGCAGGAAAATCAGAGAGCCTGCAACTGCCAGGGTGGCTCCGACAGGGAGCTCCTCAAAAGAGGGCGTGAAAATCAATCTTAGATTGGATATTATACAGGAAATTATCTGAGATTGGCTATTAGGAAAATGTTCCTCACTTGAAGGGTTGTCAAGCCCTGGAGCAGGCTGCTCAGGGCAGTGGTGGAGCCGACATCCCTGGAGGGATTTAAAAAACGTGGATATGGCACTTGGAGACATGGGATTTAAAACATGGGGATGTGGCACTTGGAGACTGGCACTGGCAGTGCTGGGTTAACAGCTGGACTTGATGGTCTTTAGAGGTCTTTTCCAACCTAAATGATCCTGTGATTCCATGAAAATTTTCTCTACCAACTCAAACCAGAAAGGTGGCTCATGGCAGGAGGGGCACAGTTATTATCCAGGTAACGGTGGCCATTCTGCACCCCCCAGTGAGGAGCAGCAGAAAATGAGTTTTCCATGGCCACAACAACTGTCAGCACAGTGCTTGCATCTCATCCATCACCTCTGGAGAAAACAGGGACAGCGAGTGTGCTGACCTTTCCAGGGAAGCACCGTGCGCCCACGGCCGCTGCCAAGCAGGAACGCACGGCTGGGCTGTGACCCTGTAAAAAGGGATTTGTCTCACTCCTCCCAACCTCGAGGGCACAGGAATTGTGTCCCTCCAGAACTGGAAGAATGGATTTCCCCTTGGCTTTGCCCAGAATTCACCACCTTGCTGCACAAAGCCTTCTCCCAGCACCTGCTCCCCCGTGCTCCTGTTCCTTTCCCTCTGACTTTGAAGCCAAGGTTGTGGGAGATGCTCGTGGAGCTCAGGAATGCTCTGCCCTCACCCCTCTGCTCCTGGGCAACCCAGGCACACAGCCCAGTGGGCACTAGATCATGTACAACTGCTGGACTGTCACCAGCAAGGATGTGGCAAGCAGCAGCTATGGCCACTCAGCCATGAAATGTAAATTTAATGTAACTATTTGCAATGTAAAGTGCTTTGCACTTTGAAAAATATGCTATTATTTGTGCCTTTTATTGGAGAGAGGGGGAAAAAATATATTCAGAAACAGTCTCTTGTGCGTGTTTAGTTCTTTCTGCCTCCAGAGTTACGGGGTTTATATTGAAATTTAGCAGCTGTGGGATCTGTGGACCAACAGTGCCATCACCACTAAATCATCTCTTATTTAGCTAATGCCCTTCATCGCTCGTACTCGCCAGCACAGGCTACATCTAGAATAGAAAATGACCTGCCAGGCTCCCAGCACACTGGTCAGGAAAATTTCTCCTTCCTTCAGTTCCTCCAAAATAATACCAACACTGTATTTATAAATACTTCAGGATATAGTGGGTTTATTTTTAGGCAGTAATAATATTTTCCTAAGAGTCTTTTTGGGTTTTTGGGGTTTTCTTGTGGTTTTTATTGCCCTTACCGAAAGTATCCACCTCAAAACAATGAAATCCATTGTGAAGGAATAAATGCATTAAAAACTGTTTAATCCACCACGGTCACAATAATTTATTCTATTTTAAATTATGATAAAGACTTAACTTTCTAATTAATATAATACTAAGGAGCGGGTTTTTTTAGCTGTATATCTGTAGTTATTACCAAAACAAGAAAAAAAGTGTTCACAAACACAAATATTTCCATTAATTCAAAATATCACGGGTTGTTTTTGTCATTTCCTGATTTTTCAAATTCACAGAATCATAGAATTAGGGAATGGTTTGGGTCAGTGGGTACTTTAAAGGCCATTTAGATCCAACCTTGACATTGATCAAGGGACATTGCTCAGAGCAGAGCCACCCCCAGCCCAGGTGAGCTGCAGGAGCTCCCTGCATCAGCCTGGTGGCAAAGAAAATTGAAGATTGATGATGGTGAAGGAGATTTTCATCATTTAGTGAGGAAAGAGGCAGAGATAAACACTCCTGGGGATGCAGGGCTGGGGGGAGTGGTCTCACAGCTCGTTAAGTTTCCAGAAAGCTCCATCTGCTGTCACCGAGGGCTGCACAAGGGGACGTGGTGGTTTTCCAGGGACTTGGCTCCAGGAGACAACAAAACTTAACCCGAGGACTCACTGATGAATAATAGAAAAATAAAAATTAAAGGGAGAAGAGCAAAATGTGGGTCAGTAAAAGCTGTACAGGTGGTTCCCCTCGATTTGCTGCCCCACAAAGGACAGTGGGAAGGAAGGAGCAGAGAAATCCCAAAACCGCATTGCAAGATCTTGGCTTCTGGCATGGGAAGCCAAGGAGCAGAGGTCTGTGGGCAGCAGAGAATTTTTATGAAAGACCATAATTTTCTGGCTTAAATGGGTGAAAATTGGGAGTTACCGAGGTAAAGCCTAAAGAACAACTTAGGAACAGAAATACCCATCCCAGAAAGCCAGATTGTGCTGAACTGACCCCAAACATGAGGATGCTGGTCCAGGGTCCCTCCCTGGGTGCAGAGGTGACACATTTGTACCTGCAGGGGTTTTGGGCAGGGCAGGCTGGACCTGGGGAGACCCTGCTCGTGGACCCACAGTCTTCACCCCCAAACACTGGTCCCAGTGCCTCCCAGCAGAGCTGTCACTGCAGGGACTGGAGGATTTGGACACCCAGTGCTCATGGAGGACCTTGCAGGTGTCCAGGGCAGCTGTCCCCAAGGATGACCATGGGCAGTGAATTGGAACAGGCTTGGCCTCAGCTCCCCTCACCCCACAGACCCCAGAGACCCGGGGCCATGGGGTGCCAGCACATCCATCATCTCCTTCCCAAGCTTCTGCCACTTCTCTGCCCGGTTTTCCTTCTCATTCAGCACACACAAGGATGGGTTAAAACCTAAAGCCATTTATAGTAATTATGCTGAAGGTTGTCTACAGATAATGCAGCAAATAACACTGGATTTGGGAAAAAAATCTCCACTCTTAGCTTTAATAAAAGCATTTCAAAGCCCTGGAAGGTTATTTATAGGGTGTGTAAATGTAACTGGAGGGGAGGCAGAGTAAAGGGAGTTCAAAGGGTGTCTGTGAAAAGAAAAAAACCCACTGTGTTATTGACACTGCTTCCTGCTTTCTCACACTCAACAACCTTCTTAAAACAAACTAGAGGAAACAACAACAACAAAAAAAAAGCTACTGAGAGCTATTTGAGATTAAATAATACTTTTCGACAGCTGGTAGGAAAGGGACTGGTTCTGCATTCATGCTCACAATAGCATGCTGCTCCCAACCCTTGCTGGCATTGTAGAAGCATCTGAAAGCCCAGAGGGAGCTGTGGGGTCGGGGCTGGCAGGGACACAGGGACGGCAGGGACACAGGGATGGCAGGAGGATGGGGACAGGGATGTCAGGGACACAGGGATGGCAGGAGGATGGGGACAGGGATGACAGGGACACAGGGATGTCAGGGACACAGGGATGGCAGAAGGATGGGGACAGGGATGGCAGGAGGATGGGGACAGGGATGGCAGGAGGATGGGGACAGGGATGGCAGGAGGATGGTGGCTGTGGGAAGAGCTGAGCTCTTTCCTGCAGCATCAGTGGGCTGAGGTGCTCCCATGAGGTTCTCCCTTGGACCATCCTCTCCCAGCATCACCCACGGGTATCTCCAGGGGTATCTTTGTAGGATGAGTGGTTTTCATTCCTCCAGGCTGAGCTCACCGCTCTCCATCTCGTGAGGACCCCAATTATTTTGGGATGCAGCTCTGGCCTCCCTGCCACACTCGCTGCCACTGGGCTTTGGTGGGAGACAGCAGCAGCTGCTGGGGGCTGCCCACGCAGGCTCAGTTCAGGATACGTGGGAGAAATTTTCCTGGCAGAAACTTGGCTTTAGGCAAAAATAAAATCATGTAGTGCCATCGTTTCCTCACGGCTTTGGAGCATCCGTGGGCTGAACAGGCTGAAGAGGAAGGCTGAGGTCTGCCCTGCAGCTCCCAGCTTCTCCAAGGAGCACTTCCCACTCCTGATCCCCAGCCATGCCTGGCCCTCAGGAAAACCACCCCCATCTACCTACAGAAAACTCTTGGATTTGTCCTGCAGCAGGCTCACCTGCACATTCATCCAGAGGATTTTCCATGCAGGACGTTTCCAAACCCAGTGGTTCACCCCTTTTCTTCTGCTCTGTCTGGGGAATGGCCTGAAGATCTTTGGCTGGCAAGAAATCTGTGTGGGGTTGTAACAAATGTTCTCCATTGTAGCAGTAAGGAAAAGAAAAAAAAAAAAAAAAAAGAAATGGTGGAGCAGGAAGAGAGTTAAATTCCTTGCGAGAACCAGGGTGGGGAGGGAGGCACACCTGGATAAGGACAAGGATTATTATATCCCTTCCGTTCATCCAGCCCTAAGAGGGAAACAAAAGTAGGTGCTCTGCTGTGTCCTGAAGTTCCACCTTGAAACCTGCCCCAATCCCCCAGAGCTGACCTTCTCACTTCCAAAAAACTTTGCACTGAGTGCTGATGAAGCTGGGAGGATTGGAACCATGGGACACGAAAGCTGCAGAGACACAGATCCTGTAAAATGTGTTCTTCATCTTTTGCTGTTCCCTTAAAACACAAACCAATCAAACCACATCACACACGGAATTGCTGAACGAGCAGAGAGCCCCGGGGCACGGAGCCCGTACTCCAAACGGGAATTCCAAAGGGAATGGCTGTGGCTGGGCAGGAGCAGCCTGTCAGCCCCGGGCTCTGCTAATGAGCACTGCCCACATGGCTGGGGTACAACAGCAGCTCACTTTGGGGGTTCATCCCAGCCCTCCTCTTGCCCGGTTCAGGGCACAGACATCCTTGAGCAGAGGGGAGGAGGGTTTGGATGTGCTTGGCTGGGCTGGGCAGCTGGGAGAGGAGTGATGCTGGGTGAAAACATCGGGATCTGAGGCACTTTCCTCTTTGCACAAGCCAGCATGGAGCAGGAGAGCCACGGGCTCGGCCGGCTGCTGCCCTGCTCCAGAGCCAGCAGCGTGTCGGATATTCATTCATTTTGGGTTAACTATCTTCTCCATTTCTGAACAGCTTCAATTTTCCTGATGTCTCGGAGAATGGTTTATGAGGAAATAGAGCCTTGAGGGTGGACAGATGGAGAAAAATCTCCCTTCTCACCAAATTGATCACTATAATCTTTCATCTGCTCAGCGCAGCCTGGGCTGCTGGCATGTGGAGGTGCCACAGCTTTACCTGTGGATCAGCGTGTCCAGAGGAGAGGAGCCCTGGAGCGGGATGGGGAGGAGATTGCACAGCACAAACCCAGACCATTTCACCCGACAGAAGGAAGAGGAAAGGACATGGGGGGGGTTCACATCCAGAGTCCTGAGCAGCCTCAAGGTTTGCCCACAGTCAGCACTGACACAGATTTAATTGCTGCCCTTGCCCCCTCCCTCTGCTACTGCTGTTCTGGGGCATGAAGGAGCTTCACATCACTGCTGCTAATAAGGAGAGAAGAGAAACCTGCTGTCTTTGTTAAGAAGCACTTGTGTAACAACACATCCACGCCACAGGCTGTAACAAAAACTCTAACAGTGCTGGTGGGATCTCCAGTGTTGGCAAAGTTCAGGAAGGGGTTAAATAAACAAACAGCTTTAGGGAATGATTTTGACACAGATGAACCTGCCTGAGGGCAGGAAAATAGACCTTGCAAGGTCTGTTCCTTTCTGGTGCTCCTGTTCCCTGATGCAATGACATCGCGGATACATTTTTCCCTGCCCAGACCTGCAAAGTTCTGGGGTAGCTGAAAACATGACTGGCTCAAGCTGGTGCCAGTGGAATAAACATCTTCCCTCAATGGGAAACACTGGTTAGCTGGCACTGAGCAAAATAAATTAAAGAGGAACACACAAGGAACCATCCTGATACCCCAAACCAGGTCTATAGGGAAGAAGCTGAGCCTACACCAGCCCACACATGGTGTAATTCAAGTGCCAGACTGGGTGACTCATTTGGCCATCACCCTTCTGGTCTCCAGACAGTTTCTCAGTCCTCCCCCAGGACTCACTTTTCACTTCCAGGCTGTGCAAGTTGCTGAGGAGAGCAGCCCCAGCCTGCCCAGCTGACCCCAGCCTGCTCAGTGGTGGCACCCAGGATGGCAGCACAGTGGCCCAGCCATGGGCAGGTCCCTTGCCAGGATCCCCAGCAGCAGAAGTGACTCCAGACCTGGGTGAACACATCCATGGGAGCCTGTTGGTCAAGCCCTGGGGTGAGGCAGCACCCAGGGAGATCTCCCACATCCTTCTCTCCTTTGGCTCCACCGCTCCCACGGCTCTCAATTAACATTTAAGATTTCACTGAATAGCTGGCTGATTTATTTCATTTCTAGGGCCAGTAATTTATGGAAATATATTCTTAAAAATCAAACAGAATGCACTTTGCTAATAGCTGGGCCATTCTCTGACATTTCACAGAGTAAATGAGCATTTGTGCCCAGTGGCTTGTTGTCCCACGACTGAACCCCTATAAAGGGCTTCAAAAATATCTATTAGCCAAGCTCATTAGCTTAAATATCATTAAAATAAATTATATTTCTCTACACATAGGCCCCAAAGTGAACACTACTCTCAGCGGTTACAGGTCAAACGCTCACTTACTCTAAGGACTCTGTGCTGAAAATAGAAAGGGTGTTAAAATTAGTTTACACATCTGCAGTGGTACAGAAATGATGTGCCTGTGCCTCACTGATCCGTTTAAAAGCGTTAACATTGCATATGCAGAATTTTCTTTTCCAGAAAAATCAACTTAAAGATTTCCTGCTGGTTCTGTGAACATTAAAAAGATCTTTACCTTTACTGTTCAGCTTTTAAGATTTATTCATGTATCCATTTCTCCTGTTTAGAGACCCCAGCTTAAGGGAATAATTCAAAACGGGTTTATTTCGGTGTAGCTCAGTTTCTCCTATTTCTGGTTTCAGCTGAGGGGGGTGGTTTGTTTATTTTCCCATTAACCAGGCATAAAACGAACAGAAGTAGCACCAGCTCCATTGAAACCACACCAACCCAATTAGGCTGATTTAAACCACTGCCCATCAGCAGGGCTGATTTACGGGGCCCTGCTCCTGTGTCCTGCTGTGCTCCACGTTCCTCTGCCTCCAGCAGCTCCCACCGAGGCACTTTCTGCCCATCCCTGCCCTTGTCCCCAGCCAGGGAGTGGCAGTGGGCTCACAGAGCACCATCCTCACACAACAAACAAGGCAGGGACACCTGGAGATGATGCAGCAGCAGGCACTGCACCTTCCACCCATAAGGCAAAGCAGGTATTTTTGAAGAGCAGAGTTGATGGTTTAAGTTGTGGTGACTTTGCTGAGCCCACGCTGCCAATAGGGAGCTTGTCCTTCTCTTTCTTGTTCTGCCTCAACACTGAGCTGTTTCCAAAACTCCAAATAGTTGCATTTGTGTGATTGTAGGGGCTTAAAAGGCTGGAGAGGGTGCACAAGGATTGTAGTGACAACCTGATGGAGGGCAGGTTTAAATTAGACACGAAGAAGAAATTCTTCCCTATCAGGGTGGTGAGGGTCTGGCACAGGGTGCCCAGAGAAGCTGTGGCTGGATCCCTGGATCCCTGGATCCCTGGCAGTGTCCAAGGCCAGGTTGGACGTGGCTTGCAGCAACCTGGGACAGTGGAAGGTGTCCCTGCCCCTGGCAGCAGAGATAGAACAGGATGGTCTTTAGGATCCCTTCCAACCCATTCTGTGATTCCCTGATTTTTGTTGGAATATGGAAGCTAATAGGACTCAGTGCCATCACCAAGGACACGACTGGGGGGATGTGATTGCAGAGAGGTCACACAGCCCTTGCTGTGCTCTACTCGACCCCAGGTTATGGGCAAGGAGATCCGGGGTGGCTCCAACGGCCCTGGGCTGAATTTGCAGAAGTTCGAGTTACTGATGAATAATCTCGTCACGGCACAGCGGACACGACAAGCCACAGCGTGATTTTCACAGCCAGCTCCTGACAGGCTGAAGCAACAAAACCTTCTGACCTTGAAAGAACACCCTCCCAGAAAGCTGCTCGGGCAGGTACCTGCACCCCAACCCCGCAGCTGCCCCAGCTGCAAACCAGGGCTGCATCCCAGCCATCTCGGGAGAGAAAAGTGCATGTTATTACCAAAGCAATTCGTGTGTTGCTTTTCTCACAGCATCCCACGAGCTGTATTTTCCTCGTTAGCAGCACCTCGAGAACATTGCTTGCAGTGTAAGAGAAACCCAGCCCTGAGGTCCCCCCTGTGTCCGGGCTGTGACAGATTGCTCGCAGAAACAACGCGGTGATTGAGGACCTGGACTAATCACAGCAATTGATATAAATTACCGTGTCAGCTACACCGATGCCGCAGTCTGCAGGTTCACACCTCATTAAGCTTCCAAGTGCCAAATGAATCAACAGGGTTCAGCAGAACCATTCTTAATTAATTGTTGTAGCAATAGGGAAAAAGTAACGGAAAAAGAGAATCAGAAACTCCCGGCGCAGGCGGGCGGGCTTGCACAGACTGAAACTCTGCTCCGATTTAGCGTTTGAGATTAAAGACGCCCACGGATTAATCTCAGCCAGCAAAGAATTGCCAGGGGCTGGTTTTGGACTAGGGTGGAGTGAAAATTCAGGCTGGCGACTTGCAGACGTTTTTCCTCGAGTTGTGCGGTGTGTTTTGCATGGAGCTCTTCTGTCGCCTGTGAAATCTCCGGGTCTTGGTTTCCCACCCCACCCGCAGTGGGCAGAGACCACTCTGGGCACCTCGGAGCCTCCTGGAGCTGATGGAAATCGCAATTCAGCAGCTCATTTTTAAGCCAGATGTGTCCATTTTCCTCTGTCTATATTCCCCAAAGCAAGACGCAAACTCACCAGCGAGGGAAGAGGCCAGGAGAGCTGTGGTCTCACCTCTGGCCGAGCTCCCAGCCTCTTTCTCCACGGACTCTGCTGTGCCAGGCTGCTGGAAGGACACAAAGTCAAACTCGGGACAGAACAGCAGCAGCCACAGCTGAGTTTGAAAAGTAAAGAACTCTCCAGTCACGATGTCCTTGTCCTCACAGGGGGCTTTTCTCCAGCACATGGCAGTGCCCAGAAGTCTCATCAAATCCTGGGAGTCCTGGAGCTCAGGGAATGCTGAGGCAAGGGCAGCACAGCCCGTGGGCTCATGGCATCTCCTGTGGCTGAGCACAGAGCCCCCACAGGCACTTCTTGTGGCATCTTTGGGACGGATTGAGCCCAGCAGAGCATCCAGCTCCCCAGAGCAGTGTTACCCCGTGAGCGGATCCAGGCGGGACCGCAGCTCGCGCTCCCCAGGGGAGGTTTGGGGATCTCCCCCTGCCTCCCCTCATGTGTGTTCTGCCAGCTTAAAGCCTCCCTGGAGCTGCCATCTGCTCAGCACACAGCTTGTAATTGTGTGTGTAATGCGAGGGGCAGTTCAGCACTCAAACCACATTCCCAGCCTTGGATGTCTCCGGGTATTATTTCGCTTTTCCCACGGCTGCCACTCATCCGGCCCCTTTTCCCTGGTCCATAAAACATCCATCTAATATCGATATCCCAGCAGGGCCTGGCAGCTTGGAGCTGTCACTGCTCTGCTCCAGCACTCGGGCCCAGTTACACCAGGTCACCCAGATTCTCTGCACCATTGACTAACCTGTAATCTCAGGAACTGGCCAGCAAAATGTAAATTGAAGAGAAAAATGGAATACGAGCACAGATTTCAGCTCTTTGCTGCTTGTGACTGGGGAGCAGCACTGCCGGGCAAGGGAGCTTTACTGCTGGAATCTTAAGGGATATGGGGTGCCAGGAGTGTAAGGGAGGTGCCCTTGACCACTCAAGAAAGCAGAATAATGAGTCAAAATTACACGTCCTCATCCCTCATTGGGCCTGGGGTGGGATCCAGTGGAAATAGCTAGCCAATTTCAAGGAACTCAGGGCTGTTTTAAAGCAGCCAGGAAAAGCTGATAGTGCAGCTCCAGCCCTTTCTGCAGGGCCTGCTTGGGTCAGAGCCCAGGGAAGGGGAGGGATGTGGATCCCTGAGCAGCCACACGCTCAGGGCTGGGCATTCCCAGCACAAAGCCTCCCATGGACACGGCATTCCCATGGACACTGACACCTGCACCAGGCTCTGCTTCACATTATCAGTGAAAATATCTTTCCATGACTCACCAAAATCCAACAGATTCTCTTAATGGACTGGTCTGTGACTTTCCTCACAGTGAATCACTTCTCCTACTGAGCTAATACATCACTATTTTCTTTAGCTTCTCTTTTCCCCATATAAATCTCTGCTAAATTAATAAAAGCCAACAATTCTTTAAGAAAAATTATATAAGCCTCAGAACTACTTTTCTAGCAACTAGCAGTATTTAAAACATATATTAATTGCAGTTTGAGGAAGAGGTTTTGATGAAGTTGGGTCCAGAAATACTTGCATTATAAATATTTATATTATAAATATTTTGCTCTCTTACACTTATTACTGCAAATCAGTGCAATAACATTTCTGCCCTTGCTTTGTTTTAAGGGATTTAAGGTGAAAATTGGAGGATTAGCAATCCAAACAGAAGAGCAAGAACACAAATAGGCTTCCAAGCCCATGTGTGAAAGTCTCTGTTCTCAAACGAGGAGCCCAACACGGGAAGGCAGGTTCTTGTGTGGAAAGTCTCTTCACACCTTAATTACAGCTCCTGCCAACCACTTCAGCTCTGGAGTGGGATGTTTTCTCTGGTGAGAGGATACCATTAGCACAAGGAGCAGCATCCAGGGAAATCACCTCGCAGGGGGAACTCCTCAGGCTTCTGCTTTTAGCCACTTTGAAAAGCAAATTGATCAGCACACACACGCCAGCGCTGGCTTTGCACTGACACGCAACAGCTTTGCAGTTTATAGTCAAAGTGTGATTTAGGACTTTCCATGAGGGCCATTAAGAGTACGGTATTAAGGCTCCACGAGCTGTTCCAGCTATCAGAATCCTGGAATATCCTGAGTTGGAAGGGACTCATACAGATCATCCAAATGCAGCTCCTGTCCCTGCACAGGACACCACAAGAGTCCCACCCTGTGCCTGAGAGCATTGTCCGAACCTGCTGTGTAATAAATGGATTCAGGAAAGGCATACCACTTCAATTATTCATAGCTCAAACCTTCAGCATTTCAGAGCATAATCATGTTAGCACCAATATCTTATTGGAATAGAGATTTGTCCCAATTTTTAGGCAGTGCTATTCCCCCTGCTCTCTGAAAGCCTCCACCACCAAGGCTGATGGGGATCTGAAGGTAAAAGGCAACTTTGCACTGGTGCCCCATTCCAAATCCTTGTCTAATCCTCCACACCGTGGATAAAGGACTGGAGCACTGCCAGGCACCTCGGTTCAGTTGCCCAGCTCCTGTACGTGACTCCCTCCCAGGCAGCTCTCTGGTGCAGCCCGTGTGGATGCAGCTGGGATCCTCTCACCCTGCAGCATCACCTGGACACAGATTGTAACTCCTCACAGCACTGCCCTGCCGTGCAAAATCCACAAAAAAAGTGTTAAGGCAATTTAAAACACCACAGGATACACCGTGCCTTTAACTGTGTTCTCCCTGCAGGTGTGTTACTCCCAGGACGTTACAGTCCCTGCACGTTGTTTGTTACATGGCACACAACAGGTTCTGGGCAGTTTTTATCCCTCAGATAATTTCCCGTTGGATTAACAGCCTGGTTTGCTGAGTTACCTGCTGGCAGCAGCAGGAACCAGCAGGAGAAGGAGCAGCACATTACCCTATTGCCACCCCTGATCCGTCAGGAGCGTGACAGGGAGAAGCAGCTGGGGAAGAATAAAGCTCCTTGTGCAGGACAGCGACTACTGACAGCTCATCCCACGCTCTCCTGGCTCTCCCTGCACTCCCACGGTCCTGAGAAACTTCCTAAATCCACAGCACAAAGCACCACGCTTGGTTTTTTTTGTAATGCCATCACCGGAGCCCAGATTCACAGCTCGGATGCTTTGACCTTGTCTGCTGCACTCCTACATTCAGATTTTAAAATTAATCATCACATTCCAGGTAAGTGCTTTTAAATTCGGCCGAATGGGGCATGAATCTTGCCGGATGGGAAATGCAGGTCTCTGCAGTGAGATGGATGAAGCCCTGCTACGCTCCCCGTTTTGTTTCAAGGCTTCAGTAGCAATTGCCTGCTCTAATTCGAGATGGGAAGAGTCGCTGTAGGGTAATTAAGCACGTGGGGAGCTCAGGAGAGCCGCCTGCCAGCACCTGGCAGTGGGATTCCCCTTCCAGAGGCACCTGCACTAAATGGTAATTCCTTCCCCGCATTTCCCACTGCAGTCCCGACGCTTCTCCCGGCAGCTCGCAGGAACAGATGGAGCAATCACCCTCCTCCTCCTCCTCCTCCTCCTCCTCTCCCCAGCACGGACCCCTGCTGCTACCCAGCGCCTCGTGCCGCTGTAATACACATAATTAGGCAAATCAATGGACAATGCAGCATATTAGAGGAGGTGGAGTTACATCAAGGCAAAACACGGATCCCTATTTATTTACTGCGGGAAATGGGACATTTCTGCGTAATTGCCAAAAAATTGCGGGCAGGAGATGAAATGTAATCACAGCTCTGGCAGGTAGGGTGCAGGCAGCAGGTCACTCACCTGGGTTGTTCGGAGCACAGCTCAGGGGAACTCGGTCTCATCTTGATATTCTGTTGATTTATGCTTTAAACATCTCATTACCATTGATGAGTTACACTCCCAAATCCCTCACACATCCATAATTAGAGAGAGGGATGTTTGCAGCCATCCACCCCACCGCTGACTCCAGACCAAAAGCACAACTGGAGGCTGCAAAATGCAATTATCGGCCACCACTGCCCTCCCTGGGAAGCCAAGGGCTGCAGGGCCGAGGCCAAGCACACACGGCTGCTGGCTCCTGACAAAAGTGGCTGCTGAACCTTCTCCTCCTGCCTCTCCCCAGGCACAGCTTTGTGTAAGGGCAGTGCTGGCTCAGTGCTCCCTGCTCAGCATCTTCTCTGCTCTGCCTCTTCAGCTCTTGAAGCAGGACATGGTGAGGTCTCACCATATGGCAGAATGAGAAAATAAAAAATAAAATAAAATATATTGACATAAAGAGCGGGTGTGCTGTGGACAAACATCCTGTGAGCAGAGATGGGACAACACTCAGGGTAACACTCAGGAAGGTAACACTCTCCTACATGGAGAAGAGAGGTACAAACCAAATCAGTGATGAGTGAGAGAGGCTTTTCCATTTCTGGGCTCTTCAAGGAAGGTGATCCTCCTGCCAGGAGGGATCAGGCTCCAGGCCTTGCACACACCCAGTGGGTTTTATGCTGGGTTATGGACTCAAAGTCAGCTGTGCCCGAGGACTGCTTGAGAAAAGGATCTGTCCCAGAGAGCCACCAAAGTCTTGTCCAGGTGGTGCCGGGGTCTCACAGATGGACAGAGGGCTCAGGGGTGTTTTACGGAGGTACTGACACACAGTGGAGCAGAGACCAAGCCTTCAGACACATTCCATTTTTAAAGAGGTTTCTGGGATCTAATTTTGGCCAGCTTTGTCAAATTTCCCGGGATGTAGAGGAGCAGTGACTGCAGCTGCTGTGGGTGAGCACCACAGCTCCCAAAGCACCGATGGCCTTGAGTCACTTGGATCCTGATACACAGAAAGATGTATTTAAGAATACATCAGAAATGGCAGATTTGAGCTTCTCACTCTTGCTGTGTACAAGTCAGTAGCAGACAGAGATTTCCACTCTCAGATTTGAGTTTTACTTCTTTTTTTTTTTCCATTTCTGTGTTCCCCTTTCTGTGGACCTTCCTGAGCACATCAGCATTAAAGGGAAGGACTGACTACGGAGCTCCTGGGGTCACTGGGGAGTCACATTGTCACCTACCGACCTTGGTGCTTTCTAGACCTGAAACTTTTTGTCCTTTTTTCGTGCTTATCACTTCTCCCACAGAAATGAGCTGCTCTTGGGTCAGAGCTGTTCTTCACGGAGCTCTGCCAACACCTTAGTCCTCACCTAAGACACAGATCTTGTTTTTGTCTCCAAGCATCCTCACAGTGCCACCAACTGTGCTCAGTTGCTGCTGTGTGGTGGCTTATGAGAAAACATTTAAAGAAATGCAAAACAACATTAACAAGTGCGTTTTGGATCTGATTTCAGTCAGGTCACCAAATCCAGCATTTGCCAAAGCGAGATTGTTACTTCTCTAAAACCTGATGATATAAAAATAGCATTTTTATGATTTATGGGTACCACAATACTCCAGACCCAGAGTTGTGTCAGTGAAAAATCATGCCTCACATGTGCCCACAGAACCACAGGCTGCATCCCACGTACCATGAGAAAGGGGAGGAACAGATCCACGACAGGCTCAGGAAACACTTGGGTGACTCAGACAACTGACACCGAGCATTTGTTTGTTTGCTGTAAAGGTATAAATATCATCCACTGCTGAAATGCTCGGGAAGGGTCTGCAAGTGCCCACAAGACCCTTCCCCGGTGCTCACCCTGCAGGCAGCCCGGGCTGGGGGGACCCTCTCTGCTCCCTGTGCCACCACAGTGGCTCCACATTCATTTTCTTCTCCCAGCTTATCTCCCCCCGGCTTTGGAGTGCATTCTTCCTTATCTTGGAGACAAATGGCCTCCACGGAGAGCTCTAAACAGCAGAGCAATTTATCTGCCTGACATGTGTTTCCCTGTTTGTTTTCTGCAGCCTTGAGCCATCGGCTGGGCTGTGACAACACTCAGCTGTGGCACTGGTGGAGGGTCACCGGCCCCTTCACTCAGGGCTGTGAATCAATGCCTTTGCCATATTTATCATTTATTGCAGTAAATCAACTCTAATCGATGCTTTCTTGTTTGGACGTGCAGCAAAGCCTTTACAAGCTTCTCACAAATCTGTTTGGAGTTAAGAAAAGCCAGGGGAAAAAAGATATTTAATCAATTCAGCTCTAATTTTTAATTTGGGGAAAGAGGAAAATGTGGCACTGTTCCCATGAGAAAAAGGAGTAAAAAATCAAAACCCACTTCTGTTTAGCTCCTTCTGATGGTTTCCACTATTTCACTTGTTGCTTTTAACATCTTCATTTTAAAGTATTACATGAAAAAGCATGTCCCTAAGACTTCTCCATCCTCTTCCAGCCAACTTTTGGATGCAAAGACCTCCCCTCTAAAGAAATGTGACTTCTTAGGAGTTCCTTCTTGTGTGTGTGTGTGCATGTGTTTGGGTTTTTTTTTTTTGTTGTATTTTTTTTTGTTTTGTTTTTCCAAGTGTTGATACTTCACAGACTCAGTAAGCCTCAATTTTGGCTGAACGGTATTAAAGCTCCACTTTTCTTTCAGAAGTGTCTCTGTGCATTCTTTCTGGAGAAGCAAGGCTTCCTTTTCACACAGACACTGCTCATCCTGAGCACTCCCCGTGTGCTGGGTAGTTCAGCCTCAGGTGAAATTCCAATCACTCCACATACAAAAACTTCACACCCCACCCCTACAGAGGTTATCGCCATCAATCACTCCACAACAATCAACATCCCTTATCAGCTCCACAAACAGAAAACAGAGTTTTACACAGCTTTCTCCAGCCCCTGGTCAGCTGCAGAAGTTCCTGAGTTCACCCCTGGAATTTGGGGAGAGCAGGACCATTGCTCTTTTTTTCTGAAGTGCATTTCCCCCCCTTCTCTGAGACTGGCAGCTCCAGCGTGGATTTTATTGCTGGCATTTAGAAGAATAAGTGCTCCCTGCCACACAGGATGGGAAAGGTTTCTCCCCCAGGGAACAGAACACAGAGACTGATTAAACGACCAGCAGGTATTTAAGAACATAAAAAATACTGGCAGGTGAGGGTTGCAGCTCTCACTGCTGCAGGAACAGAGCTCACCTGCTGATTTCCAGCAGGGAACAGCACTGGTGAAGAGTAAGTCCTTTAGCTTAGGATTTTTATACACTTTTTAATAGAAAAAAAGGTTGAAAAGTAATCAAAACTTGCTTCTCCAGAGGAGAGAATCAGGTCTGTGCTCCTGCTGAGCCAAACGTGGTGGTTCACATCCCATCTTCCCAAATCCTTCAGCAGAAATTAGCTAACAAAAAAGCAATGATTGGGAGCAGCCACCTGATGTCAGTAACATAAATTAGCTACCAAACTCTACTAACCTGACCGGATTATTTGAACATTTTAAAGGACAAAAGGGATAAAAGATGGCCAAAGCTGTGGGCCAGACTAACAAAGCCAGGACTAGCCAGGTTTGCTCTCAGTCCTGTTCAAAGGTATCGGTTCCTTCACTTTGGTTAACACTGCTGTGGTGGAACTGAGAGCATCTGCAGGAAAATATTAAATAACTGGGATTTCTGTTCTTTAAACAGCAAACAGAAAAAACGTAGAAACATCTCAAAAACAACACAAAAGAATGAATACATGACAAAACTGCTGAAAGAACTTATGGAAGAACTGCAGAGATATAAACTTCTGTCTCCACTGGGTCTCATATTGATGGCATAGAAATGTCCTTTATTTTGTACAAAAAAATTACAGAATTTATATAATTTTAAATAATTTGCCATCACTATTTAAACTTTTAAACTTATAACCATTATTTGTAGTGGTTTGCTATAAAGCATTTTAAAATAACAGTACAATGTCATAAACAAGTTTCTACAAACATAATGAGGATATTTTTCAAGCAAATCCCAACAGCTAAAGAAAATTAAAATGCGTCATTTCAGTTGTATTTGATTAGGACATCATTCTATCACTGAATAAGCTTAATGAAAACGGTTTCTAGATGTTTATTGAAATTATACATTCTCACATCAAATATAAGACTCTGTTGAATGGAAGGAAAATAAAAATGAACTGTGAGAGTATCACACAGCCCTATCAATTCTTTTCAAAGCAGTCCTGTCCTCCAACAAAAAAGAAAAACATTTTTGTGCAGCACAAGACAGCCTTGGGACAGCTCATTACAGAACGAGCTGTGAGTTTGTGGGTCACACTGTGCTCCTGCACGGTCCTTTAGTCTTCATCTTCATTTGTGCTGCAGAGAAAAAGCAACGGGTTTGGCTTGGGAGACACCTCCAAGAAATTTCCCTTCCCAGCAGCATCTTCTGAAAATCTGTCAGGCTTGGGTACAGGGCTTTCTTCTCGTTCCTGTGAAATGCAGCCCGCAGTAGCCAATCCTTCAGGCTGCTCAGAAAGTCTCATTGCAGAGTGGATTTGCATTTCTAATTCTTCTACCAGTTTTCCAGGAGGAGCTGTAGATTGCAAGGAAACCTTTGATTTTCCATCACTGACCTCCACGGCCGAAGTGTCTGTGCCCTGCCTTAATCCATTACAGTCAATAAGTGGAGCTGTCCTCTCCTCCTGGAGCGTGCCTTGGAAAGAATTTATTTCCCCATCTTCGCTGGTCGAGGACTCCTGCTCATCTGAATCTGAGCTTTCTGTCTCAGATGATGAAGTGCTGCTGGATTCTTCAGAGTCACTTGTCTCCGACTCGGAGCAAAGCAGCTGTTGCTTGGAAACTGTGCCAGCAGCTTTTAACGCCTTCTCTTCCTCCTGTACCAGCACTGCTGCTGCTTCCAGCTCTTCCAGCTCCAGCCCCATGTGGGACTTGCTGAGAGTGGTTTTCTGCAAGGACTCGCAGAGTGCAGCCAACTTTTTTGACCTTTAACAAAGAACAAGATATGTTATTGAACCCGACAAACAGAACTTTCCCATTTGATAACGAGAACACGAATCTTAGCATTTCTTCCATTTGTTTGGTATGCAAACGACTTTCTTCTTCAACCCTGATTGTAAAAGTCGATGTTACAGGAGGGAAAAAAAAAATCAGAAGGATTCATAATTACAATTATTTAGGGTAACTTTTCCCACAAGGTTAGACAACACCCCACTGAAAGGCTTTGAGGATACCTTCCTGAAAGATCCTGCTGCTGGATGTTCAGCAGTGCACCGTGAGGCAGAAGAGATTTCAGAGCAAACCTTCTCAGGTTTGCTGTCTTGAGCAGCCACACTCTGCAGCACAGGGCTGGCTGGATGAACTTTATGCACAGCAAAATCACTTTGGTTTCCCACCCTCCCAGATGTATCTGTGAAATGCATATGAACCAAGAGAGTAGGGCTGACTAGTGATCCATGCTCCTCCTGTGCCACCCAGCCTGGTGCACCCACGATCACAGGAGATGTTCAGTAACTCTGCCTGCAGATGTACTTCACCCTTCACTTGGAATTCAGCTGAAGTATAATTCAGCAGGAGTAACAGGATCATTTAGATAAATGCCCCTAATAAAGCAGACACACCACACTGGCTTCAAAACTCTGGTCCAGCCCCATCCATTTCCTCGAGTGCAGGAAGCCAGCACGTGCTTTACCAGAAAAGGGCACCACGGATTTATAAATAGAGAATAAAAAGTAAGAGAGCGCCTCGAAATGGAGGGGGGGGTGAGGGCAGAGGGGAAAATGGGTATAAAAACCCAAACATACATCCTGTTTCTTGTTGTGGAGTTTTGCCTCAGACTATCAATCAGCTTTTCACCACTTCCTGCAGCAGCAGGTCTGCTATAAATCCTGCAGTAACTGACTGGGTTTCATTTCCTCTGCCAGAGCTGTGAACCTGCAAGGCACGACACACTGACACTGGAGCAAGGAGCTGGGGATGTTATACACGGCTCCTGCGAGGCAAAACTTAAAGTGCTTGTTCTCTCACTTGAATGATTTTAAAGATCTTTATATTCTATTTCCCAGGGGCCATAATTACTCAGTATAACATAGATGCTTCTACTTTTTTTTTTTTGCTCCTAAAGGAATTGTATTTTTAAGTGGGGGAAGGGAAATTCAGTGCAGCTTCTTACACGTTTTACAGACAGTGCAACATTTAAATGCTTAAAAAACTTTGAATAAAACACACTAGACTTCCTTAGTTCAACCCACAGTCTAGGAAACTGAGAAATAACTTTCCCAGAAGTAAAGCAACAGAAAACAATTTACATTTCTAGAATTTTCAAATCTAAAGCTAAGAATTAAATGCAACACGATCCTACCAGCCTCTAATAAAAAAAGGGGTACCAAATTTTAAAAACAGAAGAATGTTTTCTTTCTGGCAACTTATTTCCATTTTTTCGTCAAGGACTTGCATTTTTCTCAAAAAATTATGGGGGATTTGAGAAATTGCCAACTTAATTAGGAACAAAGCAAGCGTTCTCCCTGCTCCATCAGCAAAGAGAAAGGAAAAGAAGCCAAGTGATACAGTGAGAGGTTCATGGAGCCTTGCAGGTAGGTGGGAACAGAACAAGTGGCTGCAGGGAGATCTCACACTGGGGAGAAGCTGATTTATACCCTGAGTCACAAGAGTTTATATCCCCTTCAGAAAGCATTTTGCTTTGCTTTTCAAACTGCCTCCTTCCTTCCTTCTAACTCTGTGCAGGTGCCCCTTTCCCTGTGAGAGCTGCTCAGAACATGAAGGTTCAATTCCTTTTCTTCTCCCATTCCCTGCCTGTCCATGGCCACGGGAGCTCCAAAGGCTGGGTGTGCCCTGTCACAGAACCCTGTTCTGTCCCATTTTATATGGTTCCCTTTAATTTCAATGACACCATGAACAACTCACCACACACCCTCTGCCACAATTTCCCCCCAGTTCCCACTCTCTGTCTCACCCCCTGTTTCACTGCTGCCATTACGACAGAAAAACAATTTTCAAAGTCCTGCTTCTTCCCACACTTCCATTGTATCTGTCAATTTGTTTCCTAATTCTGTATCTTTTTTTTGTTTTTTCCTATTTTTGCACTTTTCATGCCTATTTCCCCTGCTCCAGACTCTTTCCTTAAAATCCTCTCCACCTTCTTCACTAATTCTCTTATAATGCAGTTTATATATTAAGATATAGAAACATATCACAGAACTGCATCAAGTATTTAGGATCTGTATGACCTAATGTGCTTTTTTGGCATTAATAAATACTTTGTTGTGTCCAGGTTACCTAATGTCAAATATTAAGGAATAAAACACACAGAGATAAACTTGTTTGACTCAACACACATTATGTCACTAAATTCAAAGTGGTCCTGCTGGCAGATAAAAGAATGATCTCCTTAAAGCAGTAAGTTGGTTTTTTAACTCTTGGCCATGCCAGATATTTGATGTTCCTGCTCATTGCAGGGGGGTTGGACTACACGACCTTTAAAGGTCCTTCCAACTCCAAATATTCTGACTCTACACAAAAAGTCTCATTTCAGTTTTCTTAGTAGGTCAAATGGTTCTTCCCAGCTTTCACTCTGCTCATCCAGTCTCCATCAGAATCTGCAGAGCTCAACTTTTTAACATGAGACAAACTCAAAACTGTCACCTCTTACCAATTTTATACATAAACCCAAAAAACTCTACTCCCCAACTCTGCAATCTTGTATTTAAAAAAAATCCAACAAAGAACACTAAGAAGAGGGTTGTTTCTTTTCTGCCCCTGTGCAACTAAGAGAATTATAATTAGTCATCAGTTCATCTCCTTTAAGGAAATTATCTAATTTGAAGGAGAACCAAGTTTCAGGAATGCATTTCACATCAGCCTTAAGAAAAGGTGGCAGCACTCCCTGGACAACAAAACCGAGGCAAACAGACTAAAAATCAGCATGGAAATGCTTTCAAAGGGAGACCTGGCTCCCTCAGCTGATGGTTTCCCAAGGTGAAAGATAAGCAACAATTCAGGAAAACAAAAATGAGACATCAGAAATGAGATCTTGTGTAGAGAGACCTGCAGTAAACAGGCCCTGCTGTTTCCAAAAATCTTTGGAGTAGTGTTTGAGAGATTAGACAGCAAATACTTTAATTTTTCAAGTATGATTAATGGAATCCATGATTACTTTAAGACATGCTCATTCAGTATGCACATTTGTGGTAATGATATCTTATTATTATGGTAATAGTGTTCTTACATAAACATGCATAATAGGTTTTAAAGGTGCTACACATGATAATTATTAGTTATCACAATGTCAGTTGCTTAAGGAAAATGTTTAATTACAGGTTAAACTGATCAGATGCATGTTTTGTTTAATGCATAGCTTTGAGGAACAGATAAGAGAAGCATCTCAGGGCTTGTCCATGTAGTCTGGAATTAAAATTCCAAGACAGAACTACAGTAATCCTTGTCTAGGCACAGGAGAGTTTCTTCAGGTGCTAGAAGAAGAAAAAAAATCTTGTTCTACAGATCTTAGATTATAAAGGACTAAAACTGGGTTGAAAAGAACAAAGAATCAAAGGAGATTTCGCAAATAAAGGGAGATGGATAGAACTCTGAGAAAAATAAAAAGAGGATTATGCAACAGGAAAGGGAAATCATTAGAGGTTTACAGCAAAGGCCACCTGTGGCAGCATGAAGAGAAGAGATGGTGATGGGACTGACTGTAGGACTGGGACACGAGTGACAACCAGGGCGGGAGCAGAGCAGGACATAACCCCAGGTAAAGCCAAATTCCTACAAGCTCCACTTGTGCTTTCTGTTCCAGGGAGTCCAGAGAGCACCAGGATCTGAAGAGGCAAGATAACTGTTATCTCCAGAACATAGAGCTGTGAGGAAGAAGTCTCACTGCAGACAGACATCAGGGATTTGATTGTTTCCAAGGAAGATTTCACATAAGCTGGTAGGGAAGATAAAAATCAACCCAGTCACTGACAGTAAAAAACAAATGCAGGACTTGGGTGGGGGGGTACATCCAGCCACAAAATCCTCTCATTTTCCCCAAATATGAAGAAAAAAATAATTATGCTGCTGTATAATATGTCCATCAGTCAGCACTATGTAAGGAAAAAGGTTTAAAAAAAAGAGTGTTAATAGCTCAGACCTTCCCATCTGCCTGGTACTTCCCTTACATGCAGCACCACTCTTGTTTTAGCAGTTATGTTAAAAAGACCAAACAACTCAAAGAGAGCTTGAAAATATTAAAATCAGCAGTCTGCTCCTCATTCTGAATGGCAGTGGCACTGCATACTCAATCATGGCAGGGGAATTACAGATCTAAAACACTCTGCAGATTATTTGCAAACACGGGAGTGAATGTCACTGCCCAGGGCAGCTGTGGTGCCCCTGGATCCCTGGAGTGTCCAAGACCAGGTTGGACACTGGGGCTTGGAGCACCTTGGGACAGTGGAAGGTGTCCCGGGTTGAAACTGGCTGATCTTTAAGGTCTCCTCCAACCCAAACCATTCCATGGTTCCATCAGAAGTTCACACTGGCAGCACAGCCTCCCAAAGCTGGAGTCAGTAACATCCCACTGTGGAATGTAAAGTGACTTTTCCTGCACAGGCACAAGCTCTGGCTTGCTTTTGTTTTTGTAAACAATAGAAGGATTATTTCTACTGGCTCATCAGTTTGGCTTTGCATTCACAGATGTATACAAACATCCCCTGTCCTGAAGTTCTGTGTAAACAAGGTGTAAGACATAGCAAAATCCAGCAGAGTCTCCCTGCTATCTCCCCTGGCTCAGTCCTGGCCAAGTGACAGCTCAGAGCTGCCAGGGCACATCAAGCTGCTCCAGCCCCAGCACAGCTGGAAAGAAACAAAGCACAGGACCCTCAGTATCACAAACACTGACAGCAGCTCTGCTGGCCAGCCTGGTGTTTGAATGGGACCTAACTGACCTTGGAATTAACTAAAAATTATGTTGCTCACAAGTGGCTAGGGCCCACTCAGTGTTCCAGAGGGAATCAGAGCTCCATGTTGGCAGGACTCGTCTCCACGAGGCTGAGCAGCCCTGTTTCAGAGTGTGGAACACTTTACATTAATTACTTTGAGCCTTGCAGGCAAGATAAACAAGTCTGAGAGCAGCGGAGACGTCAAGCACAGACGTGCCTTGGGCGCGGGTAGGAGCGGGGCTGTGTCCCTGCCAGCAGCTCCTCAGGATGCAGCCAAACACAAACCAGCAGCGTGCTGTGCCACTCGGCAGGGCTGACACACGCACAAAGGGCAGTTCCTTAACTTATCTCCACTCAGCAGGAGCTCTGGACACACAGGATCCATCTCGCAGTGAAGCTGCTGCATTAGGCACAAAGCTTCCTGTTGCATCACAAGAGCCTTAATTTTATATCTTTAACATACAAGAAGTTATCAAGTTTAAAGAGAAAGCATCAGGCTATATTTACACTACCTTTCTCCACAAGGCCTGGCAAAACTCAGACTTAGGAGAGAAAGTTTCACAGACAGTCTCTTTCTCTGATAAAACAGATAAGATACCAAGCAATACAATCAGACCAGTAACCCCACTTTAAATGTGTTCCAAATTACATACCTGGCAGCACTGCTTACAATTTCCCACAATTATTCATTTAGCCAGAGGCACTGCAAGTATTAAGACAATTCTAGAGTTAATATTATCTCAGACATCACCAGATATTATCCCAGAGTCTCAGCAGTTCAGATACAGAGAGTGTGCAAATTTACTATCTGCGAGACATTGAAATGTCAGTTCAACTGTAAGGAATAATGACATTTTCTGCCTTGCCACCAGACTGGTTGAGGACAGGCTGCAATAGGACATCACTGGTGCTTCTGCAGGGTCTGTCACCAGTGAACAAAAGGGCACTTGCAAAGGGACAAGCTCTGCACACCCTTCGGATGGTCACATTTTCTCCCTGCCCACAGTGGTTCTTGCTGGATTCCATCACTGTCTTCCAGCTCAAGCCTTATCTGCCCACACATCAGGGGTATGAAGAGACACTGCTCAATGTCCAGTCTCCAGATAACGCCAAATGAACTCCCCATGGAACTCTATCACGATCCTTTTGGAAATTCACATCCCTATGGAGTAAGGCTACAGCCAGCCCAAGTTCTCTCAAAGCAGAAGGACCAACAAGTTACAGCCAAACACAAAAGCAGAAGCTAAGAAAGTGAGCTCATACAAGAAGGACACAGCTGGAAAAGCACCTGACTAATCCATCAGCAAGAAAATAAATTGTTCTTTGCTCTAAAATTCAGATGCAGCTTCTGTCTAGTCCCAAACAGCTACTGGAGCAACCACACAGGTGATCTTTGGGGAAAGCTTGAAGCTGATAACTGAGATCACTCTGGTCACTGATCAGCATATTCTGAGAGCCAGGGGTGGAGGATGAAGCAGAGGAAAGGCACATTCTCAAATGCCTGTGACAGAAATTAAACTTCAGGGGTTTAGCCCAAAAGTAGCATTATTCCTTCAGAAAGGCAACTAACAATGAGAAACATCCCTCCACACCTGATATGCATTTTGAGGCAGCTTGAAAGGAAAAAGAAATTGAATTCTTATGATATAGAATTGACAGACAATTTGATTTTAATAAAATATTCAAGACATGAAAGAGTCTAGGTTTGATCAGCCCTGACTGGTAAGACACAGGAGCAATAATGATGATGGTGTTGAATACTAAAGCAGAATTCATTAATGCAGAAACAGCTCCAGTCAACAGGCACAAAATTGCATAAATGGTCCAACAATGAGGTTAGATCACAAAACCCCTCCAGTTCAGGAAAAGAACCCTTACAAATGGACATTTAGGTGCAATAATAAGAAAATCATCACACTAAAGGCACCATCCATTTGCCCAAACCACTCTTTAAAAAGTCATGGGTTACAAAAGAACTTGAGCCTCAGAATCTGCCTGGAGACAAGAGAGTAAGGCTCAATTATATATTTTAGAGTGTGTTTTATAGCATCTCACATATTTCACCATTTATTATTTCACTTTCAAGGTTATTTATAATGATTGCTTCAATTATACACTAGTCAGTGACCTCCAATCACAGTGAAATAGCTTTGAAAAAGCCAGTTCAGGATCAGGGAACAAAAATACTCCAAAGGGAAGTTCTGAAGGAAATTCAGAGCAGAAAGTAATCTTGGTGTAAATAGTACCACCCACTTTGCCTCTCAAGCACACTGCTGTATTACATGACAACAACTAACTTTACATTGGTTTTATTGCTGAAGTACCTTAATACACACTTGTGCCCCAATTCCCCACAAGTTTGGGCAATCTGTGCACAGATTTTATTTCATCTAGCTCTAGGAACATAACTATTCTTTTCAGGCTAAAACTTAAAGCACAATACTACCGTGAAGCTTAAGGCATGAACTGAAAATACACACAGCACCTGAACCCTTTCATGGCAGCAAAAGAGCAGAAGAGCACAGAAAATCTTTTATAATCATCAGAAAGATGAATAAGTAATATCAACTAAATTTCTTTCCAGCCTTTATTAGCTGGTTTGCTCATCATACCCTACCTGGCTTAGGGGATCTGAAAGAATCACAGAAGAGGTTGTACAATTAACAGAGATAAAAACAAACAGCACCATCCAACAGCTTCGTGTGCTCAGTTTATTATACACTTTTATAGTAAGAGGGAGAAGCCATAAATAACTCCATTAAAATCTCATTAGCTCTGATCAATGAGTACAGAAGATAAAGGAAGAATGTTAGTAAAGGAAAAACAGGACCATTTTCTCCAGAACTTAGGTAAAAATTGACCTAAACTTTAACTAATCTTCTACCTTATCTGCAACAAAAGACAGATGAGTGTAAACACAACAGCAAATCCACAACATTGGTTCACAGGAATTAGTCCTGGATTAATCACTGTTTTCATAGGAAAGAAACAAACCATCTCCTCAACACATCAAAGACTACTGAATTTCTAAACTTTGAGTCAGTACTCAAGAATAAGTGCTCAATCTGTGCAAGATCTTTTATGCAACTGCAGGGAGGAATTCATGCTTTCTGTCTCTCAAGATGATGGACTCTGATTTTTAGCCTAAATAACCTAGCTTTACACAGTTACACTGCCCATGTCCATACTGACTGTTAATCATTTCCTTTCTAACAACTCCTGGAAACAGAAAGCAACTCCATCAAATTTAGGAGAAACTAGAATTTTAAGATCTTTGAATGCCTACATATTTCATGAAAATAAGCAGAGGGATGAATAATGAGTCTCCTGGGACAAGGCTGGCAGGACACAGCTATTGTGTCTTGACTTGGTGGGAGGCCAGGGCAGGCAGCCACCAGCCAGCTGATCCATGCTAATTCCAGCTGTGGATACACCTCGTGCCTGGTGGAGGTGTCAAAGGATGTGGGCAAGGGACAAGAGCACAAGGCTTGGGAAGTTTATAAAGTCTTTTTTTCCTCCTTTCCTCACAGATACCAGACAAAGGAGAGACTGGGAAAGCATTCCCTGAACAGCAAATCTTCACTGCAAACAGGAAAACCACACTGGAAAGTGAGTGCTGGGTTCAAAAAATGCATCTCCCTGTGAGCAAGATGGCCCCACTTCAAATGGAGAGGAGCAGAAAAGCAGAAATGCAGCTCCAAGAGACTACTCTGGAGATGAGAAACATGAGAAACCCCCCCCTCTGTGCAGGTGACAAAACACAGCCCTGCCCCATAAACAACGGCTGATGGGGAGAATCCAGCTGGCTTAAGGGGAACACAAAATGCTTTAATCTTGGAATCCTGGCTTTCAAAGGGCATTAGGTGGATTCTGAAACCAGGAGAGTGATGTACTTGCACTGCAATCCAACTGGCAGTCTTGTAAACATGAACTGCTATCTACATAGCTTAAAGTATTACAGTTTGTTAACCATAAATCAAATATAAAACATAGCACCATCGTTTCAATTTAAGTGATTTCTTTTATGTTAGTAAGTCTGAATGTTTCAAGTGACTTTCCCCCCCATATTTATTCTGAAATTCCACAGTGCTTCTTTCATAATGAATCTAAATACTGCATGAGCTGAACTTCACATTTATAAATATTTAAAAAAAAGATGAAGCTTTCCAATATAACATCTTACTTTCATTACTTGGTCTTTTTGATAAGTGGAAACCAAACAGATCATGGATTATAAAAGAAATCAAGTACAGCTTACTTATGTAGATGATATTATGAAAATATTCGTAAGAGAAAACAGACTTGGAATTAATATTGGACTATAAAAAGAAACTGAAGAGTATTTATATGTTTTAAGAATAGTTTAATGGAGCTCTGTTGCCAAAATAGCTCCAGTA
This sequence comes from Acridotheres tristis, assembly GCA_037013685.1. Classification (NCBI taxonomy): domain Eukaryota; kingdom Metazoa; phylum Chordata; class Aves; order Passeriformes; family Sturnidae; genus Acridotheres; species Acridotheres tristis. The sequence goes on along the minus strand of CM072899.1, from coordinate 3,580,011 downwards.
AGTTGCAGCCAGTCCAAACATCTAACAATGGCACAGCTTCCAAAGTCATATATGATAAACAAAAATAATGAAAGATGAATAGATAACTCACCACAAAACAGATGCAGAGAGATTTTATAAAATGATAATAATATTGGCTGTGTTACAGAAATGGAACACTGACAACTGTTCTGTATTAGCCCCTTCTCCCTCAAGTTTCTTTGCTGCCATTACTTAGAACTTGGTTTTCACTGGCACTTCTGGTGGTATAGGAGCAAACTCTTCTCAAATCAGACAATTTGTGTTACAGCATAGGAATAAAAGGTACTCACACAGCAGGGCAGAAAATGTGAATTTTAGTGTCAGGATAATGCTAGCAAAGTCCTGTATTACAAAAATAGCAACAATGGCAGGGAACAGGCATAAAGCCACAATTACAAATATTACTCCAACTTTACAATGGAATTTATCCACCAAACAACGCAGTGGGGTTGATCAGAATTCAACTCTTCCAGTGCTCCATTACTGTGACTGACACCTGGAACACTTGAATGGAAAACACCACCTGCAGCCCTCTCACTCTCAGTCCATCCTCATCTCACAGGCTGAACAGGAAAAGACACCAAATCCTGCAAACTCGGGGCAGGAAAAGAGATTTGTGCAAGGGCCTGAGGTGAACAGCCTGCTCCCAGCTCCTGCCACATCCCCTGTTGTGTTTGGGCAACTGCTCCCAGCTGCTCTGGGGCACCACTGAACAAGGGAGGATGGTTTGAAACTGCAGCAGGGTCCAGTTAGATTAGATATAAGAACAGCTTTTAACAAAGAGGGTGATAAAACACTGGGAAAGGTTGCCCAGAGAAGCTGTGGCTGCCCCATCCCTGGAAATATTCAAGGCCAGGCTGGGCAGGGCTTGGATCAACCTGACCGAGTTGAAGATGTCCCAGCTCACTGCAGGAGGGTTGGATCTGTAAAGGTCCCTCCCAAACCAAATTGTTCCATGATTCCACGATCATGCCTCACAGAAATGATTGTTTGTATTATTAAGCTAGCTGCTGAGCAGGGTGGAAACAAAGCAGGAAGATGTTCCCAGCTTGGAGCTCAGCTTCCCCCTTGGAGCAGAACTGCACATTCCACCCGCTCAGAAAGGCAAGGGCTGCACCAGCTCATCCTTCCCCTCTTCAAACCAGAAATGCACTCAGCTGAGCTGTGCTGCCTGAAAAGACACGACACAGATCACTGACCCTTCTGCAGGCACACAGGAACTGCCTCCCAACAACTTTGCAAAATCAAAGCAGTAGCCTGAGGGGGCAAAAAAATGGCTTTCTTCTTTTGCCTTCTCTGCCCACAGCAAGGTGCATTCAGACACAGCCTGAAGGAATCTGAGCTATAGAAAAGTGATGGAATAAATAACCAAAAAAACAACAGAGGGCAGGAGAGCAAAAACATCAAAGGAAACTGCAGCTAGCAGCTGGAAGGAGAGATTAAATCCCTTGTTAAAAATCCATGTTTTACAGGGCTTGCTAAAACATACATGAGGGGGAATTTCTGGTATTATACACACCTGTCTATCACCTTTCTGAGCCCTCAGGGCAGTGTTTTGCCTTAAGGCTCTTAAATCAGTGTACTAGATTAGTTGGGTATTGTTATTTACAAGTGCTCTGTGTGCACCTCCTGCTTTACAGACACGTGAAGTGACAGCTCAGGCCTTAAACAAGATGCAGGACCTAAGGAGAGGCACTGGCAGCAAACAAACAAATTGTATAAAAACATGTATCAAAACACTGAAAAAGACTCAGAGAATGTGCCTGTAAATTATTATTTTTAAATCCAAGAACTGTGATCTAAGGTGTAAGAGCAGATGACCTGGGATGAAACAAAATAAATTTGGGAGTTCTACCAACAGTCAGCCTACTCTTTGATAAACTGGTAAAGTCCTACCTAAGTTTTAAGGAAAATGATAGCATTTCCTGTTTTAGTAGCATAAGAAATTACTCAGAATCTCCAGTACTTTCTGTGTCAGACCCAGAGCTCAGGTTTGAACCAAAAGGTGTTCATCTGAGCTGTGCAATTTTGATAGAAACAAGTAAGACTACAGAATTACCCAACAACAAAAGGAGAATGAGTCAATTACTTTTCACTAGGAAAATGTGAAAATTTATTGCTGTCTGAATTTTTCCTGTTCAAATAGACTGTGGTTTTGTTTTTTTTAATACAACTCAATGGCTAAAATCTGAAATCTCTGTCCCATCATACTTGTAGACAAGTCCTAATCAACCTTTAATTTTCTAACCAATTTATTTGATGTCTTGGCTTAACACAGGTCACTGAGTCATTTACATTCATGAAGTATTTCCCCCCCTAATCCTCTCAATTTTTCAACATCTTCTTGAACAGGCACTAGAATCAGTGTTTTAACACAGTCTTACAAATGATGCATTTTAAGGTCATGCCACTTCCTTCTTCTAAATGATACTACTCTGCTTCTTCAGCTGAAGTGCACTCACCCTCTCACCTGCTCAGGTTCAAACTGTTCTCAAGCATGACCCAACCTATTTTTCTGATGCTGTTGCCCTCAGCTGTCTTTTAATCTCCATAACTGTGCTCTACAAGCTTTTACTGAGTGTGTCATTTTAGACTCACTTGTATTAAAATGCACATTATTCAAATAAGCACTTATGGCAACTCTGGGGCAGCTTGTGCAATTAATTTTATACCTTTAAATAAATAACAATGCCACACAAAAAAAAAAAAATTCTAGCAGGAAGCATTATGTATTTTCCTACAAATTTTTAAATATGCATTAAATTAATCTCAAAGACCATCTGAAGAAGCCACTCTCATTATTGGTAAGAGCAGCTGGGACAGCTCAAAGTTAATTCAGCACTCCAGGCCACCAAGGAAGTGAATGGGAAGCAAACCCAGCACAGCACAAGTACCCCAGGCAGGCAGCAAACAGTGCTGCACACTGAACTGCCTGCCAGCAGCAGTAATGCCAGCTTGTAAAACCTGCTAAGAAGGAATTACAATAATTGGGGATTGTAGCCATGAGCTACAATAATTAGGGATTGTAGCCATGAGCTACTGCAGAAGTCCCCACAGCACAGGCAGGGTGCAGCCTGAGAAAGCCCAGCTGCCTCACCACATCCCAGGTGTGATCATGAGCAGCACCAAGGTTTTGGGGTTTGTCCTTGTGCCTGCATGGCTCTCATCGAAGCAGAACAGCAAAGGGAAGAATGGCCTTCAAATTAAAATTCTTCAAAACAGGAGTTTTTTTGTTTTGCAGGGAGTGGGGGCAGAGAATTACGTGGCTTCAGTGCATCCACAATGGCATTATCATTAAAAAGCTATCGTCAGAAATATAATCCTCTCACTGCAAAACAGATGAGAACAGATCAAGTTAAGGGGTTTTGTGATGGGGTTGTTACACTACCTGATAAGTGATCACAACTGGCTGCAGCAGAACGTAAGCTAAAAACACATTCTAATGGCAAAGCTGCTTTCAAAGCAGCACCATGAAAGCAATTTGGCTTTTCTCTGCATCACACACTCTGAAAACTGGAGTTTTAATCAAACCTGAAACTACTGCAGCCTCCACTAAACTAAGGCTGACATGGGCAGCAATGAAGGTGAAGTCAAACCAAACCCAGGCAGAGCAGGGACCAGCTGCTCGTGACCCCCTAAGACAGTGAAACACAACACCATGAGGGGCATTTTCCCTCACGCCTCAACTGGATAAAGTGCTTTAAACGTGCTGTACAAATCAGATTAATCCCACAGAGCCAAGAGGCAGGATTTTCATCCAGAATATATTACTGCTTATGCCTTTGTTCTTTGGCATCACGGCTGCTGGATCCAGGAGGTTAACAGCTGAAAATTAGCATATTCCTCTAACATTTGAGAATGCTTTAAAGCACCAACTCATTTTTATTATGTGTTAACACATTCCCTCTTTCCCCCACCACAAATCAAAAATTTAATAAACTAACATTAACAGTGCACCATTTGAAAACCTTTTAGGACAGTTTTGTTCCTGAATGCTATCTGAACTCAGTATTTTCACAGTGGAGGTGCTGAGGCTACAGGAGTAACTCCATTCACTCATTTAACAGGACATTCCTGACTTTCAAATGTTACAATTAAACCCTTCCTAGGAACATGAAAATGCCATAAAGGTTAAATAGGACTTCATGAGTATGGGTAGGTTTAAATGGGATATTCTGAAAAAGATCTTCCCTGTGAGGATGGGCAAGCCCTGGCACAGGTGCCCAGAGCAGCTGTGCTGGATCCCTGCAAGTGTCCAAGGCCAGGCTGGATATCCTGGGATGGTGGGAGGTATCCCTGCCCATGGCAGGAGGTGGAATGGGATGACCTTTCATGTCCTTTCCAGCTCAAACCATTCTATTCATCTATGAATATCAACCCTACAAAGCAGCAAAAAAGCAAATATCAAAAGACATTGAAAAGCCTGCCTTGTGTCTTTTCAAGTATTCTGAGCTTTTCAAAACCCCGAAACACTAAAGAAAACAAAAATGCCAAGAAGAAACAGCTGCAAAAATGGCACAATCAAGATATTTTCTACACTTTGCAACGTTTTTCAAAGTTTCCCAGATTTTAGCAAATAATAACCAAATCAAATTTCTTCAGTTTGTAGATAAATGATCCATTTCACAAATTATTTTAACGTGCCATCAGAATGTATGCTAAAATTCTATTTACATTCATTGAAAGATCATATTTGACTACAGAAGCTTAAAGATGTTTATGTTACAAAATACTTTCCCAAATCTAGCAAAAGCTTGAGGTAAAAACAATGCAATGGGCTGAAACTACAATACTTAAAGCTGAGTTCTTCACTCCCTTGTGCACTTGAGGATCCGATGTGACACAAGCAGTAAAAATTCTGTATCTCACAAATCTTTTTTTTTTTCCTCAAAGTCCTGGATTCATTCATGCCTTTGCAGCATCAGGCCTTAACACTTCAGGGCAACATTACATTGTATTGATTAAACAAGGGATTCAGAAAACCTGGGGAAAAGAGAAGGGAGCCTGAACAATCACAGTGGATCTCATCACCTCCGTGACATGCTGTGAATGTAATTAATCCTACATTTATTTAGGAGAAATTCACATCCTACACATCAAGAAGCAACTCCCTGCTGGCTTCAGACTGGGTAATTACAGTGTAACAAGGACAAGGCTTCGATTGTAAGGAAGAGATGAAAAGGCAAACAGACCTATGAGGCCAACCCACCTTTCAGGGGCTGTCTCACCTGCAAACCAGGAGAAGCAAATATGACATGCTCAGGAATGTCTGATTTTAATTTACTTAGTTCCAATGAAGACAGCAGCTTTTACAGACACTGTATAAATGCCACCAGGAATCCTGGTTTTTACTTTAAATCGAGGAGTCCATGCTCGAACTGGCACATTACACCTACAGTCACCAAAATTAGCACCATCACATTTGTCTCAGGGTGCAGAGCACGTATTTGTGAAGGATAACAAAGCAAGTTGCAGATACAGTTCCACAGAACACAGCAAGGCAATTTAACAGCTCAGCTGTCTTAGCTCACAGCTCTCCTTCACTGCACGTGTTGAAGCTACTACAAAATACAACACAAACAATGATCTTTATAATCTTATGCTACGTTAAAAGGTAGAAAAACATACATGGTATCAATCCTTCTCCTGCACACATCACACCCATAAAACCATGAGAAGCAAACAACTGTACAAGAGGGAGGCTGCATGGATGAGTAACCTGGTCTTGTGGCAGTGTCCCTGCCCATGGCAAAGGGTTGGAACTGGATGATCTTCACAGTCCCTTCCAATCCAAACCATTCTGGGATTCTGTCCTGAGAGCACTGAACCCTGGAAAACTGCCAGGAGCACTCACAGCTTCACCTCCAATTCAGGAACACAGATAATACACCTTTACAAATAGCAAAGCAGTACATGTTTAAAGCTAAATATACATGTAAATAGCAGGTTAAATACTTGAAATTACCGTGGGCTGGAGCTGCTCCCTTCAGCAGGGGTGCAGAACTGCCTGCCTGGCCAAGGACTCGAGGAAGCTGTTGAGCCTCCCAGCCATGTCATGGCCAGCAGGCACACATGTACAACAGCAGCCAAAAACCACCATGTGAATAGAGCCTGGCACAAAGGGGAACACAAAACACTTGGAGAAAGACATCAGGCCACACAAAGGAACCTCAGCACAGCAAGAGACGGTGGGTGAACTATTCTGACTTCTCTAAAGGACACAGCTCCTGTGGGGTCACAGACAGGCTCCTGACAAGGGAGAAAAAGCTCTCCTGCAGTAAATGCTCACCTGGATTGCCCTGGTCTCAGCTGCCCACACTGCAGCCATCAGACGACCAGTGGTTGCCTCAAAAATCCTTCTCCTCTCCCTCACCCCCTTCTGCTTAAAGGAAAGTGTTAAAGATGGAGAAAACTCCAGACTTAGAACACCAATTCAGTTCTAATTTCACCTCGGAGAGGCTGCCATATGTATCAGAGCGGCTTGTAAAAGCTCGGACCTAAAGAACAAAAGCATGCAAACCAGGCAAATTAAATTTAATTTTATTATGGAAATGAAAGCAATAACAGAAGTGACAGCAGGGTGGATGATAAGCTCACTTAGCAGGGGGATCAAATGAAGTGATGACATGTCATTATGACCTCAGGGGTTAAAGATGCAATTTTCCATCTGGCTGCATCTGGCTTTTCAACAGAAATGTTGACACCACCTGCTGAGATTTACCACAAGCTGCCTCCATAGGTCTTTGTCAAGCTTTTGTTACTCAGGTTAACATTTACTTTTCCCTCTTTTCTGATAAGTTTGGCTGAGCAACATGCTCCCTTTCTTCAAAACTTAACAACACTTAAAAGGATTTACATGCCACTTTACACAATGGATGGAATTATTAATAGTCACTTCACAAGCAGCTTGAAGGGAAATAACTAGGAACCTAGAAAGCAGGTAAAACTAAGCTTTAAGAGAGCAAGCAGAAAGATGAAATTTTAAGCTACACTTGCTAGTATCTTCTATTGTCTAAGACATTTAGGAATCTAATTTTCTCTTAGTAATGGGCACCTGAATAAAATAATTTAGTAATCTTTCTGGGGGGAAAAAAGAAACCTAAACAAAAAAATTCTTAAGACTTCCAGACCTAGCTTGAACTCCTCATCCCCAATTGACTATTAGCCACCTGTGTGTGTTTTATTCAGCATCTTCATCATTTCCAATTCTGGATACACTGTGCTTAAAATAAATCAGCTTTTGCCAGCCCAGTGACACATTCACTTATTCATCTAATTTACCCACAGCCAAACTATGATCTCAAACCAAATTTGTAATCAGCTATTGACACACTGCTGGCTATAAGGATTTTATTTCCACATGGAATATTTAAAAGCTAGTACCTATCAGGGGTGTTTCTCTTCATCTGGAATGGGACTGTGTGCTCTCTTTCACTGGATATATCCATTATGGCTTTCCCTGTGCCAAACTTTCTTCCTGAACTCAGAGATCTGTGCCAGCACAGGTGAGCTGAAGAGCTTGTTTCCAGCTGCCTTTGAAGTGCCCAGATTCTTCACTAAAAACAACCTACATTTTCTTTTAACTGTTTAAACAGAGGCCCCCACCAGAAGTTTGTTGCTTTCAGGGAAAGAGGAGAAGAAAAGGAAAACCCTCCATGGATTTTGAGATTATCCTCAGCCACAAAAAAAAGACAGGAAGAAATGGAGACAAAGGAAGTTAACAAAGCCTGTATGGAGCAAATAATAGCTAAGAAACAAAACAGGGGAAGCATCCAGGCTGACTGGTGATAGAAATAACTGTAACACTGAATGACCACCACAGTAACATATATAAACACCTTCCCCCCTCCCAAAACTCTTCCACAATTATAGATTCACAGAATGGTTTGGGTGGGACCTTAAAGCTCATCTCAATCCACCTCCCTGCCATGTGCAGGGACCCTTCCATGACCCCAAGGTGCTCCAAAGCCCTGTCCAGCCTGGCCTTGGACACTTCCAGGGATCCAGGGACAGCCACAGCTGCTCTGGGAAACCGTGCCAGTGCTTCACAGGGAATTTTCAGAGGAATGTCACAACCTCCTTCCCCTGAAAGGGAAGATGCACCACCCTCCTCTCCAGGTGCCTCACCTTGGGGAGCCAGGACCCCTTGCCTTGAACAGACAAATCACCAGCCTGTCAGGTTATGTCCTGAATGACAAGTGAGCTTAGTTGTTCCCTTCAACATAAAGGAACAAAACCAAGTGTTCCCATTCCCTTTGCACTCACTGAACTTCAAACACTGCTGAACTGCACAGCAATGACTGCAGCATATGCTTAAACGCTGTCCTGATTCAGGCCTAAAAATAGGACTGGGTTCTGCAGCTCCTCTCTCTCTCTCTTGCTCTCCTAATGACAGACAGCCATTGTGCCATGTCACTCTGACAATAAGATAGCTTAATTGCCCTCTTTCCAGCAGCTGTCAGTTCTGCTTAACTGGGACATAATGTGAGAGTCTGGGAGGAAATGTGTTAATCTATCAGTCACTTATAGCTGCTGTGCATTTTCCTAGGCTGGATTTAAAGAAAACTGGGTTTTATGACTGACTTGCTAGACATTATATTCATTGATATGGGCAGCAGAGGTATTACTGCTTAATGACTCATTTCTTTGTGAAAGACCCATGAAATAACTTTCTCCTTTATTTACTGCACTTTTTCTATTCAACTTCAACCTGAATTTCCCCATAGTTGGTGAATTTCCCACACATTTAAGGTGTGGTTGAAAAAAAGCCTCCTCAAATAAGATAGTGTAAAATGAACTGGCTGTTTCAGGAATCAAGCAGGATTGATGAATTAAAATGTTTGGAAACACCTGTAATTGTTTTGAAGTATTTTATATGTTGTTATCTATAGGAACAGAGTCACTGAAAGCACACAGAATCAACACCTACAAACCATCATAAACCGCTATGAACTGAGGGTCTTGAATTCAAGAAGTATTGCTAAGGTCACACCTAAACATAAGAGCCTGTGCAGGCTGCCACAATTCTGTCTCATTCCCCCTTCTGATCACAATTATGACCAACTTCCCTCTATGTCCCCTTCAATGTCTTGTGCACTTCAGGTATTTTGTTCCCCACAGTCTCTTGTTAAGTACAAAGACTATTTTAGCCACTGGTTTAGGAGTCTGCATTGCTGTATTAACAAATAAGACAATGATATTTTTTGTGTGTATGTTAGTCAGGCCTATTCCAACTCACACCTTTTGTGGGCTTTCAGAGAAGGCTGTGAAGATATAAAAAGGAAGGAAAAATAATACAAAAGCTGTATGAAAAACAGAGTAAATCTGACAAGAACAATATAAAGCTTAGTAAGATTTGAACATGCAGCTTGCTTTAATCATTTAATCCACTTCCCACTGTTTTCCTACTGATACTTTTGATTTTAAGCCATTAAAACATGCTGATATTCCAACCAGCCTGGCTGAAAATTACCCAAAACTCTGGAAATAAGCCATGCTGACTCCATTAAAGGAACACAGGTGAGACACAGAAGTGCAGGGGTTTTGTCTGGAGGTGGCAGAGTCCCTCCTTCCTCTCAAATAGTGGAAGCCAAAGCTTCCCACAGTGCCAGGGAGAGCTGCAGGAGCACAGAGCATATGGGGATTTGTGACACTTGTTCTGGTGTTAATAATCAATTGGTGCAACTGCTACAGCCCATAAATCAATGTTCCATGCAGCTGGGAATGCTTTGCATGTGCTGTCAGTTTTGAACTGGAAGCTCCTTCCAACCTTTATCCTGAAGTTACATAAGTGCTACATAAACATTTCTCTTCCTAAGAAAGATCACAATAGAATGAAAATTCCCCAGAAGATGTTTTTTTCCCCCAAACCCCTCATTAATGAAAATTCACATTTTTATTTAAAATCCAATTCCTCCCTCCTTCTCCAATGGTTTGACTGTATTAAAAAAAATGCACTGGATGTCTTTGCTCCTGTATCAAGAACTGCTGGACAGACACAGCTACTAAATGAAAAAAAAAAAAAAAAGATCATATTCCCACATATAGGAGACAGAATTTATTTTACTGATATTTGTTCACAGATGAGGAATGCTAAAAACATCTCCCACACCAGTAACTACTGAAGAACTTACTTGACTTTCTGGATCCAGATGCAATAGTCTGTAATGAAAAGATCATTAAGGATGTAGGCAGGGTCACTCTCCATAAAAATCTTGTGAATGTCCAGCAGACACTTCAAAACTGCAGCTTTCCCTGGAAACAGATTTTTGGTTTAGTGATTCACACGAAATCATAACAGATTATCTTTATCACCTCACACCCGAGGGTTTAATAACCACAGTATCTCCAACCAATTTGGAAACTGGTGCAGATTGCCAGGCTGGGAAGAGCAGCACTGTAACTGTGTCCTTCAGCATCCACAGCCCTGGGGATGGGGAGCCTCTGGATTCAGCAGGAATCTCTGCAAGAGCAAAGGCTGCAGGCCCAGCCATGCGTGTAATTCTCCACAGCTGAAGCAGCCCCTTCCCCCAGCTCTGCTGGCCCAAACTCTGGCACAGACAGGCAGGACACTGCATTTAAAAAGAACAAAACTAAGCTGAAAAGTAGCTGATAAAAAACAAGGAGTTATGCCCCATCATCTCTCTTAAGAGGAGCATTTTTTCCCTTTATGCCTACACAGATAGCAGTGCTGGGAAATAACCAGGTTGGGAACACACAGCTCACAGCAGGGCCAAGCACATGGAATTGTGAGAGGCAATGCAATGATGACCTAACAGCACACCAGGGCCTGCAATTAGGGAAATCTTTTCCTACTTCTGCTAGTGACAGAATAGTTTGGCAAAATGAAAGAAAAAAAAACCTCACTTCAGGTTCAGGAAGGAGCCATCTGACACTCAGTCAATAAATAGAGTAAAAGATTAAAAATGTGTTCTCACTCCACAACCAGAAAACTTTCTGCTGTCAGTTTGACTTTTCCTTCATATGCAACATTCCAATTAGCTGGAATCTCTCCCCTTAGTTTTCTGATGATAGGTGCTAAAGGGTTAAGTGCTGGAACACTTAAAAAAAATTATTTTCACCATTTAATGGTGGGGAAAAAAACCCACATTCAAATGAAAACAGCCACCACTGCAAATGGAATCTAATAACCCTCTCCCAAGAGGCTGGCTCCTCCTAGGCTATGAAACCTGAACAGGGATGAAATTACATTTTACAGATTTAGAGGAGAGGAGAGGGGGGAAAAAAGGAAACAAAAAAGATCAGAACTCCCCCTGCTGTTCAAGCACAAAATTTGTCTGCTTATTTGTAAGTAATTCCATGCTGAAAAAACACAGCCAGAGAATGAAAGTTAAGGGTGAGGAAGATGGCAACAAGGAGGAGCCATGGGGAGAGCAAAAAGCCATGGCAAACAGAACAGAAAAAACCCACTGGTTTTGGAAACCAAGTCAAAAAAACCCCTAAAATCCCAAATAAAACTAATAACTTTTAAATTGTATCCTTATCAATGCTTGTCAAACATCACTGTTTTGACTAAAAAGAAGTGTGCTTTTTACAAAGAATTGACGTGTGGAATTAAAATTTTGCTGATTTTTTCAGGTTCCAGCTGTCAAGCTGTCAGCCCAAACCATTTCCAACATTCACTCCTGTTGCTCATCTGCCAAGTAACAATGTACATCAGTGAATGTTACACTAATTCACAAACACAAATGTCTTTCTTCATAAATTAAAAGTTTTGGATTACAGTAGCTTAATGAGTCCCTAATGAGAGGCTGAAAATCTTGCCAGACTTGAAACAGGGAATCCTACATCAGGCAAAGTATCAAATGTCTGCCCTTAGAACGTGGGCCTGTGAGATTCTACAGTTTTTGCAAAGTTACAGCTCTGCACTATACTGATCAATAAATAAACTGCTTTTTATGTACTGATACTACTTCCTGATTATTAAAAAAAAAAAAACAAACCGCTAGTTTTATTTAAAAGCAAAGAAGCCTGCAATGTGTGTAACAGGAAAGTCAGAATCACTGGATCCTCCTGGAGCTCCTTGCTGACAGAGCTGCCACACAACAGCCTGAAAACTGAATTTTACACATTCAGAAATCCAGTCCTCTTTCTATTCAAAACTATTTCAAAACGAGGATAAAATTTGGCCCCAGCTCTGTATGTGCCATTTGATGTGATAATCTGATTTTACACCATCATGAAATTCTACCAGCTTTCATCCTGTGTATCTGGGAGGAAAGTTTAAGTCATATCTCTATTTTACATTCTTTTTCCTCACAGAATTCTTTGTGTTCTTCCACATTTTCAAGGAGAAGCATTCATCTGAGGACAAACTGAACTCTGCTGTTATTGTTTCTTTTTAATGGAATAGTATTCTGAGACACAAGAGAAGAACTCTATAAACTTTTAAATTAAAACATCCTGGCAATAACTTACCCAGTCCAGCAATATTTCACTGGATCACTGAATGTTCACTGGAACATCATTTTCCATCATGACATTAAAAGAAAAGCAAGTTTCTTACCTCTCATGTACTATCCTCCATAATAAAAACAAAAACCCATAGGCTGTCAGCACTGCATCACTGCAGTTTTGTTATCAGAATTTTCTTTTTCACACTTATGAACAGCAACATAAGGCAGTGCAGATAAGTGAGGAGGGACAGCATCCATCTTCCCCTTAAAACTTCACTCCCTGACTGTTATAATGTCAATGGGATTTTCAATCAGTAACAGTTTTTGGCAGTAGCAAAGATTAATATTGCCATTTGTGTGGGTTTTTAATCCTGCAATTCACAGCATTTAAAATAAACCACTGAAGCACTGCTTTCTCAGTGATACTTCTGTCCAAAAAAGAGATCTATCTAATGCTTTTCTCAAAGAGGTAACTCATGCAAAATAGAAAAGTTGCAGGTAATTTTAATAAACCAAGGTGTAAAGATGGTTGTGTTCAACTTCCAGTCCCTGAACACTCACCCAGCTGCAGAATCATGACTGTGTCATTGAAGGCACGTGTCACCAGCCCAAAATGCCTGTACAGGGGATAGCACAGCACTCTTCTTCCAAAAGATACCAGGACATCATGGATGCTGGAGAAACTCTGTGTATCAGTGAAAAATCTGCATTAGTCTGTGTGCATCGATGAAAAATCTGAATTAGTCTGTGTGCTTGTTTGTTTTCCTTTAAGGAAAAAAAGCCATAGCAGAATAGGGAAGAAAAAAAAAAAAAAAGCACATTTTGATTTATTATGCTTCTAAAAATCTGTGTTTGAATAGATATGGAAATGTACATGTTAAATAGAAACAAGACACTGCACACTGAGTTTGCATGGCAAGATAACAGAAGTCCTGTACATTTTAGTGGTTTGGGATTAAAAAAAGAACGTAGAGAACATGGGAATAAAACATCTCAGCCAAGACTTTGCCATCTTTTAGATTAAAGCAATAAATTACATCTGTCCCACATCATTATATATATTAAGGAGAAGCTATAAAAGACCTTTTAAGAATAAAGAAGAATTAAATCCATATGATATTAACCAAATACATGTGTACATATAAGACCTTTAAAAATGATACATGACTCTGCTTCTCATGAAAATTCTAGATATTCAAGACAGGGATAAATATACCTGCCTGGGGAGAACAGTTCATTGTCCTCCTTCATGAGTGAGGAACACTTCTAATTTACCCAGGCCAGAGGCATTAAGGAGTTATTAAAGACTTTCTTAAGAGTGATTTCCCTTCCAGCCTTCACTTTTCAAGACAAAATGCTCCATTTATTAATTAATAAAAAAAAAAAATCTCTTTTTCATCTTGAACTCTCAATCTATTAAAATTAATAAAAGCACTTTGCTGACAGCCAGCATTTCTTTGGATTCTGTGACTACCTCAAGCCATTGTTCATTTTAATTGGTCACCAGCAAGCATTTAAATCATTTCTGGTTTGTGATTTAATATTTAGAGGCTAAGGTGTGTACATGCCATGGCCAGCAAAATGGCAGTCAGCTCAAACAACTGAGCTGAGGCAATTTCTTCTGTACAGAATGATAAAAACTCCCCCAGCCCTAATGGTTGGTCTAACAGAGATAGTTACTAACAGCTTGGTGCCAGGACTGTGAGTTTTCTAGGTGTGAAATACACTGTTGGCACAGGCTGCACCAAGAACTGCTCCATCATAGGGTAAGCACATGCAGAAAATGCCTTCACTATGTTACATAAAGGATCTGGGGAAAAAAAAATCATGAATTAAGGCAATCAGGGCATTTCAACTTGCCCTTTGTAACCTGCTACTGCAGAACTCAAAAGAAATAAACTGTTCTGTGACAACAGATTAACTGAATATAAGATTCAACACTGCTGGAAAAGTCTGAAGGGCTGGACCCAAAAATCCTGTCCAATTTCAGTTTTGAGCCTGCAAAGTGAGACTTGGCTCAGTCATTTCAGGACTGAGCTGGGAGAGTCCTTCCCACCTCCAGCTCTGTAACAGCTTCTTTGCACAGGCCTGGGTGCTTTCAGTGAACAACCTGAACATGGAGAGAATTAAATTCAGGGTTTCCTCTGATCTCTGCTGCTTCCAAAGGGTGAACAGCAACTAAACCAGGGATGTGACACTTGGATGTGGTTTAATGGTGAACAGCTAACCGTGATTGTGCTGGTAATGGTTGGATCTGAGCATCTTAAAGGTCTTTTCCAATCTTTATTATTCCAACAGTAAGGCTGAAAAGAAGGGGGCAGGTAAAGCAACAGAAAGAGTAAACTTGGCACAGAAACAACACAAAACACCAAAAAAACCTCCAAGTAATCCAGCAAAAAATGTAACACAAAACTTTATTTTCACCTTACCTCCAGCCAGCACAACGTTGCACTCAGTTTCCTGATGTTCCAAGACGATTCAACCTGATTTTAAGAGAAGACAGTAAAATAAGAATTATCTAATCCAACACTGCTGGCAAACTATTTAAGATAACATTCTGGCAGCAACTTAAGAACCTTTGTGAATAAGAAGCAGTAATTACATTATGTGCATTGAAATAGCCACAGGACAGCATTAAAGATTATATTGCAATGCAGATGTTGAATAACTGAGTTTGTTTGCATACTAGGACAATCCAGTTCATGCACAAAATCTTTAAAATATAACAGCAATACACAGAGAAATGGTATTTTACTGGAATTCTGTCCCTTTGCACAAAGCAACAGAGACTTGAATCAACAAAAGTCAAGCTCAAATGCCTTGTTTCATGAAAATAGCTCCAGACTTCTGGCTTGCAGAGAGGGTCCCGAAGCCAGCAGTACATGTAAAATGTCATTATTTTTAATATGTGACAGATTCATAGTATTTGAGTGGAAGTGTGGTCCAGTGGGATCATTGGGGCAAAAAGCCAGAAAGCCTTGATCTGTAATCCTGGCTCCAGTAAAGGTTTGTGTGGCCTGAATGTCTTGGTTTTCCTATTAAATAGGAATTAAAAAAAAGGGCAGGGGGGGGAAAGGAGAAAAAACCCCAGTGTGTTTTCCACACACATCATACAGTTACTGCAAAACCAATAAAGAATTGTACAACTGTGGTCCTGGCAGATTTGCAATTCTGTGCAGCTCTAACATGCAACACAACAACAATCCCAGATTATTCTGGTCAGTTAGCAGCTCTGGACATTTTGCTACTCATTCTGTGTATCAGTCTGATTAAGCAAGAATGGTTTTGATTATATGTGCCAATATTTTGGTTAAAAGCATTTGAAAAAACATCTCCTTGGTTCATATCAGCACAGCAGATGAGGGGCACAAAGTTGTATAAGGGAAGCAATTCCAAGAAGGAAAGGTATCCACATAGAACAAAAAAGAACAATTATATTGTTAAATTGGCATAAACCAAGATACACAAATCAGAACTACATAATTGTCTGGAATCTGCTGCTATTCTACATCTCTCCTGTTACAGTGCTGCTGTAGAAGAACACAAGTATTTAGAAATCCTACTAATCCTCATGTGCACCAAACCTAGAGATACAAAAAAAAGTCTTTCATTTTAACTTCTTCATGTATGTTTAATACCTGGGAGTAAGTTCATTTTAAAGGTAAGTTTCCTAAATGGCAATACAGGGTCCAACACGAGGTTCCTAAAACATATTCTATTCTTGACTTTTTTTAACTTACATTCTTGTCCCCTTCATTGACACAGATCTCGTAGCAATATGCCAGAAGAATATCAATTAATCCAAGATATGCATGCTGACGGCTCCTTTTATCCAGAAGATAAGATTTATTTGTGAACTTTCTCATCTGCTCTCTCTCTTCCTCAGAGAAGATAACTATAAAAAGTAAAAGGATAATTGATTATGAATTTAAAGCTGGCACATTCACTTTAACAGGTGGTAATACTACTTCAACAGTGTCTTTAAAAAGGAGCCTGTAACCAATCACAAGTCACCCATCACTCAACAAAAAGCCTAAATCACTCTCACTTTCCTTTTTAACTTTTATTAAGCTCTGGTATATTGGTTTCAATGTCAAGCTCCAGCAGAGCACTGCACATACACACTGATGATTCTGAACCTCTCCAGGTGCCAAGGATTTCTATGGATGTCTGGATATCTTATACAGGGATAAATGCACAATCAGGATCCGAGTAAAATGAGGATTCTTAAGCCCACATAGTTTGGGACAAAAACCCAGAGGTAAATGACAATTTAGAAAGATTATGGCAGTTCTAACTCTGCTTTTCCTGTTCAGTCAAAGCAGGTCAGTATCACTCCTTGAACCACAACTACAGATGATGTATTCTATCAGCAAATTTCTTTGTAAGTTGACTCTTCAATGTAAACACGAACCACACTTCACTTTTAAACAGCAAACAAACTCCCAGTGAAATTCATGAAATACAGCAATAAAGTTTTCTTCCTTTAAAATTCAAACTCTGAAGCATCATAGCATCTACAGCTGGACCATAAACACAGAAATTCCAAGTCTATCAAATAACAGCAAACAAGAGGTAGACTAGACAATTCCCAAAGGTAAATGTTACATGATGTTCATTAAGTTGCTGCAAAGTGCCAGGTGTTCTAAATAAAATACTCTTCTCTGAGAAAAGACTTCAATGTTAAAAAAAATTATATCCATTGCCTGAAATTTTTGAACAATTAATTATCCAGGCCTGAAACTCATTATTAACATGTCCAAACCACCACCTACTTTGTTTTCGCTGTTCAAAATTTCCAAGTACATGGTGCGAAATTATCAGAACAATTAAAATTGTAATTACATTTCTGCTGTACTAAGCCTGTACACTTTTGTACACTTACACTGCCAAATTTTTGCTAACAATCTGTACCACAATCAGTATTAATCTAATGCAAAGCAGCATTTGCTGCTACTTACCAAGTAAGCTACATTGGCAAATTTTTGTAACTTTGATTTAAAACTGCTTTGTGTATTTGCCAGTAGCAAAACCATGCCAGAGTATAAATGTGTGTTAATATATCCACATCTAAAGGAGTCAGACATTCACCCCAAAGTTTCTGACAGATGAGACTGCAGACATTACCTTTACATTTTAATCACCTCTTCTACTTGTTTTAAGCTGGCCATTCCTCATGTGAAAAAAGAAGATACTTCAAATTCCAGTAGCAGAGTGTCAGTGAAGCAGAGTTTAATCTCTGAGGGGAGGATGAGGTCTGACAGCCAGAGGGTGTTTTGTTACAGCCCTACTGCTATTTTACACTGTGATAACACCACTTAAATCACTGGGAGATCTGTATCTCCAGACTACTATGACACTTGCAGCTCTAAATGTGTTAGGGGCACTTAGATAAAATGTGCTGGACCCACGCAGAGAGCTGACTCAGTGGTCAGTCAGCAAAGTACAGGTCAGGAAGCACCTCTGATAATCTGCTGGTGAGAGCAGAGCCTCAGTTTATGATCCTGTCAAGCCAAGTCTTGAATCCCAAAGGGAAAGAATTGAACAGAACTGACCCTTCTTTTTTTTTTTTTTTTTTAACTAGAATATTATGTTACAATTTTAAGGTTTTTAAATGTGTGCTTCTATCTTTGTAGGTTAAGCAATCAGCAACATCAGATGAAAGAGGAGAATAGTCAGCAGAGAGCAGATTAGTCAGGATAAAGTTAGTGTATTATTGATATCAATCAGCAGCAAACAAGTTTATTTTCAACCTCTTCCTAAGTCATTACAACAAGAAAGGCAGCACAACTCTGACTGGAGTCACTCAAAGCCTTTGTGCAGGGTCAGCATCTTCCCCACTGCTGGATACTGCCTTAAAAATACTCAATAATAATGTAAACTTAAACAAGTAACTGAAGTAATAGAGCTGATTTTCTGTTAAATTGCCTGAATTTGTTGCAACCTGCTGAGAGGTTAGTGGAACTTCCCACTTCTTTCCTGTACAGACTCTGCCCCTCAGAAGTTGGCACTGAAGATTTAGCAAAAGCTTTTCCCCTCTTACATGGGGTTATTTATGGAAAGTTGCAGATTGTGACCATCTTTGAGACTCCCTAAAGTGATGAGAAGAGCCTCAGTTTTTCAGGAAGTGAGCCAAAATTCCTAAAAACACAAATCTACCCCTCTACACACCCATTTTCACGCTATGGTCAGTCAAATCTTGTTCATCCCTCTCCTGTCTTTGCAATTCTTCCATTCAAATTTTATCTCCTTCATTTATCTTCTCCTCCCTCTCAAGCCTCCACTTCCACTTCTCAAATGAACATTTCCAGCATATTTTCTCCACATCACTTCTGACCTCCTGCCTCCAGGCATTCTCCACAGAATCACTGGACTTGGGCAGCCTTTCCTGCATCTCACAATTTCCTTTAAACCCATTTTTACTATTCCTTAAGAAATCCACAGTTCCTGCAAACATATCAACACCATACATCATTCTTTCTTCCTACTGTTCTTGCCTTTTAAAACCTGAAATATTTTACAGTGGAGCCTGATCATTAGAAGTTTTGCATGAATACAAAGCAGAATTTCCTCACATAATAAAAACATGATGCAAAGCCCTGAAAACTGAGCAAAGCAGGTAGACAGCACAATTGCAGAAATTTGATAAAAAAAGAAAAGTAATCCATCTTAAACTTATGAATCCACCAGTAACGACATATATTTGAGCCAAGCCTTACTGAAAGGTGGAACTTTAAGAGGAAATTTCTCCTCTTTCTATAAAGAAATAAGAAAGAGAACAGTCACTGTAAGCACGAGAGGTTACCCTGAACAAAATAAGATATCCTTGGAGCATATAAATGTTAGATTAAATACATATGTCAGCCTGAGCCTTTGAAGATTATTGTGTTGCCTAAAGAGGAGTTTTTTATAGTAGTGCAACTGGAAGTAGAGTAAAAATGAACTTTTAACCAAGCTGAATGTGACTGTTAGAAAATACAAACCCTTTCATCTGGAATCTGTGGAAGCAAGACACTAATGTAAACTTCAGCAGCAGCAGCAAGCAAGCTTTCCAAAAATGTTATCCCCTCATGGGAAAGGCTGTGTAATTAATAAGGCTTTATGGAATATTACTTGACTTGAATGAGACATTTTAAGTGTGAACAAAAAGGGCTGGAAGAGAATACACAGTAAGATGTACAAAAAGGACAAAATAAAGAAAAGACGCTTGGGATAAGAAAAAAAAATTTTAAAAAGGCAAAACACACAAACCATGCACACAAGCTGGAGAAAAAGCAAAAAGGTCAAATAAAAATAGATTCAATGTAAGGACAGAAGAGAGATGAAAACTTTAAATGTTAATGAGAAGAGATGAACCAAAAAGGGAAAAAAATTTGGTAATGAGACATTAGAAGAACCTGATGATATAAAAACAAAGAGAAAATAACCAGGGATAAATATAAGAGCAGTAATCAACCAAAGAAAATCTTCAGTTAATTGCAATGTCATGCAAAAAATAAAAAAGGCTATTTGTACTTCTAATTATTTCTTGCAGCCAAAGACATTATAAAGACAAAAGTAATCAAGTTTTTGGTTCCAAGAAACCAATGAAGATAACAACTGAAAAGACACCAATGTAAGTCAAGAAAAGGAAGAAAAAAAATTCTCTTTATTCAGTGTTTCTGAATAAGAAAACCAACTTTTAAAGAATCTGCTAATTTTTATTCTTTCCCACCCTAAACTCACTTTTATGTTTAACTTGAGGAGCAACACGTCTTTATTCAAAACCAAATCCTTCCTTCACAGGAATTCCTGATGAACTGCACCATTCCTTTGGCTGTGTACAGCAATATAAAAGCACGGGGGGTACATCCTGCTGATGATCAGACTCCAGGTGGAACAGCCTGGAGCCACCTCCTGCCCTTCTGCATTTCCATCCACAGGAGACCTTCCAGTAGAACCTGCACTCCCTCTCATGGTGGTTTCCTTCACCACAGCTCACTCAGGTTTAGGAGCCTCCACTGATTTCAGTCACTTATTCAAACAGCACAAATGTTATCAAAACTTGGGTCTTTCCAAGGAAAAGGGTGGGTTTGTTGTCATTAACATCACCCAAACTCCAGATTGCCTCTTAGGTTACTCAACTTTCCTCAATATTCACTAAACAGCATGAGCCCCTCCACTCAGCCCGTGAGATTTCGTTTTTTTAATCATCCTTATTAAATAGCTATCTGGCATAACAAATAGTTTGGAGCAAAATGATCCTTTAATAAAGTCCATTTTCTGTATAATTTCCATTAGCAGGCTTGCCAGGCTTTTGAGGAGTTTTTGCTGCCCCTAAAACCCAACAAGAAACATGTTTTTCCTCAGTACCTCAATTTGCAGGAGAAACATTCCTTATCAATAAAATCATCCAGCAGCTCTTCATTTTTAATTATATTCCTTAAGCCAAGCAAACAGAGTAGTGTTTCATTTAATAAGGAGTGAATGGATAAAAACAAACAAAGGAACCCCTCATTATTGTATTTTCAAGCCTCTTGTACCTGTGTCCAATGCTTTTTAAATCAAGTGTTTATGATGGACATAATTAACAATTTCTGCCTTCAGAGGTTGAAAAGCAACCAGGAATGAAGATCAGATTACATTCACAGTAAAATACACAACATCTACCCAAATTCCATTGTTCTCCCAGAGAAAATGTGGAAGTGCAGGTATTATCAGTGCACTGAGAGCCTCTGGTGAAGGGATTATCATCATCTACTTCAGTAATATCAGATTTTCATACGACATAGGAAATGAACAAAGAACAATAGACGAAAATGCACAATAGGAACTTTTAGTGCTCTCTGTAATCACTGTGTGCAGGGAGGCAGCCTCAGTTATCTATCAACAGTGTTCCCACAAGGTCACCTACTCACCCTGGACACATCCCTTTAGGTTTCTAAATGGACACAAAGAGTTTTCTTTGAAAAACCTTTGAAAAAGGTCTCCAAGACCCATAAAGTAATGTAATAAAGTAATAAATAACAGATATAATAGAATAATAAATTTCCTTTAAGATCAATAAGCTATAACATTGCAATTATCATTCAAGCAACAAATGTGTATACATATTTATATATATATATATATATGTATATTCTCACCAAATGCAGGACTGTCATGCTCCTGATGACTTTCTCCCTGCAAGGCTGTCATCTTTTTATGAGCATCAATCCACCAGGGTTTGTACTTTAAAAGATGTTTAATAGCTTCATCTTCAAAAAAATCGGCTCTAGGGAAAATAGAAAAGAAATAGAAAATAGAAAGAACTTTCATATGCTATTTATTTCAATTCATATTTATGTGGGTACATATTAACATATCCATAGAATACATCTCACTAGGCTCCAGGTTATTTTCCATCTTAGAAATATGTTCTTTGACTTTAAAGCAGAAAATTATTAAAAAAATCCCAATATTCTCCTATCTTTCAGTATTCCTTCCTTACTTCCTCCACCTTTGCTGAGCCACCCAGAAGCCCAGGGAATTAATGAGCTTGCAGCATCACATGAAGCCGAACCAACCTGGTTTGTTCTGAATGCAGCTACAGGAAAACACTCCAAAGGCTTCTCAGACAAATCACTTGATTTTATTGGGGAGCTCTCCCACTTAAGACCCAGGGAATTTGTGGGGAGGAAGTTGTGCAGCTGAAGGGTAAAGGTGAAGCAGGGATGGGGATGGACTTTAAGCAAGAACATGCAGCAGCAAGGGGGAAAAAAGAGTTGTACATGAATTCTGGAAGGGAGATCACCTCCATCTCAGCACAAAGCCACTGTGGTAAAAATCTCTTTATCAGGATTTATCATAAAGGATTCAAGTTTTAAGCCCCCTCTTACCATCTGAGCTTCTTCTTCAAGCCAAACAATGGTATAAATACTAAGAATTAAAAAAAAAAAAAAAAAAAACACACAGGAAATTTCTCAATACCTCCTTAATCACCACACAAAACCTGAACACAGAATGCAATCTGCTTCCCTCTCATGCTGACAGACTCTTTTGTTGCCTCCCTTCAATGTCAAAGCAACTTAGAGATATCAGCCAGGGTATATTTTCCTCAAGGCCACCAGAACAGTTGTTTGCCCCCACTTCTACCAGAGCTTCTGTTGTCCTTAAGGAAACAGTTTTTGTTGAAGAAAGGCTGGTATCATCTGTTCTGAAACAACCAAGACACAGCCATTGAACTAAATGGTGTAGCTCTACCAGGCCAGAACACAGAGTCTAAAATTGAAACTTGAAATTACTGCAATTTGCATTGCATTAGAGGTTAGGAACTACTTCAGTTCTAGTGAAATGTAGTTCAAGAAAGCTCTTCTATTTTTTGTACGTTACAGGAAGACATGAGGCTGCCTCTGAAAACACTCAATTGTGGAAAAATTCCAAAGTTACCTCCTAAAACAATTCAAAATGAGTTAAGCCTTCCTGTCCCCATAAAACACACTACAGTACTAATTTTCCCTACTGGGGACTACCCTCTTCTCCCACCAAACTCATCTTGCAGGAATCAATCTATACTAATAAAATCTCATGGCTTTCATTTATTTTACTTATCTGAATCTAACTTGACCTGAAATACTCCAACCTGAAAGGCACAAGGAATCATTTTCACCTCACTACATGGAATGAAGCACAAAAGAAACCAAGTCTTGGTTTGGACATTTTCCTCATTCTGCTGTAAAACAAATTTCATGTGATAAAGGCAAAAAAACAAAGTGGCCAAGACAAAATTTCATAACTTCAAAACTCAAATTCCCTCCCTCCTAGACAAGTGTGGCTTATTAATCCTTCTTTCACAAGGTGAAAAGGCTCTGACTTTGTCAACCCAAAATGCCAGCAGAGAGTGGCTGCTCAGCTGCTGAAGAATGAAACAAAGCTCTGCAACAGCTGACAGCAACCCCTGTTAAACACAGACTTAAGTGTAATTAAATAGTTGAGTAATCCCAAAACAGTGTCAGTGTCATACTAAGAATACCCACTAAGGCCTGCTCTGATGAGACAAAACCAGACCAAAAGTAAAGCTGTTCTTTCCAAAAGTGATCTAAAATCCAATCATTTGTGAAAAGGGAATGTGTTTCAGAGGTACCTGGCCAGGTGAAGTCTATCAGTACTCACAGGTAATGATCAGGCTCAAACTTGGCAGCCTCAGCTGCCAAACGTTTCCTCCTACGTTCCTCTGCAGGAGTCTGGTCTGGATCCTTAATGTCAATAACATCACTGAGCTCATCCTGCAAATGAGAACAAAATTATAGGACCAAGGCACTGGTATGGCACACATGATTTATTCAGGAAGAATTTAAAAAGGATGCCTATCAGCATTGCACTGAAATCCCTAGAAAAAGCTTCAACCTCCCTTTCAATTCTTCCAAACTCACTGTGCAAATACAACATCAAAATTCCAAGGAAAGGCAATTATTTGAAGCTCCTTAGAACTCATTCTATTATCATGAGGCCATTTTATCATAAGGCAGGGAGGTTATTTTGCATTATGATAAATTTGCAATGTTAAACCAAAGCACACAACCCCAACAAAGACAAGATAAGAATCACACACCATTCTTGAGACTTTTGAGAATACTCTCACTCTCTGAAGTGGCTGTACATTAGTTAATAGGAAATTTCAGTGCCCTTTTAAACATCATTTAGTAGTTATTTCCCATCCCATTAATGCTGATGGGGAATGTATTTCTTCATAAATTTCATGGTAATAAAGCAGCATATATGTCCTAACAGAATGTAAACACTTTCTCTGTAAACAGCAATCGTGCTCCAAGACCTGTGAATACTACAGTTCATACAATAGCAAGTTAGAGTTACATAACTGAGTTGCACAACTTTCAAAAGCTGTTATCTTGTGAGCCAGGAAGCCTACACAGCATGTTACCCAGAACTTCTAGGACAGGAGAGGACAAAATGTATCTACCTGCAGCCTCTGGAACACCCCTGAACGCAAATTCCCAAATCCATAGGGGTGCTGCAGGGGTGGAGTGCTTTCTTCATAAGGAATCTGTTCCATTTCCCAGTCAAATTCTTCTTCATTCTCTTCAGACAGCTCAGCAGAGGCAGCTGTATCTATGGCATGGTCAGAAAAGGAAAATTATTACATAGAAAAATACATATTACTTACTGGAAAGGTTTATTGTGCTACTGGTGTTGGCCCTTCTAATTTTACTGCATCTTTAAACAAATCTCTCTCAACACTGGGTCATACAGATCTATGACCCACAGGTCCTGCTTCAAACTCCCCAACTTCCAAAAATGAACATCAGGAACACTAAATTTTAAATAAACTCCCTCAGACTGAAATACCTGTTCCACTGAATTCAACAAGATCAGCGTTTGATGCTAGGAGAACCCTGACAGAACCTAAGGGATGTTATCAATAATTTAAGGCAGGTATTTCAAAATCAAACAGAGACAGCCAAACATTTTTGTCTGTTAAATACTGATGCTAAGCAAGACATGCACTAGAACCTGTGGTTTTTATTAGCTTCTCACTTGAGCTAATAGTCCAGTTGCAGTTTGTAGAAAGCAGAAAATTCAACTGTGTGTGTGATCTACAGCCACTAGAGGGGTATAAAGACCTACAGAGCATTAGCATATTTTAAAAGCACTTTTTAAGCACATTTTGGAAAAATCTAAATGTAACTAAACCTATAAAGTTGACATGACTACCATCTGCAACATATTTATTTCTACTCTAATCCATACATAAATTTATTCACACCCTTCTCATACCTTGGACCAGCCAATAATAAAAATATTCTATTTATCTACATGTAACACTCTATAGATCTATAACTGTTTGATTACACACATGTATCATCTTATATAACAAGATTGATTTTGTCATACCTATCTCTTCTACCAAAGGTTTTGCTGATCTGGATTTCTTTGGTGCTAAAAGAGATGTCAGCATGTCCAGCCCTTCAAAATATTGGCCAGGAACCTCCTTGGGCAACTGAATTGTAAAAGTACCTTCAAAGAAAGTAAGAATATCATTATTGCATTAAAATATCTGAGACAAATGTGCATTTTTCCTCTAATGAGAAAGGCTCAGAGGAAGTAGGACACATGCAGATAGCATTTTATTTTGCATTGATCCCTGTGCATGTTTTTAACCTTATTTCATAACAATCCAGGATTTTAATGATAAAACATGAAAGAGAATATTTAACTACTTGGAGTCTCCTGTCTTACTTTGTAAAAACACAAACCAACAGAGGAAAGCAAGCTTTATTTAATTTTTAATCCTTCCACCATACAATCCACAGAAGCTACATTCACCAATTTGATTACTGTCTTGGTCATGTAATAAAGGTCCTGCAGGCAACAAATTCACTGTTCTATTGGTAATTTTTGGTTTTAAAGTATAAACTACTGGAAATAGGAACATTTTTTATGACACAGATATCAATAACATTAACCAATACCTTCGTCTGTATTATAAGATGCTTTTTCTCTGCCATCCTCTACAATTCTTCCAGGAAGTGTCAATCTGCAGGCAAAAAAATGAGATACTTCAGTGAAAGCCTGACTAATTCTGCAAGTTAATGTCTCAGCCTATAAAAATGTAAGGCACATTCCAAAAGCAGCACAAAGGACTTAACTACATGACTGCTCTTCACAGAAATGGAATCCATGCAGTTCAATCCCCCTGGATTCCTCCCAGGAAAAGACACACTCTGCAAAATTCACACCCAGAGAGTTGTCTGGCCATTTACAATTAAAAAGCCATTATACAGTAAATTTAGAAAAGTATTTCTTTCAACTCCTTTTAACATGATTTAATGCCTAGGAACAAAGAGGCCAAATCCAAAAAACCAAATCTTTGCATGAACTGAGCTGTCTGTAGTCAAGTGAATAAAAGCTGCAGATGAAGGACATTCTGAAGGGACCAAAATTAAGTTCATTTGCTACTAAGAAGATCAATTTTTGAAAAATTTTTCCACTACTTGCCTGAGAAAGTATGGCTTAGCATAAAATTTGAAATCTTCCCCTTCAAAATAAATGTCAAACTCTGAAGCTCTGGCATAAGGAACTCTGATTTTTACTGTAAGAAAATCTGGATCCTGGGTCAGTTCAAAAGCTGGAGTTATCATGATGAATCCAGCAGGGAAAGCAAACACTGGTTTGTGTGGCCCTATAGAAACAGGAAAAGGAAAAAAAAAAAGATTATTGCAGCTTCTGGTTTATGAGAGAGAGTGGTGTCTCTTCAGAATTCTGTAAGAATATTTCAGATTCCCACATAATTATCCTCCATGTGCTCAAGAAGAAAACACTGATGACAACAGCAACAACATCAAAGTGTTTTCAGAAACATGAAGGTAGCACTTCTCTGTGCCTTAACGACACTGAATGTAGAGCTGGAGTACAGGAAAGCACCTGTTACATTCCATGTAAAAACCACACCAAAATTCAGTCCTAAAACTTTTCATAACTGTTATTTAAAATTTCACACATAGCAGACCTTAGACCTTTGTATTTCTCTAGGGAACTGAACACAAACCACTATTAAAAAATCCTGAAAACAAGTAATATTTCCAAAAAATAGAGCTGTGTTTTACCATTCACACTTATATTAGCCAGAATATGAGCAACAGACTCAAGGACTGTTTAAGTAACATCCCTCAGAACCATTTGAATGGATATACACTGGCATGCGTACATATTAAGCACAAGAAAAGGAATTTATAGATTACTATTTGCCTAATATACAACTGTCTGACCTTTCAATAGCTTCTCATCTCAGGTTCAATTTAGAATCCACGGATTATTTGGGGTTTGGTTCTTTTTGTTAGTTTTGGAAGGTGTGTTTATAAAAGGTCACAGGCAGAAAATTAGCTTTTTAAACCAAAAATATTTTAACAAATAAAACCAGAATAGAAGTATTATTTAGGAAAGAACTACTTTTCACTCACTTTCATTTCTCTTTACTAAGCATATCTCCCCATTCTGACAATTTAGTGAACAGCCAGAAATCATTAATCATTAACAAGGCTAAATTAACAATCACCCTTTTTCTCATATAGATAATCAGACTTGTTTAGCATATATGCAAAATTCTAAAACTTCCCATTTCACCATATCACATGATTCCAGGGCTAATATTCCCACCCATTCCAGGCTAAGAAGCTGCCAAGTGTTTTATGGAATTTATCTCTATAGAAAACACCTGGCTTGTAGAACACCTGCACCTGTACACCTGATGCACTTCCCTGGGGATTTTCTTCTTCTCTCAACACCACAAGCACTGCTAAGAGATACCAAAACCCCAACAGCTCATTTGGACTCTTCAGGGGTTTTTATTTTGCCCAGTCAGAGGTTCATAAATAAACAGCAGCCCCAAAACCAGGCCCAGCTCTCCCTGCCCTGCGTTCCTGCTGCACTTAGAGCATTCCTGGCCCAAATTCACCACCCCAAATCCCTCCTGGGATGGTCCTAAACAAATGCCTGGTATCTCACAGCTGAGAAACTACATTCAAAGGGCAGGTATCCCAAATAATCACGCTTCCCAGCCTGTCCTGTGCATTAGCGAGAGGCAGAGGGGCTGGCAGGGACAGGGATAATGCATGAGAGGCTCGGTGTTAAAATACAGAATCGCTGGGGTTGAGAGGCTCGGTGTTAAAACAAAGAATTGTTGAGGCTGGGGAGGGCCTGGGAGCCCTTTTTGTGTTTAATTTCACGGCCACTGCTCCTCGTCCTGTGGCTGGGCACCCCTGAGCAGAGTCTGGTCCCGTCCTCTGACACGTGGCGATATTTATGTACATTAATGAGAACCCCTCTGAGTTCTCCCTTCTCCAGCCTAACCAGGCCCAGCTCCCGCAGTTTCTCCTCATCAGAGAGCTGCTCCTGACCCCTCCTCACCCCCGTTCCCTCCGCTGGACCCTCTCCTTGTCTTTCCTGCACTGAGCAGCCCAGAACTGGACACAACCTCCCGCCGGTGCCGCCACACCGGGCCATGCTCCGACCTGCGGCCGTACCCTCCCTTAGCCACCCAGCAGCGGGCCGGGCAAGGGCACAGAGCCCTCGGGGAAGGCAGCTGCTAGCGGGAGAATAGCGGGAGAATCCCGGGAATAGCGCCGGGAATAGCGCCGGGAAGAGCCCCGGCCATGCCCGCCCGCGTCACTCACTCAGCCCCCGCGCCGCTGCCGCCGCCGCTTCCCGCGCCCGCCCGCACCGGGGCGGAGCCGCGCATGCGCGCTGGGCAGGGCCCCGCCCTCTCTCCTCCCCTCATGGCCGCCCCTCAGCGCCGCCCGCCCCGCCCGCGTCCTGCGGGCCGGGCCGCACTGCTCCGTGTTTATGTTTCTGCTCCTTTGCCTGAAGCGTGCAGCTCTTCAAGGATCCGATGGGAATTCTTGCTGCACGTAAATTTGGTGAAGTTTCCTGGTGTTTGCAAGAGTTGCTGGAAAGGGGGTGATTAACAGTCAGTAAGGATGTGGGCAGTGTGACTGTGTGAAGCTGGGTCGTGTAGGGTGAAAATCATCATCTGTCATCTGGACAAAGGAAAAGAGTGAATTCTTACCTGCGATTGCATAAAGCATCTTGGATAGACTGAGCATATTTTATTTCAGCAGCTGCTTTTCATAAAGAAGTGTGGAAATTGAATTTGAGTGTGTTGGGGAGATGGGTTTGTTTCTTTTCTGTGAAACCACTGGTTAATCCAGTGCTAATTCCTGCTAACAATTGTGCTATTTCTGTTATGTTTAACACTCATCTGTTTTTTCCTTTGCTGCAGATAAGGTAGAAGATGAGTAAACAGAAGAGTGACCCCACGAGCGCTGTCAGAACAGGAATTCCCAATTACTTAAGGCTCTTCTAAGCTACTGGATTAATGCAAACCTTGACAGGATGAACGGGGGACAGATCCTGATGAATCAAAACAAATACAGCGTGAAGGAGAAAAAGAAGATCCAAGAGCAGAAAAGCTGGTTTAAAAGCTGTAATTTATTAAATATATGACCTTACGTAGAATTAATTAATTTTTTTGCCTTTGGACCATGAGAGGTATTCTGGTTCTAGATTTTTCTCTACATCTTAAAATGCTACTGTTTTCCTCTTAGTGCTTCCTCTGAAATGCACTCAAATACTTTTCCTGGAGGGAAAAAGCATAATTCTGTAACCTCTCCTAATAAAGTTTTCTTTAAAAAAATACAGTAAGTAGACAGGCTGAAAATCCACTGAATATGACATCTCCTTCTGCAAAAACTTCTTTACTCTTGTGCTGCACTGAACCAGCAGTTCAAGTACTGCACAACAATTAAATAATTTGCTTCAAAATAGATAGTTCTCCCCACTGATTTAAAATTGATGGATGGTTTTAATATTCAGCCTAGACTTCCTTGTGTCCTGGTTTTTCATGTGCAGAAATTGAAGATGTGTGGCATATAAAAAGCTTTTTTTCATGTTAAGAAGTTAATGATATCTAATTTCAGATGCTGATTTGTTTTGGACCAAGGCCTCAGTCGTGTCCTCAGAAACTTTTGATGCATTTCCAGAGAACTTCAGCACTAATTAACTTTTGGCCCTTACCAAGTAATCTGTAATAAGGATATTAGACAGGAAGCTGGATTATGAACCAGTAGGCATCATCTTCTCTGGGTAAATTCAAATTTGCAGGACAAGCCTGTGAAAGATAAAGAAGTTTCATCTGAGAATTTATTCTTGTCTGACACTTTCCAAGACTGCCTCAATTATTTTTTTAGAGCCTAAGAACTCCCAGCTTTCTTTCTTATTTTTTTTTTGTGCGAATACTTTCCTTGTAAAAGAACTATTTATATATTGATTTTTGTGAAGAAAGTGGTGCATTAGCCATTCTGCTTTTCCATCCAAATAAAGGATGAAGTAGCATCTCTAAGGAATATGTATTGTTTTCTTCTGTAAAATACATACTTTTTTTTTTTTAACTGTAATAAAGTTTTATTTGGAAATGTACAAAGATTACATCTTCTAGTGCATCTTTCTGATGAAGGGAATTTGGCTACTATATATTTAATGGAGCACAGAAGAATTAAAATGCATTATTTTCAATGTTTTGGGCAAGTAATTAGGACAACTTGCTGTTTGGTCGAGAAATAGAAACATGAAGCTTTGCAATTGATAAGGACAATTGGCTCTACATCTCTAATAATGTGTTAATCTGGCAACCTTGGAAATGGTAATCCAAAACAAAATTACTAAAAGAGCTTAATTGACACATACAGAGAAGAAAGTGATTGTATTGATGATAGAAAAATCACACGTTTTAACAGCTCCAGGATTTCAGTACCACTGGTACTCTTTTTCATTAAAGAGTAAAAAGTATAAAGTTTGGTAGGGTTTTATTACAGTGCATATATGCTCGGGAAAGAGCATATGTTTATGCATTGTGGTTTTTCTGTAGTTTCTCATTTAGTATTGCTTTTTTCTCTTAGCATCAAGTAATTTACATTTTCTTATTTGGCCACAATCCGAGTTGGATGAAACTCTTGAAACAGTAGTTATTCATCACATTTGGGCTGATGCTAAGGCAAAGCATATTTTGGGATCCCACTGGTGAGGGCATGTGGTGTGAGCAGTGTAAAATGGACAGGCTGTACATTTCCACTGCCTAGTGAATACCAGTGTCACTTCCAGTGGCTCCATGAGGTTCCTCCAGTATGGAACTCGCGAGGCTCCGCTTTCCCTTCTCTGCCCTTTCCAACCTTGGTGCCTTCACTGTTTGCACAGCTTGCTCTCCAGCTCCATGGGGCAGCAAGAATCCTTGTATTTCTGTCATTTTGTACATTTCAAGGTCGTAAATCAGATTATGACCCCAAGCAGTAAATTTCACTCCTGTGAAATTCGATGTTGTGATTTCTGCTGATGTTCCACAGCAGACTGCCTAGGATGGGTCACACGGGGACAAAGCCACCCACAAGTGAGTGGGCGCCTTGTTCCTTCTCAGTTGTACACGTATTGCACTATCGTTTACCTGCCCTCGATGCAGATGGAACGAGGAGTGCGTACTGTCTGCAGGTGATAAACTGCGGCCGCAAGGCGGGGGGAGGCTCGGTTTCCTGTCAGCACAGGCAGAGCGAACGCGCTGTCGAGACGAGCTTCCCCCTTTTCTGCAGATCACCTCGCTGCACCCACTCGCTCTCTGCCAGCACTGCCCACCCACGAAACCAAATCTCCCTGGGAGCGGCCGCGCTCCGTGCGTGGTGCTGTTCTCTTCGTTATGAACACCCAGCGTGTGCCGGGGCGCGCCGTTGCAGCCCGGCCGGGCGCTGCCGGGGCGGGCAGTACTCCAGGCAGTACGGTAGGCGCGGCCGGGCCCGCCCCGCCCCGCTCGGCCCGGGCTGTGCGGCCACGTCCCCGCTCGGGCCGGGCTGCGGCGATGCGGCCGGCGGGACGCGGCCGTGCTGCGCTGCTGGCCCGGCCGTGCCGCCGTGCTCTGCCGGCCATGCGGCCGTGCTGACCCGGCCATGCGGCGGCCCTGCAAGGTGGCGGCGGCCCTGCTGTGCCTGGCCGTGCTGCTGCTGCTCTATCTGCTGGCGGGCAGCGCGGCCCCGCCGCCCGCACCGCCCTCCGCGCCCGCCCGCCGCCCGCCGCGCCTCGGCCGGAGCCCCCCGAGGAGGAGCCCCGGGGGCAGCGCCAGCGCCAGGTAACGGGGTTGGCTCCATCGCCCGGCCCCTGCCCTCTGGAATCCCCTGCCCTCGGGAATCTCCTGCCCTCGGGCATCCCCCGCCCGCCGTGCCCGTGCCAGCCCCACGCGTGACCCGCGGCTCCCCGGGGCGGTGTCGCTTTGGTGCCGGTGCGTCCGGCGCTTCTCTGTCCCGAATTTCTTCCCCCGCTAGTGAGCGGTGGTGAAAGACCCCTGTGCAAACTGCTGAGGTTGGCAAGTACAAACTTTTCCCTGCGTGTTTCCCCTGGCAGCGTAGTTGGCAGAGATGCCGGGAAAGGTTTTCGCTGTGCCCGAGCGGGGGGGGTTCCCTCCTATTTTCTTGTGAAATAGCGGTTTTTCCATTAGTTCTGGCCTTCTTTCGGGGGCTGACGTGGGCAGTGCGGTGCTCGCTGCCTGGAATGCGGGGCTGTCACCTCGGGAGCTTTGCGGGATTTTCAGGGAAAAGGGAAGGCGGCTCGTCATTGCCCTGTGGTGCCACTGGGCTCCAAACTGCGGAGGCACTGGCAGATTTTAAGCTTTCCAGCTTTTTTGTTTTCAATGTTTTTTATATGTAAATTAATTTCGCAGAACTTTAAAGGTGTTTTAAATCGTGGTGTTTCCTCTCCTAGCACCTTACAGGCAGGGTATTTTTTAAAAAAACTAATTAGTTGAGAAAGGACAGCTTTCAGTGGGTGGAGGACTTGTTTTCCCCTTTGCATTCCAATTATATTATGGTCAGTGTGACCTCATATATCTAATTAACTTGGTATGTCTTTGTGTCTCTGATTCATGATTTCACAGAGATGTTCTGAATGAAACACTATTCCTGTTTTTTGAGCTCTTACTCCTTAACTTATTAAAGCAGTTGGTTTCTCCCCAGCATTGTTACCCCACTGAATGCAGGAGATGTTTTCTGGGGCTGAGAGTGGGCCACGGACAGAATTCAAATGCCGGTATTAAAGCAGGATTATTTCCACTAGCAACTGTACCTCCTGAAGTCATTTTTCTTTAAGGCATATCTCTGTGATTATCATGGAAATCAAGAAGAACACTGAAGGAGGGAGCCCGGAAAGCATGGAACTGCCAGAGAGTGTAAACAACCATTCCACTTAATGCGCTTTTCAGTGGCATCTTCATGTTTCACAATTTGACGTTATCTAACTTTTTGATTATTTGTTGACTTTGCAAGGCCTTTATACAGGGTCTGCAACACAACAGCAAAAAAGAAAAAGGAGGAATTTAGTATTCAAAGTGTGCATTTTCTTCAGAATTTTGTTTGTGGAGCTTGGTGGTTGTTTTTTCCCTTGTCATCCTGCACCACTGGCCCCAGCAGGAGTTCGTATAACTAAGAAGCACAATTCTCTGGGTCCTGTTCAGCCATTTGCTGAAAGAGTCTTTGTTATGTTCGTTACTATTAAAGTTTATTCATAAAAGAAGAATTTTTGTGGGGAGAGTGTGACATAAGTGGTTCAAGTGGAGGTGATGCTTGCCTGTTTGGAAAGGCATCAGGTGGTGGGATCTGCTAGGCTTTAAAAGCCTGATCCAAGCTAAACTGAAAGCAGTGAAGGGCGCTTGAATTTATATTGCAAGAAACAGGCCATGATGATAATTTTAGTTCCTCCTTATGAGCAAAGGCGCATTTTTTTTTTATTTGATGTTAGAGATCCCATCTTATCTAACTGATTCATTCAGGACAATAACCAATCTGATTAGGACTGTGTAAGATCTTGTGAGGTGATCACAGTGTACATGCTTGTATGAGACTGCAGCATTGATTAGCAGAACTTTTGTGAAGTTCTGTCTGTGTGAATGTAAAACATTTAAATTCAGTTTTGTCAAGTTGGTTTGTCAGAAGATGCAAGTTTTGGTCTCAGCTCAGAAATAAAGGTGTTACTTAGGGTTTCTGTTTGATTTGTGAGAATCAGCATCTTGCAGGGAAGATGAATTGTGTTTTGACTGGGGTTTGTAATACTGGTTTCTGTAGTCACATAATATCAGAAGACACTAGGTTTTAGGAAGTGCAAAATTCTTTTAACATAAGCTGTACATAAAGCTTAATGTAGGCACATGTCATTAGCTGGCTGGTGCTTCACACATGTTAGCAATGACATTCACGTGTCCTGCTTTGGTCATTAAGTAATTTTGACAAATCTAGGTAAGTATCTGGTAAGCTTTGAAAACTTGATTTTTTGTGGTGGTTTTGCTGCTCGTTCCTGTTGGAAGTAGCAAGTTCTATGCCTTTGGTAAGGCTTCTTTATATAAAGAATTTTAACTACGTGCCAAACCCATGTGTGCAAAGTATCAAAAAGAAGGAGGATTGTTTTACAGTCTCTTTGCCAAACCCATGTGTGCAAAGTATCAAAAAGAAGGATTGTTTTACATTTGAAGGGCAGATGTGACCATGCTCTCTCTTAAACCAGCGTGGCAAGGCTGGGGAAGTGAACCTTCGCCAGCACTGAAAGTAACTTTTTCAATGCTAAACATCCCTTGCGTGGCAACCCGTCAAGATGCTTTTTCTTTCTGTGCAGCCTGTGTGCAGCACATGCAATTTTGGCTTGAGTTTGCTAATAACATGCTGAAACCTCAAGTATTTCATACTTGTTTTATAAAGAACCCACTTTGTAAAAGGAGAGAGAAACCATTCTGGTTTTGAGTGGCTTTTTTCCGTTCCCCTGAGTGGTAGGTGAAGGTTGAAACTTCAACCATTTCTGGATTGACAGCAGCTACAGTCGACTTTTTGCAACTGCTGCAAAGTGAGAAAGGTTTATTTGAAAACATTTGTATTTCAAAGCGTGCAAGAAAATGTGTTTCACATCATGGAGCTGTTGTTGGGATGTTGACTCAGGCAAGGGTGGCTGTCAGGGAAGGAGCCTGTTCAGTGAATCACCAGTTTTGATACAACGCCTAAATCTACCCTTGTTTGTGCTGCAAAAGTAAATGAGATCATAATGGGAAGAAGGTTTCAAAAATTAACAACTGTATTGCATTTTGGAAGTGTCTGCATGCATTATCTTTCAGGAATAAATTTGAAGGCTTGAATAGATTAGCAGGCTCTGTAATGAGGTGAGAACACATTATTTTGAATGGATTTGGATTGATTTAGACAGGTTTTAGGTTAATTAAGTTTGAGACACTTTGGCTGTGACTAACAAGAAAATTACATGTAACCTAAACTTTAAGACCTAGGAATGCACACTGTTGTGCTTGAGCACTCAGGCTGCTCCTGCTGTGTCAGTGCCTTCCTGAAAAAATTGTATTCAATAAATAAAACACGAGTGAGCAACTGGATGGGAGTTGCTCTGTATTGTTGGAAGGTCTTTGCTGTAAACATTTTATTGTGCTCCATCTCATCGAGATCAGTCTTCAGCCACTCCATGGGGATGTGTTCTGCAAGTATTTTGTGATGCTTTGTGGAGTGCTTAATCTTAGTTTGTATATTTGTTCTTGTCGAACATATTAAACATTGGGGCCCAGGTCTCTGCATTGCTTTCAATGTGTTTAAACATTTAATTTAGGTTATAAAATGCAATTACAGATTGTTCATAACAGACAAGTTGAACTATAAAGGAGTGAATGTAAATGTTAGGAAGAATTGGCTAATGATGCATTACTCTATGGATCTATGGGCTTTTTAATGTTTTGGGAATCTCTTGAGGTGGGAAATTCTTCGAGCTGTAACAGCTGTTCCCGTTTGCAGGTAGGACAACTTGGCTGTGTCCTGCACATCTTCAAGGGATGTCCTTTTATCCAGCTCTTGTTCCTCCTTGTCCCTTCCATTCTCCTTGCCCTGCATGAGGGGCATGCATGAACAGGGCAGGGAAGGGGAGCTGGGATGTTCTTTGCCATGACCTGCTTGTTTGCCTCTTCTACACCTGCCCCTTCTCAGGCTTCTGGATAATTGCTATTTTTCAAAGGCTAAGTTAAAATTGCAGTCAGATGCATCCTGCTGGGGCACTGTTTTATCTGCCATTGAAGCTCACCTTTGTTTTCACTGTCCTCTAAGTTTCTTTATGTACTTACAAAGAAGATGCAAAATGTTGTGTCCCAAAATTCTTCTGCACCTCATTGCTACTTCTCTCACTGTTTATTGCCCTCAGTGCCCCAGACTATGACTGATGTAGTTCAAATAGCTCCTTTTTCTCGGATTTTTATTCAATTCAGGCCACTCCAGGCTCTTGAACCCCTGCACTGTTGGTAATTCCTCACCTCCAACACTCAGCTTTCTCCATGGTGCCTGTGTGGGATGTCTGTTATTATCCCTACTCCTATGTGCTTTCCAAGCATTCTGCTTTTACCAAGGATTGCTTCTGCTGAGTCTGTCCTTTGGAAGTATTGTCTAATGTACTGGATTTTTCACTGCAGAACAGCTGCATAATCAGAGCTCACCGTGGCTAAAACTGCCCAGGAAAGCTGAGTGCTTTGGTGTGGGGTTTTGAAATGTTGCAATAAAAGTGCAGGGTTTAGTCCCTCTCCCAGTGAATTCCATTACCAGAAACTACATCAAAGCAGGTCCCAGCCTGTGCATGGCTTGATTTAGAGACTCAATTAAGGGGAAGCATTACACAGATAGGGAGAAGGGGGGAAAGGTGATCTGTGTGAGCAGCTAATGATTCACGTCAATAATTCAGCGATTTTTACACTAATAGGTTGGAAAGTAAATACCACTTCGCATAGATGTAATATTCTATTATTTATACACTGATGAAACTGGGGATAATTAAGACAAAAGCAGAAGATTTAAAACCCTTAATGAAACGTGTTGCTTTATATAGTCAGTGAAGTGCCAGTGCCTGCTGTTCCTTTACATAGAGGTGGGTTACTCTGAAGGGTAGAATGCTGCTGTTACACAGAACAGCCCTTCAATGTCTGTAAAAAATAATAACAGCTTAAAACTGTCATTTTTCTCTTTACTTAGAACTTCTGTTTGTAGCAATAACTCCAGTGATTAATTGTGTGTGTGTAATTGTGTGTGCTGAGCAGGGCTGGGATTGATGTCCTCTGCTCAGAGATATGTCCAGAGCAGGCAGTGATCTATGATTTGCCTTTTGAACCCTCCACGAATGATTACTGTGCCTGGGATTTAGTTGCTTGGTCAGCTCCATGCCGTGTGATGGAGGCCAAGTGCCATCTGTGTTGGAATGTGTATGCACCATGGTGCAACATTCCTGGAGGATGCAATTTTTACCTCCACACTAAACACAGAGCCAAAAGACTGTTTCCAAAAGGTCTTCAACTCCCCAGGAGAAGCTGATTTTTCTGGCTAGCAGGAAGCTTCATTGTGCCTCTTACTGTGTTCCCTATATCTGGATGAAATGTATTTAAAGCCCACACAGGTGGGTGCTAAGTGAAAATCCCACAGTTTGGCCCTTGGAATATAGTCTGATTCATCTGGGATATGTGACTATATTTGTTTTCAAAAATCTCTGTTTTAGCAAAATCTCATAGATTCCATGGGGTGAAGTGGAGAGCAGTCCTTTGAAACTCTGCCAGTGCCTTCAGGCCAGGATTAAGGCCTGCATCTTTAATAGCAAAATTAATTAACTGTTAGAACAATTTACATATGGATGGAGTGGTTTTTTGGTTTTTTTTAAGTATGGATGTCTTCTTCCAGTCTAGCCATTATGGGCTTGGAAATGAAGGTGCTGGATGCAGTTGTGTGATCTGCATTGTGTTAGAAAGTTGGCTGGGTGGTTGTAACTGTGTTTTGGCTTAGTGACCTCGGGGCTGTCATTTGCACAGAGCAAGGTGGTGTCTGGTTTGAGGTGCTGTGAAATTGGCTTCATCTGCAGTGTCTGTAGTGCAGTGATTTCTGCAAACTCAGAAATGTAGGAATAACAGGAAATAGCCTTTTTCTTTATGCTGTAGTTGGAACACTATTGATCTGGACCATGGACAGAAATTACCATGCTATTTGCTTATTCTATATCTAACCAGAAAAAACCTCCTGATCTCTTGCAAAATGACGAAGAAAAATACAACAACCCTGATGTCTGTTAATGAGGGATTCTCTTCATGTCTACCTCAGTAATTTTTATGTGCCTATCCCTGAATTTTCAGGAAGCCTGCAGAGCAGAAGCATCCAAAGGAGCCCTCATCCTTGCAGTGCATGCATCTGGCAGTGGTGGCATGTGGGGACCGGCTGGAGGAGACTCTGATCATGCTGAAATCAGCAGTTCTCTTCAGCAACAGCAGGCTCTGCTTCCACATCTTTGCCGAGGATTCCCTTAAGCCTGAATTTGAGAAGAAGGTGAGTTTCTTTGTCATTTGGTAAATAAATAAATGAGTTAGTTGTAAGTTGTAAATTTCTGAGAAAAATTACATTGGCATCAACAAGTAGCAGCTGAGCACGTTGTTTACTGTACACAATTAAATTCCTTATGAATGCATTTTTTTACAAAAGCTCTATAATGTGTAGTGTCTGATTTCCTCCCACCATGTCTTTCAGTTAAAGGAGTGGCCTTCCTCATATACAAAGAAGTTTGAGTCCAACATTTACCCAATAACCTTCTCAGTAGGAAATGCTCAGGAATGGAAAAAGTTATTCAAACCATGTGCTGCCCAGCGCCTGTTTCTTCCGGTAAGGCACCTGGATTTCTGAGTAGGTTGCTTCAGGAAAAGGTTAATTCCACAGAAAGGAAGCTTTGCTGGTCTAATATTAAAACCATTTTTAGGCTGAAACATCTGCTTAAAGATAATTTTAGTCCGTGCTTTAAGACACTGTAAAAAAACAACACAGAAATCCAGCCTGGCTTTTTCCTGGCTAACAAAGGATGTGTGTTTCTGATTTGTCTCTGGTTCCATGAGCCTCTCGGGCTCTCCAGACTCCAGAGAGAGTGAGAGCTCTCTCAGGGCACATCTTTTGGGGTAGATGCTGTGTGCCTTCTGTAAATAGCATTCTTTACAACATGCCCTCTTTACCCACCATCTTACTTTCCATATGTTAGCCCTTAAACTGATGCTCTCAGCATTCCCATTTCCTTGAGTTTTACTTATTTTTTCCAAGACTCTTAGAATTGCCCTTAAGGTACTAATTCCAGCGTGTTCTAAGTTGGATTTCATGCAAGTTCACTGAAAAGTTGTATTATACTTAGTTTCGTAAACTTGGAGAGAAGGGAAGTGTTGATACCAGTTTTGCATATCAGAAGTTGAAGGAATGTTTGCATAAAGCAATTTCTGTGGAACCGAGAACATCTATCAAAAATATTTCGTGGGTTGCTGTTGATTGGGGTGACTCCAGTGAAGTGACAAACTGTTCACATGATCCAGATTTCTTCATCACTGTCTTAGGAGAAGTGTCGGGGGGGCGACAAAGAAATCTTTCCCCTCTCAGATGGAAGCAATCAGGAGACAGCTGCATGTCCAGATACGTAGCCTGTGAATACATATGTGAGAAAATATGTGCTGTCAGCAGTTCTGCTGATCTGCCATTTAGGGGTGGGCTATCAGCAGCACAAAGGCCAGATGGGCTGGAAGTAACTCCAACTGCAGCAGAGATCCTCTCTCCCCTGAGTAAATATTTGTATCACCTGGAAAATAATCCTGAAGCCTTAACTTGTTCCATACAGAGTGTCAGGGTGTCCTGGGTAAACAGAAATCTCTGTTCTTCTGTGATACTTTTGTCATTTTGGGAGACTACTCATAGGAATGACTTAACTTTTATTTCTCCTCACTGTTCTGATGACAGAAAGGGGTTATACATTCGTGCTGATTCCTTCAGGCTGGGCAATGCTTTTACTGATCCCTTTTTGTCACTCACACGTTGCTGAAGTTCTCCAGTAACTTCTTTTAAGGAATATTAGACTGTTGCACGCTGTGTTAGCAGAATGAGGGGGCAGCTTGCACTGTAGATGTTTGTTTCTCCAGGGGCAGTTACAAAATGCTGTGTGTGGCCAGGCTGGGGTTTATGGCTTTGTGTAGGAGGGGCTGTCCAAGAGGAGCTGCAGCTGACACGGGGTTGATGTGGGTATAATAAACAAGCTGTCGTTGTAGCTGAGGTGGCAAAGGTCCTGTGGGACCCTCAAGGTTTGGTGCTCGAGTTCACAGGCTGACACAACTTTGGGCTGTTTCTGGGTAATTCCAGCCATTATTTTGTTTTTTGGTGTTTGATAGCTAGGTTCTGATATCCCACTTAAACTGTCAGCACACGATGGGAACAGAGGGCTCCAAGTTTTACTGTTTAGAGAACTAGTTTGACTTTTATTTTTAATAAATACCAGCAGAATATCAATTTGGGGTTTTTTTATCCTTTCCCATACTGAGCATTTTTCCCTGCAGCAGCATGAAATGTGCCTGGATTTAGGGAGGACCCCAGGAGAGCAGTAGTTATCAGCTGTTTAGCCCTCAGTTGTGCAAATTGTCTTGCTCCTGATAATGCTAAGCCCGAGTGGAATGCGAGTCTTTGATTCACAAGTGCCTCTCCTGCCAAAGAAATCTCCTCTGCAGCACCAGCAGGCGTGTGAAAGTGGACAGGAGGGTCTGAGGAATGTGTTCAGGGAAAATTGGGTAAGAACCTTTCAGTGGTTTTACCCGGTGATGAAAGAGGAGCTCTGGGATAGGACCCTGCCGTTTGCAGTACTGATCTGTTCTATCCTGGGCAACAGGTTGAAGTTCACATTCCCAACTTGTTGACTCTACCCAGGATGCTAAAATATTAAGGAAGACTGTACAGCATCCTGCATTTTTCAGAGGCATTCTGAGACATCACATTTGCCACTTGGATGCAGGGATGTAGAATGAGCCTCAGTGTAATCTCACAAGTCAGTCTCTCACTGCATTCTGCTGCAATAAAACCATCCAGGGCATTTGCAGAGACACAGAGAGGAGGATGTAGATCTTTTTATAAGCACAGAATGAAACTTTAACATTAAACCAGGAGGGTAGTGCTCTCAGCAGTCCCTGGGAACTGGTTTGTGCTCCTGATATGGGTGTTAAAGCAGCAGGTGAGGAGCATCCTCTGGTCCCAGGGATGCTGGTCCCTCAGGGCTGGCTGCAGCTGTTTCTGTGCTGCTCTTCTGGAGCTACCAAAACAATCAGCTCAAGTATCCTGAAATGCTCAAGGGATTTTTGGATGATTTTTGGATGAACATTTAGAGCCCTTCTCAAAACACTTAATCTACTTAGGAGCTTTTAAGATAGATTAGCAATATCCCTGTGTTAGAGCTTTCCTCTTGAGGGATGCTCAAGTATCCAGCCCAGTGGGAATAGATGCCAGGGCCTTATCTAGACAAAAGCCTCTGCTGTAACTTGAGTTAATCTCTTATTACAATGAGGTTTAGTAACTCAACTTTGTGGCTCTGTAACTCTAGCATCAAGCTTAGTGATTTGTACCTAATTTTGGATAAAGCTGTGCTGAGGTGCCACAGGAACCCTCACAAGCCCTTAGGTAGTCCAGCTTCACAGTACACCAGCGTGTGTTTACTCAAGAATGTGTTATTTCTTGCCAACCTTGCTAACACAGGGAGAATCTATGGAGACAGAAGTTGTGAAATCAAATTACAGATAATTGAGTATTTAAGTGAAGTGCCAGGCTAAATATAGCCAGTTCTGTGCAGAACTTTTTGACAGATTTACTAAGAATATTCTATATAGCTGCAAAAAAAAAAAAATATATATAAAAAAAAATCACACTTTTAAGCTGTAAGTGCCTGCAGAGCAAGGGGAAGACAAGCAGAGCAAGCCGTGTTTCTGGCCATCCCTTTCCAAAATCCCAGGCTGTCAGGTGTGTCTGCATGGTTTGTGTGAGCTCAGACCTCCAGACAGAGCCTGGCAAAGCTCCTGCTCCAGGTCACTGCGTGTCATTTTTAACCTGCACTGCAGGTTCCTGCTCTGTGAGAAACTCCTACAGCTGCAGTTGGTGAAATTAAATCCCCCCTACCCAAGGCACAGCAGGAGAGATGTGAGCGATTCAAACTGACATCTGCAGCTTTTAAAGGAGTCTTAACGCTCAACATGTGAAAGTGGGAAGGGCTTAAAGGAGGTAGCACAGCTCTTTTTTTAGCCAGTTGGGTGTCACTGCAGGGCAACACCTTGGACACAGAAGGAAGAATCTCAGCAGAAAAGAGAGCATGTGAATTCTGAAAGGAGGAATACAAGGTGGGGTCAGGTGCTGGTGGGCACTGCACAAAGAACTGAAATACCTACTTGAATCTGTAGGAAAATTATTACAGTCAATAGACTTCCACAGATTTAAATTATTTGTGTATTGGAAGCTGCTGAAAGAATGTTTTTTTGCTGAAAGAAGCAGTGTCCAGCAGTGACCACTGTCATTTATGCTTGGGAAGGATGAGGAGGGTCTCTAGGCCCCTGTTAAACTTCCCCCTGAACTGGGGTAAGTTTTTCCTGCTGGAAAATGCCTCAACATTGTCTTTGTACCAGGGCCCCCTTAGACAAAAATCTTACATGGTCTGCAGTGTGCTGTGGATCCACAGGAAAAGTCCAATAGCTTCTGCTCTGCTTGTATTCCAGTGTTACCTCCT
Source organism: Acridotheres tristis (assembly GCA_037013685.1). Taxonomy (NCBI): domain Eukaryota; kingdom Metazoa; phylum Chordata; class Aves; order Passeriformes; family Sturnidae; genus Acridotheres; species Acridotheres tristis. Next base: position 3,537,460 of record CM072899.1, on the reverse strand, counting down.
ATCTCAGACTAAATCTGGGGGTGATTTTTCTTTTTTTAAATGTCTATTGATTTTTTGTGACTTCATATAGCAGGTCCCTATGAATCAGGGCTCCTAGGTGCTACAGAATTATTAATACACAATACCCCAAGATATCCTTAAACTGAAAACCTTTCCTCCTTTCAGACCTTCTTCTATTGATTTACTCTTACAGTAGCTGTCTTTTTTATTGGTTTGGTTTTTTAGTATTGGACTTGAGGGTACTTAATATCTGCAAATATTTACTCTGAGTTTTTAGTGTATTATGGAACTATTTTTGTCACTTATTTTTTGATACCTCCACATTCTGGTTTATGGGGTTTTTGTGGAAAAATGCTATATTGCTATCAACTTCCATCCAGCAGAGAGATCTGAATTGTGTTGAATGTATTTGCTTAGAATTTGTTGTAAGCATAACTTTTGTTTAAAATGCAGAGACAGTTCCTTCTCCTACTTGCCCTGTTCTGTAGGAAGAACATGTAGTTATCCTGTCAGAAATACAGGTCAGGGATTTGTTAAACTTGACTAAATGTCAGTCTGAATCCCAAAGTGTTCAGTCAGGTGAAAAATCTCATTTAAGTCTTTACTCACGGATTTGGCATCTTAGTGGATTCCTGTTGAGCATGCTTAGAGGTGATATTTCTCACCCACTTGTTGAAAATCCTAATGTTGTTCACTATTTCACAAGTAATCCTCAGTCATAGTGAATTAGAATTTATGTAAAACCCAATTTCTTCGGTAGAATTTCTTGTAACCTGCATAAATAGGAGAGTTTGTCATTAATGTCATTGCAGGTGGATGAGAGAGTGATTGTTGTGTTCCACGTGGTGAAAATCCAAAGCCTTTTGGATTTGCTTTTCAAAGAAAGAGAGAAGTAAATAGGGTTTTTGGCTAGACCAAAGTAAAAAAATTTCAGTCCTTCAGGAAATTTTCGACAATTTTAGTAAATAATGAAGAAGAGCAACAAAAATGTGGTTGGAACTGGTGGTCAGCTGTAGGTAATGATCTTTATTACTTGACAAAGACTTAAAACACCAGGTCATTTGTCCTACCGTGGATATTAATGAAGGAGTGTGCAAGGATTTGGGCAGCCACAAGGGGGAACATGGTCAGCAGGAACCACTGAAATCTCCTGGCTCTAATCTGCGGTTTCCACCCTTCTGACCTGGCCAGCTTTACTGTGGTTATTCCCATACAGAGTCTGCTAACAGAGCTCAGAGTACAACTGGTGTGTTTTAGTGTGACTTTTCTTTTTAACAGCCGAATTTTGTTCTTCGGGGGATATACATACATTGGTGATCAATGGTGTTGTCTTAATTAATCTGAAATCGTTGTATACATTAATTATATATGAAGGTAAATCTAAATATCCTGGTCTCCTGGGTTACCCTTTCTGCCTGTGGAGAACACTGCGTGCTTCACCAGTTAAGATCTTGGAAAGAACACTGTAAATATATATTATTTACATTGCATCTCTGAACAGATACTAAGCAGTCCTTGCAGATACTTTTGGGAGCTTGGAGAATTGCTGCTTCGTAAGAAGGTTAATCCAGCCCCAGTGCTCTGGTAGCTGTTTTATTGTGCAGTTCAAGAAAAAACCACAGCAAACAACAAGCCAATAATCTGATAACTGTTGTTCCTCTTTGTAATTACATTTAGCTGATAAATCAATAACCTCTTCCAAATTACCAGTTTAAAGTAAAAGTGCCTTTTGCCAATGATCTTTGTGTTTGTCGTCTCTGTGATTTGTTTTTCGCCCCGCTGCGCAAACCCCAAAGGTGATTTTGAAGGACGTGGATTCCCTGCTTTACGTGGACACCGACGTGCTGTTCCTGAGGCCCATCGATGACATCTGGCACCTCCTGAGAGAGTTCAACTCCACCCAGCTGGCTGCCATGGCCCCCGAGCACGAGATCCCCAAGATCGGCTGGTACAGCCGCTTCGCCCGTCACCCTTATTACGGCTCCACCGGCGTCAACTCCGGGGTGATGCTGATGAATTTGACACGGATCCGCAGCACTCAGTTCAAGGTGAGAGCAAACGCAGCTGTTGCAGAGGCTCAGGGTTGCTGTGTTTCTCACATCTGCAAGCTCGGTGTAAAATTGCATAAAGTTCGTAAGACAGAGAATCAGAGGAATACAGAAGATGTGGAATTGGATACTAAAAGCTATTGTGAATGTGATTATTGAAATAGTGAAACTTCCTCAAGGCTGGAGCAGTGGGAACTTGCAGCTGAAGCAGTCTGGTAGCAGTGTTAAAAATGGCTTCCCCAATTCTTACATTTCCCTGAAAAGATACATGGAAAAAAGAAACCTCAAAGATCTTCAGTGCGGTCGTTACATTGTTTTTAAAATTGGAAAGCTTGTTGTGAATACCCAGAGAAATTGGCGATTTTTGCATGTGTTGTGAACAGATTCCTGCATCCTGCTGCAGATAGCTGGTGTGAGAAGGGCACATACTCATGACAGATCCATGTTGTTGAGCACGTATTCTCTCACCACTGAAACTTTGCTTACCCCAAGTGGTTCCTCAGGCAAAGCCAGGAGTTTCCTGCATTGTTACAGGAACAGCTGGGGAAGGAAAAAACCAAACCCAAACTTTGCACTTACTACCGTAATTCCCAGGGAAGATGATCTTTAGTCTGTAATTTTCCCTGCTTTTATACCTTGATTTTCACCTTGTCCCTGCATTTTCCTACTTGTTCACTTTTTACCCCTCCTGTTACTTGGAATAGGAAGATTGTGAATAGCAGGAGCTGACATCAGAGCTGGGCCCAGGAGACTTTGTTTTCCTGTTTAGATAAACACAGTCAGTTCTGCTGTTACAGCCCTGTCCAAGTCTAACATCTCCTGGCAGGTTTGTGTTTTTCACCTGGGTGTCCAACATGGCTTAGCAGAACTTAGAGATTTGTGTGTGCCCACTCTGAGTCAGATCCACAGCACTGATCATGATATTAATCCCTTGCTTCTGTTTTCCTGCCCTGCAGAACAGCTTGATACCAGGTGGCTTGACTTGGGAGGAAATGTTATATCCATTGTACCAAAAGTACAAAAATTACATCACATGGGGAGACCAGGATTTGCTAAATATCATTTTTTACTTTAACCCAGGTAAGGAATGATTCTCAGTGTTGTCATTATCTGCATTGAGAAAATATCTTGAGCTTGTTTTTTTTTTTAACTGCTATTTTTTATTTATAATATGCATAATATTCTGGTATGCAGTTATTGTGTAATTGCATCCTCAAAAAATTTCTAACCTATAAAAATGTTTCTGACATTGCTGCAGGTAATGGGGCTTGGACTTGGTTCCATTGAATATGTAAATCTGCTTTCTGGAGATTTGAGAAAATAATGAGGTATAAAATTAATGATGAAGTGAAGGGATTCCCTGCTTCTGGATACAATTAAGACAAAACTGGACTTCCTGGGGTCTTAAGCTCTGGGTTAGTGAGACTGCCTGGGGAGGGAATTGGCCAAGACTGCTGCAGGTGCCTTTTTACAGATGTGAGCTAAAACCACAGAGAGCTCTGTTCCCCACGCCTGAGGAGCTGCTCCCTTTGCCCATCTCCAAAGACTGCTCTCCCTTTCTGGAGAGCTCTGCTGGAGAGGCCTTAAGGGAAGAAAAGTTCAGAAAGTTTCTCCTGCTTTTCAAGAACCACACGGGAGCAGCTGCAGGCTTCCCAGGAAGCTGGGAAAGGCCAAGGGAAGAATTCAATCTTCAGTGCCCTGCTGGCACCAGCCATGATTCATTGTTCCCCAGGGCCGAGGCAGAAAGGTTGCAGAGACTGGAGTGATTTATGACAAGCAGATTGCAAGCACTGTGTGCACAGAGTTTTTAAAAAATCGCTAGGAGAAGGGGAGTTATGAGCCCTTTTGAGAAATTAGGCTCATCTCTAAATAACCTAGACCTGTGAAATTAATGGATGATGACTCTTTGGAGGGCTGTGGATAAAATACACCACCCCTTATGCTCTGCTGTGTAACAAATTGTCATGGCCTCTGTGACAGCTTCAGCAACAAACACTGGATGTACTTTTCCCATGCTGGCTCCAGGAGGAGTCTGGATTTTTCATAACCCTCACTGCTGTGTGTGCTTCCCCAGTCGTTCCTGTCACTCCAGAAACTCCTTCCCATGGCAGAGGGTGCTGGACAGTGCCACCTGCTGTGTGCTCTCTGGTTTGATTCTTCCACTTTAACTTTCTAAAGGGCTGTCTTGGGTTGTGTTAGGTCCCAGATTTTGTGTTGTCCTGTCTGTTCAGTACCAACAGCTGGGAAGTGTAGTCACCCATGAGGGAAGGAAGTGTCTCTGTCGGGGATACTTGCAACAGATGTAACTGAATATTCCCTGATCATCAGTCCTAGGCTGATTTAAATTGTTCTGACACGTCTCTTCTCCTTCCCTGTGCCCTGCTGACGTGGGCAGAGTGTCTGTACGTGTTCCCCTGCCAGTGGAACTACCGGCCTGACCACTGCATGTACGGCAGCAACTGCAGGGGGGCGGAGGACGAGGGGGTCTCCATCCTGCACGGCAACAGAGGCGTCTACCACGATGACAAGCAGCCCACCTTCAAAGCCCTCTACGAGGTGATCCGGGATGTAAGTGCTGCTCCACAGAGCCCTCCTGGTGTCCTGGTCCTGCTGTCCCGGGCTCCTGGTGGTCCTGGTCATGGTGTCCCGGGCTCCTGCTGTCCCAGGTTCCTGCTGTCCCAGGGTGGATTCCTGTTTCACTCAGGTTGCTCTGCCAGCGATCAGGCTGGGTAGTTGTGTTTGTGTAAAACCCACCAGATACAAATGAACATGGTTGTTTTGGCCTCTCATGCATTTGAGGTGGTTTAAACATTTCTCCTTCATGTTGTAGTAATCAAAAAGGCTGATAAATTGCTTTTCTGTAATACTGAAGGTAGGAAAAAGATGCTGGAGTGGAGTTTCTCCTGCTGGGGCTGCAGATATAGTCCATAAGGGAAAGCTTGTCCTCCCTGAGCACCTCAAGCCTCCAGGCACATGGAGGGCAGAAGCTTGTCCACTGGCACTGGTGCATGTGTCCATTTGGGATGTTGTGTGTTTACAGCTCTGCTTGCCAAAACTCCTGTTTCCCTACAGTATCCTTACATTAATAAAATTCCTGTCAATGCACACTCTCAGGCAGGCAAGGTGTGAAGTGATGGGGTTGGTGACACTCGACAGGCGAGGGCAAGACATTCCCTACCTATGGAAGGTTTTCTCTTACTGAAATTTGTAAAATACCCTTTCACAACTAGTGAAAACTAAAAATTCTTTTTTTTTTTTTCCTTAGTTTCCATTTGAAGACAATCTCTTCCAGTCCTTGTACTACCCTCTGCAGTCAAAGTTTCTGGATACAGTGCACACTTTATGTGGGAGAATTCCACAAGTATTTTTGAAGCAAATTGAGAAAACTATGAAGAAGGTGTATGAAAATCGTGTCATTGTGTACTTGGGAGCCAATCACAGATACTAGCTGTAGCTCTCTTCTTACACAGAAGTTTTAAGTCCTGTACTCCATTTCATGAAGGATATGAATGAAGAATATGAACTCTTTTACTGAAACTCGGAATTAAAGCATTTGTTTTTCCAATTTTCTAATAACCCTTGAAATTACAAAAAGCAGGAAATCCTAGAAGCCTACTCAGATTGTTGCTGAGAACAGCAGGAGAATCCTTTCTTTGTGGACTACAGCTGTGGGCTGCCTCCCCGGTCCCTTACAGTTGAAGCATGTATTCTCTGGCTTGGTAATGTGAATTGCATTAGGCACAGTCCAAGACTGTTGTCAGTGAACAGTACAAACCCAGGTACTGTTGATCCATTTTCCTCTTTAAGTGCTATTCCCTGTACAGTAACAGCAGTGTTCCACTTCCAGACAGTTTTCCATCCCTAACTTGGGAGTCAGTGCTGCCCCTGACTCCCCTCTCCTGCATGGAAATGTATTCTGCCTGGCACTTCCATTTCTGGGATCACAGAACTGTAGAATTCTAGAACGGTTTGGGTTGGAAGGGGCCATCGTGGATATCTTGTTCCACACCCTGCCATGGTACTAGACCAGGGTACTCCAGCCCTGTCCAACCTGGCCTTGAACACTTCCAGAGATGGGGAAGTTGAGATCTTTATGCTGGGATCAAAATGAATAGCCTCAAAGTGGAAGAGGATACAAAATGGCTTTGATGTTTATTAAAAATACTTCATTTAGCTTAAATTTCCAAAGTATGATCATAATCTTGTGATATGCACAAGAGCTTATTTAAATTGCAGTAGCTGAAAGGTGCTTGGGACCATTCCCTGGGGAACTGGAAGTGAGGACACTCCTACAGAGCAGTGATCCAAGAGCAGACTCCCAGAGGGCATTTTCTAGGTGTGAGCCCCAAGGGTGTGTGTAGGAGTGCTTCAAGGAAGCAGCAGATAAAATGATGTTACTTTTCAAGTCTGTTGAGCAGAAAACATCAGCCAGTACTCGGAACTGCTCATTTTTGTATCTAACAGGCAAAGTAGGAGCGGGATGAGCAGGGTGAGATAATGAAGCCTTCCCCTAATGAAAGGAAAACTGGCACAGATGGGATATCCTGTGCATGTAACATACATTTGTTAGAGACAAACGCTTGGGGACTGTGGATGAGGGAAAGGATATGTTCCCAAAGTTAAAATAGGATTTCTGAGGAATTGCAGTTTTGGATATTCTCCATCCAGTCAGGATTAATTCAGGGTTTCATAAGAAAACAGACTCCAGGAGTCTCCCTTTTGTCTCAGAAATTTCTCCCTCCTTGTGTGGCTGTTCCTGAGAGGAGGGAAAACACGACCTTGGTGCCATCCCAGGCTGCCAGATAAGAGCCTGTGCACGGGATGCAGTTCCAAGAAGCTTTTCCCAAACTCTGGAGTGTGGGTGTCTGTGACACAGCCTGGCAGAGAGCAGGGCAGCTGAGCGGGGGAGTGGTGGGACAGGGGAACTGCTGGACCTCACAGCATGACAGGAACAGAAACCTTGTTTGCACCTCTGCTGCAAATCACAGTCTGATTAAACAATGTGTTCTGACTCCAGCCCTTATCTGGCAGTGTTAGCCACCTCAGTGCCAATTGACATGTGAAGGGCAGAGGCAGCTTGACTGTTGTGATTGAAAGTCATTTAAACTTGAGCAGAGATGCCTTTCCAACTTGCCTTAGGATTTTCTATTTCAGCTGAAGTCTCAGTTGCCCATTGAAACGAGTACACTTCTACCTACTGAGAGGTTTGAAATGTAACCCAAATGAGCATTGAAGATTTCAGAACTAGAAGGCAGAGAAAAGAAGGTAAAGCTGCTGATTTAAAAAGTTTAAAATAATGTATGACAGGTAAACCTTTAGGCCAACAGTTCTGAGAGCTTGTATAAAGTATTAGCTTGCTTTTGGTCTTTATTTTCAAGTATCAGGGTAAAGCTGACACAGGTCTGACGAGGCTGGTAGAGCTGCATGCTGGGCAGGCTGAATTCCTGATTTCCATGGTGTCTCCAAGCCACAGAAAGCTGCAGAACAAAGTCTTGCTGCCCAGACAGTTGCAGCCCCAGTGCCGAGGCTCTGGAGGTTCGGAGGCTGTGGTTGTGTAAGCTGTGATTCAGCAGAACCCTGCAACTACAGGCATATTCAAATGAAGGAGTGGAATTCATTCCAAACAAAGGCATTACTGCATATGAACTGATTAGAGATTAAAGCAGTGCTTTTTATGTTCACAGGAGGTGCTACATTTTGTTTAGGAAGAACTGAGTTATGTTCTCAACAGCTATTAAATATATGAAGTATTTGCTTTAACGTGAAGACTCTTGTTAATGTAATATCAGCTGGCAGGAGGAATAGGGGAGGTTCCCCCCTGCTGGGCTTTTTCTGAGGAAAAAAGCAATAATTTGAGCTCTCCAAAGTGTTCTAAAACAATTATGTAACTTGTTTTTTTGTTGTTGTTAGAATTATTAATTTATATTTCATTACAGCTTTCAAAACCTTGTTATATTTTAGTTTTAACAGTAGTTGGTTGTAATATTCATCTTACTTAGAAACGAGTTTTAATTCATTTTGTATTTCATACTTGTGGCTAATTCCATGTTAATTAGCCTTCATTTATCTTAATAATGGGATGTGTAAATACTTACAAAGACTTATGTCCTCATTTCCCCTTCCTCTTCTGTGTTTTAGTTATTTCCAATGGTACAACGGATAGAGCTCACCAGCATTTTGCTTACAGGGGAAACTGGAAACTGCTCTGTGTGTGTGTGTGCACAGCACGAGCATGTGTGTAAAAAATGTCCCTTTTCTCTGTCACTGAATTGCTTGTGGATTTTTCTTTGACAAGTGCCCTGATTGTTACAGCTCCCAAGGAGGCTGAGCAGTGCATTTCTGAGTTGAGGATGATCCTTTGGCTTACAATACAAATAAATGAAATTTTAAGCAAGCTCTGTAATTTGCTAGGTTTCTTTTAACTACAAGATTTTGTGCTGGTCTGGTGGGGATAGAGTTTTGTAGGTATGATGTTACAGTGTGTGTATACAGGGTTTGACAGCAGTGAACATGGATAAATGCTCCTCTTTTACAGTTTTACTGTTGTGAAAGAGTCTGATATTGGATTTAAAGAGACAAATACATTTAACTTCCCACAAAGTGCTCGTGTATCATGCTGCAGCTCCAGCTGTGTTATGGTGAGCATAGATCAGAACCTTTCCTCAAAGGAAACTGGAGTTTTATCTTTTACTCTTTACTGTTTCTCTATCACGTTCCTCTCCTTGGAGGTAACTCAGCATTATTTCCCCTCCCTCCTTCTTGTAATGCATTTCTTGACATTCTTGCACGGTCACTGCTGTGCTGTCCTTGCTTGTGACATCTCTGTGTGACAGAAGCTCCTGGGCTGTCTCTTCAGCCAAATCCTGGTGCTGACACTGTTCCCAGCTGGGTGATGTGCTGGGCTCAGCCTCAGCTCTCTGAAGTGAAAATAAGAATAAAACTGTCATTGACATGGATGGGCCAGCTGTAACACACCAGCCTGTGTGTGTGGGTTCTGGGCAGGCTGGGGGTGTGTGGGGTGTGTCACATACGGTCACACTGCTCTGTGATCCAAGGTTTTTCACTTGCAAATGTGGCCCCAGTCAGTATTCCTGTGGGGAGAAGAGAGATTTCCTAAGCTGGGAATAAAGTACAACTAACTGAAAGAAATAAATCTTGACACTTTATCAACTGTCAGAGAATCCTTTCCTCCTCTCCATCAGGTATACTAAAATGTGATGGTAGGAAGTTGTGAGCCCCCCTCCAGAGGTGAGATGGGATGGGACAGTCGCCAGGATTGTCCCTGCAGAGGCTGGAAACATTCCCCCACTGCTCCTGGGACAAGTGCTTGTCTGTGCTGGGATCAGCCTGCACCTCCTGCTGGGATGAGATAAGGAATTGCTATCTGAGCTTCAAAAGACAGAACAATGTTGGGGAATTTTGCTTTCATTCTGGATCAGAATACAAACCAAACTGTCAACACTTCCTTTGAAATGAAAATGGAGACAAAACACCAAAATGGGAATCAGCATTGAAGATGAACAAAGCATTTTGTTAATGTTTTCTTTTGAGGCAGAATATTTTGATTTGACTTTTACATTTCTATAAATGTACCTTAGTTGTTGCTGTTACTTTGTGAAAACTACAGTATAGCCCAAAAGTGTATAAGTATAGTTTTGGTAATTAATACTGAAATAATGACACAGAAATGACACAGCTCTTTATTTTAAAGACCTATTCTTGTAGAAGCATCTTTTCCTGAATCCTCCTGAAAATGTTAATTCTCTCCTGTGAGGGTGTGCACAACAGGTACCTTCTCAGGGTTCACTCCTTCAAGGAAAGATCTTCCCATTCTGCTCAGTGCTTCCAGAGGGCACCAGGGTTCCTCACACCTGAGGCCCAGGTGAGAAAAAGGCTGGTTTTAGTCTGGCTGGTCCCATAGTTTGTGGAGTGATGTCAGGAAGCTCCTGTCCCAGGGATATCCTGGGAGCAAGGTGTGAAATCCAGCTTGGAAAGAAAACTGCACTGGCCAGTTTGCCATGGGCTCTTGGATTAATAGGAGACAATCCCCGGGGACTTGCTGGGGTCAGTGGCTGAGCCAGGTAAAGCCTGGAATGTTTGTCAGTCACATCTGACTGTTCCTTGGTTGCTTTGTATCTCCTGTGGGTAATCTTTCAAAAGAAACAACTTGCACAAATACCATTTTTCTCTTTTTTTAAGGCACCGTGTGTGAGCTGTTCTCATCTTTCGATACTCCCAAGTCTTCCAGGTTTTTTAAAAGCACAATAAAAATTTTTAGTCATTTTCTCAGAGGATAAACATAATTTGTCTCGAGGTGGCTGTGGTATACTTTGAAGAAAAAAAACAACTTTCTTTCTCTGGATGATTCAGAGATCCATGATTTTTAGTGTCAAGTTATTGTACCGTATTCAGGTTTCTGCAGCTATAAATTTAAACAAACCAAACAAAATCTCTGTGCTCCTTTTGTAAATCCTTTGATGTGTATCGATGTACAATATTTTCTGAAGACCTAAGTGAGTCTTGAAATATAAGATTGTTTTCATTTTCTTATTGTTCTCACTGGATTCTGCTGCATCTGCCTTGCTTGAATGCTGTATTGAATTGCTACAGATTGTTTCAAAGCACAACAATCAATTTTGGTTCAAACTGGGTGGAAATACTTTACAAATTGCTGTCACACATCAGTGAAGGGGAACTGCTTTAAGTCGGGTTGGGTCAGGCATCTCCAGATACCTAATCTAAGCTTCATTACTGAGAGCAGAAGTAGCTGCTGGTCTTACACCACAAATAATTTTAATTATTGATCCATGTCCCGGGATTGGACAGCCTGTAACTCAAGTATGTTTTAAAATCTGAAACATAAATCTTAATGGGTTTTGTGTAAGTTTAGTGCAAGAAAAAAACCCACCTGGATTGTGAAACAATTTCTCATTGTTCTTTAGTAAGATGTTTAAACCACCACATCTTCTCCAACGAGGTGATTATTCCTATTGTTGGGTCTCAGTGAATACTCTACAAGCAGGCTGGGAACTGACACAAAATGAAATCATCCTGTATACGTTTTTATTACAAGGTGTGTCAAATACCTTACAAGGAGTAATTATCATTTATGTTTTATTAATGAACAAGCTGAGGTGTGATTGCCTCACCCGTTTGCCTGAGATCACACAACACACCGATGATGAAACTACCTACAAGATTCTCGCGTTCTAGGGTTACATGTAAATGTTTCAGCTTTGAAAATGGAAGGAAAAGGTGATTTGCTGTGAACTGAAATCTTTCCCAGTTAGAGGGGGTGGGCTGGAGCCTCTTATCTGCCCTTGGCAGGAAGGAGCGACAGGTCTGCCAGGGTCTGCCAGGTGTCCTGAGAGCCAAGTGCTGGCACAGGATGAGCGAGGGGATGGTCCCAGGAGCACGGGGAATGTGTGCCAGGCTGGGAGAGGCTGAGGGGAAGTGGAGGGGGCAGGTATCGATATCTTCACTCTCCTGACCAGTGACAAGATTAGAAGGAATGGCATGAAGCTTTCGGGGAGGTTTGGGTGGGATATTAGGAAAATATTCGTCCCCCAAGAGGGTGGTGGGCCACTGACCAGGCTCCCCAGGGAATGGTCAAAGACTGCCAGAGCTCCAGGAGCATTCGGACAATGCTCTCAGCGTGGGATTGTTGGGGTGTCTGTGCAGGGCCAGGAGCTGGATCCCTCCAACTGGGGATCTTCTGGAGAATAAAAACACAGGCATGTCCTTGCACAAACAGGGACTTGGGGTGGGCAGGGGGAGCGCAGCCTCAGCCTGAAAGCGGGTAGGAAAGAACAAGAGCTCTCTGAGGGACCGGAGCGAGAAAGGGGTAAAGCTCCGCGTTCCCTGCCCGAGGATCTGCATGGCGGGGCCGGCATGAGGAGGACGATAACCCGCGGCCGGAAAAGAAGACCAGAGCTGCCCTCGGACTGTCCGTGCCGGCCGCTCGCAGGACGCTGCGGCCGAGCCTTTCCCGCCGCTTTTCCCGCCCCTCCCTCACGGCCGCCCGGCCCCGCCCCCTCACGCGGGACCCCCGATTAGCCCCGCCCCTGCCGCGGGACCGCCCATTGGCCCCGCCCTGTGGCTCCGCCCCCGGCGGGCGGGGCCGCGGGGCCGCGCACGGGCACGGCGCGGGCGCCATGTTGGAGCGTCGCTGAGCGCGGGGTCTTGCTGTGAGCGCGGCCCGGTCTGCGCGGGACTGGGGCGGGGGAGCCGCGCGGAGCCGCGGGGGAATCGCCCGGGCGGATCATGGACGTCGAGAGGCTGCAGGAGGCGCTGAAAGGTGGCGGCGAGGCTGGTGGCGGGGGGTGGGGGAGCGGTGTCGCCGCGCTGAGGGCAAGACTGAGGTCCCTCAGACCCTGTGAGGGGAGCGCCCCTCGCTGAGGGCGATGGGTCCCCGCGCTGTGGGGAGGGGGTGCTCGCTGGGGGGGTCCCGTAGAGTGGGGAGAGCCCGGGGTCGTTGTGGGGAAGTTGAGGGCAGAGCCCCCGATCTCCCTACCCAACGACCCTCGGGGCTTTTTGAGGGGGGATCGGCGACTCTCGGGGCTCCCCGGCTGCCGTCCTGGGACTCCCCGGTCTGGCCTCCCCTTCTCCCTCCCTCCCCGCTTTCCGTGCATCCCGGCCCCTTCCCCCGCATCCCGGCCCAGCCCGGACCTGTCCCCTTCTCCCTCCCCAGCCCTCTCTGTTCTGGGCTCAGCTTGAGGAAATCGGCCTCTTTCTGTGCCGTAGCTGCTCAGAAGAAGTTGCAAATCAACTTTTGCTACTCTGGTGCGTGCGGTTTCTCCGCAGGAAAAATAATAAGTGTTTCCCAGGGCTGGGAAGCTGGTGGAGTTCATGGGAACAGCCGGAGCATTGTGAGAGCACGACAGTGTTTGTGTGGGAGCTGTACTGATAGTTGAAGCAAATCGTTAATTATTGTGGATTTTTGTTCTGTCCCGTCTTCTTTTACCATTCTTTTTGTGTTGTTCTCACGCCAACAGATTTTGAGAAGAGAGGAAAGAAGGAAGTGTGTCCAATACTGGATCAGTTTCTTTGTCATGTTGCTAAGACTGGAGAGACGATGTAAGTGTGACTGTTTTGGTGGTCCTCAGTTGTGACTTAAAACAATTCTTGCATTTTACGCCAATGAGATTCTGCCAGGATTATTATTTTTTTTTTTTTTGCCTGTAGGTTGCTTCAGTGAGCTAAATAAGCTTTCCTTAGTTTCCATTTAATTTTTTGTAGATTAATTTAGTTTGCTGGTAGTTTGATCTAACGAGGGGAGATTTCTCCTATAGGCTTTGCTCTGGGGTGTCTGTCAGGTCTTACTGATCTTGCTCAGCACAATAAAAAACCTGTTGCTTTTCCAGGATTTTTAAAAGAGATTCAGGTTTTGTAAGTGGCAAGTTCAGCTGCTGTTGCAATGTCTGCTATACACTGTTGTATAACCGTGTTTGCAGTATCTAATTGTGTTATTTACATAAAGATATGAGTGGCTCAGATTATTTCTTTCTGTAACCATCCTGTGGTTGTGCCTGGGCGCTGCTGGTGAAGAGGGGACACTCCGGAGGTGCTTTTACAGACGAGGTGTGTGGGAGCTGCTGTGAGTTGCCGTGGTTTTCCAGGAGGGTTTCCCTTCTGCTGCCCTTTCAGTGCCGGTTCCCGGAGGGTTTCCCGGGAGGTGCGAGGTGGAGGGAGCCGCGCTCCTTCCAGGGATCGCTGCTGGTGACTTCCTCGGGGATCACTATTTGGCAGGAAGGGGAAAGGCTTCCCCGGCTGCGCTGCCGGAGCTGTGCTCACTTTCTGGCGCCCAGACTGTCTCCTTGTTTTTGAGGCCTAGTGCCAGACTACGGCTCCAGCAGGGGAGATGTGCTTTTACGAGTGTTTTGTGACCAACCAGTGACCGCAGGGGCTTTGTTTGAATTTCTGAAGTCCCTCGAACTTGTAAGAGGTTTTGTAGGTTCTGATGGTTTTCTTTTTTTTTTTTTATTTTTGGTAGCTTGCTAGTACTGCTTGGATTAATGGTTTAGAAAGAAAAACAAGTTCTGAAATGTACTTTGCTCTTTGAATAGAAGGCTCATGCTCAGCAGACATACAGAGCTGTAATGCTTAATATTTTGGTGTAGTATTTATTATACAAAGAAACCACACCGCAATAAGCCCATACTGAAATATGTTTAAAATATTTTTCCCTTTCTGAGATATTTCTTTAGGTTGTTTTTACTGTTTCTGCCACTATCACATATATTCCAAATTTTTAAAAAGTGATTCTATAGGGGCAAGTTCTTGGAAAAATTATTTCCTCCCTGATTTTATTTGCTTTTAGGAAATCTAGATTTCTTTTTTATTATTTTTATTTTATTTTTACAAGCTTAAACCTGAACTAGGATCTGTCATCTGATATACAGATCCTGCCTTCCATGTCTCCAGGGTTTTCTTTGTGTTTTTTTTGAGGTCTGTAGCTCTTCTCAGCCTTCTTGAACCTTTCAGTTGCATTAAATTGTTTTTTAAAGGGTGTTGGATGTGAACATCAGAAGTGTTTAATATAATCTGCAGATAGGCATGGAAATACTGTTTTATAATATTAAATTTGCTTCAGATTATTTACCAAAGTCTGTATTTGTCCATCAAACATTCTTGTGTGTTCACTGATGTGTTATGTATCCAAAAATCAGGGAAAAAAAAAGTAAAAATTAAAATCTCCTGAGAATCACTCATATGAAGATTGATAATGTGCCTTTTAAGAACTTAATGTATTTTTAAGCTGGCACAGCTTGACTGTTGTATAAGTATTCTAGAATAGGCAAACCTACCAAATACATGCAAATTTAAAATGGACTAGATAGTCTATTTTCACTTACGTAAAAATAACTTTGTGTAATAGAATCTAAACCAGTAATAAATGGATACTTTGGAATGAGAAGATAAAATACTAGTTTGCAGTGACATTTGTTAGGAGTTTTGTAAAGTTCAGAGTATAGATTAAAAAAAACAAGCAGTGAGGATGGTTTAGTCAGGGGTAATTACACCCATGGCTTGCAGACTTGATTATTGAAAAACAATGGATCTTACTCAGTCACAGCCTGTTCCTAATGTAACAAACAAAAAGTACTGAGGCAAGTACTCAGGACAAGTGAAATGTGAAAATCAGGACAAGTGAAATGTGAAATATTTTTGCTTTCAGTTTTTATACTAGGAGAGTTATATGGTCTTCATGGAGGTTCTGTCAGCTTTTTAACTTCATCATGAATACTGACTTTAGAGGATAAACTGCAGTCTGTATCCTGGGGTAAATGCTCTCATCCCCTGTACGTTTCCAGACACAGTCGCAGCAGATCTTGGTGACTCAGTGAAATTAGTTTGAAAAGGTAGTAATGAAGTAAATTAAAGTGACTTTTTAGGTTCTCCTCAAAGCTTGGTCATGGCAGAAGTAGCTCTCCCAAGAGATGGAAAGCACAGGCTCAGGTAAGGTCACTGAGTACCTCCCTGCCCCCACTTGTTCCAAAGTGCTTATTCATCTGAGGGAGCTGGGAACAGGTAGGTGCAGGTTTAGGTGAGGCTCTGATCTTCCTGGGATTTCTCTGGCAGCAGCCTTGGCCTGTGGGTCACTGTTCCACTTGGGCTGTTAAGCTGCTTCTGCAGCTCCATAGGAACCTGGGGCAGGAGCTTCTCACAGTCCTGACTCTTGTGGACAAGGGTCAGGTCATGGATCCACGTGTTTTGTCCCTGGTAGCTGATACTTCCAACTGCAGTGCAACTGGAGAGGTGGTGAAGGGGAGGAGCAAAGGGTGAGAGGTGGTAAAGCCACCACTGCAGCTGTGATAAGGCTCTTAGTATCTTTATTGTAATTAGAGGTCTTTTTCACTTACAAGGAAGGTGTGGAACAAAAACATTGCTAATTTTGGTTCTGTTATCAGTGTGAGCTTAGTTGTGTTATCGGTTCTGTGCAGTAAAATCCTGATCATACAATGATGTGCATTCATTTCATCCTTTTGAAGTTGAAGTTTTCCTCTTGTGCAAAGTTAACCATTCACTTAATTGCTGGTGAGATTATGGCCTACGTTTACAAAAGCCAGTCTAAACTTCCTATATTAGAGGTGACAGAAGCAAAAGTCTGCTTGGCTCCTTTGAAATATTTTTATTTCTTAACAATTGCCATGGTAAGACTTAGCCTTAGGTGAAATATAATATAAAGTTTGCTGTTCAACCTTTTTTAAAGTTGTCTTGAATATTAGGAATTTGCTTTTCTTTTCAGAGGAGTAACATGCTCCTCAATTAACCTAACTTTTTACTGAGACACTAACATGGAATTTCCTTGGTGAGACCAAGTACAGTCAGGGAAGTTTGTTATAACCTCCTTGTTTCCAGTTTGTAACAGATCAGTGTGACTTGCAACACCGAGGAAAGTGAAGAGAGAGGAAATTTGTTAGTCTCAGTACTGAATTGTATCTGAAAGACCTCTAGAAAGAGGATGAGGTTTTGTGCCCTTTTTTTTCATAAGAAATCCACTTATCTATTTTTTCTGAAGTAGAAAGAGCTTTAAGGGATGGGATAGAAATCAGAGCACTGCAGTACTAGAAGTGAAATGTAATGGAATTTTTTTTGTTGTTTCTGAAGAATTCTTAATAGATATGATGATCACTTATCAATTGTTATCTTGTGTTCTGTATTTAAAATGTTTTCTCTTACCTCTTAGGAAATTCTCTTGGGTTTAGGGTCACTCTGCCCCTGCAATAGCAAAAATGTTTTAAAACCATTTATTTAGGTACTTCACCAAGAAAATGTAATATGTTGGACTGGAAAGGAAAACTAGGTTTTTCTAAAGTGGAAAATAAAACTTAGAAAACTAAAGCAATCAAAAATTTTATGTTGTTTTTATGCATTTCCCCCACTCCTGCCTTGGGGCAGAGAACGTATAAAGTGCAATTTTAATGGCTTACTGCAGTGGCAAGTATAATGCAGGAGCTGACTGACAGTGAAGGAATCCAGAAAGTAGTGAGGTACCAAAATCTGGAGGAATGCAGTTCATAGGCAGAAGTGATTAATTGTAAAATCCTTCTAGGCCTATGTAGAGAACACTGCCCAGGATGTGATGCAGTTACACCAGTGCTTCCCCTTCGTGCAGCATAAACAGCCATTAAAATACATTCTGGTTTTATTTCTTCCTATAGTGAAATTCTTTTGGAAGCTCTAAAATGTTAATTTGAGCTTCATCTGAGCCTGAAAACAGAAGTTGTTTCTTTGCCTGTTTCCTTGAGGACCAACATAAGTGTTTTTTTTGCAGAGTTTTCTCGAGTCAAGTTTAATTCATGTGATTGTAGGGTGAATCTGAACATCTGTACTATCATCATAGAATAGTTGGAAGTGACTTCTGGAGGTGATTCACGCAGACCCTGTGCTCAAGGGGAGCTACTTCCAAAGTTAAATAAAATTGATTAGGGCTTCATGCAGCATTTCTGAAAATCTCCAGTCATGGCAATTCCATAGCCTCAGTTTGGCTCCCTGTTTCACAGCTTAACCCTGTGCCCTGAGAAGAGCGTTTCCCTTGGAGCATCCTGGGCCCAGTGCCTCTCGCCCTGCACTTGTGCATCCCAGAAAGGAATCTGTTTCCACCTCCCTGGGTGCAATGAGTCCTTCACTGGTGACAGTCAGCAGCTGGGTTCCACCAGCAGAGCCTGTGTTCCAGAGGCAGCCGTGCTGCCTTAGCTTCCTGCAGCAGCCTTGTCCAAGCCGCGGGCTGCCAGTGCCCAGCCCAGGGGTGCCGTGCTGTGGGCTCCGAGCACCCGCCTTGTGGCTGGGCGTGGCTGGACTTTGCAGCCCCGCACCGGGAGCGCTGCAGCTCAGCCTGCTGCTGCACTGGGACTGCCAGGGCAGACTGGGCTGCTGTGCCTTGCTCAGGGTGAGCTACAGCGTTCTCTGCTCTTCCCTCCTCTCAGTCAGTCAGGTGGATCAGGGATGGTTTGCCTTTGGTAAATTACATAACTGTAAATGTAAGTTACGTAACTGCAGTTCCACCAAAGATAATAGCAAAAATACTTTTGACCTTTTGATGCTGTTTCATTACCTTATGTAGCTGTGAACTTTTTTCTTGTTACCCTTTAAAGTTTTTTTTAAATCAGTTTAACTTTTCTATTGGTTTATTACAGCAGTGAAATAGTTTGTCAGCTGCAGGAGAGCTAAGTGAAGATACAGTAGCCATGAAGTCCTACAAGAATAAGTTTGCATCTCAGTTTAAGTGTTTTAACTATGTACTCTGAACACTTGTATAATATCCTTTCTCTTGTTACAAATGTGTACTTTTTTTTAGCTATATGTCCTCTGCTGTTCACATGCTTAAATTTAAATCTTTTTTTTTTTTTTCCCTAAAATATGCTCTCTGCTTTTATTCAACAAGCAGTTAGTTTTCTTGCTCAACATGTGTGTGCTAGCATTTTTTCTTGATTTGGAGACAGTTTACCTTCTGGAAATCTTAGGGATTACATTCCCCAAATAGGCACTAAGATTCTTTAAAAACATGAATTAAAAAAATTCTCAAGTTTCTGCTGTAATAAGCAGGATCATATTTTTCTGAAAGAAGTTTCTGTGTGCCTTTGATAGTGCAAGAGTCTTCCATTTCCATGTTCTCAGTAAAGCAAGAGATGTGAGTAAACTTCCTTTCATTGTTGTCCACTGTTATTCCTCACTAGCTCCATTCCATTCAGCATCTGGAGTTACGTCCCACTAATTCCCATTCCACTGACACTGTTTTCTGTTTCATAATCCACTGATGTCTCAAAAGGACAGGGATCTTTGTCAAAAAACCTGCTGATGTACCTTTGTCAACACTAATTTAGCTTCCTTGGTCTTTTACCTGTATTATAAACAAAAATTCCAGTATGTGTGAATTGTGTAGCTGTAGTACTTCAGAGCAGTCAGTGGTGATATCGATGAAATTACTTGCTGCTTTGGGAAACACAATGTTAGTGTTTTATTTTAAGTGCTGCCACTTCATATCTATTGGGAGTGGGGTTTACAGTGTAAAGGTCAGACTTTAACTGCCATTATAAAATGTGTGTGATGAACTGAGTGTAATAAACATTAGTCTCTCTGTGGAATACACGTGTAAGGAAAGGCAAAAGGCAAACTCTGATTGCAGCACTGAGGTTTTGGGGGTGATTAGACTGTTTTAATCACAAATGTAACTCTTTGCACTTTCAGATTTGCAGTGTTAGTGTGGCTTCCTTCCCTGTTGCTATACACAGTTTGTTCTTGTAAGCACATTTCCTGATAATCTTTTTGGCAACCAGTCCATGTCACTTTGCACAGAAAGCCTCCCCACCGTGTATTCTCTGGTAGTTAATGCAGTTGTACGTGTTTCTGATGGTCACTTGTATTCTGTGATCATCCTTCTCCTCAAGCTCTGTTCTCTGCCTTGCTCGATAGGATTTGTTGTCATCCTCAGGGTTTCTCTTGGTTTCTACCTTCAGCTCTCAGTGATGTTGCTGTAGTGGTTACCTCAATGTGACCTCTGATATTTTCCAGTGGGCCTCAAATCTCTGTTCTGTGGGGGCTGTGCTTGGTAGTATTTCATCTGAAGAACTTTCTCAGGCATTTGGGTATTGTTCACTCCATATTACACTTCTCAGTAGCAGGGATGTTTTTGCATTTTGACTTTGTGATTGGTGAGCCTTGATCTCTCTTCCTGTCTGAAGCTTTTGGAAAGGTTTGTGCCCGATGGCACATGGGGGGAAGGAACAAGGCAATAGTGCACACAGAAGGAGGGATGCAAAGCAGCCTGGTTGGCTTGGGGAAGGTGGATTATCAATCTGTGGATAAACCAGACTGATGCTGCTTTTCCACAAAGCTGATACATGTCTGGCAGGTCTCAGACTTAGAAATAAACTACTTGAAGACGACAAGATTTCCATGATGGCAATACCTGGTGATGCTAGGCTTGGAAGCGGCAGGGGAGTGTGATGATGCACAAACACCTAATGCCTGTGGATTAGGTCAGTGAGGTTGGGTACACCTTGTCATCACAAGCTCAGCATGTGTCAGCTGAACCGCCTTGTGGAGAAGCCAATTGGATGGCTTTTTTTCCTGCTTTTGGAAGGAATCAGTAACAAGTGCAATTTCCTTGATCCCAGTAGTACTGCTGGGAGATCTGAGGGAGGCCTCTGGGATTTTGGGACACTGCATAAGGTGGCAAGCACAGGGACTCGCTGCAATAGAGACCCAGGAGTAGCTGCACAGGGTGCATTTCCCTAATCTGGTTTCCCAGCTTTATTGCTTGATACAGTAAACACCTGATCATATTATCTCAGTGTGGCCTGCAGCTTCTCTGGGGTGATAACAGTGACAGTTACACTTACCAGAGGAGCTGCAGCTTTTCTTGTGTGGATTTGGTTATTCTGGGCAAACTGGTGATGCCTGAGGCAACATTGGTGTCCTGTATTGCTTTCTACTCCGCTATAAGGAAGTTAATTTTTGAATGAACAATGTTGTAGTCTTGTACTTTTTTGTTCTGTGTCAGTTTTTGACTTTAAAATAAAAGCAAACGAAGGGTACTTGAGTTTGGTTTTAGATAACTGTATTCACAAATGTACTTCCTAGAAAATTTTGGACTCAATTTTTTTTTCTGTTCTGTGGGACAGCTGTATTCTGTTAGAGTCAGCTGAATATTTATCAGCAGAGATCAGAATTAGTCCCTTGATGATTACAGATAGTGCTTTAATGTCTTCTTCAGCTGCCTGTTTCCATAACTAAGTCTTAATCTTTGTTGTTCCTGGCAAGAGCTGTAGTAATTTGCAAGCAGCAGAGGTGAACACTCACACTACTGAAGTAGATGTAATTCTAATGTCTGACAGTTTCCCTGATTCTGGAATGAGCTCATTGTGCTCCCAAGGAGAGCAAAGACTGGATTTAGGCTGACAACAATCAGCAAGTGAAAATGGAAAAGCACCTCCTGTGCTTGTGGGAAATACCAGTTTTTCCTCCTTTGAACTCTTCAATATATTTTTAATTAAAGTGAAAGGTAACATGAGGTAAAATCCTACTGAAGATAAAATGTGAGAGTGTTTAATTTCACATGAGTTATCAGGTGAAAGGGAACAGGACACTCCCCCAGAGGATGAGTGCTTTGCCAGTGTTTTCCTAACAGGAGCACACTCTGCAGCAAGGCACAGTGTTCCAGGAAATTCACCCTACCTGGAGCACCTCAACTTTGAAAATTTATTGCTCATTTAGAAACACTCATAAAGGATCTAGCACTTACTTAAGGCTTTGATTTTATTTTAAATTGAGGTGTTTGTCTGCTTGCCAGAAGCATGTGAGAAGCCAGTCTCCATTGGTGTGCAGGGGATTTTACTGTGTAAATCTGTTGTCATTGTTTGGAATTTCCCGTGTTTATCTGCACTGTGTGAATGGTGAAAATAGCAGCAGCGTGCAAAATCATGACACTAAAATGTATCAAAATACTGTTAAAATAAAGCACGGAAAATAGGAAAATAAGTTTAAAATACAAAGACTCTTTGACACAAGAGTGGAATTAGGTGAGATAAGTTCTTTTGCCTCATAAATGGCTGCTGCTGCTTAAAGAAGTGGCTCAGCTCCCTGCTAGTCACGTCACACATCTTACTCTGCCTTATCTGCAGCATTAGTTTTGTGGTTAGATCAGTGATCTGCCTCACCTCCCTGTGTGTGGGATCAGAGGAATGTGTAGGAGCAGCAGAGCAGGCTTGCCCCTTTTGGTGTACACCAAGGACAAGGTTAAGTGCATGATGGGCCAGCACCCTCCTGCTCTGCACTGGGATGGGATCCCTGTGGGAACCTTAGCATGGCTCATCTCCCTGTTAGTGAGAGTTCAGTGCTGCAGCTTTTTCTCCCAAAAATTTTCAGAGGTATTTTCTGAAAAAATTGATAGCACACCTGTTTAAGAAGCAATCTGTTTATATCATAAATAATTAAATAGTAATTCCTGTACAAAAGCTAACAAGTCAAATGGCAACAGGTTTGGGTGTTTTCATTTCCTAGTCTGAAAATTCTGAGAACTGTGTTTTACAGGCAGTTCTTAAAGTTTTTAGCTTGTGTGTAAAGTTTTTACCTTGTTTTAGCCACTGAATAGATCTCAAATTTGGATGCTGGATAAGGTAAGGATTGATACAAAACTGTGGCAGAAAAGGTGGAGGGAGCAGGAGCAGAACAGAGATACCCAGGGGAAGAGCTGAGCATGGCCTTGGTCTCTCCTGCCACAGGTCTGCAGTCCCTGTGCAGCTGCCTTGGCTGCTGGAGAGGATCCCTGGGTGCTGCTGAGCAGGGGAACAGGACAGGGGGACAGGACAGGCAGTTCCAGGCAGGCTCCCAGTGCTGCCTCCCCCCTAGGCTGGGGCTCCTCGTGCCTGGCATGAGTTCTGTGCTCCCTGGTGGCACATGCCTTGGATTTGAGCAGGCATATTCCAGCTAGTCCTCAGTATTCCTGTTGGATACATCTTGCATCGAGGCTATGGAAGAGCATGCTGCCTTGCCAGGGGTTTGAATTGGGTGTGTGATTGCTGAGTGCATTTCATTTTCTCTGCCTTTTCACTTTACAAATAGTTCTGGAAATCCCATTGATAGACCAGAATAGAAAAGGAATTAACTTGTTTTGGATGAACCTTCAATTTTGCCTTCAACAGCCTGGAGAAATGACTGTGTCTTGGGAGTGTATCTTCATATCCTAGGAGCTCTAGAACAGGGCACGAAAGAACAAAACAGTTACTAAAGTTGGCAAGTTACTACAAAACACCTGTTTCCTACTAGCAGATCTCTGTGGGAGTGTCGTGTAGGTCAGCAAAAACTGGGGGAGCCAAGGTGGTACCAGTGACTCACATGTCTTGTTCCATGTTGTGTGACTCCCTCAGACATTGTGCTCTGGTTCTTTCCGTGTGTGTTCTGATGACATTGCCCTTAAAATCACTTTAGCTGGATATAAAGTGTTGCATCTTAAATCTGCTAATTTGTTGGGGGTTTTTTTGTTGTTGTTGTTTTTGGTTTTAGTTTTTGTTTGGCATTTTTGTTTAATTTCTGCTTGTCAGAGAGCCAATAGTAGGAGAACTGTGGAGAGGGAAATATTTCCTTTTACTATGTTCTGATATTTATTTTATGGCCTGTTCAATGAACAGAATCAATAGTAGATCTACTTTGGTTTCATTTTATGTTCTGTGTGGTATTCAGCATCTCTCCAAAACAGATGGCATCCTCTTAAAATTTAAATCAAGTAATTTTGTAATGAACTTAAACACTGTGAAATCTGAAGACAGACATCCCACCAGGACTCCTGGGACTCTTCATGTTTTAAGTACATAGCTGGGTCTCTGGAAGCTTAACATCTCTTCAATATAATGTTTTTCTTAATTAAACCTGTAATCTATAAGGCAATTCCAGAAAGATTTATGGAATAATTGCAGTACTTTCATTTCAGGAGTTAGCCTTGTTTCAGGCACTCTGAATTCTTCCCCCACTTCTTCAGTCAATTTTAGGTTTTGTCTTGCTTTGCTTCAATGGGAGCTCACTGAAGTTTGAACCTTAAAAGCTGTAGAGTTTGTCTAAAGTGTATGAGCCATATGCACTGCCTTAGGGTTATGTCTGATGTTTATGACAGTTTTTAAAAAGGGAGATGAGTAAGTCAGTGTAGTTGTCTTCTGCACTCCTGGAGATTTGGCAGCCCAACCTCCACTTCATGTCCAAGTCGTGTTGGTGAAGGGATGAACTGTTACAGCAAAGCCTTGCAGTGCTAAATGTGTGAGAGGAAACCATGTAATTTGTTCAACATAGATAATTTTCCCTTAAAAATAGGAGGGATTTTCATCTTTGTCAGGTCTTGCCCAAACAACTTCCTTAAATATTTCTGGCTTTTCACTCTTCTCATTGATACCTTATATCCCAAAGTGACTATACCAAATGGCAAAAGAATCAAGTATAAAAACTTGTGCAGTGGACAGAAGAAAATATCAGGTAATTCTC
This sequence comes from Acridotheres tristis, assembly GCA_037013685.1. NCBI lineage: Eukaryota > Metazoa > Chordata > Aves > Passeriformes > Sturnidae > Acridotheres > Acridotheres tristis. The sequence continues at coordinate 3,513,440 of CM072899.1, read as the reverse complement.
TGACACATAATAGTGCAAATATTGAACTGGTCCTCCTCTTCCCCAATAACCATTGTGGAAAGAGAGAAAGCTGCTTTCACAGTTTCTCCAGGACAAGCCTTTTGCATAAGCAGGAGATAAGAGAATGGGGGGGATGTCTTTTATGCTCTGGGAATGATATGATTAGATTATTTCCATGTAAAATGCAATTTTGTTTGGATATGCATGTTTGGAAGGATGAATCCTATGCAAATCATGTTAGTAGAGTTCCTTGCGAGCAACTTTGTGCTACTAATTCTCTGAAATCAAAGCACTGCATCAGATTGCTTGCCCTGCTTTCAGTCTGAGGTGGCCTGTTCCCTGGTGAAGATGCTGTTCATCAAGTAGAATTGGTGCATTTCTAAACTTGGTTGATGTTGCTTGGCAAATTCTGTTGATCTGTAGTAATGAATTAGTTCCAAGAGCAAATCATGTAATTCAAGTACAGGTGTGAAATAGATTGATTGCTTTTATTAGAGAACAGAGCTATTTAGGATTGTTTTCTTCCATGGCTCTGCCCTGACAATGTTAGAGTCTAAATTAATGTTGTGTCTAAATTAATCTCTCTTCTTTTTATTGTTGTTTATTATTCTTTCCTGTGTGGTGGAGATATTTTTGCTGCTTCATCAGCTCTCAGTGACTCAGTTGCACTGTTCTGACTGTGGAGTTAGCCATCCTTCCTTTGTGGCTTTCATCTTAGAGTTTAAGTTTCTTGACTTCACCTACTAATTTTGGTCCCATTCTGGGGTTTTGTGTAGTTCTTTGTGGGACTTTTTGAAAAAAAAAAAAACTTTATTAGTGATGTTTTTTTGCATAGTCTATCATTTAATTAAATCTCTACTTGCTCATTTCATGCCTCTTGTCTTCCCTCACCCTTTCTTAGCCTTTTGTCATGTTGTCTCTAATTATATGTGAATCTTCTCAAAAGTTGCTGATGTTCCTTGTAGGGTTGGATGTTTGGTCAGGTGCTGTCTGCTTTCCTGATTGACTTTGGAAACACAACTGAGTGTCTTCGAACACTGAAATCTCTTCCATCCATTTTTCTCTTATGTTTCTGATGTTTAAATAAAATTTCAAGGTCAGGAACTGCACTAGGTACAACATCAGGGTGTTAAACATCTTCTCATACCTTAGAAGCACATTATTAGCATGTATAAAATGTTGAAGTAAGGTAGAATGACTGAATTGTTGGACTCTGTGTGAGCTTCCATGCTCTCATTTGTTGCTTGACTTTTAAATGTGCTTTTTAAAAAACAATTAAATTTTTGAGTTAAACTTGCCAGCATTTGTCGTGGGAAAATTTGAACTGGGTGGTGTCTATATGGGTACAAGCTGTACTTCTGAAGGGCTGTGATTGATTCTCTTCAGCCATTCCTTTGACTTTTTTTCTTGTTCAGTGCTTTTTACTTGAAATCAGTTTCTTCCTCTTCAATTTTGTATGCCAGAGCAAATCATTTAGGTTGATAAAAGGCAAGGATGGTGCAGGAGCTGGTGGGAGGGAAGCAGAGGACTTTTAGGGTAAGCTGGCATTTCTTCCTCAATTATTTGGATCATGAGTGGAGCTCCAGGCTCATTAGCCCAGGGGAGCTCTTTGTACCAGGTACATTTACACAGGGTGACCCAGATATTGTACTGAAAGGTGCCTTGATGTACAGAAAATGTATATAACTACAAAGCCATCATTCTCTAGAATGAAAATACACTGAGCCAAAACATTTTGAGATCAGCTAATTTTTAAGTATTATTTTTGAAAGTGTTGCTTCAGATCATGTAGTGTTCTCAGTAACTTTTTTCTTTGAGTGGCTCTAAAAGCTCTCAAAGTTGCTAATACAAATTCCCAAGCTAGTGTAGTGGACAGGAAGAGCATAGTTTGGAAGAAAAGGCTGATTATGTGCAAGGGGGAGTGGGAAGAGTAAGTATTTATAAACAAGCCTGCTCTGGAAAAAGTATGAACAGTATTTTCTCCATGGAATTTCTTCAATTTGTTATTCTTACAGAACTTAAGATGTTTATCAGTTATTTTCCAGTGTATAAAACTTAATGAGCTTGTACATAAATCAGAGAGTAGAAGAATTTTCTTCTGCTTCTATTTGGCTCTTGATATAACTATAGAAGGTATTGACCAAACTTTTCTCTTGGTTTTGGGTTCTCACATTGTGTAACAAAGCAGAGAAAAATAGAGGTCTTTGTCAGGAAGCTTGTGATACATGTGGAATATTTTCCTTTTCCTAAAAAGCTGATATTTGGCACTTGTTTGTCTCTTCTGTTTTCTGTCTTTCTGAGCAACCAGTCTTTCAGTGAATGGGGATAACTTAAAATTTCTAGAGGTATAGATAAAGATTGCTTTGATAGCTAGTAGGATATGCAACTTTTAATCTTAATTTTGTATTGCCAAGCAGTTGTACCCATTATTATGAAGAAACTGGTTTTCTCTATGGATGAGACAGCCGAGTTTGTAAAGTTCAGCTGATGTCAACTTGTACATGTCATTTTCATAGACTGGTAAAACAGGAAAGGTGACTTGGCTCTTGTGGCACTCACTTTTGATCACTTCAAGTGAAATGGGAACTGAGTAAATCCCTGCAGAAATATTTTTGGGTTTTTTGGTCAGAAATGAGTTCATTATTTTAACAAACTGATGTCAGGAGACGCTCAGGACAGTTGTGTTTATTGTTTGAATTGCAGTTCTGCCTGAGATTGCACCGAGTGTAACAGTGGCCTTTGAGCAGTTCAGCTTTGCTGCTGCTGCAGCCCCAGCAGCAGGGAATCCAACAGTGGTGGAAAAAGCTGTGAATGTGTGAGCAGCGAGGCTGTGCTGAGCCCCTCCTGCTGTGGGTACACAGCTTCTAGCGACAGCTTGTTGGGGTGATTTAAACTGGTGCTGCTCTGTCTGGGTTAGCTGTGGTCACCCTTGTGATTGCAGCATGAGTTTATCCTTAAGCTCTGCTGCAGTTACCTGCCCTGTGTTACCTGGTCAGCAGTCATTTAGTAAGTGGTTTGGAATGCAGGTTGAGAGATGTTTTCTATGTCAGTAGTTCAGTGTGTTGCAGATGTAAGTTCTTAGCCTTTTTATAATGGGAGAAATACTAATTAGAATTTGTAGTTTAAAATCCAAGTGATAGTTTTCTCAACTTCTCGATATGGGCAAAGTGTTACAATCTTTATTTTCTGTAGTTTCAGCATTATAAAGGAGCTGGTGGGTGCTGCTTTCAGGCAGTAGAGTGCCATTTTAAACCTCATGTTGATTTATTTCAAACACTGATGTGTTAATAGTCTGTGAAAAGATAAGTGTTACCATTCAGCAAGAAATAAGTAACAATGAAAACAAAGAACAACTCAAGTTTTAAAGTGCAGAAATATATCCAAATGGGGTTGTCAAAGAATGTTTAGTGGAATTTCCTTTCATGAGGCAAGTAAAGCACTTGGGATGCTCTGTGGGGAGTAATCCTACACTGTCGTGGGGTTATTTACTGTGGTTGTGGTGTGTTTATGTATTAAATCTGTGATTTGTTACTAACACTTCGGTTTCATGGTGGTAACACTGCAGAATTGTACAGTTTTTTAATTTAATATTTGTAGTAGTAATGCCTGATATTGTACATTGGAACATTATAGTGTTCTGCTTGGGGTGTAGAATGCTAATTGGAGACAATCAATCCAATGAGACTCAGTGCTGCTCTTTAATCCATGCCACTCCCTTTTGGGACCTTGATGTTTATTTATTAATTTTTATTATTATTCTCCACTAAGTCCTGTGACCCCTCCTATTGTGAGGTGCCTAAAGGTCTCTTGGAAAGGAAGAGAGAGCTTTGCTTTCCTCTTTGGGATCCCCCTATTCTTGCAAATTTATTTATCATTCCTAGTACAAGACAGGGGCATTGTGTTTGGATCTCTATAGATTAACCTGAGCCGTAGTTCCCCTGTTTTCATCTCATAATTGTTTCTCTGAGACAAAGGAGAAAATTAGGGCAAAGATGACGTGGCCCTGCTTTTCTGGTGCAGGCAGGCTGATAGAGCTTCCTTGGCCTGTGGTTTGGGATTTGGTGGTGCAGGAGGAACAAAAACATCATCACCCGTGGTTCACAGCACAAGCACTTGGGTCAGCCCCACAGAAGGGCAGCCTCTGCATGGGGCCAGAAGTAGTCAGGGCTGCCAAAGGCAGCTTGCAGAGACAGAGCCTTTGGCTAAATAATTTTCTAGATAGTTTAATATTGTTTTGAGCAGGAGCTGAAGGGCTGTCCAGGGGGCCTCACATTTTACACTTGTTTGGTTTGAGGCTGCTCATAACAGATCATATGTGTTACAAATAAATGTCAAAGATCATTTTCTCTCCTTCTTTATTGTTGGTTTGTTATTCCCTGTTTCTTCTTTTTTCTCTGTCCTGGAGCTGTGCAAGCTCCTGCATCAACAGGAATAGAAACAAATCGATCCTGAACTAAATCAGCTGCTTTCACGTGGTTCCCCGTGCTGCCCTGACATGCACGATGCCAAGGAGGCCCCTCAATGTCTCCTGTGGGGCCAAGGCTGTGGAAGGGCTGGCTCAGCACTTATCTGTTGTACCCAGTCAGAGGGACCTGTTTGCTTGAAAATTTCAAAATTTAGAATTTTTATAAACGATGAAACTTGAAGCTGTAAGGCAGGAGGTAATTTGGAAACATCTTAATAGCTTTCAGTTGTGGGAATGTTTAGTGGGAGTCAAAGTTGTTTTGCTCAGTTTTACATCAACAAGTGCCAACTGTGATACAGAAAATACTTTCCTTTTTGAGAAAAAGAGGTACAATGAAATGTTTTTAAAATGTGTGGAGTTACAAAAGGCCTTTGGTAAGGTTTTGTGAGGGAAGCAGATAATGTTGTGTATAGTTGCTCTATGGATTCCAAACTTGAAACACTTTGTGTTTTGGTATGGTGGGTTTATTTTTTTTTTTTTTTTTTTTGCAGGGGGGGATGTTTTTTGGTTTGTTGTTTGTTGGGGTTTTTTTTGCTGTTTGGTTTTGTTTGTTTGTTTTTTTCCCTTCCACCTCTTATTAGCTCAGTGAAAGCTGTAGCAGCACTGTGAGCTCCCTTTACATTTTATAGGCACGTGTATATTTCATGTTTAGGTTTGCATTGTCAGTGGATATTGGTTCTTTAAGGAAATGGCTTCCCGAGCTGTTAGAGGCAGTTGATTTGTGTTACATTGTTCCAGTGTAATTGTTGAAATAGTTACCGTGCTTTAAATTCAGGAAGGAAAGCAGCACTGCATCACTTGCCTCGTTTATCTTAGGGCTGGCATTCCAGGGTGAAGGTTGTTATGCAAACATAAACTTCCACTGTTGTTCTTTGGGTTTAGGACTAACTTGTACGTGTCTCAATGCTTGTGTTTTATGCAGGGTTCAATGGTCTCAGTTTAAAGGCTATTTTATTTTCAAACTGGAGAAAGTCATGGATGATTTCAGAACCTCAGCTCCTGAACCAAGAGGGCCCCCCAATCCAAATGTGGAATATATTCCCTTTGAAGAGATGAAAGAGAGAATCCTGAAAATTGTCACTGGATTTAATGGGTATGTATCCTTTGTTTTCTAAAATCAGGATAACAAACATATTTCCCCAGTTTTTAACATTATAGTTTGTACTATCTCTGTGACTGTTCATTTTCCTTCCTCAAATAGATGAGCAAAGTAAATATGCACCTTGGAAATATATTACTGTAGTGTCTGAACTTTATTATTGTGTCAGTGAATGGAAAGTGTGACATGCTGTGATGTCATTCACTTTGGTTTTTCAATATGTAATTAGTTTTTAAACAGTGCAGTTCAAACAAGTATTATATTCCTGTGTGCATTTAGGAGGTTAAATAGACAGTATAGACAGATTTCTTTTAGTGCATTTTGAAATAGCAAATGGAAAGAGGTCTTTTGGTGTTCAGTTCCTGATTGTTTAGTGGCAGTTCACTGACTTTTGAAGAAATCATGCTGTGAGAAACAGGGTGTGACCAGGAGGTGAAAGTGTACCTGGGTTGGAATTACTAAATTATGCCAGATTCAAATTTATAGCTGAAATGATACTGATGAAGGACATGGGGTTTGATCTGTTGCTGACAGTGTCCTAGATTGAAATGTACCTGTGTCCTTTGCTGATTTCCTAATTTTGGAAGTTTTTGTTTCCTTTCAAATAAAGCTCCTGATGTTTTTGTCTTATTTGGTGTGTCCTTTTTACTAGCTTATGTAGTACTTTATTGTTTCTGAACTGGATTGCATACTTGCCATAAGCTGAGTCATCCTGGCTGTGGTGCTCAGTGCTTGTTAAGAGACTTTCAGCATTTTTCTCAGCTTGTTGATAAATGGACATGTTCTAAATCTTGCCTTTCTGACACTCTGAGATTTCAGTTTCGGAGGTGCTGCTGACATGTCCTTCGTATTGTATTTGATGCTGTATTTATAATTTATACTGTCATTGTTCCATGCTACTTCATTTATTTGCAGTTTAGGAGTCTTAAGTCACATCTCCTCTTCCCCCCACAATTGCTGTCATGTAGGAGACTTCCAAGAATGTGAAATTCAGCTTGTTCTCAGCTCCCCAATATTTATACCGGGCTGCTTCACTGCAGGAATTTAAAAACAAACCTATCCTTTATGCTCAAGTCTGCCTCTCTCCCGCCTCCCCCAGCTTTTTGTTAATGCTTCGTTGCCCACAGAATGGGTAATGTTCTCCCAGGGACAGCTAATGAATGGGCTGCTGTTATCTGCTGTTGTTCCCAAGTGCACTGAGCAAACCTCTGGATGATGAGTCTGGAGCTCAGGCTGTGCCTGTGCTATTTTCATCCTTTGCTGTGACATTTCAGGGTGCTCAACTTCCTCATACTTTGCAGTGAAACTCTCAGGCTTTGAGGAAGCAAACTGCATCCATTAGTTACCTTAAAGGAAATAATGCCTGGGGATGTTTCAGGATCTGGCATGCAGAGTGGTTAATTTAGTAAATCATAGAACTTGCACAGGGAGGATGTGATTGGTAAAGCTGAATCGTCTGGAGATGTGTCCAAAAAGTAACAGCAGCAGCAGGTTTTGGGTTGTGTGATTTGTATATTCAGGCTGCTTTAGAGCTGTGAGTGTCATTTCAGGGTACCACGGCAGGCAAGGAACCTACTTGATGTGACTTTATTATTGGGATGTTTTTATTAGTGTGTGTTTAAGAGAGGGGGATTAGTTCATTCAAAGTAGCAACTTTGTAGAATCTTTTGAGTCCAAAAAGTATCACATTAAGAATGATCCGTGTTTTGGGGTCTTTCTAGCTGAAGTGCCTTTTAAAGAAAACACAAACTGGCTCTTTTAACCTGTCTGTATCTTATTTGACATGGTGTCTGCACAGGTTTGCAGAGCCAGATTCTTTTTACAATTTTCTTACAATTGCTTTAGAGTAGGAACTTCTGCCATTTTTTTTCCTTTGTTATTGAAACAAGGAAGTTCCAAAGTAAGTTATTGGGGATCTCTCATGATAGAGAAGTTTTCACAGCATGAATAAAATAGATCATAATTCAAATTCCATTTACAGGGTTTTTTTGCTACAGTTTAATGTAGCTGTTATAAGTAATTTTCCCAGATCCCTCTTCAATCCTGTCCAAATGAATTTTTGCTTTGTAATTCATTCTAGACTGTAGTGCAGGAAGTGCAGTTTTGAGTGTGTTGGTATGGAATTTTAAGTGGTTACCTTAAGTGGGCAGATCGGGACTATTCATGCAGCTCATGTGCTGAACTAATTAAATTTCTGAGCATTTACTATCAGTTCTCGTTCTGCTCACAGGCTTTACATTGGTGTTCCTGTATAGATATACACCAATTGAAATTGCTTCTCTTTTAAAATCACGTTGTTAAACTATTCTAAGACAATAGTTTTTGCACCAGAAAGAGTTCCTGAGGAGAAGTTAACTTTGGGTTTTGCCAGCTAAAAGCATTTGTAAATGTTGAAGGAATTCCATGCAGAGGGATGATTGTGTGACACCGGGTGCCATCTGCTGCTCAATGCACGAAGTTCACTTTGCTGTGAAGAATTTGGAGGGAAATTTACTTTTGCCTTATTCTTTTTAACTTTTTGTAGCTGAGAGTAAAATAGGAACACAGTTTTCCCTTCTGGAGTTAGTTGTAGGCTGCAAATTTCTTGAGTTTTCTGTCTTACTTGGGGAATTAGCACTGTGTTAATGTTCCTAAACACTTCATGTCACAGCATTCCAGGGGGCCAGTTAAGTACAGCTAAACCCAAATTAGCCAGGTACTGATTGCCCAGGATGTCTTACAGGTCTGGCTGATGGAGAATAATTTAAAAATCTGTATGTTTTTGTTTCTGTTGAATAAATGGATTTTTGAATGGACTGTCTATTCTGTTAAAAAATAGCAAAATCTCTTCAATTATGAATTTCCAACTCAAAACCAAAACGGCCATCACAAGAAATAGTAAGATCAACTTAATATTTTATCCATATGGAAAGATTAACAGATCAAGTAAATTCTTTGTGACTTAAAAGTTGGGAATTTTGTTAAAAGAAGGCACTGTGCAGAAGCTGAATATTGTGAGTATGGACTTGATCTTAAAGGTCTCTTCTAAGCTTGATGATTTTATGAAGAATTTGGGTGTCAAATACTGCTGGTTGACCAGTGAAGAGCAAGGGAAGAGAGATGAATAATGCCAGAACTATTCTCAAGCTTAAGAGCCTTCATGTAACAAACTGAATTAGCAGGAACACTTGTTCCTGTTGTTTTTCTGGTTTGTTGAGGATTAGGAATTCCTCAGTAACATCGTGTACAGGCAGTTCTGAAAAACATAATTAAATTGTTGATACTTAGTCACTCTCTGAGTACTACTGGCTTTGAGTTCAAGTGGAGTGTCATGTGGGATGATGAATTGGAGCTGTGCTGGCCTCTCTGCACTGAGCTGGTGGAGATCTGGCCATCTCTAATGTGGCTTTTTAGCTAATGAGCAAAGCCTCAGATCCATGCTGTGTTAGCTCATGACACAGGCTGGAGATCCTGACTTCCTCAGAAAATAATAAACATGGAATTTGGACAAAAATTTACACTATAGGGATATACACGTGCATGTCAGTCTGGATTGATGCTGCTCTGGATTTGGTGTCAGTTGTATTCCCAACCACTAAATGGTTCATAAATACTGTGTTGTATCAAGTACTCTTCTTAGATAACTTTTTAAATGTTATGGCTTCAACTTCCAATAGTTAACTGTAAAAATGCATGGTGCTTCATAATTATACTGAAATATTTTTGACAGAAATTTGTTAAAATGTGACACTAAACCTGCAGTGGAAGTGTGTGACACCTCAGGTAACTGGGAATTAATTGCCTGTAAAGTGTTGCTTGTCTGAAATACCAGTTTCTCATTTCAGCAGGGATGAAACTGAGTGCAGAACTGTAAAAAACAAAAATGTGTTTATGTGGTTCCTATGGGCTTACACATCGATTATTATTAATTTATTTATCTTTCCTGACCTGTTCTTTGATAGATGAATACATTGTCCAGTTGTAGCAAAATAGATTATTTGTAACAGCTGAAGTATAATGGTTCTTCTAATTCCAACATTTACTGCTTTTTCTGTAACTGTATTTTGTAAAACCTGAAATAAACTACAAGTTGAGACTTTTTTAGCTCTAGTGTCTATGACTCAAATTTGTTTTGAATTACTTGCAACTTCTGTATATTGGAATAGCACAGTCAGAAAGTTTACTGTTGATGATCTGATTTCCTTTTCATTGTTTAAATGAATCCTTTGAGTTGTGGGATGATGCATTAGGACTCTACTTGGGTTTTGTGGTGGTGAGCACAGGAAATTGCTTTGTATGAGATAGGGGAAAACAAAGCCTTGAGGTGCCACCCAATATTGCTCATGGTTACAAATTTCAGTACTGTTTTTGTTCCACCTTCTCAGTAAGGGAGAGAAAGCAATAATGTTGTTGTTTCCTAACTGTTGTACTTACTAAAATAAAATTAAATTGTTAATAATCTATTTCATTGCAGCATCCCCTTCACTATCCAGCGACTCTGTGAGTTGCTGACAGATCCTAGGAGGAATTACACAGGAACAGACAAATTTCTAAGAGGTGTGGAAAAGGTATGTATTTCTCTGAGAGAGAACACAGCCCCACAGTCACAGCCACCACTTAATAAATTCCCAGTTGCTCCCAAAGGTCTGCTGCTTTCCTTGGGGCTCAGAGCCAGAGTAGAGCTGATGGTTGCTCTTAAGTGTCTGAGTTTGTTTCATACCTTTCAGCAGCAAAAAGCAGTTTTAAAATAACTGCAGACATAAAAATTAATCTCAGGGCTGCAGCTGCTGTGTTTCCCAATCACTGTGCAGTACTTCACCTGTAGTTTGTGGAGGGTGTATTGGCAATTTTTGTATGGAGTCCTAGTTAGAAATGATCAGATGAAATACCCTGAATCTTTTGATCAGGAATTTCCTCCCACATTTGGTTTCAGAGGAGATCCAGACGTGAAGAAGAAGAGAGACCCCTTCCCTCCAGTGTCTTTGTTTCAGTATTTAAATCCTATGGAGTAGAGAGTGCCTTCAGAAGAGCACACAGGTGTCTTAACTGGCATTTTATAGTTTGTATCAGAACGTGGGATCCTTCAGAAGCCAGGAAGAGACTTTGAAAATGTGATTCCACAATAGGATGCTTCAGCATTTCCGAATTTCTTTGTTCTACAGAGATCTCTCAGTTAGACATTACAGCCACTCAGGCCTGAGGCTTAATATGCTGGTCTCATTGAGACAGTAACAAACTTAATAAAATCCTGAATTTTAGTGTAATTATGGCCTGACCTTCTAAGAGGGAGCAGAGATACTTTAACAGATAGGACCAAATTCCTGTATCTCTTTAATGTTCTGAGATGTTGTCAAGAGCTGAAGCTTCTGTTTCTGAACTCTTGATGTGTTTGTTGTTTGTATATTGCAGAATGTCATGGTTGTCAGCTGTGTATATCCATCTTCAGAGTGAGTATAATCCTCTTTTCCATGGAACTTCAAGCTTGTGTTAGTAACAGGGAGGATGCATGTCTTTATCTAATGTATCTCTCTTGCTGTCAGTAGTTGTATCTAAAAGCCAGACATGCAGAATTCAGATTTTGTTATCAATAGTTCAGTCAGCAGCAGGGATGGTGTCTGCAAGTGAAATAATTTGAGAGTAAATAAAAAGCCCTTGGGGACTGACAGTGGGGGCTTTGTAAATTTGAGATTGGGAAATTCTGTGCAAACAAGCTTAAAGTGATTTAAGGTTCCTTTATTCATAACATTTTGGTGTTGTTTTGTTTGTTAGGAAAAATAATTCCAGTAGTTTAAATCGGATGAATGGTGTTATGTTCCCCGGAAATTCACCAGGGTACACTGACAGGTGAGTTTAGTTCCAGGGGTCAACTTTTACTGCGTAAAAGCAGTGGAGTTCTGGGAATAAGTACCCTTAAAAATGAGATGTGACATGGAGCACTGGGAAGTGGGGATAGAGGAGGCATGAACATGTATGCATGCATGTCATGCATTTTGATCTCTCTAACCTCATTGTTTAGAATTTTTTTTATCATTCAAATTTTTGTATCAAATTTGCGTGTTGTAGGCGAGGAATGTTTTATTCAATATAAAACAGCAAAGCCTCTCATCTATTTGTTTTGTTGATCTTTTAAAGGAAGGATATAACTACTTTCTGCCAAATAGGAACAAATTACTTAGCTGAAAGGTTTGATTAACTTCTCATAATTATTTTTAAAGATCGAATGTAAATGGCCCTGGGACCCCCAGACCCGTGAGTCGGACGAAGGTTTCGTTGTCAACTCCCATGACAACCAACGGTTTGCCAGACAGCACAGAGCATAAAGAGCCCAGCTTGCAGCAAACAGAGGAGAAAAAACACAGGTTTGTCAGCAGGAGTGTATTTTGAGCTTTTATTACTCTTAGTTTTTTTTATTAGTGTTTTAAAAATAGTTTAAAAAAGACTGACCCTCTAAGGGATGTGTAATGAATTCTTAAATCAGGAGTGATGACTTTGAGGCTTTGTTATGTAATAAGTGAAGCAAATTCTATTGTTGTCACTTTATGTGTTTAAATCAAAGTAGTCACTACTTTTTTCTTCAAGTGTGACAGGATACAGAATGTTTGTCTTCATTAAAAGCTGCATCTGGTTTTGTTGCTTGTAGTGAATCACCAGCGTCTGAATCAGAAGGTGCTCAGAGCAGCCCAGTGAAAAATAAGCACTCTGAGGATGATCCTGCAGAAGCAGAAGGACATGAGGTAAAAAGACTTAAATTTGACAAGGAAGGGGAAGCCAGAGATGCACCAAACCAAACTGCCTCCAGTGAAGTCTCTTCAGGCATGGGGGAAGAGACAGAAGCATCCTCTACATCTCAGGATAAAGAAAAAGATGCTACCTGTGCCAGACAGCACTGTACAGAGGAAGAGGAGGAAGGTATTTCAGATTTCACTGTCATCTTTTACTTCCAAGGAGTTAGGACTTTCTTTGCTGGAGACCAGTGCTGCTGGGATTGCTGAAGGTCTCCAGTTGTACTTTAAGAAGAGCTGCTTGTTATACTTCAATTTTACGTAATTTAGCAGTTCTGTTATTTCTTTTTCCTTGGTCCGACACTCAATATGAAACTTATGCAAGGGTACTTAAAATCTTTCGAGGCCATGAATGAGATCAGGGTCCACCAAGAATTCAAGAATCCTGGTGTTAGGTATCATCAGGTGTTCTCATTCTTTCTCCAGAACAGAAATGGCCCATAGCCCTGTGTGACTGTCTTTATTAATTATGGAGTTTATTTAAATACAGATACAAATTTATGTTCTTTTGCTGAGGGGACTGAGCAACAATATCTCCACATCCTATTAGAATAGTAAAAATTATCTCACTGTAGGGCAGGCTCTGTACCTAAGTTAAAAAAAAATGAATAACTGCAGTTAAGAGACAGATCTATTTTTTACATATTCTTCAAAGTTTCCTTTGAATTACTTTTTGTGACTCATGTATTTGTACAGTGTTCGTGTAGATCATGATGGCTGTACACCTGAAACAGCTGTGGTTCCATAATTTCCAAAAAACTGCTTTTGAAGGCAAATAGAGGATTTGGGGAAGCCAGAAAAAGTTACTACTTAAAATTTTTCTTTATCCAGTAAAGCTTAATTAATTCAAGTTGCCTGTTAAACAAAATAACTTTTTTTTAAATTGTATGTTGGGACAGTTTGGATATCCTGACAAAGGTGGCTCTCATTCTTTACATCTTCTAATAAAATCAGGATTTGTCTGTTTTTCCTGTCCTTGGCTGTGCTGTGGAAGTTTTGCTCAGCACAGCTCAGAGTGGAAAGCAGCAGCATTAAGGTATGTTGGAAAAATCCCTTGGTAATACTGTACTTTCCTTGTTCCTAGAGTCCTTCATGTCTCCCAGAAATGTTGGTCAGGACAGAAAAGATCAAGAAAAAGACAGTGACTCCTCGAGTGTGGCTGAAGAGAGCTCTGAGGAGAGCAATCAGATGGAGGAGTCAGACCAGCCGAGGGCAGAGAAGGATTTGCACTCTGCTGACAGCGACATCAGTGCATCTGCCACTAGTGGAGCTGACTGCAGTGACACAGAAGAGCTGGGGTCCTATGCTAGTGAAACTCCAGAAAACTCCTCAGAGACCCCGATGGAAAACAGTGATGAAGCCACAGAAGCTGCAGATGAACCAATGGAGCAAGACTAATTTAAACAAACTTAGAGGCAGTATTTTCCATAAGGCTCCGGTTTTACACTGTATAAATAATTTTATGTAATAAAGTGGACCTTTAGTTTTACAAAAAGAAGCAGGTTGTAAAATAAACTTCTCCTTGGATTGAACCTTGAAAGAGTTGTACATGATAAGAACTGTGAATACCAGCTCCTTCAGGTCCTGCTTACCGCTGAACTTTCGTTTGGTCAAATCAGTGGTTTGTGTATAGTTTTTTTTATTTAGAATAAAAGTTTTTAAACTGGAAGGTAATTATAATTTTGACAACTTTTTTGGAGATCACCACACCTAGTTGTATGTAAGCAAGAAAGCTTTTTGTCTTGTCTTTTTCTGACAGCTCTAGCAGTTACTTCATATTTTGGTTACAGTTTCAACATTTGACATGTGAAATTCAGGGTTTCAGGCTGGTTTCCGGATTTTTATTTAAATACACACCAAGGAACCTGTTGTGTGTTTCAAATGTGTTCCATTTCACACACACGTTTCACACACCCATCTCCACACAGCATGCACACCTCCGTGTACCCTCACTGTTCTAAGGGGGAAAGGGTATATTTTTCTGTTTCTATAAAAGATAAATACAGCAAATACTTTTTCTATAGGAAAAGACTGAGTTCACCTCTCAAGGCACTTTGCTTTGCCTCTGGAAAAACAAACCACATGAAATCTGGCCCGTATGAAACCCTGGAAGTACTAACATTGTTGAAAACACCAGAGTAAACACATTCCAAGAGAACTGTTCCACTGACAACATTTTTGTATACTTCTGAGGTGCCTGAGTGAAAGGAGTTCATTTATTTATGAGAAAATGTGCTTTATGTTGAGAACGTTGTAATCAAAACATTAGCTTAAACTTTTGTAGAAGAAATGTTTGAAAATAAAATACCTTGGAAGAAACGAGCAGGTATTTGCCTTTTTGAGTGCTTCTTGGAGCTTGTGAATATTGTAGAGAAGTGTCAGAGTTCCTCCAAGGTTTGCAGGTGCCATCGGGCTGATCACACCACGGGATGGGAAGGACAGACATGTGACCCTGGTCATGTTCCTGAGCTGCAAGGGTTAGGGGTGCAGAGGAATCACCACAATTTGTATAACATTTTGGAAGTGAACTAAATATTTTTGAACATGCTACTTTGACAGCCAGTGTTACATTTTTTTCAAACCAGCTCAAAGCACAAACTACTGCTTTAAACTCAATATTTTCCAGTTCCCACATTTAAAGACATGCAAGCTGCAACCTCCCAGTCACAATTACTGGCTGCCAAATTTATACCTGTTTCTTCAACTGTACCTTTTTGATATTTAGAATTTTTAAATTTCTGTAAAGTAGATTTTTTGTAGATTGTAATGAGTGCTCACTGCCATTGTGAAACGGTATATAATTGTATAATTTCTGTGTGTAAACTGAATGCTTGGGCTTTCAATACAGTATTCATATAAAGCAATAAATATTAATGTTATGAAATATCTGAGTACATTTTTATCACACTTGTCCCTCTTTGGTTTTAAGTTCATGTACCTGAAGTACAAAAATGACCTCTAAAATGCATGCTGATAGTTTCTTGTACTACATGGTCTGCTTTGTATTGTTTGGGGGAAATTTAGGTTTTGATTAATACCAGAATTAATTTGGCTCAGTTGGACTATTTATAAAGTTATTTCTTGCTGATGTTACCTATCAAGCTGTGAGCAGACAGGATTCAGGGAGACGCTTGCAAAAAAAGAAAAACAACCAAAAAAATCTTGATCGAGATCCCCTGCAGAAGGAAAATTGTACTTTGACTCATTTTCATTGTGCTGAAGGGTTGGATGTGTGTTATCAAATTAAAGGACTGAACCAATATGTTGAAATTAGGAGAGTTTAAGAATATAGTGACATCTTACACTTTTTTTTTTAATATTTTGCCAATGAGAAAATTTTAAAATTTCTAAGTTTAGAGATTTCTGAAATTTTCTTTAGATTGTTTATTTGTGACGATATTGTCAATAAACTTGTTCTTTAAGCACCTGTGACCTTTCCAGATGTTTGTTTGAGCAGCGTTAGTGCCATTCCTGCAGAGACCTGCAGAGAGATTTTGAGGTATGGATCCATTTCTGTATCTGCAGCTTATTTTAAAGGCTAATAAAAATTGAAATAATGCTTCAACCTCACAGCAAAAATCTTAATCCTAAATGTGTACCCTACATTTAACAAAATCTGCTTTAAACTCCCGAATTACACAGCCCAGAGTGCATGGCTTCAAACTGAGAGTGGGTTTAGGTTGGAAATGGGGAAGAAATTCCCAAAACCTACATGGGACCACAATATGAAGTGAAATGGGTTTTATTCTTCAGAGTCAAAGCCAACACTTAATTCTGCTCTTAATTCTGTTTTATATTTAAAACAATAGTTAAAAAATTATTTCCTTGTGGAATCCAAGATTCTCTGTCAGCCTTGATTTTTAAATCTCAAGAAATATTTGAAAGCTTGTCCTGGGGAGAGCTTTCTAATAGAGCATGGATTTGGGGTTGTAGAGACTGAATGTTCAAAAATAAGTCTTTGAGTTGAATGAATGGAGCAGAAGTTGCTGGGTTTTGGGGTTAATTTATGGGCAGCTGAGAGACCATGTAAGGGCATTGCTCCCAGTGGGAGAGGTTTGCTATAGGACAAATAAATCCTGGAATCCTCCTGTGTCCCAAATGGAGCCCTGGACAGCAAAGCCATGGACCTTTGGGGCTGTCCTTGCCTGCAGCTGCCTGAGGCAGCACAGAGCTTTGGGATTATTGCTGCTTTTTGCATTGCTGACCGGCTCCAGGACTGATGGGGATTTCTTCTGAAAATCCTTTTGGATCTACTGTGGATGCCCACAAAGTGAACTCCTTTTTTTAATACAAAAATTGTGTTCTGGAGGTTTCCAAGGCTAGGGCACCTCTGCAGCACCAAGTATTGCTTTTAAACATTTCAGCAGGAATTCTCCTAGCAGGGAGAGTAAATTGGAATTTCAGTTGATGCCTGGCCTGAGGAATGCAGGAAATGGGCTAAAAAAAAAATCTGCTTCAGCCTGTGAGTTGTGCATGTGCTGTCCTTTGCTCGAGCAGTTCACTGAGAAGCTGCATCACAACCGTCCTGGGCCTGGTGCAAAAGAATCAAGCTTTTATTTTTATCTTCTTTGTTAATTGTATGTGAGGGGACAAAAACAACCCTGAGTGAAAGTCTGATAGAATCTTAGTTCTATGAGTTTTCTGTTGCAACGGTTAAGTGGCAACACCATGATTTATTAAAAATAAATAGATTTTTTTCCTAGAATGGATGCCTTCTATTGACTGCAACTGTACAGAACACCCTTCTGCACCCCTTTGGCATTTTTCATGCACTTCTAGGAAGAGTTTAAAGGTTATTTGCATCTCTGTCTGTCTCAGGTCATGTTTTTCAATGAGACAGGAGTTATGGATTGCTGCTGGAATCCCAGTTACATCCCTCCATTACTAATTGAGGCTCATGTTGTGCAACTTGTAAACCCTTATTAATTTCATCCTCATTCACCTCAAGGACTTCTTGAAGTAGTTCCATAATGCTGTGGGAAGCAAAAGAAGGGGTGCAAAAAGGGTGGAAGAGAAAGCAGAGCTGTGTGGGCCAACAGCCCGATGGATGTGCTGGGGATAACGGGGGGACAGCGATCCCAGCACGGCATGGCCTGTCCTGGAGGGGAGGTCACTCAGCTCAGCATGACCGTGGGCGAGCAGGAGGACGAGGATTCCTTGGATAGGTGAGAAAACTCCTGTGCAAGCTCCTTCCCATGATGGGAAACCCGAGCTGTGGAGCTGCTCCGGACACGGGGCAGAGCACGAGGGGAAACTCGAGACGATGCGGGAGAGAGCGGGGTGATGGAGAGAGGGATTCCCTGATGGAGAGAGACATTCCCTGGTGATGGAGAGAGGGATTCCCTGGTGATGGAGAGAGGGATTCCCTGGTGATGGAGGGAAGGATTACCTGCTGATGGAGAGGGGGATTCCCCAGGGATGGAGAGAGGGATTCCCCGGGGATGGAGAGAGGCATTCCCTGGTGACGGACGTGTCCCGGTGCTGCCGGAGCTCAGGGCTCTGTTGGGTACAACATTTCGTGTGCCAAGGGCAGGAAGGGACAGGGACAAGGACAGGGACAGAGACAGGGACAGGGACAGGGAGGGATAGGGACAGGGACAGGGACAGGGACAAGGACAGAGACAGGGAGGGACAGGGACAGGGACAGGGAGGGACAGGGACACAGACAGGGAGGGACAGGGACAGAGACAGGGACAGGGAGGGACAGGGACAGGGACAGGGACAGGGAGGGACAGGGACACAGACAGGGAGGGACAGGGACAGGGACAGGGACAGGGACAGGACGCGCTGCCGGCAGAGGCCGCCTCGGGAACGTGGGATGTGATGGGACATCACAGGAGCTGCCACAGCAAACCTGTCACAGATCCCTGTCCCCAAAACAAACCCACACATCGGACAACCTTCCACATCACAGAAACCGGGGATGCCTTTATAATTTTAAATCTAACCCCTTTAAAGTTCACGAACTTTCCTCTCAAAGTTCCAGCCTGATTTCGGTGAGAGCTGAGCCGTTCCTGTGTTAATTCCGCGGCTCCAGGAGATGGAGCTTTAGAACAGACAAACATCTCACTCTGGGAAAACCGGCAGAGATGCTCCAGGAGCAGCAGCCTGAGACATGGGAGATGCAAAAGTTTCTTTGCTTTTTTTTCCCCTGTCCTGATTTGGATGTTAAGGAGATGCTTTGTTCTCCATCAGCTGAATGAGTGTTTACGTGGGAGACAGACACTGCTGCCTGCTCTTGGCGTCACTTATCTCCCTGGAATCTCAGCAAGGAGTGACAGTCCCTGGCACAGGGGCCTCTCTCAGGCAGTTTCCACACCCAGGATCTTGCCTTTGGATGTTGTATTTCTGGGGACTCCCCATAAATCAGCCCCTGGTCAGTGACTGCTGCACTCCTCGATTTATTCCAGCAGTGATTCATGTCAATTCCCCTACAGGAAGGTTGGCACGTGTTTCCTTTGACAAGGTGACTAGGCTAGAAGGTGATGCCCAAACTTGTTTTTTTATTTGTTTTCCTGGGCCAAAGAGGCAACTTTGGCTCTTCTCTTGTACGAGGGATAAAGTGAAGTCACATGGAAAAAATAATTGTTATTATTAGGCTCTCTTCTCTGCAATTGTGTAATTTAGAACAAAATTCACTTTAAACAGCAAAATAAATCCTTCATATTCCTGATATTATTGGACTCTCAGAACAGATCTGTGTATCTCAGAGTCTTGCCAGCTTCTTTCTACTCCTGGTCCTTTGATTATTTATTCCTTTCTGCATTCTCTTTGACTTGTGGAGGAGCTGTGTGCCCCGCACCAAAAGTCTCCTCTTCAGATCTCCCTCTGTCTGCTAAAACACCCCACAGAAAATGCAGGTCTTGACTGTGTGATCCTAAAGGGAGTTGTTCTCCAAGCACAGGGGTTTGGCTTTTTCAGGGCATTATTGCAGAGCTCTGTGGGGTCACAGAGCCCTCACCAGGCTTTCCTCAGGCAGGGGGAACGCCTGAGGCACAGAGAGCTCTCTGGTCTATCTGTGTGTGACTGTGGAGAGGTGGGACATTTTGGAGCTAAGTTATTCTAAATAACCAGATTCTAAACATAAATATTTTCTTCCTGATCATTTAAAGTGTTTACAGTGGGAATTTCACCTCTATGTAGTTTTAAATTCTTACAGCATTTTAAAATATAACAGGAACTTCCAATTTAGGAACTTTATAGAAAACATTTACCTAATCTTTGCATTTTCATAAGAGGGACTGTGTATTGATGCATTTCTGGCTGTGTTTAGAAATAGACCTCAGGTGCTTATAAAATGGGCTTGTGAGTTTTCAGTCATAAGGCAAATAAAACTACGAAGAGAAAAACAATTCCTCAGTGAAAAACTGAGGGCTGAAAACAACCCTTGCCATGGGTAGGTAGGAGGGATCTTAACCACTCACACCTGATGTGTTTTAGGGGGAAGATTTGTGTCAGCTGGGAGCAATTCAAAAATCCCCAATGCAGGGTGGGATAAGAAGAGGCTGGGGAAGAGGGTGGGTGTTTTATTAGTGTAAGGGGATGGTGGAGCTTGCTGTTTCTCTCCAGGTAAGGGCTCTCTTAGTAGAGCCTCAGCTTCTTGTTTTAATGATCTGAATTCTGTTTTAAACAGAAGGAAAGTGATGTGGTGGGATATGATGCATTGGTAGATGGCTGGGGCGCTGGCATAGCAAATTAAAGGTGTGGTTTTTGGAAGGTGATAGAGCTCTTTGTAAAAATGCCTTGTAATTTCAGGGCATAGAGTCAGGTACCTTCTGCCAAAGGGGTCTTTTAGGCCAGGCCTTGCTGTGCCCTGTGACAAGGGAAGGGCTGTGGAGGTTGTGGAGTGAAGAGTGTGTGTGTGTGAGGTGTGCTCCTCTCTGAAGGGAGGGGGGTAAGGACTCCAGCCCTGAAGTTATTCCAGCTGAATTTGAGCTGAGTAATTCTGGATTGGCCACAGGCTGCTCTGCCTTGTTTTAAGAGGGCTAAAAAGAGCATTTGTTCAACTCCTGTTGAGCATTGGCTGCTTGGACTTCAGCCACCATCTTCTTCTAGGAAACTGCTGCAGCTTATGGAGAGCTTTGAGCAGCTTTTGTTAATGAGCAAAGCAACTAATTACAGCTCACCTTGCCCCTGAAGTATCTCTTCCTTATGGGACACTGGCAAACAGTTCTGCAGTGGTTTTCTCAGGGCTGAAACAGGATTCTTGTGTTCCCATTGGGTACAGAAGTATTTGGTGACCTCTTTGGGGAGGTGAAGCACCCACACAAAATATGAATTGTGTGACTGACATGGAGCATAAAAAAAATTTGCTGTTGTTGGAGGTGTGTTAAAAAGAACGGGCAGGTGAACCTTCTTCCAGGCCATCTGATGCAGCTGTGCTCTCCAAAAGAGCAGAGTGAGGAATAGGTGAGCTCTCAGGGACAGCTGCGTTTTGAGGAGAAACAAGTCCCCAGCCATCAGGTGTGGTGGTGCAAAATATCTGTGAGCACAAGGACTTCTCCTGCTCTGTGTGCTTTTCTGGCTGGGACAAGTGAGGTGATGATCCTGAGTTTCTCTGTGCTATGTGGCTGTTAGGTCTGGCTTTGATTTCTCTTTAATGCTATTTTGACCCTGGTCAGTTCCCGCCTTGCAGGAATAAATGACCAGGTTTGCACTTTCCAACTGAACCATGGAACAACTCATCTAGGACTAAAGGAGCTTGGACTTGTGTGTGTGCACCTGAAGAGAAACTGGGTTTGCTCTGTGAGCTGTAAAGGGGTCCTAGGTGGGAGGGCTGAATTTCTTTTCATGGGGGTCATTAAAAAGTCTGAGCAAAGTCAGCTGAATTAATTTACCCGTGTAGCAAGGGGCTAAATCTCCATTTTACTGCATCAGAGCCTGCAGAGTTGGCTCTGCTGTGCTGGCTGTGTGCTCAGGGGCTGCTCCCTGGGATCTGCCAGTGCAGGGCCTTGCCTGTGTCCATGGGGAAGGAATTTGCACTTGTGCATTCTGATCTATCTCTGGGAAGCTGCAGCTCAGCTGTGGAAATCTCTGCCTGGGACAGAGGTGTCAGCAAATCCCCCTCCTTCCCCAGGCTGCTCCGTGTGAGCCTGGATGGGCTCCCCCTTTCCCACCCATCCTGGAGTTGCTGAGGGCATGGCAGATGCTGGGACAGCTGTGCTGGAGGAACACTGGGGCTGATCTAGGGACAAACTCAGAGGTCAGCCCTGGCGGCTTCCATCAGGCAAACCCACGTGCAGACAGACCTGACTGCAATGCAGAATTAAACCCGACAATACAAGTGGCTTTTAAAACTTTCTCTTTCTTGCAAGCTTCTTGGCACATTCCAAGACTTGTGATTTCTTCCATAAGTCATAGAGAGTGAATGTTTTATACAACTGCATTTGAAAGAGAGGTGGAATTTTATGTTGGAATTTCATGCTTTGGAAGCATTTACGTGATGGGGAGCTTGTCAGTTGTGGCTGCTCAGCCTCCCTTTGAGTGGCTGCTTGTTAAAAGCACCACCCCAGAGCCAGTGGTTGCACTCTGGACAGACTTGTGCACATCTGGTGCTTTTTAAGCTTGTGGGAAGACTGGACAGCTTTTTTTTTTTTTTTTTTTAAATCAGCATTGTTTAAACTAAGACAATCTTTGTAAAAGTGAAACCAGAAAATTGCAATGCAGGAGAACAGCAAAACAGAGGGAAGGATAAACTGGAGATGGGTGAGAAAAGGTAGAGGGAGACAAAACAGTCTGTGGCAGAGTGGGAATCCAGACCTTTTACTTCTGAGTGTTGGAAGCAAAGCCTGCTGGAGCTCAAAGCATGAAATTCTGTTTAACATTACCCTGTCCTTAGCCATCAGCTGCCTGTTCAAAGGATCTGAGTGTGTCTGTGTGGTGTTTGCTAATCTAAATCTACTGCAAATGGATGGAGGAGCTGGTTAACTTCTTGTGTGAAAGGTTATTCTGTAGCTGAAATTGCTTTAGGTGGCTCAGCTGCATTTTGTCAATAAAATGTGCCATCAGTGGAGGAATTGGCAGTAAAGTTGCTCCTGTGAGCTTGTAAATGGGAAGCACGTTTGAAGGGCAGCAACAGAGTGTTTGGGAGATGTAGCTGGCAATTGTGTCATCACAAAGTCTGCCTTTTTCTGGATTTAGCATTTCAGTGTGTTTAATTGCAAGGGGCTGATATGATTTATAGCCTGGACGTGATTCTTTCATCTCCTGTGGTGGCTGTAAAGTGCACTGTGTGATGTGTACGAGTTCAGTGAAGGGCAGTGCATTCCCAATATAATTATGGATGTGCTGGGACTGCACCCTGTGACATCTCTGTAAAGCACAGGGAAGGTGTGTGGGGTGGTCGTGGTACATGGCATCCGGTCCTTTTTCATTTGGGGCACACGAGATGGGAGGAAAGGTCTTGCCAGGCAGTGAACTCCTCATACATTCTGCAAGTTTAAGTGTTGATTTCTGTCCCAACATCACAATGTGGGCCAGGTTGTGCCTCAGTGCTGCTCCCTCTCCTCGTGAAAAAAAAAACAATTAGTCTTGATAATAATGCTGGAGGCTGATGCCTTGTCCTTTTTTTCCCCTAATTTTACAACTGGGAAATCATGATCTTGACAATATGACACTGGGAATCAAATGTCCTTCTTGGTTCTGATGCAGACTTTCTATGTGACCTGGGATGAACTAATTTATCTTGTTTGCCCACTTCCCTCTTGTTGTATTTATTTAGGCTGCATTGATGGGCACCTACAGGCTTTTGCTTCACACTGTGGTTAATGCAATGAGGCCTGAGCTTCCTCAGGGCCCTCAGGTGTTGTGGCAGAACAGGTGAGCTTGAACAGCATTTCAACAAAACTCCTTTGTCAGGGACTTGGCCCAAGAGTTATTAGAGAGCAACAAGCTCTGGTGTGTGTGGAGGGAAATAGCAAAAGGTGGTGCCTGAAGTGCTCAGCTCTCTCAGAGCTGCAGTCCATGAGGGCAGCAAGGGTGCCCTGCCTGTATTTGGAATCTTCAAGTTATCATCCTTATATTTGGCCCTTGAAGTCATCCTCTCTAATTCTTTAGCAGTGTTTAGGAAATGATGGCAGTAGTTGACAGAAAGATGAAATCTGCTGTAGCTGGGCTGTGTGAAACCCTCCCATGAGTCAGGGCAGCAGTGTGTGTGTGTGTCTTGTACAAAACAACTCAGGGTCACTCTTGGACATAATTTCAGCTGTTCTGCAGAGGGATCTGTGGCCCCCATCCCACAGGGCTGGTCTGCACAAACACAAGTGGTTTTTTGGTGTTTGTTACCATTTCAAGGCAAGCTGAGAAATGAGCTGAGCTGCCACTCGGGGCAGAGGGCTGAGATGTGTTTTCTGTGGCAATAGACGTGCCCAGCCTTTGTTGGGACTGTGATTCTGTGAATCACTTCTCCCTGCTGTAATAGAGTGGTGGGAGAGGGCTGGCTTTGATTAAAATGGAAATATTTGTCTGTGGGTGGAGAGGCTGTTCCACCTCTGGCTTTATCTGTTCTTTGTGCTGCTCTCTGTCCTGAGCAGCAGCAGCAGCTTGGGTACTCTGGGACAGAAGATTTGTTGATTTTAGCCTTTTTTTAGCATTATTTATTGAAGAGTTTATTTAGCATCTTTATTGAAGAGTCCTGACCGGGGAGATGGTGTGGGTTATGTCATCCCAGCAAGGTGGTGGTGCTCAGTTTGGCATTTTGGAGAGTGCTGTCCTGCCTGATGATAAAAAGACAGGATTATGGAGCAGCTGTGTTACCTCACTGCAGGGAGGGGAGCAAGGCTTGGGTTTGTGAAAACTGCTGGGGGATCAAGTGTCTGTTTAATACCAACCCAAAATAAAAATGATGTGTATCCAGGCTAGGGAACTGATTCAAGAAATATGGAAATACTAAAACAAATCCTAATTATAACTTTCCACAACCCTCAGGAAATAAACAGGTTTGTTCTTTGCAGCTTATATATTTTTTTTGTTGTACAAGCATTCCATGATTTTTCTTGTTACAGCTGAGTTTGGGCTTAAGGAGCAATACAATTCATATATTCAGTTTATATTCATGAAGCACCTAGCAGCCTCAGCCAGAGATCAGGGCTCTTTCAAATGAGATATTGTGCAGGTTTCTAAAAGAACAGTGAAAAGCCCTTCTACCACACTCTGCAATTTATCAGTTTCCTACAGCTTAAGACCCAGGCAGCTTCTGAGGGTGCGTGCTCAGTGGAGGCTTAAATCAAATATGAGTGATGTTATGGAGGAATATCAATTGAAAAACTAGTTGGATGTCAGCAGTTTTGACCAACGTGGGATTGTTTTCAGCTTTTGCACGAAAGCAGCAGCTGGTTTGGTTCTCTGGTGGCTGCTGGGGAAAGAGAATGGGCTCTGTGGAGGTGCAAGGAGAGCTTTGATGGGGAGTTTATTCACTCACAGGGCAAGGTGCTTCAGAAGCCTTGGGAGGGGTGGGCAGGCTCTCCCAAAATCCATAGGATACCACAGGAGTGCTGATAAAATTGGTGTAGAATTGGTGTGTTAGCTGTAGGCAAAGCACTAATTATCTGCTTGGGGAGACTATCTGGGGAGCCAAACATTGAATTAGGCTGAATCTGCTGGGCCCTTGGACTTTGACTTCTGGCCTGATGGTGTTTTGTCTCATTAGATAAAATAAAACTGGAATTTATAAAGAAGATCCAGAGTCCAGGGTTTTGAGCCTCCTGGGTGAAGGTCCTTGTAGCTCACAGGCAGTGAAAAATGACTCTTGCAGCATCCACAAAAATAGAATTCCTTGATATTGGGGCAATATATCTTGTTTTTGATTAGTGAGCTACTAAATATTCCAGGCTGGGCTGTGCACATCTCTGCTGGGTTGTGTGTCCAAGATAATATTCCTGTGCCTGGCTCAGCCCTGGCCAAGCAGAGCTGGTGGGGAGCAGGAGGGGGCACAGAGCCTTGGCTGGAGTCCCACTGTCCCCAAGGGACAAAAGAAGGAATCTGATCCAGGTCCCTCATGCCCTCTAACAGTGCCATCCTGGGCAGTACCTGATGTTCTTTGTGTTTTCTCACCCAGAAGATCACATCCGTGGCAGGACAAGATTCTTTGTGGTCCTCAAAGGGCTTTTTTTCAGCCAGCTATGCAGGCAGGGCTTGGTGGTGTTCTTTTGGCCTGGGGGAAGACTTAGAAATATGAAATTTGATACTGTGGTGCTCAGGAAATGGATTTTTTTTTTCTTCTGTTGCTCTCTTAATTATAAAACCTAGAGAAATGTATATTTTGGTATAAATATTACTAACGTTGGCAGTAATAGAAGGTGAACCTGGCAAATGTATCTATCAAGCCATTGCACAAAGTAATCATTTATGAACATAGCTCTATTAATTTGTTTAGTCAGATGCAGAGAAGCAATAAAAGTGATTGACTAAAAACAATTAAAACAGTAAAAGTAAATTGTTGTGTGCATTAAAACCTGCTGAGCCTGTCAGATGAAAATTGTAGGTTTAAATGTGAAAATTAAAGCTATTGATTTTAGCTAGTGTGGATGTGGCTATAGAGTCCTAATTTGTTCTAGTTTCCTTTGGTAAAAGTTGCTGAGACAAGAATAAAGATGATCCTAAAACTCATTTCCCAAAAAGGCATAAGCTTTCAAAGAGACATATATGATAAATATTTGTCTTGTCTTGGGAAGGTGGAAATGTTTTTTGGAAGACTTATCTTAACTGTCAGTATCTTGACACTGCAGAACTGAATGTAAATATTTACTAATAATGCTAACTTATTGTACTTCAGAGAAGGTGAGGAATGAGACAGACATGAGAGAAAATGCAGCAGATTAGAGGGCTCCTTGCTTAATTTATCTGTGTGACTTTATTGTCATTTTATTTTTATGCCTAACAGTAAATCTTGTGTTTGGTAAACTATTTTATTTTAGTATGCAATTATAAATGGTAGCACAAAGAGAGGGCTGTATCTGGACAGGTATTAAGGGATAGTGGCTGGGATCCAGCCTGTGCCCAGGACTTGAGGCACTCAATAAGGGCTGTGGCAGGAGCCCCCTGAGCCAGGGCTTTAAACAAGCATTAAAGGTGTTTAGTAATAGGTCACTGTATTATTTCCTCTTACAGTTTCTTTATATCTCTTTATCTATCATCCCCTAGACTGCACAATGTGGTATTTGATAGATAACTGCTTGATCAATAGACAGACAGAGGTTCTTTAAGGCTTGCTTTCAGGAGTGTAAAGCAGGTTTTCCAACATCCTGTTTTTTTTCTCTTTGGGAAGCAGACTGAGAATTTCTGTGACCTACAAACACTGAATCTATCTAGACTAAAGTGAGAGATGGGGAAAGTTTGACTTTTTCTGCGTGCTTGAGCAGCCCAGAGTTCACAGGCAATGTTTGTCTCAGTAGGGGATTTTTACAATGAAAAATTCAGATACTGGGCCTGATTCATCCAAGTGCTGTGGCTCACCACGAATTCTTGTGAGCCTGTTCCCCCGGATGAACCCTTTTGAGCAGTCCTTGCAGTAGATAACACAGTGGAGGGTACAAGGAACTTGCAGGCACCACACAGCTCACTGAAATGTCTCTAAGCTTACCAAAATACCCAGTTCTGTAGCGGGGCAGCGGCAGGGCTGGTGTCACTGAGATGCCATCGAGGGAGAAGTGACATCTCTGATACCCAGGCAGTTGTTTGGTGGTTTTTGAGCAGCAGCTCTGGGCTGGTTCAGAAGGTGGTGTTTGAAACCCAGGGTCTGTGCAGGGACAGAGGCGGCACAGGGACACCTGCAGCCAGGTGTCCCCTGCCCCAGGCTGGGAGGGTCCCCACAGGGGGCTGGCTCACAGGGAAGCTGTCCAAGGGTGTCACTTCTGGGCTCTGCTTCAGCAAAGCTCAGGAGCATCTGCTGAGATGCTTTGCTGAATCAAGTTCCAGCAAAGAAACTTGTCAGAAGCTTTTTACCTCTACCCATGAAGCTGTCAGGGTGATCTTAATCCCTCCAGAAACTTCTGTGGGAAGTGTTTTCCTAGCAGTGGCTCCTGGATTGAAGGAAAGTTTATAGTGCATTTCAGCTGTAGACTCTGAGTTAAGCCATACTATTTTTTTTTCTACTTCTGGCTTTTAGATTGGTTCTGTTTTCCTAGAAAATAACAAGAAACCTTTATTAAAAACAGCATTAAGCCTTTGTGTCAAGTTGATGCAACAGCCATGATGTGTCATAGCATGTTTATAAAGGCATTGCCTTATGCATCCATGTCCTCTGTCATAACCTCTGCTTCTGAAGAATTTTCATCTGGAGCAGAGACTGTGAGGAAGAAGAGCAGCAATGACAGAAAATTAAGCTCAAGCCATTTTCTGGTGGAGCATGTTCCCTTTGGTTTAAATTCTTGGTAATAGTTCAAGTGATGACTGGGAAAAGTAGTGTTCAAATGCGAAGGGGAGACAAACTATCCCCACGAGCTGAGTGGGTCTTCTCACTGCTCATCCAACAACTCACAGCTTGCTCCTCAAGTAGTTTTACCTCACTTGCCATTAAATAATGGAATGCACTGCTCAGGCAGTGAGCCTGGTAGACAATGAGGATAAATGTGTGGCCACAGATGGACAATAGCTTTCCCCAGTATGCTAAAACAACAAAGTGAGATACTTAAATTTTATGGCCTTACATATGTAGTCGTTGTCCTGACTGTGCATTTTCATATAAATAATAATTTATTCACACCAATTTTATTTTCAGCAGTCCTAAAAATTCAATGTGTTTTATGTTTAGCATTATCACAGGAGGAAACTATTCCCTTGAGGGCAGGAACTTAGTGAATTTTCACATAAGCACCACGGTAGCATTTCCTTCCTTCCTTGTGGGGATTGTAGCATTCAGCAATTCCAACCCTCCTGGGAACTCTAGTGGGACACCTTTATAGCAAATAATTGGAGTGGTTATGCTCCTATGTGTTACTGGCAATGCCATGCTGAGCATTCGAGGCAAAGCAGGTGTGATTTTGAGCTCTGGTTTAAGAATAAGTGTTCCTTTTCCTATTTGTAAGGATGTGACTTGACCAGGATCAATCCATTGAGGTGAAGGTTTGTTTAAGAAAGCAAATGGAGCTCACCTCCTGTTTGCAGAGGGAGAAGAAGGGATGTTGTAACAGTGGTGGGATTTTGCACCACTTAATTCGTAGTTTGCCTCAGTCTCCTCTGCCCTCACTCAGAGCCAGGATTAAATAATACACGAAGGAAATGGATTTTCTTATGTTCAAGCTTGATTGTTTATTAAATCTTATCAAAAGTACAGAAAGCTCAGCAGCACTTTTAGCACCTGATAGAAGGGGGGAAAATGGAGAAAGATCCAGCTGCCACAAGGTCTCCTAAAGCCAAACAGTCCAAGAGAGAATTAGCAGCTATTTTATTTATCCTTTTAACTCAATAACTAACTTCCCATGACCCTCAGTGTGACCTTGAGTGTCCAACCAGAAACTACTGCCTGAAATCGTGAAGAAGGAAGATGAACAGCAAAAGGAGACACCACCTAAAATTCTCCATCTTGTCCCTTACTTGTTACTATACTATAAAAACCTCAAATTTAAAACCCTTCACCATGTGAAATCACAGATTTCTATTTAACTACACACCTGTGATTTTAACTCCATCACTCAATTTTGGAAGCCTTCTCCAAGGGCTCAGGTCAAAAGCAGTGTTCTCTGGGGGGCCACTGCTAGAAAAACCAGAAATCTCAAACCCCAGGTTTGTGGGATCCAACAGGATGTGATGTGTGGAGCTCCTGCTCCAGTCTCTGAGCAGCAGGGCAGTGCCCCAGCCCAGGGTGGAAAAAGGAATAATGGCTGTGAGGCAAAGACTCTGAGCATCAGTGTGAACTTCTGAGGCTCTTCCAAAGGGGAATGTTCCCTCTGAGGAATGGAGCAGGTAGAAATAATAGTGATTTTTTTAAATTTTTTTTTTCCCCTGAATGGCTTGATGCACCTCCAGTGGGATGTTAGGATTATTGTGACTCTTCTCCACATGAACCATGGACTGTTCTTTAGGAAGCACACAGCAATAAAGAATGAATACTCATTTCTAAACTGGCTGTATCTCTACATCTTTATTAGCATTGATTCTGTCATGAATTCAGTTTGGAACTGAACTTGTGGAGATGAGATTTTAAGGGACAAAATTTGGTGATTTTAAGCATTGCAGAAATTATTGCCTGGAATTGTGACTCCTCCTAGTATTGAAGCTGAGCTGCAGTTAGGGCTACTCACAGTCCTGAGTCACTTTCCTATTCAGAAAATTGCTTAATTGGAAGCTCAGCTCCCAGTGTGTACCCCCTTCCAGATTTAACCTTTATATTGTGATGAGATGAGCACAAACTTTTTGTAGAAGTGACTCTATTCTTAAGGCTCTTAATGCACCACAATGCTTTAAAATGTCAAGTTGAAATACTGCTTAGTAATTGTGTTTTCAGTCATGATTGAATAAACTGTTACTTCAGGTGTTGCAGAAACTCAGTTTTAGTTCTTTCCCCCATGATAAAACAAAATTCAACTTTGTTACAGAACATTAATACATAACTTTCCCTGAAGCTTTAAATGCAAACTGTATTTAATATATATGCAAATGACCTTTTTAATGGAAGTAAAATTTCACATAAATTGATAATTAGCAATTCAGCTTCTGCTGTGTAACGTGCATTATGACATTAAAGTGCTAAACAGATCTGATTTTTGAAAAAATTCAGCGTGAACTATGACTTTTGGCAGCACATTATGAAGCAGTGCAATGAAGAAGTAGTTCTGAATGTATAGGCCTAGTCATCCTAAGAAAGTTTTTTGTGATCATTTGAGTGGGTCCTAAAAGCTAAGTTTTCCGAGGTACTAAAATTCTGAAGTTTTCTGGTTGGTCTCTAAGTCTTTTGGGATATATGGAAGGTTTTTTACATGTGATTACCTGTAACTTGCATGATAAAATCTAACATGAAAGCAAAATGTCATTTTTATTTGTGTCAGGCTGCCCTGTGGTACCTGCATTCATTGGGCTTCAGGTGGGGATAACAAAAGGTGTTAAAAAGCTGCCGAGGTAAAATCTGCTCAGGGGATGTTGGTTCCTTCACCTCTCTTAGCCTGGAGGGTCCCAGACTCTTTGCACTCCTTAGGTGGAAACTGTGGATGAACTGAGGCCTTGGGGGATGTTTTTAAGCTAAGGTAAAGCCTTGCTAAGCCAGTGCTCCTTCCACTGCTACATTGATTTTTTTTTTTTTTTTTTCCAAAAAAAAAAAGCACCTGGTTTTCCAAGCTTTGCTCTTTCAGCTATCCAAGGGGAAAATAAACCAGGGATGCTGCTGTGGACCTGCCTTCCCCAGGACCAGCCCCCTTTGTCCACTTTGCTCCAATGCAGCAGCTGCAGTGTGAGCTGCTCCTCAGCTGGGATGTCAGTCAGGAGAAACACAGAGATGCTTTGCTGAATTCTGCATCACTGTCTGGGGAACCTCTTTTTTTTGTTGGTTTTTTTTGGGTTTTTTTGGTCATCTTCACACTCTGTGGAGAAGCTCTGCACATCTGCCTCCTTTTGGAGGGAGAACTCTTGTGTTCCAGGAAAAATGAGACCACTCCATCGAGCTGAATTGAGGGGCTTGGTGGAAACCTTACTTAATCATCGTTTTGGGCATCATTTCAAACAAAATATAAATCAGGCCAGATCTCTTTGAGCTAAAGCTCAAATCTGCCAAGAAGATTTGCAGACTTGAGAAAATGCAGTCCAATTTTTACATCTTAGACTGAAACCCAAACTTGCTAAGATTTGATCACCTTTACAGAAACTCTGTACAGCTCCAACGAGACACCTTTTTTCAAACACTTCACATCTTCTCGTGGCATAAAATTTAAATGAACTCCCACTTTCTCCAGCTCTGTGAGGGGGGAAAAAAAAAAAAAGGCTGTGGCTGTTGTGTTTGGAAGTGTATGTGCACATACAGGAGGGGTTTGCAGAGGAACAGAACTTGCTTCTCTGTGTGGCTGGGGGAAGAAAACACTTGTGAAGTGTTCCAGTCCTAATTTAACATGTGCTGCAGTGGATAACTGCAGCACTGCCAAGAGAGGAAATAGAACAAGATGTGATGTAGAGCAAGATAGCATTTCCAGAAATGAAGAGCTGTTTCTTCTGGAGGTTGCTGCTGGGCTGTGGTTCTCCACTGGAGTAAGAAGTACTGAAATTAAATTGGTGTTTTGTGAGGTGGTGAGCAGGGCTGCTATGGAGAATGGAGATGCAGAATAAATCCGAAGTTCAATGTGAGTGCTCCTGTGAACTTCACGAACTCTGGGATTTCTGGCCTCCCTGAGGGAAGGTGTGTTGTGGCAGAGATGTGTGCTCTGCTTCTGGGGCTTGACACTTCAGACACAGCTATGCTGCCTTCCAGTTGGTCCCCTGGCTGTGGTGGATTTAATAAAGTTTGTTTAATGCAGGCACTTAATTCCTATCCTGCTTTTCTGCCTTACTCTAACTTGCTAAGGAGTT
This sequence comes from Acridotheres tristis, assembly GCA_037013685.1. Classification (NCBI taxonomy): domain Eukaryota; kingdom Metazoa; phylum Chordata; class Aves; order Passeriformes; family Sturnidae; genus Acridotheres; species Acridotheres tristis. The sequence goes on along the minus strand of CM072899.1, from coordinate 3,481,630 downwards.
TGCTTAACCATTTTACAAGAAAAGATCAAATATGGAAAGACAGCCATTGTCAAACACCACCTCTCTGGTTTTGGCTAGCTAATTATTTTACTTGTTTCTTTACTCTTTTAGCAAATACTGGAAAAAGAATTATTTTACAGACCTCCTTAACTTTTTTCACAGTTCTAAGAATGCTTGAAATTAGCCAATAGTGGTTTGTTCTTTGAACTATGCTATGTGTTATAAATGAGCTTTTATTTTTAAATATTTTTGCAGCAATAAGCTGGGGGTGAAAAAAGCGCCTTTGTTTGCCTAATGATGTTGGCTTTATGGATCCATAGAACATCAGTGCCTTAATTACTACAAATGGATAATAAACACTTTCCTGGATATGAGAATGGGAGAAACACAGTGTGACTGTCATTAGGAACAATTGGATTTTCTCGTGATAAGTTGGTAAAAAATGTAAATACTACAAATAACTGCCTGAGGACTTGTTTAGATAACGGTGCCAGAAACCAGGCAGCAAAACTGGGTTTTACAGAAATTGCTACCTCTGTTGCAGCTGAATGCAGAACAAGCTGGATGCACATTGTCACATAAACTGCAATGTTTTTCAGTCTTTGTGACCATTTTGCCATAATATATCTGGTCCACAGTTTCCTTGAATTACTGAGAAGACCTGAATGTTGGCAAAGGAGTGGCTAGGATTTTTTTTTTTTTTTTTTTTGGCAAAACAATCGCAGGGCTGTTAAAACCACTGCCCTGCCCTTGGATTCCCTATCAATACTATCAATATATGGGAAATTTCCACCTTGCTGGAGCCCCTGGGGGCTGCCAGGGCACACAGGGGAGAGGGGGGAAGGCAGTGCAGATCTGGTGGCCAAAAGCCTGGCTGTGGTTTGGGGGGTGTTGGCTCTGACAGCCCCAGCAGCTGCTGATGGGAGCACTGCACAGGCTGGTCCTGGTGGCCAAGGGACATTTTGAGGGGAGCTGCCATGAATTGAGAAGGAAGCACAAGATAAATTAGCTGTGCCATCCTTTATAGGGGAGGTTTTATGATGTATTCTTCCCTGCCTGGGACTCCCATCATACCTACCCCTTAAAATGAGGGCTGGTGAATAATGGCTTGGGCAGGCAATAAATACATAATGCAATGCCACCTTTGAACCGTGCAGCTTGTGTGTAGGTCAAAGATTATATGGGTTGGAATCATGATTTATGCGCTCAGTCTCTTGATATTTTTTAGGCCATCTTTGCTTGTCTGCTGGTACGACTTTAATTATTTAATTATTCTATTTTAGGAGGCCACTGTGATCCTTCTGATACTGCTACAAAGTAGACTTTTTATTTTCCTGAATATGAAATAACTTAAACTTTGTGCTCAGTGTATGAGAACTTGTGTTTGTGAAGAAAAGTATATTCAGAAAAATGTCAATAACATCCATGCAAGTGTCAATATTCAAGTTTAACAATTCGTTAAAAAACTTGATTTATTGCTAATGCCAGGCTTAGCAATTGTCTGTCTCTGAGTAAATAATGTAAACTTCCTAGTTGTTGCAGAACAGTAATTACACCAAGACATCTCGACAGCTTCTGTATTAATTAATCTCTCAGTGGTTGATTTGAAATTTTTTAACTGGTGAATGATGGCTTGATCTCAAAGCTTCGAAGATTAATGTTGTTTGATGTTAAAAGTGCATCAATCAACCCTTAAGCAGAACTTGACAAAATCGTGTGATAGAGATGCTTTTTTCATGTCTATCCTGGTCCTGTTTCTTTGCTGTACCTGAGGTCTGGGCTTACCTGGCTCCTGCTGAATGCCTTTCTGATGACATGAAAGCAAATATTGACATTTAGTTCCGCTCTACTGTTCTTGCTGCTCAGCTTGCAGGAACTTTGCTGCAGGTGAATGGAACTTGCTCCCAGTCCTGCAGAGTAAAGCAGAAACCTTTCTTTTTTCACACAAAGCTCTCTCCCATCCCCGCCCTTCCAGGCTGAGCTGCTGCCTCTGGTGTTGTGTGAGCACCTCGTGTTCCCACCTCCCATTCAGACACTTGGATGGACTGTGCTCCTTTCCTGGTGTTTTCTCTGAAGTTTGAAGTTTCCCGTTCTGTGGAGCAGTGGGTGCTCTTGACTCACCTTGTTTCTTGTAGGATTTCTCAGTGTGCAGCTTTCCCCCCGTGCCTTGTGCTGTATTTGACAGACTCGTTTTGTGCTCCCTGAGGATGTTGGAGGTAATTTTCTCCTGGAAGAGGTTTATGGTATCTGTGCTCAAACAGTGATGCAGCAGCCGAGGAATCACTGCATTCCTCCTGCAGTGGCATGCTCTGGGTGCTTTGTCACCTGAGGGGAATCACTGATGTGATCCTTTCCCTCCTTTCCAGGCTCAGCCCAGCAGCTCAGCCTTTCCACTCGTGTGGCTGTGCTGTTACTGGAAAGCTCAGGCTGTGTCTCAGGAGGCTTTTCTGTGGTTCTGGGCAGCCTGTGGGATGGAGGAGGATGCTGGCTGTGGGAAGGATGGTGCAGTGTGTGCAGCCTGAGTGCTCTGAGGAACTGCTGCCCTGGCGCTGCCACAGCCACATCATATCCTCAGTGCCAACAAGGCTTTAAAATCTGCCTCTAAAACACACAACCAGAAGATTTCAAAGCCACACTGTTGTCTGCTATCGCTGATATTTCAATCCACTATTAGCTAGACTAATGTATTTTCACTTTGTGTTTCAGTTCTAATGATCTGGATAATGCCATTAACTGTCCAGGAGCTCGAGTGTGGCCCATCAGAAGAAAACCTCAGGACTGCAGCACTCAAATGTAAGTGGTCCTGAACATATACAGTTAACAATCAAGTGTAATTGCAAGGAATAGTGCTTGGAATAGATGACTGCACTTCAGCCCCAGGGCATTGTGGCAGATGCAACATAAGGTTTAATAAACTAGGTCCCTGTTGCCACTATTACTATATAAGAGTAATAATAGCAGTGAGAGTGAAAACATCCATCAAAAGCTGACAAATCTGACACAGATTATACATATGCACATGCACAGACTAAAGATGCCATTTAAATCTGATGGAACTGCTAATAAAAAATCATTAATGGACTTAATGAAACATCATTTTGTGCTTATTACTCCTTTCACGTGAGGTTATTTTTGTGGAAACAATAATTTGAGTGTTGGAAAAAGGTGTTTGTAATTACAAAAGTAAAGAGCAATATGTTGCCTGATAAATCATAGACACAATAGCTCTGTTCAGGGAGCACCTTGTAGTTAAAGCTTAAAGTCCAAACTTAGAAGCATGGTGAATATACACACTTATTTTTAGCACAGAGGCTGTGTCTTTCTTGTGTATTCCACCAGGAAACCCCGCTAGACAAATGACTCTTATTTTAGTTTGTGGGTGGCCTCATTGCAGATGTGCTTTTCTAAGAACCAGAAAAAGAACATGTGTGTGAATATAATGAATTTGTGCGTGGGAAGGTTTCTTCATTTTTAAACAAAGAATGTCCCAAAAGAAGGACATTCCTTTGAGCTGATGCAGCTATTTCTGCTGGTGGTGCCACGAGTATCCCACTCGGGGGCTGATGTCTTTGCTGGAGCTGGCAGTGGTACCTGCAGGACACAGTTGTGACATGATTTAGGCAGGTGCCAGCTTTGGCAGTGCCTGATGGGCCAGGTCATCCTTCCTCCCCCTCTGGAATGAAGTGTTCTGAGATCCACTGGTGAAAACCAGTGTGGGTGTGAGTGGGCTGGGGGGAAACTGTTCATATAACTCAAATTTTATGGCAAGACTCAGTGCCAGTGTCCTATTTAAATAAGAGCAAGCTGCATGTCACATATGAACCTAAAATGGCAATGTAAATAAAAGAAAGGTCTGGGGTTCAACTGTGTGCATGCAGCCATTTTCCATCTGTGTTTCCTCTTTACTTACACTGCACACACATCTTTGGAGTTCAGATCAATGCTTCTGCCTCGAATTTCAAATTGTAAGGTGAATTTCCAAGTGCAAACCCAGGAGCTGTGTTCCTTCCCCAGGGCTGGAAGCAGATGTCTGCAGCTGGAGCTCCCAGCCTTGCAGGGAGTGCTGTGCTGCCAGCTTGGGGTGTGCAGCCTTTTCTCTCTGGCTGGCACCTGTGTGTCAGGTAAATCAGTGCTCAGGGGAGCAGCAGCTACCCCGGATGCTCTGGGGTTGTGCAGGAAGTGAGGGACTCCCTCCCACCAGGCGGAGTCTCAGATCCGCTAGAAATCCTCTTATCCCTGCTTTGTGCTTTGGTTAAGTAATTTTTCTCAGACTCAGACACGCTGGCAGTCACACAGCCTGTGTGCTTAGAGACTTCCTCTTGTGAGCTCCACCAGTTCAGAGCAATTCTGAACATTTCCTGTGATGGTACTGGGACATCCAAGGAATCTGGGTACCAGTGTGCTTGTGCCTCATCAAAATCCGTGGAAGCTGAGATCCTGATTTGTGCAGTTGGGCTTTCTTTGGAGCCCGTTGCTGAAAAAATGCTCTCATTTTCCAGCAAAAATCCTGTTTGCGTTCAAATGCAAGTGCTAACAATTGTGTGAACCTGTTGCAGGTGCTGAAATGTGACACCTGCTGCAGGGGGTTAATAACACCAGTAAAAGAAAACGTAGCCATGAGGCTTGCTTAATATGGCCTCAGAGACTGGGTTTGTTCCTCTGGAAATGAATGCTAATGAGAAAGCTATCCAATAAACCCCCTCTTTTCTGCTGCATGAAATGTGTGACTGTTGGAGCATTCAGTTTTTGGCTTTCCAGATTAATACCTTGCAGTATGTCAATGTTGTACGTCCCTGTGGGGAGAGTTAGGCAGGGATGGAGACACTCTCAACTCCAATTTTTGGGTACAGCTGTTCAGGCTTACAAGGCTCCTGTTCTGGGAGCATTTGGAAGCATGAGCTTGTCTTTGAGTCTGTTCTGTGCTCACCAAGCCCAAGGAACTTTGTGGAAATGTTTATTAATTGTTATTACCATTGAAAAAAAATAATGGCAGCTCCTGAATTATACAAAGGTGTTTCCCAATTCAGGAAGGTGATGTATAGGCCACAGCAGAGATCAGGTTTGTTGAAGTTAATATTCCTTAAGTGTGTTCTTTGTATATCTTATTAGACTTATTTGTGGCCAATGACCAATAAAAACACTGCTGGCTTTTGCTGTTTTTTTTTTTTTTTTTTCCCCAAATGTGTGATATATTCACATTTTCCAAAGAGGAGGGGTTTGTTTGCATTGCATGGTTGTGCTGCAAGAGCTAATATATTAAACATTTTCCCAAAGGATATCAGTGGTCTTTAATTAACTTTTTTCCCATAGGCCTATAATTCAGCATTAGACAATATTTGGTCAGTACCCTGCTCTCCTACTCCTGGGTAGGGCTTATTGGCTCTCATTTCCTGGGGGAGCATTATGAGTGCAGACAGGAAGAATGCATCAAATGAAAAGTTAATTGTGTTTAAGCTGTGGGTGAGAGGGAAATAGGGTTGAGACTTCTATTCTATTATGCCTCTACAATAAGAAAAGCTAAATATACAGTTTCCTAGGCTGCTAACCCAGGAAAGCAGGGGGAAATTAGCTCAATCACAGGACAAAATATAAAATATGCAGGCAGCCACAGGAAACTTCCTACTTCAGTTTGAAAGCTGGTGGCAGGATGGTGGAGGTAAGGACAAGCCAGCATTCATGGGGATCACTTCCTGAGCAAGGATAAAATCCTTCTGCTTCCCAAAGGCTGCTCTGCTCCGTGCTGCTCCCCACATCCCACAAAGGCAACAGCGAGGGCTGGGGCAGAGGAACTCATCCCTGTACAGGCTCCTCATAAATCATGACAGAGTATCTGATGCCAGGCTGTGGCAGGGTCGTGCCCAAGCCCTGCTGGCAGGGGTTTCTTTATGGGGAAGCCAAATGGGGCACATGTGAGATGGGGATGTTGGCACTTGGAGCAGCTCCGAGAGCTCCAGCCCCAGCTCTCGCCTTCCTCCTGCAAAATCTGTTTTGTGCAAGGACATCAGCTCCCAGGGGGGTGATAACATGAGAAATAGCAGCTGTTTCAGAGCAGGATTTCCAATATCCTCCTCGCTGGAGATGTCCCTATTGCTTATAAGACATTTTCGTTGGAAAAGCTCCAACTGTCAGCAGCAATTTACCCGGCGAGGGTCTGTTGTTTTCTGCTCTAATCTGGTTAATGGGGCTTTGTGGGAGCAGGTCCTCAGATGTTTGCTTGAGCACTGCTCCCAGGGAGACAGTTCTAGGTTTTCATTTTTTGGGGGGTTTGAGGTTTTAGCATGAAGTAAAATTTGGTGAAAATTGCTGCATCAAAAAGGTGGCTTCTGCCTTAGTTCTGTGCCAAAGCACTTGAATTTTACCTAGCACTGGAATTTCAGCTTTAATCCAGATTTCTTTGGTACTTGACTGTAGTTTACTCAAAAACTCATAAACCAGAGGATTACCTTGCCTGCAACTTCAGCAAAAGTTGATTTTGTTAGTTTAGAATTTATCACTGACTGTGCCTGGTCCTATTTCAGGTTTGAACAGTAGAGGCCAACTCCAGAGTGTTCACTTCTGGTGAATGGGACATGGGAGGAGGTGGGGGAAGACAGACAAAAAATGCAACTGTGATGATTTTCTTGGAATTTGATTGGGATATTTTCAGTCTTTAGAGTGCACAGAACAACATTGAGTGAGTGAGAGCAGCTCAGGACCCTTCCCAACAGTGAGCATGTGTGTTCTTGTAAATCAAAATTAACTGGTGTGCTGGGATCTAAAGTGCCAACTGCACATGGCAAGTGACAACACCACTGTGGCTTTATTGCTTGGATGCTTGTAGCCTCTAGAGATCTTAATTAAGGTTTCATTGCGCTGTTCATGCACTTAATTAAAAAAATCAGTCCAGTCTAGCGTCCTGGTTCTACAAATACCTGCATGTTCTTACCTTTATAATGAGTGATTTTGCTGGAAATATTCATAAAATTCACAACATTTCAATATAATAATGAACCAAGCAGGTTGAGTACTTGTCTATGCCCCAAGGTTGTTGCTATCAGGCCAATACTGATGATAATGTTTTAAGAAAGGTGGATTATTAGTAAATATGTGCTCAGTTGTCACAGCACAACCAGAGGAGCTGCACTCTGTGCTCCACATTCGCATTCAGGTGCAGAAATCACTTTGGATTTTCCTCTCAATGTGATGTGACAGACTGTGACTGACACTGGGCAACAGTGAAAGTGATCATTGCCCAGGAATCTTGATTGGCAACCCAGGGAAATAAAATTAGTTTTCTGAAAGAAGCCTGGTGGAAGAATCTTAAAATAATAAGAAAGTGTGGGGGAGGAGCATTTAGTTTTTAATAGAAAGGAATTCCTACATGCATCGGACTTTTTTTAAAGAATATGTAGATTAGGTGCTAAAATGCATTAAATCCTCTCTCCTCTACCACACTGGTTTTATTGAGATTGCAGGCACACAGATGCTGCTGTGCCTGACTTTAGCTGTTATGTCCATAATACCAAAACAAGATGATTGGATTGAGGCAGTTTGTACAGAACACATTTAAATTAATTTAGATATGGTGGCTTGCATTGAGACGGACAAAGTTAATAGTTTTCTTGGATATTTGTTGTGTGATGGGCTTTTCTCTGCTGTTGGGCATTATGCAAACTCCCATTTTAAATAATTTCTTTGCGTGTTTTTCCCTGTAGCCTAAACAAGAATATAAAACTGCTGCTATGCTTCTAATCCCGGTGACAACACATTATAAAAAATATCTCCTGATCTCAGACATCATTAAGTGTGATTAAAACAGCTGGCAGTGGTTTGATAAGCAGCTATAAAGGGGTGTGTTTAACTGCCTTCTTAACCTTTCATTCTTCTAACAGGACATTAGACCAAATTCAGTATCAGAGGGACTTAAATATGCAATATTTAAGTTTTAGGTAGGATGAAATGAAGATGATTGCAGCTTGCATTTATTTATGGGGAGAGCTTGGAAGACATCATAGGAGCCTTTATTTGAAGTTTGAACAGGATTTTTTTCTTCTGTAGACAAAGAAGTTGCCTTTGAGATGAGCTTGGTTTTACATGAGTGGTGGGGGAATAATTCTCATTGATTTGTGACAATCTAACTCGGGGTGCTGATGATTCAAAATCGGTTCTTGCAGGGGAATGCAGGATGAATTCTGGATTTATGTGGTCAGTAGTAACCAGGCCTGCATCTTTGTACCAGCTGGATGCTGTGAGTGCTGTAGGAACTCCTCCTGGAGGAGCTTTAGTTAAATCTCACCTCGCTGCCCCAGGCTGTGAAGAAAACATTCAGCCATAGCAGAGCCAGGTCACCGTCTGGTTTAGCTACATGTCAGAGATGTATCTGTGAAGTAAAAATCCCACGAAGGTTGTATGTGTGCTTTAAAGAGTCACCTGTTTCTTCCTTTGTTTTGGTGGCATTGGCAGGGTCAGGGTAAAGGCACAGAGCAGGATTTTGGCTGATGGCCCTGCAGAACTCACCTGAGCCTGAAGCAGGTTCTTTGCTATGCAATCTTAGCCAAATTCTACAGGCACCTCTGCTCCAGCTGCTCACTGGGGCAAACCCACCTGTCAGCAAGGCAGGCTTGCTGATCACCCTTTAACATTTTGCACAAGTTGACAAACAAAATCCTCAATTAATTATTTAGGATGCTCTTTCTTTACTGGGAACTGTGTGAGAGAACACCCAGCCTTTGCAGAAGGGTTTGATGCCCAGTGCCAGCTCTGTTCAGATCCATCACGAGATGAAGGTTCATCCTGTGGAACAAAGGGAACTTGAAGTTTCCTGCTGCTCCTGTGCCTGTCTGGAGCTAAATCTCCCTCTGGAGACTTGCAGGGCCAGTGCTGCAGCCTGTCCCTTCTGCCACTGATGCTCCAGCAGTGACACATCTGAAACAACAAAGACCTGCACCTATTTTGACCAGTTTGGAACTTGTCAGGATTAAGTTCTAAAGTTAGGACCTACCTGAAAACAATCATAGTTGGAGAGAGAGAATCTGTTCTCTGCTAGGAGCCTTTGAGTACTGAACTTGCTTAAATTGTGCTCTGAAGGCAACAGGGCTGTTATCAGAGTATAAAGGAGTTGGTATGTGAGTCTATATATGGATTTCCCCAAGATCTTGAATCTTAAGGAGAATTTAAAGCATCTGAATCTTTCATTATCTCTGCTCTGGTAAAATATGAAGGCTTTTTATGCTGTGGCACAATGGTATTTTATGGTAATTTATTTTTCAGCAGGCTCCAAAAAGCAGAGGAATTGCTTTCAAGCAGTCTAATTTATGGTCTAATATTTATATGGGACTGATTCACAAGTAATTAGGTATCTGTGCTTGTATTGAATTTCCTTTTAAAGAGCAATAACTTAAGTCTATAGAAAATGCTATGGGATTTCACCCATTCCAAAGTCTGAAAGTGTTTGTTTTTTCAAAGTAAAAAATGGATGACACTTATTTCCCTGCATGTAAAACAATGCAAAATCCTCTTTTTGGATGCAGGTTCATTATTTTAATGTTCAGCATTCATATCCCACTGCACTGTTAATGGGATTAACACCAATTGGATGATCTGGTGCCTCTTTGAGGAGCCAAACACTCTAGGAGTGAGTTTGGAGTTTAAGTCTTGTTCTGGGAATTTTTTTGTGCACAGGTGTGAATTTGCAGAAAATTATCAGAATTTGAGAACTGAGCCCCCTCACCACAGGGAGCTCTTTGGGGATATTGGATAATTGCTGGTGTTCTTTGGTTAGTGTTAATATTTGTGTTTATGGATATCTGGATACTTTCACATTAACTTTTTATAGGGATCCTTAAGGGTGTGTCTGTGTATAATTATGTAGCCCTGTGGTCTGTATGGAAATCTGTTATCCAAATTTGACTTGGTTGCTATTCTGAACACTTCAGCTTCGCCTTGAGCACAGAAACTTTGTGGTACAGTTACATAAATCAGCCAGTAAATTCTTTGCTTTTAAGAATTGGTTGGAGAGGTTGTAGATTTGTGGAAACATCTTATATATTGAAATCCCCCTAAAACAACAAAACCTCTGTTTTCTCCAAGCTGGAGTGAACTGGTGTTCACTCAGTGAACAGCTGATATTTTTTTTTTTTTTCCCTCACACTTATTTTAAAATTACACAACTGCTACACTTGGGTTGTGCGTTACCAGAGCAAGTAATATTCTGCAAGCAGTTGGAGTTATAATGATATAAAATGTCCCACTGAACACCTGTTTGAATTATTGTAATGGTTTAGAAGCCTGTGGAGAATTTCCTAGGCCATTCTGTGCAATCACTGCCTGGCAAACCTGGCTGGGGCAGTGCCTGAGGTTCTGGAGCCACTGCTGCTGTGAGTGATGTGTGAGGGAGCTGGGATGTGAAATTCCCAGCTCTGTGAAGCTGTCTGAGGGGAAGCAAAGAGAACTTGGTGCTTTCACTTCTCCTATAAAGATAGCAATGAATAGAAAAATGTTGCTTTGCTTCTGTGAGCTGTGAGATTTTTTTAAACCCCACGTTGTTGTGGTGTGATTTTGGGCTTGTGGTGCTGGAAGAATGAGATCTGCTCTTGACAGGCACTTGCCCAGCAATTATGACATTCGGTTATGAAGTGAAAGATCCCAATCAAGTCCCTGCTGCAATTCATATTTATCTTGAATTTTTAGAAAACAGAGCTGAGGAGGGAAACCCTGAAGTGTTTGAGGGGGATATAAAGTCCCACTGGTGTTGAGGAGACTTTGCCCCAGTAGAGTCACATTGTCCCTGTTGCAGGAATGTCACTGATGAGGTAAGGTAGAAAATTATCTGAGTTTCAGCCATGGACGGGTGAGTCTGTGTCCTGACAGGGGTTTGTACCTTTGTTGGTTTAATCTCTTTTTGGCAGAGCCAGCTGCAGGAATGAAGCCAATGTCATTAAGCATCCCAGTGTTGTATTTATTCCATAATCATCTGACTCGACAGTGACTTCAGAGCTCTTACAGCTCCTACAAGCTTTATTTCATCACTGAGGATTTTTTGAGGTGAAAAATACCGTTGTGCTCTCTGCAAAAATCTGCTCTGAACGTTTGGGGAGTGTCAGAGTGCATGACCTCTGTTACTTTGGCTGTGATCACTGCAGGATTGCTGTGGGCGACTTCCCTGGGACAGCCCCTGGTGAGGCACAAAGGATGTGCCACAATTTGGGCTGAGGTTACAGTGAGAACCCTCCTGGCTGCATCAGTCTTTGCAGTGGAAGTGTTTAAATGGTTTAATATCCTTTTATGCTACTGCATCTTAAATAAGAAGCAGAGGCACGGCTATTTCACTATTGTTTTTATTATTTGTACCTTTATTCCCCTAGAAATTGATGGAAATTAATTCTGTACAGGGCAAAGATTAATTCAACAAAAATTTCTGCATCAGTCGTTGTGAAAGCTGCTTGAAAATATTTGTTGGGACAAGGGCTTGGAATTTGTGACTTGTTTACTTTTACAACCCCTTATGCCTAGTTGTGATCATATTTTCATCCAGTATTTTATGTATTTTTGATTATCCTGACTCAAAATAGAAACCTTAACAAAAAAAAGTTGCTCTTGTTACTCAAACTATTTCTCTTCCTACATAATATTTTCTTTCTTTGGGTGTGATGAAAGAATTATTTCTTAAGATCTGCTAACTTATTTTTGAGTGACTGATTTGATTTTGCAAAACTGTCATGATTCTGGAGAGATGCTTCTTGCTGAACATAGAGCAGGGAGTGACTGCTCAGCAAGATTCAGCAGGACTGTTTAATGAGGGGTGAAGACAATACAAATGCAAATCCAGGAAACAGTTGCTTTTTCACAGTTGGTAGGCTGTGTTGCAGGTGCATTTCCTTAATGAAGGTTAATTTGTCTCATATTTTAACCTGACAATACTTGGCATTGTTAGTATATAGGCTCACTTAAAGAGCTAAAGGGGAGGTTTTTCTTAGGTAAGATTGGGTATTCGATTTCAAATGTGCTGGATATTAGCTGGAGTTATTCAGAAAAGTCCTGTTAGACTTTTATGAGAGCAAGGGCCTTTTGATTATTTTGACAGATTGGCACAAGGCCAAAATCAGCTCTTTTCCTTGGATATAAATCCTGAGAGGCTGAGATAAAATGGAATAGATTGGTGCTGATCAAGATTTACTGAGGGAGAACCAGAGGCAGGCTGGAGTACCACAGCAAGTAATAAAAAGGCCTTGGACACCTTCTGTCCCATTAAACCCAGAGAAAGAGCCACTGGCCTGGCTTGGGTTGGCCAAAATCACCTCATAAAGTTTACTGTGGAACTGTAAAAAAAAAAAAAAAAAAAAAAAATTACCCTGGGCATAGACAGAAGAAAAAGCTTTTCTGCAGTTGCTTATTAAGCATCATGTGTAAATTATCCATTGTTATCCTACTGTACCTCAAAGCCTTTTAAATCTCTCATGCCTCCTGTATTGACTTGTTTTCGTCCAATATGAGCTCTCATGAATGCTGGATGCTGAAGGACTGGCTTAGAAATCAATTCCAGCTTCTGAAATATTACTTCTATGCCAGTGACTTCTGCTTCAGGGAATCTAGTTCAATATCCTATCTTACACCCATATAGATGACTCCTTCAGCTTTCTTATTTCTGGAACATGCAAAGGGATATTTCTACTATTGTAAAGTAAATAACACCAGAAATCAATGTGGGAAAAGGGTCTGTGGTATCTCTGGCAATGGTCAAAGGAATTTGGATTTTTTTCCCCTCTCACTTGAGATGTGATCCCAGTGGATAATAACTGGAAGCACCATTTCCCTGATAGTTATACAATAAACCAATGACTTTAGCTTGGTCCTTGATAGACTCTCATGGAAGAAAAAGCAGCATAATCTGGCATCTGAGTTGAAAGTCTCAGTGAGATGTTGCATTCACTGGCATTTTCATCTTGCTGCTCTTACACAGATGCAGAATTGGTAAAAGGATTTCTGTATTGAAAAGATGCTTATCTCATTCAACTGCTGAATTCGCTTTAGGAGTAGCTTTAATAAGAAATTGCCTGTGTAGTAGAATGAAGTCAGATTAGAATCACAGGGGGTACTATTGAGGGAGTTTGCTGCATGTTGCTCATGGTGAGGTGCACAACTTTATCCTTTATTGCAGGATAATATTGTGGAATAGAAAAAAATTTGGATATTTGTCGAGGGTTGTGCTTAACTGATGTGACAGATTTTTTTTTTTTTTTTTTTTTTTTTTTATTTCTCAGAAGCACTTTTGAAAATGATCTCTGTTATACCAAGAGTTTGGTTTGAGCAGTACTTTGGCATTTACACCTGCATCTACACTGTGTGTGTTCCATCAGTAGGAATTACAGTCAGCCTTACTTGAGGAATTCTTTGGAGAAGATGATGTTTAAATGTTTAAATTAACAACCCAAGGCCTCAGTTATGCAGAAAGAACCAAGACAGGTCCTTGGCAGAGTCGGAACTTCTATGAAAATTGAGGATACAGGGAGTTCTGATCAGTTGCAGGGATTAAGGCAAGCGAAGCAATTTAACAAGGTGAGATTTCAGAAATGTAGGTGTTTCAGAGCCTGTTTTAAAAATAAATTCCTGCCTCCAGAGTTAGAGCTTCTCTCTCACATCACAGACTCTGTTCCTGCAGCATCCTCATGGCCACACAAAACTGGAGATTTACAATATTTTCAGACAGTGGAGTGTGAGGCTGACTTGCTTTGCAACAGCAATTATTGATCAATCCAAATTTAACTTTAAAAGCACAATAAAGCAGAACAGCAGCAGTGTTTCCAGGGAGTTGAGAGCAGTGCCTGTGATGCAGAGCTGTGTGCTCAGAGGGGACACAGGGACAAGCCAAGGAGATCAAGAGTGGGCACAGCAGCCTGGCTGGACACACAGGAAGGGTGTTTACATGAGCAATCTGCAGTTTCTGCACTCCCAGGTGCTGTGCTAGGTTAATTTATTTCTGTCTAGTCAGGCCAATGATAGACACAAATCTCACTTCTGACCGAAACCAAATAAAATCATTAGTCCCCTGCAGCAGCTGGGGTGCTGACTGTACTTTAAAGAAGCATATCCATCAAGAGTGGAGCTCTCAAATCAGCTTAGGATGAGGTCCTGAGCAGAATGGGGCTGGACTTCCAAATCAAATACTCTACTTCTGATTTTAAACAATTGTGTAACAAATGGGGTGATCCTTTAGGTCCTGGCTTCGAGAAAAGACATTTGTTTTCTTTTTCCTTTACTTTGCAGGTGTAAAATTTCACTTTGTACCATATCTGTGTTCTTGGAAGATGTGTTTTTATTGTATCCTATTTTATGGGCATAAATAATTGTTGGTGCTTCAGGTGCTGCTCACAATCTTAACGATTTATGGAACACATTAACTATAAACTTGCCTTTTATTTTGATTAAATTTCTAATAAACTTGCTGGTGAATAGTGATTACTTTTTTTAGTAGTAAATTCCAGAGCATATTTGAGGTGTGGTTAATAGCACTTATTCCAGACTAGACTGCTCATAAAATGGCTTATTTTGGTTAAATCAGAGTCAGGGTTTCTCATTAAGCAAAGTTCTGCCTTTCTGAACGATGCCCTGTGTCACTCCCTGCCCCTCTCCGGGGAGCTCAGGTGTGCCTTGGCAGGCAGTGAGGATGTGATCTGTGATCAGACACCTGCCTGCCCCACCACAGCTGCCTGCTCTCCTGGCTCCATCCCTTACAGAAAGCTCCAGTGCTTCCATTGACTCTTTTGGGGAAGGTTTGATAGCTCAAAATGAGCTTGGGAAGCTTTCAGAAGCATAAGAACACAGAAGAAATTGTGCACTTGTACATAAAAACTACCCTTAGAAATTAAGGTGGAAGGTGTCCCTTGCCCATGGGATTTTTTTAAGGTTCCTTCCTGCCCAGCCATTCCAGGATTCTGTGACTCCATAAGCTCTTGGGAAGCAAACTCTGATTTTACTCTTAGCATGGCCCACGATGGGATTTGGTGTTTTGGTGGGAAACTCCTGACCTGCTCTTCTCAGGGTCCTGGGAGGCTCTGTCTGAGCCTGGCCACTGCCACCTGCCTTTTGTTTGCCTGCTGAATTTAGAGAAACCTGAGGAGCGTCTGGCTGATGCTCTGCGTTTGCACACCTTGCAAAAGGACAGCTCTGACACAGCGTCACCTCCCTGAATGCAGGGGGTGAGACTAAGGCTGTAAATCTCCTGCATGACACAACATAAAATCTGCATGGATCATCTAATCTCTCCTGTTCTGACTGATAAAAAAGAAGGGTCGCTGGTGGGCAGTAAATTAGGATGCAGCACAAAAGTTTTACCTGGAGGTGCTAAATCATTTAACTCTATCAGGCTTGTAGGACTGTCTTTGTTAATAACTACGGGGAGGATTATCTGCATTGGGGTGTGGGGGAAGGTCAGCACCTGCTGAGCCTTTCCTGTATGAATAATGGCCTCTGCAGATCTTCGTGGGGATTACTTTTGTTATTTTTGTGGTTACACAGTTTTTCACCAGGATATTGGTGAAGAGTTGGGCAGTGTTGCACACCTTGAACAACAACGTAGTGCATGTGAGGGGGCAGAGAAGGGCTGGCTTCACTGGCTGGGGGAAGCAGAGTATTTTTCTTTAGACTTCCTAAGTAGACAACTAAAATCACTGAGCTGTTTAAATGGATACTTTACCCATACATCTGAGCCTTAGTGATGAAGCTTATTCAGGGCATTCTGCTGCATGTCCTCTGATTTATATTAAAAAATTAATCTTCTCTAATTTTGGTTGCAGAAATATGTTGAAATATGCTGGTGTTACAAATCCAGTCCCTGAGCTCTTGCAGTGGCTGCAAATGCACAGGTGCCTGTACATGCAACACAATGTTAAAGGTTGCAGTCCTGACTCTCAGTAGATCTTGTTTAGAATTCTCCCTCTTTGCTTTAAAATGGAGCTGTAGGAGCTGCCCTTGGAATTGCATGGAAATCCTGCAGCAGCAGACTGTTCCCTGCTGAGCCCAGGCTGCAGGACTGAAAGTAAAGCAGGTGGTGAACGTGCTGTGACTTGGAGGATTTAGGCAAAAGATGGATTATGTATTTCATTGAAATTTAAGCTCTTTGTCTCTTCTTTCATAAGCTGAAAAGATCAGATGAATCCTAAAACTAAAATCTTGAAGTGTACAGCTGCAAGTCTCTGCCTCAGATCACTGGTGTGATTTTGTGGTGGGATTTTTTGTGTGTTTTACAGAGGTCTTGGTTAAAACCAGAAATTCAGCTTTAGGAGCACTGAGGAGGAAATGTGTTCTTTGTAAAACAAGTAAGTGTGTGCAGAGGTTGGTTTGTTAAAGACAATGTTTTGGGATGCAATTAGACCACAGCAATTGAGGAGGAGTAATCCAAGCATTTCCCAAAATCTGATAGAGATTGACCTATGCAGAATGAAAGAGTTCTTCTGCACGCTGGCACTTTGTGACTGGAAGAAGCTGCACTGATTAAGGGTTTTCAAGACTCGTCTGAGTTTGCCTCTACTGGCTGAGTTAATTTAGGCCTTGATTATCAAAGCAGCTCATGGTGCTGACCTAACTCTGCTCCTGCTGAAGTTGGAAGGGGCTGGGGTGAGGCCAAAGCCAGGTGGCTTTTGGAAAAGCTGCTGGACTTTGGGTGCTTCCACCTCACCTGGGAAAGGGAAACTGTGCTCTGCTGAGAGGTAGAAAACTTGGAAATTTTTGGGTAAAGTGTCAGAGAACAGCATTGCTGAGAAATGATGGTAGGTTCTCTTTAGCCATCACAGCACAGAAAATATTGCTGTTTATTCCCATGTTGGTGTGCATTGGAGTTCCCAGATAATTTTTGTGAGTTATTTTAATTGACTCTGGGAACAGGGGAGTAAACATTACCAGGTCTTCTGATTTGTTTATGTGCTGAAAGAAAGGTGAGAGAAATTGTGGAAAAGCTGGGCTTCATCCAAGGTGTTACCTCTTCCAAGACCCAAAAAGATGTAAATAACCAGCCTGGGAATTTAGAATGAAACTCTGGACAGAAATATTGCATTGCAGTTGCAGCAGTGCAGAGTCCCAGTTCTGTGGGGTTTGTGAGTGGTTTGGGCTGAGGAATCAGGCAGCCAATGCCTTATGAGATTTCTTTGTTGCTGCAAAGGGAGAGAAAAAGTGAATTGCTTCCCCTGCTGATCAGTGGGGGTGAGAGATGCTGGAACTCTGCTTGGGAGGTGTCAAGGATGGGGCAGAAGGGTCACCCCGTGGGAGCTGTGGCTTGGGCCACATCCAAACAGGCTCAGCGAGACAAACATAGTTTGTCAAAAGTATGACTGGGGTTCTTATGCACAAATCTTAACTTAATTTGGGGTTGGCAACAGTGCCCCAGCAGGAGGGTTTCACTTGGGATCAGCAGGAAAGGCTCAGATTGCTTTGGGGGCATCTTGCTGCAGAGGAAACTTCCTTGCTGTTGTGCCTGTCAACAAAGTTGCTTGAGAGAATCAGGGAAAGTGGAATTTTATACGTTCAAAGCAGTGTTTCAATTCTCTCAGCTATTTCTGCTATCCATTTTTTAAACAATAAATTAATAAAATTTTGAAGCTAGGAATAATCAATATTTCCTTGTAAGTGTACTTGTGTAGAAGGGGAATGTGAGAACTAGAAGGAAAACAAAATTGTTTCAGGATCTCATATAATATCTTGCCCTTCTGAGTCCCTTTATTTTCCCTTTTTTTCTTTTTTTGGGATGGGAGACGCCTCATATCTATTGTGGAACAAGGGGAAAGAAATGATCAGCTCCAAAATAATCACTCAGTGCCTGGTCAGGATGATCCTGTCACTTTGTGTTGATATCATTGTTGAAAACACACAGCAGTGGAAGTGAGGCTGTCCCTGGCAGATGGGTTTGTCTGTGGCACCCAGCTGAACCCTGGCCCTTCCTCACCCTCCTTGCCCAGCAGCAGACACAAGTGCCACTCCAAGCCAGGGCAGGGATTTTTCCAGCCCTGGCAGCTGGAGGGTTCCAGCCCTCCTGAGTTGCCCCAGGGAGGTTTATGGGGCTGCTCTAGGGTGGTGCTGGCCCCAGAGCTTTGCTTTGCTTTCTGGTTTAAATAGGTTTTGGTGCTGTAGCTGTGCTCTGTGCCTCGTGGCATCATTACAGTGAAAGATTTGTCAGCATTTTCAGGCGAGGGTGTTAATTTCAGGCACTTAAAACTCGGCAATAAAAGTTGCTTCAAGCAGGAATACAAAATACAAGTGCTTAGTGCTTGTGCTAATAATTATGCCCAATTTTTCAGAACAGCAGTTTAACAGTTTTAAAAGAGGTTTCAGCTTAACTCTCCTCTCTGACTGCACTTCAGAAGGTGGATTTCCCTACTGGCCATATGGGCTCCAGGTATGTTTTACACTGAGCATGACAATTTGCCTGCAGGGGACCAGGGGACAGTCGTTCCTGAGGCAGCTAAGAATCCAAAATTGTGGGTGCCAGGGGAAGTAACCAAAAATTTGGTGTTAAAACTCCTCATAGCCTCCAGCACCACAGGATCTCCCCTTGTGGCTGAGTGAGGATCCTTTGGGGAAAAAAACCCAAACCACCAACACATGCTGCATGGAATAAATCCCTTGCTATTCCTTTTTTAACTCCAGTGAGAGTTTGGCTGAGACTTCCAACACATTTGCTTTATTTGGGAGTTTGCCAAAGGTTTCTGTACTTATTCTTTAGTTTGCATCACATTCTCTAAGTTGTAATGCTGATTGGGTGTCTTTTCATGTCAAAACTGTAGTATTTTATACTTCAAAAAAAGAAAATCTGTGGTTTTTTTTAATCTCTTGCCATTTTGAAACAAATGGCAGCAGTCAATCTCTGTGACTGAGTTTGCTGGGCAGAACCTCAGCTGTTCTCCAGCACAGCCATGGAGGTTGAACCCAGCAAAGAAGCTCTGGGAGAGATGCCTTCTCCATCCAAGAGTCTTACAAGCATAAGGGATCTTTCCAACTTGACCATTATTTCAAATTAATAGCAGCAGCAGCAGCTCCTGAATTTCAAACATAGCAAAATTTGGATATGGATTTTCAGTCACTTCTCACAGTAGCTCTGTGGTCAAAGCTGAGATTGTGATGCAGAGAAAGAACTCATAAATGGTATTACTGACCCATTCCCAGCCAGAATTCCAGAACCAAGGATGCTCTGGAAGGTTTCCCTTGGAGCTGCCTGGGCACTAACACTGGGTTAGGGTCCCCTGCTCGTGACCTGCTTTCCCTGGACCCTCTGGTGTGTCCTGGCTCTGATTTTCCATCATAGCTTCCAGCTCTGCAGATGAATATTTAGGATAACCTCAGAACCATGCAGGAATGTGGGTTTGTAGTCCCTTGTTTTGTGTTAGAGAAGCCCCATGGGTGTGTTCTGGTTTTAGTGGCATCATCTGTACAAAGGTGTTAGGGATTTTGGAGCTTGATCTTACACCTATGTGGCCTCTACCAAAATTTTGGGCTGGAAAAATATCCTGCAAACCTGTCTCCCTGAATGTTTTCCTGAACTGTTGGGCACACTTGTTTCTCTTTACCCTTTCCATGCAGTAAATCTTGCTCTTGCTGACAGGCCTGGTAATTGCCTTACATAGAATGAGAGTCTCCCATTCTCTTGGTTTTTATAGTATGCAGCGTTTCCCATAGAAGTTTAAAAGGACAGAAAAATTAATGGCATTGGCAATAAGAGCCTCCAGGCCACAGGACTGATGGGGTGTCATGTAGCCCCGCCCCCATGGCACGTGACTGCCGGAAGTGTCAAATGGCCCCGCCCCCATGGCACGTGACTGCCGGAAGTGTCAAATGGCCCTGCCCCCATGGCACGTGACTGCCGGAAGTGTTTTCTGCTGCCCTGATAAGGAGGTGTTAGTGGTACTGGACTGTACCTAAGACTGTGGATGTTTCTTTTATTTTTTTTCCCTTTTTTTCTGATTGTTATTAATTTTAAACTTTTCTTGGTGTTTACGGCAATAAAAAAGGGTAAAATCTTGAGGCTTTGTTCTTCTGCTCCTGGACCCAGTCTTTAACGAGACTCAAATGGGACTTGGGCTTATTCTGCTTCCAGTGACAGCTGGGAACTCTTACAGGTACGTGTGAGCCTTGGAACACCAGTGCCCTGGGGCTGCAGGCATTATCTGCTCCCGATGAACTCCACACAGAACATGTGCAGTGGACATGAATGGAGACAAATGTCTGAAATCATCGTATAAGAAATTAAAATCTGTCTTCCAAGCCCTTGTGCCTGTGGCCAGCTGTGGTGCTGAGGGTTTTACTGCACCCTCTGATGTGCCTTGGGTTGTGCCTCCAGAGTGTGCAGAGGGCTCTGCTGTGCCTTGTGCTGCCCAGACCATTCCCTTTCTCACCCCTCTGTGTTCCAGGAGATGAGGGGCACGAGGTTCAACTCTTGCTCTGTGATGATTCATCTAAAACTCGTCCTGGCTTTGGCAGATCAGCCTCAGAGCACCGAGGGGAAACAGTGACACGTTTGCTGCTCTTGTGCATATCAGGATCCCAAAGGTTTTACAAGCTGAGCTCAGATTAAGGAATATGTGGTGCTTGGCAGTGGTGTGTAGGGCTGGAAGATAAACTTGGCTGTATGTAACTGCCAGACAAATTTCCACAGCCTTTGATTTAATCACTGGAGCATTGACAGGAGGGTTTAGCTGTGTTATTTGGGTCCTAGACTGGAACAGGTATTGTCATGTTAATGGAAGCGTCCCACAGCAAGTTCTGCCCTGGCTCACAGTCTGAACAGCCAAGAAATAACAATTCCATGCTTGACCCAGACTGCTCATGGAATTGGGCTTGCTGGGACAGGAATGGCTGTGCTCAATCTTTGTGAGAGCCCTGCATTGCTCAGGGCTTGCCACATGAGCCCACTCTGACCTGCAGAGGAGGCACAGTGATAAATGCTGACACTGCTCTCACAATCCACAACTGCCACCACTTTTATGTTGTTAATCCCACGCCACTGGATTAAGTTCAGCCCTGTAAATAAATATTCGTTGTATAATTATGTAGTGTTGATAAATGTGAGCAACTTAGGCTCGTGGAAGTTTCCCTGCTCACGATGAAATGATCCTTAAGGTCCCTTCCAGCCCGAGCCATTCTGTGATTTCACTGCTAAAATTTTCAGGAGACCTTTAGCCAAGATGCTGCTCCATTATCTCATGGGAAGGAAGATTCCTTCAGAGCATTCCTCTTTCTGAAGTGAGATTTCCATTCTGTTCTGTATAAATAAGCATGGAAATGCTCATCCTTTTTTCTGATATTGCAACAAAGGGGATTTATATGTGAAATAAATCTTTGTAAATCTTTGCGAGGGTGCCTAAATTATTTATGGGGGTTTTAGTTTGGTTTGCATGCCATATTGCTCTCTTGTGTTAAACACTTTATTCACCACCCAGCTTTTCACATTAATCACTGCAGGATGTGCTCAGTTATCCCTGCTCAAGGGCCATCTATTACATTCCAGTGGCCACAGCCAAATGGTCTAATTTTTCTGTTGGTTGTTCCATCCAATTGTTCATAAATTCATGGCTGTTATTACAGTAGCAGAGATGTTTTGTTATACCATACGGATGCATTTGTTATTTTCATGATTTTGTCATTTTCTTCTCTCCTTTTGTGGAAGAAATCACGATTGAAGTGGGGGCTTGTTCATTAAGCTTTGTTCAGCAGGTCCTGTCCTGAGTTTCTTTGTCTCTTTATGTGCAAATAGGCCCCTGGTATTTCATCTTAGGCTGTTTTCCAAACCAGGTGATGACTGCTTATTTGGGAAAGTGCCCAAAACCTTACAGACATTGCAACCTTTTCTCATTTTGATTGGGAAAAAAAAATAACCTTGACAGACTCATGTCTTTTATGGTGTTATTGGCACAGAGTGGGAGACTGATGCAGGTGACCTCAGCTGGCTGGGATGGGCTGCATTAGAATTGGCCCCAGTCCCTAAATGTGACCTCTGTCACTGTGTCACTGCAATGTTCAGTGTCTGTGCAGCTCTCTCTGAGTCTGGTTTAGAATCTGCCTTGTCTGACATTTAGGTCTCACAGTGCTGTGCCATCTCCCCTTGCTTGATTGCAAACAATAAATGGTGCATTAATTTGTATGTGCACACACAGCAGGGCTTTGCTGTGCTTGTGGATATAAATGTGAACTCCTCGAGATGATTAACAGGATGGAGGTGTGAGATGATCAGTTTTTGGAGTTTAACTTTCCTCATGTACAGCTGATGGTGTCTTTGAGGCTGTTTTGGTGTTTCCTTGGGAGACTGAATTCCTTATCCTTGTGACTCTGAGCTATGGGACCTTAGGGATAGTGCAGGCTTGTCCTGGTGCTTCTCCTCAGCTGCCACGTGCAGCTCAGACCTGAGGCAGCAAAGCTCATGTCACATCAGTGCAGGGCCTGTCTGATAACCACAAACAAATCAAACAACTTCGGTGGGAATAGCCAAAATGATGCATTCAAAATACATAAGCAAGATGGCTGTAGAGTAAGAAAGTCACAGCTGCTTGTTCTCTTATGAATCTTAAGAACATGTTTTTAGCTAAGGTACCTGAACCACCTGAAAACAAGAGTGGAGGAGCCCAGGAAACCTCCTGTCTTTAGGAGAAAAGCCCAACAGGAGCCTTGTTCTGCTGTAATTCATGGAGAGGGTGTTGCTCTAATCTGTAAAGCATGGCCATGTGTTCAGATCCCAAAGGGGCATAATTATTTCATGGTAATAGCTCTCCCCAGAATGGCCTTACTGGTATTTTAAAAAGCAATTATTGTGGAGAAAACCTATATTTTTAGTGCTGACAGTTTTAAGAATATCGAACGGTAGTTGCAGCTGAGATAGTGATTCACAGAGATTAATGCAGCTCTTCGGACTTCCCTCTTCCCGAGCCAGAGGGAAAGAAAGAATTCTTTACATAAACAACTGTAAAAGTATAGAACTTTTAGCACATGCAGACACCAGCAGTTGTCAAGTCCAGAGAGAAATTATTCTTACTTTTCTTTTAATAGGCCAAACCGTGGAGTTCTTTGATCCAAATCTCTGCACTGGTGCTCGCTCAGCTTTTCCCAGGTGCTCTGGGAGGGCAGTGAGCAGAGTGTGAGTGACATTTGCTTTGGGAGGGAGGGGTGGTGCTGGAAGCCTGCATGCTGTGGGAGGCGAGCTTGCCACTTTCTAAACAATCCACAAACAATTGCAGCGTTGGAGTTTGGCTTTGTTCATCCCCTGCTGCAGAAACCCATCCTCAGGTGATCACACAGGATGGTTCAGCTCCTGTTGTGATGGAGAGTTTTACTCTGACAGCCTTTCAAAAGCAATTTCAGAGCTCAGAATTCATTACTTTCTAGAGGTTCCAGTGAAAGGATGTGTCTGCACATTTCCTGAGGTTGTTCTGTGTTAATTCTTCAGTGATGCACCTTTCTCCAGTGCCCATAAAGAACTGTGTGAGTGAGTGGGATTCTCTTTGCCTGGGCACTCTCCGTGTTTCCTCCCTCCCAAAGAAGTTGGGATATAAAAGCACATGGTGAGTTTGGCAGCCTGGAATCTCCCTAAAGGAGTCCTGAAGCCTGCATGTCTTTCACCACTAAATTTCCCTTCAGTTCTGGGGGAGGTGGGACGCAGAGTAGTGCAGCAATTGTTTTTGTTTGTTTTTAATAACAAGCTTTAAGGCAATAACAGGCAGGCAGTGTCAGCCTGATGTATTCTGCTTTGATTTCAGGCATTACACAAGGGACCAGACTATTTTCACATCTCCCCCTAGAGCTCTTTAGCAACAACAGCAGCAATAATAACATCCAGGTTATTAAAAAAAGAAAAGAAAGGAGAAGGCATCAGCCAGTTCCCTTAAGGAGCAGCACAAAGCCATGGTGAAGGTGCACGGGACTGGGCATCTTTGCTCCCAGGGTAAGAACAGTGCACATAAATAACAATTTCCAGCAGTGTTGCACTTTGAGCATTTCTGATGTTCAGGAAAAATAGCCTTCTTTTCAGCGAAGGAAAAATGAGTCTTTTTGCAAAATATGTTGCCTTTTCAACCTTTGCCTGTGTAGGAAAATGAAATAATTTTTTAAAATCTCTTTAGAACAAGCATTGAGAGAAGCTGGGGGATTGCAGTGAGTCAGGCTGATGCCCAGGGTGTTGCCTGGGAAAGAGCAATGAGTTCTGTCATGGGGACTTTGCCTCACCTGAGGTGAGGGGCTTGGGGCAAGGGAATGGCAACAGAGGGAAGAGCTGATGCCTTTTTAATGGCAGGAGGATTGATGAACTGCCTCTAAAATGTGCTGTGTGTAATATTGAGGCAGTGCCAGGTCTGTATTTTAGGATGTCTGTCCCAGGAAATGGCACAGACTCACCTTTGCACTGGGTCTTTGCACTTTGTCTGAGTCTCAGACTTACCATCTACATTCTACAGCTTCAGTGAAGTCTTTCCTTTCTCTGTCCTTTTTTAATCTAAAATGATTAAAAAGACAACCTCTAGGCTCTTTTGTGCCAGAACTCTCAAGAGGATGCAATTCTGGATTTCCTGTGTGGTGATCCAGGTGTGTTTGATGCCAAAGAGAGGAGGTTATGAGAGGAGCTGAGGAGAGAGGGAGCAGTGCTGGAGGGGAGAATTGTGCAAATGTTTGGTATGAACATTTCATCAGAGCTGGAACAGCAGAAATGAAACTTCTTTATCAGCTTGGAGGAGGTTGGTAGCATTACAGAAATGTTAGAGCCTGTGACCTTATTTTTTCCATTCAGAACCATCTGTGGGGATAAACAGAATCCCAGAGCCAGGTGGGGAAACAATACCCTGGATGGAGCCAGGTGCAGAGCCATTGTCTTCTAGGTTGTGGCAGACATGGAAGATTCTTCTAAGTTTTGAGCCATCATCTGCATCCCTGATGCCATTATGGGCAGGAGATTTCTTTTGCATCAGTAATTTTCAGGATTAATTGCATTAATTACAACGCTTTTGCATTGATTTGGCTGGGCTGACTGTCCTGAGAATCTTTGAGGCAATAGTTGTTGAAGAGTTAAAAGAAATCCTGTTTTTTTTTTTTTTTTTGCAGTGAAGGGTGGTGATGGCTGCCCTGTCAGCTGAGAGTTATGCTAATGGAGAGGGCCCAAGAACAAATGTGAAATGTGCACATTAGTGAGCACACTCCTTGTTAATTAGTGCTTTAACATGTGCATTGTGCTGTGATTCAAAGGCCCTGAAACACCTCTCTGACTGCATTTCCACTGCCAGGCATTTTGCCTTCTATGAAAATGTTTCAGGAATGCAGGTTCACCTAAAATAGCCAATTTTTCAGGTTGAGAGAAGCAAAAAAAAGAATTCTCTTTATGTCTTTCTTGGTTTAGCCTTCTCCTTGTTCTCCAAAACAAGGCATTAATCAATGACAATAGAAACTGCTACTCTTAGGGCTGTCGATGTTTATAGCTTTGGGTTTAATAGCAGGGACATAAATATATACTTTTCATTACATTTTTGCTGTTATTTGCTCATCATCCACAGTATCTGATATTATCATAACTCTTTGGTTGAAGCTATTAAAGTTATGGTTTGTAGCTCACACTAGCATGAAACAGACAGAGAGCCATAAAAGTAAAAAAATCCCTCACAGACTGAGATCAGCTATTAGGAAGAACTGGTCATTTTCTCTCTGTTCACATAAAAGCAGCTCCAGTCTTGGTAGATAATCCCTTTCCCTTTCCCTTTCCCTTTCCCTTTCCCTTTCCCTTTCCCTTTCCCTTTCCCTTTCCCTTTCCCTTTCCCTTTCCCTTTCCCTTTCCCTTTCCCTTTCCCTTTCCCGTGCAGATTTGGGATGGACCAAGGCTGCTGAGCAGAGAAAATCTGTTCATGTGCTGAGCAAAAGCAGCACCATGAACAGGAATTGGAGCAGAGAGGATTTGAGGCTGTGCTTGCAGCTGGCCATGGTGGTGCCCACCCCAGTTCTGATCCCCTGGGTCACACATTTAGCAGGGCAATGGAATTTTTCTCCAATGGAAAATCTTTGCAGAGATGCTTTTTCCTTCTCTGTTTTTGGTTTTGGCAAATTCCCCCAGTGGGGCCCAACCCATGAGCTCCTCATCTGCCCTGGGAACCCTCTGTCCTGTCAATACTTTGGCCTCTCTCCAGGTGAGTGGGTAGGAAAACAATGAACTGATGGAACCAAGTCATCATTAAAGATGGCCAACAAACAAATAGAGCCTTGGTTGAGACTTGTCAGGATAGGAATGATTGAGATGGTGACCTCATGGGTATAAATCATTCATCTTCTGGTAGAGGATGTCTGGCTTCCTTCAGTTTGAAATAACCGGCAAGATATTCTAGATGAAATTCTGATCTGGTGTGAGCTGTGCTGGTTCTTGTAGTGCTGCCAGGTTCTGATAGACAATGGTGGGAAGGATCCTTGTTCACAGAGGCCTCATCAAAACCTCTCTGGTGAGTTTTGAAATAACTTCTGAGGGCTCCCAAGCATTTTATACTCTGTATTAGTTTCAATTTCTGTTTACACGCTGTATTTCAGAATATAAATATACAAAGAGTACCAGTCCTCTTTCATATCTCCCCCTTCAGAACCAGTCAGCTGTTGGCAGAGACTTACTTTTGCTGGGTTTTCCCAGCTTTCTGCAAATAATCCAGGCTAATCCTTAAATAGCCCAATTCTGTGTCAGAGAATTTTAGGATTTATTTCATCCTCTGATATTTCATGTGACTACCAAATAAAATAAAACAAAACATCCTTAAAAAAAAAGAAGTCTTTTTACAAATCTAATTGTACTTCTCTCCAAAGCAGCAGCACATTTAGCAGCTTCAGAACAAGTTTGATTTCTATTTCCAGTAAGGTGTTATTCTTTGTAAGCTGCTAAATGCTTGTAGTAACCCACAGAGAGGAACCAGGCGTGATTGCATTTCCCATCTCCCTTTCTATGTGTATGTGCTCCTTGCTCACCTGAACCAGCACCTTCAGACTCTCTCTGGCTGTGGGGTCCTTTAGTGTTTGTCCCATTTGCCTGCTGTGATAACTCAGTCCTGGGACAAACCCCAAATCCATGAAACCCAGAGTTTACTCTCTGACCATGCTGTTTAGGAGATGTTTCTGGAACCATCTACAAAAGTGCTGTGGCTGGGGTTAGCCCTCATGAGTTCTGGCAAATAATAGTTTGGCAGTAAGAGGAGGTCTGTGTGAGTGAGGGCTTTGTGTCAGTGTCTAAACAAACATTTTTTTTGTTAATGCCTTGGAGAAATGATGCCTTGGGTTTTAGATTTTATAGTTTTCATATTCTCTGCTGCTTAGTGTGCAACTCTGAAACTTCATATTAGGTGTTAGTGAGTTCTCTTCACAGGGTATTAGACAATTCCTTTCTAGCTGGAGAATCAAGGACAACTGGTACCCAAAAAGCAGAAACAAGAGTGAGGGAAAGGGGGCAAGCCAGGGGATTGAGACTTCATAGCCTGGAGCTGTGGTTGGATAATTGACCCCAGTGTGTAGATGAACCAAAACTTATAAAAGTGTAAAAACTCGTGACCAGGATCCATCTTGGATTTGATTTGGATATACCCCTGGCCAGGGTCTTGCACTGCCTCAGGTGGATCATTTCAATAAATTCCTATTTTATTCCTTTTGCTCTGCCTAGTCTCTGTTCCAGGTCAGCCTTTCCAGGCATCACTGTGTGCAGGGAGGAGCAGACAGTGGCCAGAGCTCTGCTGTCTCTGCTGATGACACAACTGCAGTCTCTGTGTTCAATGCTGGTGTTTTCTCAGCTGGTCACCTCCTGTCCTGTCCTGAATTCTCCTCCACAGCTCAGCACAAGCTGCCAGCCTGAGGATTTGCCCTTCTGGGTGAGACCTCCCACAGGACTGGCCCAAGACAAGGAAGGTT
The DNA here is from genome assembly GCA_037013685.1 of Acridotheres tristis. Classification (NCBI taxonomy): domain Eukaryota; kingdom Metazoa; phylum Chordata; class Aves; order Passeriformes; family Sturnidae; genus Acridotheres; species Acridotheres tristis. Next base: position 3,453,775 of record CM072899.1, on the reverse strand, counting down.
CACACCCCAAAATCCAGGGCCAGTGAAAGCCTTGCAGTTGCTGCTCCTTGCCACGTTCTCTTCTCACTCTGGGTGCTCATTTCTAATCCCCTTTAGCCCTACACGGTGGGGCAGCTTCACTGGGCATGAACTGCTTTGGAGAAGATGCCCCACCTCTATAGAGAGGGACAGGTGCCTCTCCCTGGGAACAGAGCGTTCCCTTTTACTTGCCACAGCCATTTATTTATGTCTGAAGACTTTGGGAACATGAGCTCTGCCTGATGCCTGTCTCCAAACAGAACGGACTTAGCTTACACAGAAAAGTTCTGCCTCTGTTTGTGAGTGCTGTTGGAATGAAAAACTATATTTTCATCCAAATAGATTTTCAAAAAATATATTTTAGTACTTTTTCAGATGAATGATTTGCTTGGTCTCTGAGCTTGTAACTCTGTGCTCCTGTTTTTTTGAAATGGTTGTTACCTGAACTGATCAGCCAGGAAAGTGAGAGAGGAGGAGAGATGTTTGAAAGGTTGCTGGCAGAGTTTCAGGGGAATATTCTGAGTTTTTGCTGGGGTCTACTGCTGCTCTTTGTGGGGTGGCACAGTCAGAAGCAGGTCCCCTCCTCCACCTCTGGAGAAGATGGAGACCTGAGCTGCATTGTTAAGGCACCCTTGCTGCCTCAGATGTTGGTGATGACTTGAGGTTTAGGGCTGTGCTGGGAATACACAATCCCTTTGGCAGGCACTTGTTGTTTAGCAGAATTACTGCATTTTGGGCTCGTGTGCCCCTGCTGATGGCACTAATCTCCATGTTAGGAGACAAAGTACCAGCTGTGCCTGGCCCTATTTGTACTGCTTTAGCCACATGGATGTTCACCCATTTAATCTGGAAATATTTCTCCACGCTCATCAACAGCCACATGCAGGCAAATGAAATTGCCACATTTATTCTGACTTAGTTTTGAAAACGACAGATGCTGCATTACTGTAAAACAGGGTGAGAGGGTTTGCTAGCTTTGGTTTTGTTCCTTGTGAGTGTTTGATATATGAGCTATTAATGCTGATGAGTGAAGCTACTTTTCTTCAAGGTTGGCTCCTTCTCTCAGAGCATCAAGCAAAGCTTCCACTGCAGGACTGGTGTCATTTATACTCACATAAAGGACTTAGAAACTGCTCTGGGACTCAGGAAGGAGAAGAGTTGGCACATGTGTGACTTGCAAGCACAGGCAGATGTGTTATGTGGTAGTTATTACTTTTTCTTAATAATGTGACTTTTTCCCCAGCCTGAATAATTCAAAGGATGCTGTTGTGCACATGCCTGAAGGAGCATAACCTTCTGCATCCTCTGGGTGTGTGGGTTGTGTGCTGCTCTCAGTGATGGGATTTTGAAGGGACAAATACAAAATCATCTACCAAATCTGGTGCATCAAGTGTGAGCCTGGTACAGCTGCTTCTCTTCTCACACCTGACCACACTTAGGGCTGTGCTGTAACCATTTTGCAGGGTGAGGTTAGAGCCTTGTTCCCATTCCTGACCCTGTAAACCAGCTGTGCTTGGGTCAGCAGTGGGGACAGGGACTGTCACTGCTCCTCAGCAGTGACCCCAGGGACTCTGTTCATACAGGCACTGCCCTGTCCCACATGCCAAGGGCCACTCAGGGCTCCTGTCCAAAACCTAAGCCTCTGCCTGCATTTGGGAAAGCTGGCACTGGGGGACCTAAATGAAAAGCCCTGCAAGAGCAGGACATGAAGGACACGCTGTAGTGTCTGGCAGAAAACGCTGTGGAGGAGAGAGAGCCTGTGTTCAAAATGTTAAACCTCCTTTTAGTGTCTGGTTCACTGTCCCTTTGGGATTTGCCTTGAAGCTGCATCCTGTAGTACCTTGTTTGTTTGTTCTGTGTTTGGGAGTCCTTCCTCATGCCATGTTTGAGTGGTGAATGGGGCCACAGGATCTCCAGAGGTCCCTCCCAGCTTCAATTGCTCTGTAATGCAGAGGTGCAGGGATGCCTACAAAGACTCCTGGAAAGAATAAATGAATCAGAACCTCTCAGCCTCATTGGAAAATTGTGACACAGGAGCAAGCTCTGTACTTGTAGGTGCAGAATGGGTCAGTCTTTCCTCACTGGAGACAGTTTCTCATGACTTTGGAATGGAAATACTGAAATCAGTTCATTACCGAACAATCATGCAGTGCTTGAGTTCAGTTTGTGAGTTCAAATAGAGCAGAGCAGAGAGGTGTTTCTGGAATAGCTTTGTGAGTTTGCTTTTGCGTTTTGTTACATTTTGCACCTGTGTTTGCCAGATCTTATCGTTTAAACAAGTTGTCTTTTCTTATGGAAATAATTTGGATGTGACCTTACTGCTTTTTTTGGGGGCTGATTCCTCGAGCCCAAAGGAATAGAAATGTTGGGTGCTCACACTGAACAGGATCAAAACAGCAAATTTGATAAACCCTGGGTGCCTTCAATTTGCAGCCTTTTGATTTACTTTTATTAAACCATTATAGCTGGATTTGCCTTTTGGAGAGCCTTTGTTTATGGCATTCAAAGCTAACAAAGCCCAGCTAAGCCAGAGGATGGATTATGGAAAATCAAAGCTAGCTCTCCTAATGGGGACAATGGAGCCTCGCCATGACACCTGGGAGGCCCTCACTCCAATATGATAAAGTATTTTCTTTGAGAGAAGGTCACCAAAAGTTCACTTTTACAGAGACGTTCTTATTCTCAGCTAATGGAGCTCCCCGTAGCAGGGTCCTGCAGTTGCTTCACATAAAAAGGATGGATTGTCAAAGAAATTACCTTTAAAGCTCCTCCCTGGCAAACTGATTTGAAAGGACAGCCCAAGTGTTGTGTCCTGGCCAGAGGAGCAGTCCCTGACCCAGCCACACAAGCTGTGGTGCCTCTTTGCACTTGTGCAGTTTAGGATTTGTCAGCAGTTTGAGCCCAACCCTTGTTGCTGGGCAAGTGCCATTCTTTAGTCTTGTGCTTTAGAGTAGAATCTCCTGCCTGCCTTCCAGAGCAAGCCATTTAATCTTTTCATGCTGTGGAAATGAAGACATTTTCAGTCCTTTGGGGATATTATGTGCTTCTCATATCGTGGGTGAGATGGACTAAGTCCTTTTTTGGTCCTGAAGAACTAAACACAAAATCAAAACACATAAGCAGAGCCAGACTTGGCACTTGTTCTGTGTGTTATGTGTGTAATTTCCTGCACATGTAATTGATCCCCAGTCATAGCTGGGCCCACACCCAGCTCTGGGAGACTGTGGGGATTATTCTCTCTCATCCCTTTCTGGCTTAGCTGGCTCAGTTTTCCCAGAAGGGGGAGAGAGATGTGAGTAGGGTGCAAGAAGTGTGACCTAGAGCCAACATCATCTGCTGAGAGAATTAAGAATGGGCTGTTTGGGCTTGCTTTAACTTGATCATTCTTAGAGGTGATTGAAGAAGATTTTGGAAAAATGTAGTTATCTCTTTAAAATTACATTGATTTTGCATAGAAGGGAGAGATAATATCAGCCCAGATGTTTATTTGGGCACTGGCTTCACTGATTTGGCTCCACTGATTTTTTTTTATGCTATTGGCATTATACTTTTATAAATTAAAACCCTAATTGGAGCATTGTTGCCAAGTCATTATTAATTGATTTGATTAAATCTCCTCTAAGAAACATCCTGTATCAGAAGATGAGAGTTTTTCATAGGAAACTGGTAGAACCTTGTTCTCATTTTGATCAGTAAAAAGCATTGCAATTATGCACTTAGATCCATGATGCTGATGTACAAATTTACGTGAAAGAAATCAGGTAGAGTTTTAATTCCCAGAATTCAAAACTGGCAGATCGACTCCAGTAGAATAGACATGTGGCTTTTAAATTAATTTTGGGTTTTGTTCTCTACCTAGTTCTCAGAGTAGGCAATTGCATTTGTTGTGCTGTAGGAAATGTGGATGTTTCCAGTGGTTTTGAGTATTTTAGGATTCCAGCAAGAAGCTTCAGACCCAAGAACACTGAGCAGTGCTTGCTGGCTGTGAACCCACTTCAGGGTCAGTCCTGCAGGGAATAATTCATTCTGCAGCATGAGCTGGGGCACAGATGCCCTGGAGCTCCTGGAGGAGGGCACAGGTTGGGGTGGCAGTGTTTTAGCAGGGCTGCAGGATGGTTTTTTTAAAGCAGTGACCATTAGAAAGCCTGTGGGAGGTGTGGTGGGCAGCAGGAAATGCAGTGGTGCTGTGATGGGCTGTCCCTTCAGATCATTCACTGCCACAGTGCTGGGTAATTAACTGTGTAAGTTAATAGAGTGTTTGAAATCCTCTGGGGCTGCTTGGAGTCGTTCAGCTCACATAAGTGAGCTTTGTGACAGGCCTGAGCATTAAAGCCTTCATGCTTCAGCTTGAAATCAGCCCAGTTACCCTTTATATGTCACCCTTTATATTTTATAATGTTAAATACATAGCACTGTCTCCATCACCCTCAGCTCCTCCCCTGTGTTTCTGCAGGGTTGATCTGGTGGTGAGATCTCCCCACAGAAAGCCCTGAGTCTGGTGCTGCTTTGTGCCATGACAGACACCTGGAGAGCAGGGAGGTAAATTCTGCACGTTTGCATTCAAACAGAGAACACATCTCCACACAAACCCCTGTGGCTGAGGTGCTGTACTCGTGCAGACAGCACCACTCCCAGCTGAACTCTGGCTGTGAGCTCACAGAGCTGTTCTCATGAAACCCCAAGCAGAATCTTTGCTATTTTGTCACATCAAACAATTTACATCCAATAAAAGCAAGGGCCTTGGGATGGAGGTACAGCATCTGCTGTGTCAGTCTCTATCTTACTTCTGTTTTTTGAGTTTTCTAATTAGTTTATGTTCCAATAAATCCTTAATACAAAAACTGCTTTAAAACAACTGAAAAGAAAACAAAGAGAGGAATTTAAATTGCTTATGGCTTGCTTTGTATGGCTTCCAGGCATTTGAGCAATTTTGCTAACAAGTATCCGGTAACCTATTTCCAAAGGCCACTAGCAGATAATTATATTTGGTTAATTTACATACTTTCAGTTTATAATCCTAATTAGTTCTCCAACCAGTAGTCCCTAGGCAATATGTAGTCTTACCTCATTTTATTTGCCATCCCTACTGTGCGAGTTCTCTTAATTTACAAAAAAACGCTGTTAGGTTTGGTTCAGGGCTTTCCCATTTCAGTGCACATCTAAACCGGGTGATTCCATGCCGCTTTAAACCCTGTTTGCAAATAAGTATTTTACATTTTTATGGATTTTTACATCTAGGAGACACGGTGCAATTCAGGGAAGCTGACCCCAGTTTGACACAGAGCCTGTTTGCATTGCAGAGATCCAGCCAAATTCTGCACCAACCTGTATCCAGGGTGTCCCCTCGTCACCCCTGGTGGGATGGAGCTGTCAGGGGATGGGGACTGAGGTGTTGCCATGGCAGGAGCAGGGACAGCGTGTGGAGCAGCAGGAATGTGCAAGGGCTGTGGGAGAATCTCCAGGAGCAGATTCTGGTTAAACCTCTCAGCTTGGCAATTCCACGTCCCCTCTTGGTGTATTTAGGATCTCTCCCTGCATGCTTATTATTCTGGGATCAATTTTGTACCCAAGTTTGAGATTATGCTCAGTCAAGTGGCTGAGGAGGAAGCTGGATATGGAGTTTTATACTTCCAGATTTAAATGAACTTCAGAAACCACTTGGAATGAGCATCCCCAGTGGAAGGAGCCCATCTCCCAGTGCTGATCCCTGCAGGACTCTGAGTACCTGGAGCTGAAGTTGTGTCCAGCCAGAACCAACTCACCACGGTGTCCCACAGGATGTGGCTGTGGTGGAGGGTGTTGGGTTTTGGGTACAACCTGGAGTAACCCAGTGGACAAAAAAAGAAAAGTCTCTGCTGCTGCCTGGAGATTTCTCATGTGAGATGTCCTTTAGATAACAGCACATTTTGTGTTATCTTTTAAGCACTAGGGTATGTACTATAATGTCATTTTTAGAAAGACTATTGGATGAAATATTTCCTCTTAGGTATCCAAGGCTGCTTTTAGTTGGATTCATTGCTCTGTAATGTCAGGTTTGGATTAACGTTATGGTAATTTCCAATGTTTCCTTGCAAGCAATAAAAAGACCCCAAATCTCCCTTTTCAACACCTCATTAAGTACTTTGATAGGGCAATGAGAAGTGGAATGACAACTGAAAAAGGAAAAGGAGAATCTGCAGTTTGCAAAGCTTTTGTTCAGCTTTCCAGGATAACTGATGGATTCTGTGAACTGATGCTAATTAATAAATCCTAGTGTGAAAGGAGAGAGGTGATTTTTAACTGTCCAAAATAACAAGTGTTTATTGAGGAAAAACTCAAATGTGTGTGAGTAATTCTTGGCCAATAATTTTATTTCAACATCTTAATGAATGTAAATTTTATACTGTGGATGCTTTGTAATTCCTGCATATCACACTGAATTCCCAAACATATTCCTGCTGCTACCCAATGCACAAAATGCTCAGCATTGATGTCACTGGTGCCCAAAGGAACCACTGCATGTGAGGTTATTCCAAAGGAGTCTGTTTTTATGAGGAGCAGCTTGATACTAATTATTCCTTACTAGAACACTTCAAATCTTGCTGTAATATTTCTGGGCAGACTAAAGGTGGCTTAGCTGTCTGTTCATGCTCCACACCAACCACAGCTCTGTACATCTGAGTGTGTGGGGTAATATTTTGGGGTGGCTCTCACACCTGCAGTTGGGCTGAACAGAACACGAACTCAGGGTGAAGCAGATTTGAGGCAGAGATGGCAAATGTCTCACACTGGAAACAGTGTGTGAAAATCTGGTGTTTTTCCCACTGTACCACTGGTGATGGCAACAGCTGGTGCATGTCAGGTGAAATCCCAGCTCTGACAGAGTCAACAGAGAAACCTTTCCCAGACTACAGGAGGACTAGTTCTTTATCCCGAAGGAAAATATAATTTGAAGATAAATTTGCAGAGGCTTATTGACAAAAGTGCCAGATTACACGGGCTGAAGGGGCATTTCCAGGTATGTAGAAGTTCACTGTGGAGTGTGGCAGACACATTCCATGGAACTCAGTGCTAGTCCACAGAGGGAGCAGAAAAAAACCTGGACAAATCTGTTGTTTGCTTCTCGATGACAGACAAAATCTCTCCCCTTCCAGTTTTGCACTTCTAGCACAAAGATTGCAATTTTTGCTCATTTGAGTTATGACAGAAAAGTCTAGAACAAAAACTGAGAAGGTTTGGGAGCAAGTTTTCAAGGAGAAAGGGAGAGGGGATGGAGAATCTGGGAACTATTCATAATGAGTCTACATCAATTAATCCAGCAGAATATTCCGATTTATATCTGAACTTTTAATCAGAAATAGAAAATGCAAAAAAGAATGTGATACCTCGTTGATGCCTCTGTTATTTTTTCACTGTCTCCTTTAATTTGTATATTTATTTGCTTTAGTTTTTAAACACTTTAATTTAAATATTGTCTGGTTTTAATGCAACCCCCCACTGAAGGCTGTAGGTGAGGTTTATACACCACTAGGAAACCACAAAGCAAAGCAGGAGAGCAGAAGTTCTATTTCTTTCTCACAAGTCACCTTAAATACCTTGTGAGCACTGAGATAAGCATTGCTTGATTTTACTCTTGATATTCCTTGTGCTTCTCCCTTGCCTCTTCCCCCAAGAAAACCTCCATCCAAATTCCCCCCAAAGTCAGGATGCCAATAATTCCCTCAGGTTTGGCTCCAGTGGCTGTCAAGGCATTTCTGCAGCACAGGAGCTACACTCCATAAAATTGTATTCTAAGTGGTGAAACCAGAAGGGAATAAAAAGAATTTAAAGTAGTTTGAAATATAAAACAATAATTTATTTTACTTCATTTTACTTGTTAACGTTTGTAGCTAATGATGATTTCATGAAACTGCTTTTATAATTCAATACATTCAAATCTATAAAGCAAACAGTTACTACCATGGGCTTTTCAAATTCCACAAACTGTCTTATATAAACAAATTAGCTGTACATGCACGTTTCTTCAATAGGTTGCAACATTTGCAAACATGCTTTAAAATCCTTTAAAGCTGCATAATAGTGTACTTTGCCTCAGGCTTTTCAGATGAAACCTCTATATTTTCCTCAGAAACCTTAAAGAGAAAAATGCTTAAATGTTGAGCATAACTCTAAAAACTGCTGTTTGATAAATGTTAAATATTACAAGAGAATGATTCTAATTCTGAGTTTAAACCTTGAGCTAAGTATTGATAAACAGCACTCTGTGTAGAAGTGAACAACAGCAAAATAATATCACAAAATATGATTTCACAAAAAAAATACATATGTGCAGTTGCTCTTGTGGGTTTCTTGCATTTTTTTATGTAAAGAAAAGCATGGGTACCTTTTAATATGAATATAGTTTAAGCAAATTACCTGTGTAAGTATGGTTAATACATTTCTGATATTTAAACACTTCATGTAAAAGGTAACAAGTAAAAAAGTACAATCAGTATTCCAAAAAAGCACTGCTAATATTGCCTTTGAAGGAGATGGGCAAGCTTCCTCTCCACTGCAGAATGGAGATCCTGGCACCCACGGCTGGAGAGTTCAGTATTTGAACTATAAACTCGGTGACTATATCTTATATACAAAAATGTTGCCACATTGAACGAGGCATTGAATCCTACCCCACTGGTAGTGTTTTATGTACATAATTTAGCACTGGGGATTGATTATACAGTAGTCACTGACAGGAAGGAATTGTACACCCGTGTGCCGTCCGGTGACTTTGTTCCGTGGGTTAGCAGTTCCTGGATTGTCATCCAATTGTCAAATATTTTTTTATTTCTCTTCTTCATCATTTTTTTGTGGCTCAGTTCAATGATGTTCATCTCCTTCTTCTCCTCCGCGCCTTGCTGCTCCTTTAGGCACTCTAACCTGCTCTGCATCATGAACTCCCTCCTCCTCCTCTGCTCCTTGGCTTTCACCAGGTGCTGCTTCCTCTCCTCCTTGCTCCAGTACCGGCCCATCTTCATCTCACTGATGGCATCGTCATCCGTGGTCATCCCGCTGCGCTCCTCCTTGATCTTTATGGCCCGTTCCCTCAGCAGCCTGTCCCTCACCGGCCTCTTGGTGATGTAGCGCGTCCCGTCGCTCCTCACCTTGACCTTCCACTCCATCCTGGGCTCGCTCTGGCCCGAGGCCAAGTCCTTGCACATGCTCACCAGGCTCATCTGGCTCTGCGCGTATTCCACGGCGGATTTCTGCTGGATCAGCTGCATGTAGCTCTGGTAGTGCTGGGCGTGGGCAGGGATGTGAGCGTGTTTGTAGGGAGAGTGGTGGTAGGGGGACGCGTAGGAGCCCGAGGCTTTCTGGCCGTGCGTGGGGCTTTTGCTGCCATCGCTGCCTTTTCTCTCCTTGCTCTCCAGCTGCTTGCCAAGGTCAGGATCTTTGGCGGAGGCGTGGCATTTGCCAGCGCTGGATTCATGGCTCTCCGAGCCGGCAAACAAATTCTTTTGGGAGACATTATACGCCGCTGCCCCCTCGTTACCTTGACAGCTAATGCCTTCTGCAGTTCTGCGCAGGGAATTGTCGGGGGACATCTCCAGCGTGAGCGGAGTGCTGCGGCAGCTCTCGCCCGTGTTGTAGGCACTCGAGCTGTCCTTGTCGGATTTCTCGGGCAGCTCGGTGATGTCCGACAGCTCGTGCCTGCGGGCGTCGATGCTCGTGTTGTAGTTTCGGAAGCCGCTGTTGTGCAGCATCCAGGGCTCCCGGTACTGCTCCTTCAGCTGCTGCATTTTGTGGGCTCTCACGATGTTCAGGCACTCCAGCTCGATGTTGCGCAGCTCCTCGTTGAGCATCTCCAGCTCTCTGTCGACGCTCTCTTGGTCGCTTTTGCTCATCTCCAGGCTGCTGTTGTGGTAATAGAGGCCGTAGGGGTTGGCAGACTTCACCTGGCACTTCAGCTCCAGCAGCTCCCGGAACCGCTCGCACTCGTCCACGGGGATGCCGAGGAAGTCGACGTCGGTGCAGTCAGCTGAGATGAACGACTCATTGCTGAACTGCATGTCCCCGCTTCCCAGGGTGTCGTGGCTGTAGGTCAGCTTCTTCTGGCTCCCCAGAGTGTTGGAGGAGGTGGTGTGATCGTCCCCGTTGTTCTCCTGCTCGGAGCTCTCGTCGTTGCGAGTGCTGTCGTCCGTGCGCCCCACGCCGCTGTCCTTCTCGTGCTGGTTGGACAGAATGGTGGCTGTGTCTGTGGTGCCTCCATCCTCCTCGTGCTTCTTCTAACAACAGAAACAGCAGGACACAAAGAAAAAGTTATTGCGTGCACGTGAAATATTTCAAGGTGTTTATTTTTAAGTAGTTCTCCTAATCCATCACTTTTTACGCTTTCTGTTTCTTATATGCAAAGAGTATTGTTAAGAACTCAGAGAAAAGGTGACCAAGCCCACAGCCTGCTGTGGATGTCCTCCTCAACCTGAGGTCTGAGTTCCACCTATGCAGCAACAGTGGTAGAAGTCACATTTTTAAATGTTTCTTTCCCACTGAGGTGCACAACAATATCCAGTTCTCCTGCAGTGCCAAAGTGAGAGCATGTCTCCTCACAACATGGGGATGCTACAGAGGATTCAGAGTTCTAGAAAACTTTAGAAAAAAGAAATCTAGTAAAAAAAATGAGAAACTGCTTTGATCATAGCAGAATGATGGAGAATATAAGCCCATATCTGTGGCCTTGCATAAAATTTGTAATGTAAAAACTTTTCTTTGTCTTTTTCCCTTTGTATAGATCTTACTTCAGTCATTTGCCTGAGTTTTCCATTTGGGTTTCCAGGTTTTGGGAGGCTGTTTCCAGTCTGTGCACGCACATCAAGTAGGAGATTCTGTAAATCAGCTCTCTGCCTGCTCTATCCACACACACCCAGTACTCCTCTCAGTGACCACACAGACAGGGGATTTCCAAGAATTTTGTTGTAAGGGGCAAAGCACAAAAGGTACTATTTCAAAACATATTGGTCCCTGAGATGAAGTTGTGAACAGTCACAAGAAAGTCGTTTTGCCTTGATCCCAGTGTCACCTGAGACACCAAGTGTATTCAGCCAAGCTCAATATTGAATATTGAGTGCAGTGGGAGGTTTGACAGCCCTGCACACAAGAAGGGCAGTACCTGCTGAAGCATGCTGGCAGTAAATTGCATTGCCTGGTGGTGCTGTTCCTCCAACATGTCCATGTGCAAGTCATCCAGAAAATCGTTTCTGTCATCATCCATCCATCCTTCATCCAGCTGTGTGAAAAGGGAGGGGAAAAAACAAACCAATCGTTGTCAAAAGAATGAAGACTGACATAAATTATGGCTTTTCTTTGTGGACAGTGGTTGGGAAATCTCAGGAGATTCCCTCCTGTGACAGTGCTGCCGTGTCTTGGGAAGGAGCCTGTCCCTGTGCTAAGTGTGGGTATTGACTGTGCTGCCTCCTCCCACATCTGCCTCCATCTCCAAAGCAGGGTTTTATCTTCAACAGCCCTCTACATATGGAAAAACTAAGTCTTTTGATCCGTGGAAATACTCGTAAGAGTTGGAGCAGTTTTGGTTTGTGCATGGCTTGATTTAGATGTATAAAAACACTCCAGACCCCAAAGTTTGAACACACCTCTTGTGAGGCAGCATCAAACTCCAGAAGGAAAACCTGGCTGGGGCTCTGTAGGACATTTTTACTCCCATTCCAAATTATCCCCACGGGAAAGATCAGAAATATCCAGGCTAAGAGGACAGTGATGATCCTGACCCTGTGTCTCCAGGTGCACTGGCAAGGGCTGCTCTCCCAGCACCGGGAGCAGACAGATCAAACAATGGTGCTCCCGGCTGTTTGTTCTACACCTTTGTTGTGCTAATCCCTGCTCTACAAAGGGATCTGGTTCAACCTTTTATTACAGATGAGGAGGTTTCTTGACAGTATTCAAGTACGTTAAGAGATGTGTGTATGAAGGGCTAAATCATAGGTGTTTTAATGAATGAATAATCAATAGCTATAGGAATTAGAGTTCAGCACGTTCTTCAAAACTGTGGCTCAAAACCATTCATAATACCTTGCACTGATGTTTGTAATAGCATTGCAGCACATATAAATCACCAGATGTCTTAGAAATTGAATTTTAATATAAAATATATATGTAAGTACCATGACTGCTGAATTCCATTATTTTAGACCATATATATATATATATATAAGTGCAGTCAAAGTGTGTAATATGGTTTTAGGTAGATCTGGTAGATTTAGGTTAAACATTTTGAAAGAACTGCTTTCTACAAAACAGCAACTGTTTTAATTAAGACTCAAGTGAGGCTTTTTCGTTGCTACCATACCTGAATTTCTGGTCTTGCCACAAGTAAGGAGATATTCTTGCTCTCCTCACTGGAGAGAAGTGCCACAGCTTCCTCTCGGTTCTGCACCTCGATGCCATTGATCTGGAAAGACAGAAGAGCACCGTGAGGTGTTTTCATAGGGACACCTGGGTGCCAAGGCTTGGCTGCATGGACCCATGTGCACATCCCCAGCCTCGTGCACAGAAGTGCTGGGCAAGTGAGCTGGTTTGGACATGTTGATACTGTTCCACCCCCCTGCATGGCACGTGCAGATCCTTGTTTCGAGGGCAGGGAGTGGGACTGTGGGGTTTAGGACATTTTGGAGCACTGCCCACAGGTACCTGGATAATGCGATCCCCTTCTCGGAGCCGCCCGTCCTTGGCAGCGATGCTGTTGGGATCAATCTGCAAAACAAGAGAAACTCCGAGTGCTCTGCAGGCTTGGGAGCTCACTATTTACTCCCCCTTATTTCCTGAGTGGTGCCGTTTAATGGAAGGTTTTAGATTTAATTATGAGTTTCTTTCCCCAAACTGGTGCAATTAATTTGAAATGGCTCTGCATGGCGAAAAGATGTTGATGCATAAAATGCTACTTTTTTTCATGGAAAGAGACAAAGAGAGACAAATGGGCCCCAGATGTTTGCAAATAAAAGTGTGTGTGGGTTTTTTGTAATTTATATTGTTTCAGGAATAATCAAGAATAAAAATTAAAGGGGGAATATGTGAAAATACTCTGAAGGCACCATCTGAAATAGAACATTGTTAATATAATGAAATTTGACTTCAGTGGGAGCAGGACTGCATTCAGTTTGGAGAAAAGGAAAATAATTAGATTTCTTCCAATTACTGCATTTTGGCCGTTTATCCAACATGGTACAGAGGATGAATGTCTTAACTGCCCAACAATGCAGCTGAAGAGACAAATGATATCTTATGGAAAGCAGCTCAATCTTACCTCACTCACATAAATACCCATGTCATCTTCATCATCTGTTCTGTAACAGACAGTGAGGCCAAGCTTGTCCTGGCTGTTCACTCTGTGTAAATCCACTTCCTGAGTTTAAAAAAAAAAAAAAGGGAAAATACATTGTCAGTGAGACACCGGTGACTGATGGAAGCAATTTTTCAAATGCAATGAAAATATTTTGCTTAAGTGATATAGTGGATGTCTTTTCATTTCACTTGTAGACGAGGTTAACTTACTGAGCAAAACGGGATTATATGCAGACAATCAATACCTGGGACATTTTTGACCCTTCAATCAATAGGAAGTCATTTTGAAAATAGACCTTTTATTGATCTTAAGGAAGAAAAATTACCTATATTTCATGTAGTGGTAAGACTTCAAAGGCTAAAACACTTATAAAGTATGATTTCAATATTTGTCACAGCTGATACATATTTCCTAATAAACAGGGTAATTCTCTGGCTTTTCAGAAAAAACTATAATACTCTATTACTTTAAATTGTATAATTTTCATGAAGTCATCTAATAAATTTCTCAAAAGTGTGACTGAAGATCAATATATTGTCAGCAAAGCATTCAATACTGGTATTGGTAATAGAAACATAATAAGCATTTCAGTATCTTGCAAGTGTTTGGTTTCAGCAGGTCATGGTGGTCTTGTTAATCTCAGAGACATTTAACCCATCTTAAAAATGTATGTTCTTCCTCTATGCTTTTTTTTCCACGAGGAATTCCTGAGGGTTTGATTTTTTATTTTTTTTTCCTGTGTTTGCTGCTGCTGTGTGTCTCTGGTTGTTTGAAGGGTTGTAAAACCCATGGAGATACCCCCAGGCTGTGGGATGTTCCTGCCTGGTGACCACCCCTGTGGCATCTTTCAGTCCTGCCTTTTTGCTTCTGAGGGATATCCCAGGGGTTTAAGGTGTTTAACCAACTCATTGTGATTGCTGTGCTGGTCCTGAGGATGCTGCCACGGGGAGGATTTTGCAGCACAGACAGAGGTGTGAAAACACCTGCAGTTGTGTTTTTACTTCCTCAGGCCAGGCAGATCTGGGCTCTGCTGCAAAGGGAAAAGTGGCACCAGGCAAAGGGACACAGTGGGATCCAAGGGTGTCCCAGCCCAGGGCACCCTGTATTTGTGCTTGGACCTGCCACTGCAGAGGAGAAGTCCTGATAACACAGCTCCTTCCTGCTGACATCTCTGTTGCTGTGCCATTTGGAAGGGGCAAGACAATAAAACAAGCTGATATGAATAATTTATTGGTGTGTCTAGCTGACAGCTGCCAAGATCAGCAATCTCATGTTATTTACTTGTCAACATGTGTAATTTCTTTTTTTTTTCCCCCTAAAGAAGCGTAGCTGTAAATGTCAGTGACATTTCAGCTGGTATTTAAGTGGTTTCAATCAATAGTATCCATGGTGAGCTGCTGTGCTTCTCCCCCCTCTTTTGTTACTTAAAGGTTTGAACACAATGTTTAATAGCAGGGTTTTCTTCAGATTTCTAAAGCTTTGAAGCTTTCTAGAGAGGAGATGGAGATTCTTCAGAAGAAAGACAGACAAAGTGGATCCAGGTCTGATCTCAGCTGATCCTGCATTTACCCTTGGAGTGAACTGGGAGTGAGGTGTGAATTTTAATTTGGGTCCAGAATGATTCCCATATTCACTGCATACTTCAACAAAAAAGTTTCACTATCTCCAGGAATGCTTTTATATACTTTGTTGATTTGACAATGTGGCAAGAAATTTGTGCTGCGGCTCATTCTAATGCTTGCCACACTGGTAGTGAAAAAAAAAAAAAGAAAAAGTTAAAAAAGCCCCACAAAACCAAGCAGAAATGTATGGTGACTTTGGCCATTGCTTAAATAGATCCTGTGAAACTACAAACTCTTAGAAATGGAAGGAAAAGAGGGAGCAAGCTGTTATTTTCATTCTTACTTGCCACATGTTTTGACTAACAATAGGTGTTTTTCCAACAGTGTGTAACTATAAAGGGTATCATAATTAAAAATAAAGTATGGGTTTATATTTAAATTGTACCATCTGAGACGTCACCTGTGATACACTGGAAGGTAATAAATCCGCTGATAAATTAAATAATATATGTTTTGAAAGGAAAAAAGAGGTCTGTTGTTTAAAAACACACTCAGAAATAAAGCAACAAAAAATGTGAGAGCAGAAAAAATTTATAGAGCAGGTGTTTAGAACCTGAATTTTTATGAGTAATTAGTTGACAGACTTACTCTTGGGTACAATCCCTCTAGTCCTTGGTAGGAAGAGAGAAAGTGGATTTGATGCTACCCAAATATGATAATTTTATGAACTTAAACATAGGAACAGCTGCTTTCTATGGGTCTTTGTCTCAGTAAAGTTTTAATATAATCATAAAGTTTGAAATATTTGAGAGATGAAAGTGTGCAATTCCAGTTGGAGTTGAAAAATCAACACCAGAGTCTTCAAAGCAAAGGTTATTTTTCATATTCAGAGGCAAGTCTGTGTAATGCAGTGATACATGAAAGGGGAAAATGGAAAACTGGCACCTGCAAGTACAGGTATTATGGCAGCTTGAGTAATTGTACCAGGAATTAATTAAACAGAGGAAAATTAATATGGGCCTGGAGAACTTTAAAGGTGCAAATCTCTGTGTTTGCAATGCCACAGGATCTGCCATTTCTTACAGTTCTGTCTCAGGGGCTGCACTCCTGGGCAGTGGAAGGGACACACTGAGCTCACTCCACACCTGGACTGCATCCACAGAAAGCAGCAGGCAGGCAGAGGTGCTGCCCACAAAGGGTGGGAATGTTGGGGCTGGGTTAATACCATAAACGTGAAAATTCCAGCGAGGAGAATTTTTCCACTCGCAGATAATTCAAATCTGCTTCTTCAGATCAGGTAAAAGTGACATTTTGAGAGACGTTCAAAGGAGGATTTGGATGCTCTTTCAAAATAGTCTGTGCAAGAGAAGTGTCTGAAAGATTATTGGCTCCTCATCAAATGCAGAGCCAAGGAGGGCTCACAGAGCTGGTTGCTGAAATCCATCTGGCATTTGCAGCAAGACAAGAAGAAATGAACATGCCCTGTGACATTATACCTGCAACCACTCATCATAATGAATTAGGAGCAAGTGATAATAGTAAATTAACCTCTATAAGCTCGGTAGATCCTTCATTTGCAGAGGATTATTGAATTATTGTACTGCTGATTTAGAATTATGGCCTGCCTGCAAATTTATAAAAATCAGAGTCCTTTCTCTAACAAGACAGAAATGAGCAGTAGAGATCTGAAATGACAGCGAGGGGTAAAAATAGTTCAGTCACTCAGAAAAGCTCATCCACAGCTTGCATGATAAGTGTTCTGTCCTTCTCCCTCTCTCTGTAAGGTGTGGTGGGCTTTTTTTTCTGTGCTGACCTCTGCCATACCTGAGCAGCAAGACCCCCTTTTTTGCTCTTCCATTAATAGGTTTCACACAGAAAATAATGTCAGGGAAATAAATATAAAGGACTATTTCCTTTTATACTGCATCAGGTCCTCTCACTACTTTTTGGCAACTGACCCTGCTACAGCAGGAGGGAAAATCTTGTTCATGCTTTCTTGAAGCTAAGAAAGTAATCTTTACATTTGTATTTTCATATCAAAGTGCTTTTCAACACAGGTAAATGGAAAAAAAATCCCACCCCTTCCCTCTTCAAAGGAGAAAATGCTATCAACCAGATTTTCTTTCCAAAATCCTCTGCTCTAGAGAAGTAGAAATCTACCTGGAGGTTTCTGTGGCAGCCCAGCTCTGTGATGGGAATTCTCTGTCAGACCACAGAGGCTAGACCAGCTTTTTTTTTTTTTTTTTTTTTTTTCCCCAGTGGTGCTGGGGAAGGCTGAAGAAAAGTGTTTCTCACCCTGATGAAAAGAGGTTTGGGATGCCTCAGTGAGATAACTTGGAGGATGCCCAGGCTCTGTGCCAAGCAGATGGGCAGAGCTCCATAACTCAGACCTTTCTCACACAGCACGAGGTGTTGAGGCCAGGCTGGAAACCTCCAGAGAGCCGAGGGAGGACAACCTTTCATTGCTGGCTTGTGAGCCAGATGAAACGTTTTACCACTTCTGCGTTTGTTCCAAACAAAGAACACACAAATATTTGTGTTAGAAAGTGCAGCTGTGAAGCTTTTTAAACCTTTACATATTCAATCAGTGCCTGAAGCAGCCCTGCTCAGGCTGCAGCTCTTTGTATTCCGAGACACAGCCATGCCTTGAGAAGCTCCTGATCAGTGCAACTCCCTGCAGAGCTGGAGTTTTCATAGAGAAGATATATATTCACATAAAAGATGCTTTGAAACGCTTTGCAAACCAGGATGGAATAAAAATTGCAGAGTGCCTGTGATGGAGCCTTCCAATCCCCATGTTCAGAGAGTCGCCTCTGCCTCCCTTGCAAACAGATTTTTGGAGAAGCAAAAGAAAAGTTTCAACCAAAGTAATAAAGTACAGCAAAGGGGAGAGCTTGAAACCCTGGTACTCAGCTTTTATTCATGGTTTCCTAAAAGCAGTGGAGTATTAATTTCAGATCTTGAAACACTTTTTTTTTGTGCTCATCTTTTGCTGATCAGCTGTCGTGGTTTCATGCTGGGAACACTGGGAGCTGTGCACTGGGTGGGCAAAAAGTTCTTTGAACGAATTTGGTGTCCTCCTTCAGTCTTTTGACAAGAATGCTTCATTTCTGTCCAAGACTGAGTGAGAGTATCAGAGGGAAATTTCTCAGCAGTAGCAAACATTTCATGTAATTTTCATTTCCAAGCTTCACTGACTCTCAACTAACCATTCAGTTGAGTTCAGTTCTTTTCTTAGAAAGAAAGACCTACATACAAGTTGCATATTGGGAAGGGTGAGGACAGAGAGATGGGAGGGAACAGGCCCCTTTTTGATGTAGAATGTTCTCCTTTGTAATGTGAGAAAGTTCCACTGAGAGCCCTGGGCTTGGGCTGTGTCTGACAGCTGGACAGACTTGTTTGAATAAACATATTAATGCATAACGCTGCTGGGGAATCCTGGAGTGACATTATTCTTCCTTTATGAGCCTGAAGTGACTTCTAGCTGGGCCTCCGTGAAGAATGAATGTACTTTTAATTTATAATAAAATAGGAGCTCACGATTTAGTTCCTCTTTACTTGTGGCATGGAAACTTCAAAAGAAAAGAAATGGTATTTATTTATTTTTGTAGCAGAGAATATATGGCAGTTACCTCTGAGTCATCAATTTTAAGACAAATGTTGAGATAAAACCCAGAATACAATTTTGGCACCTCAGCAATACTGCCAACATAAATTCCTTCCTATGGATATTTACATTGGAGGCTTGTTGCAAACTTGGCTGTTTCACCTTTTTTGTCTTGTTTGCTTGTTACAAATCACTAACCAGTCAGTTATAGACCATAAAAGTTTAGATGAGGAGCTTCTGATTTAAATTCAAAGCACATTTTATAGACACAGAAACCCAGAAGGCTGACTTGATGGCTTTCTTACTTTCGACATTCCTGCTGCAGTCAATGAAACAGTGCCTTTGTGGTCTTTTAAAACATATCTATCAAAAGGCAAACAAAAAAGCAACCAGCCAGTTGAGTCCCTGTTAGCACTTTGACCTTACCATTGATCATAGTCTTTACAACTTGAACAGGAATCTTTAGTGGTTTTTAAGAAATACTATTAGGCTACAGAGACTTTCCTAATGTTCATCTGCCTGTGTTACTGAGCTGATCACCTTTTGCCATCAAGTACTATATCAATGTCAAAATTATTAATGTTGTGGTTTAAGGCATATTAAGGTCTGGCTACTGGAGTGTGTGTGTTTAAACTGTGTTCAGCTCAACTGGTTGACCTTCTAATGGAAGCATTATAATTTATCCACAATATTAGATTTCCTAAAAAAGTAGATTTTTGGAAAGATACTGGTAGAAAACACTGATTTGTTCTACATTTTCCTTTGAGACTGAAATCTAGATTGTATTTGTTTTTATTAAAGAGAAAAAAAAAGGCCCTTGTTTGAAAAGTAAGGCCTTGAAGTCTGCTAAGTAGCATTTGTTTTACTGGCACTTTGATTTTATCCTGCCTTTGATTTACGTTTGTATACAGAGATGAATTGCTACCAGATCTGCAGAATTTGAGAACAGCTTGCAAACTTTTTATGGGGTTTTAGTCCTTGATCCTGCAAACACTTTTATAGGAGGAAACAACCTGGTGCTCATAGAATGACTGAACTCTGCTCCCACTGAAGCTGTTGATAAATCTGCACTGATTTCAGCAGAGCTTCAGGCAGGTCAGCACTGCTCGCTTTGACAAATAGGTGTTAGCAAGACCAGGATCTAAGAAATCAGAAGTGCAAGACAGCTAAGGGTATAAAATATTCTCTTCCTGATAATCTTGGGTGGATCAGCTGGGTCAGACATTGCCAGAACTATTGGGACAATTTGCTATTATTTATTACCAATAATTAAAAACACTTCACTGGGTCAGTACTGCTTCAGTATCTTGCAGAACCCCACAATTTCTGTGCTGCACCTTGAATGGTTGGGAGCAGGTTATTAAAATTAGGAATGAGAAAACTCAAGATGAACTTCTGATGGGGTATACAAGCACTAGAACCAAAAGTGATTTTTAAAGATTTGGCAGGGAAAAGGGCTTGCATACCTTCTTGACTGGTTCAACTTTTATTATCTGTAATTTCATATATATACATATGTCACTTAAGTAATGAAAAAGGGAGGAACTGCTTAGTATAGTGGCAAATCTATCCTAGCCTTGTCTTGTAAACTTAACATACTTCAAAATTATATGATCAAGAACATCTGTTTCTCAGCCAGGAAATATTTAAGGGAAACTCACACATTTTTACTGTGGTTATGTGGAACAGGTCCTGCCACTCAGCAGAGCCTTTCAGATTTTCAGAAAGCCTAAATCAGCACACTTACACAGAATTTAATCAGAGGAATCAATGACTTCATTATTTATGTTAATTTGTGAGCTGAAGATCAGCAGTTCCTGGCTCACAGTTCAATGGAGTGATAAAAGTATCAGCAACTAGTGAACAATGTTATCACAAATATCTACTTTGAAAAGTCTTTTCACTTTATACAATTCAAAACCTTGAGGTGCATATGGAAATGAAACTCAGATTAAGTACCTCTAATTCCAACTCATCCCGGTCCATTTCTTGATGAATTCCTCCCATGTAGTCATTTGGGTCATAGTATTCGTGCACGGACGGATGGCTGGAATAAAAAAAGGTATTTTTTAGGACAGCACTCAGGACTTTAGTGGAACTTGTAAATGCATTCCAAGCTTGTAGGGGAGATGATGGACTAACCCCCACACCGAGGAGCTGCATGTGGTTAATTCTATAAGCTACACCACTTACCCCAGTAAGTGTTTTAAATGAAAATTCCATGTATTGTAGGAGGACAGCCTGCTGCTTTTTACTGCTTGAGCTCTCCCACACTTCCACTGCCTTTACTTTGGAAGTTGTAAGCAGTGTAATGCTCTTGTGATCACTGTTTTCTGTGCTGGATTATTTTATCTGCAGTGAAAGTAAACTCCCTTTAATTCTCTGTTAACTAGATACATGTCTGAGGCTATTTATGTAACAGCATCTGCTAATTGGCTTGGGTAGTCAAGTTGTGAGAGGCAGGCGAGATAAATCTGAACGGAATTGGGAGAAGTGAGAGGAAACACCAGGAAAAAATGACTCTGCTTTCAGGTGCTGTGACAGCACACCCAGGGAGCTGAGTGTGCCCTTGAATGAGAAGGGATGTGAGGGAACACCAACACCTCCAGCCCAGAGCAAGGGCACGGCTGATCCAGCAGCTGGGATCTGTCTGATGATTCAGGAACAATGTGAAGTTGATAGGGCTAAGCTGGAATAATGCAGGCACGTTGCAACCTAAATCACAGAATGATTAAATTGTGGAATAGTTTGGGGTGGAAGGCACCTCAAGGAAAATCTCATTCCACCCCTGCCATGGGCAGGGACACCTTCCACTAGACCAGGTTGCTCCAACCTGGCCGTGGACACTTCCAGGGATAGAGCAGCCACAGCTTCTCTGGGCATCCTGTGCCAGAGCCTCAGCACCCTCACAGAGGAGAACTTTTTCTAAACGATTCGTCAGGAATTAATCTTTGCCATTTTCTAAGTGTAACTGGGTTTGCAGTTGGCGAGTCAGAGGTACTAAAAGCCCCCAGTGCAGATGAGGTTGGGAAGTGCAGTGTCTGAGCCCCCAGGAACCATCACATCCTCTCCACAGGCTCCAAGCCCTGCTGTTTGCTCACTGCAGGCTCAAAGCTCCAGCCTTTTGTCAAGTGTTTCCACTAAATCCTGCTGCTGTGCTTGAATTTTCAATGGTCTGGGAATAGGGGGCTGTGCTGCAATATCCACCCTTCAAGAATCAGCAGAGAGAGTCACGAGAGGAACAAACACACACAGGGAAAGGTCCTGGCTCAAAGTATCAAAGTTAATGGTGCAGGATCAGCGCCTGCTTGCAGCCAAACCCCATTTCCCAGCAGGGATGTTGGGAGAGGTGGCTGCACACCAGCCCTGCCTCTCACCATCCTCAAAACCAGGAATTGCTGTGGCTGGACCAGATCAGTGTCACACCCAGCACCTGAGAGGGTCAGAATCCACCCTTGCCATCCACCCTTGCCATCCATCCTTGCCCTCCATCCTTGCCCTCCATCCTTGCCATCCACCCTTGCCATCCACCCTTGCCCTCCATCCTTGCCCTCCATCCTTGCCCTCCATCCTTGCCATCCATCCTTGCCATCCACCCTTACCCTCCATCCTTGCCCTCCATCCTTGCCATCCATCCTTGCCATCCACCCTTACCCTCCATCCTTGCCCTCCATCCTTGCCATCCACCCTTGCCATCCACCCTTGCCCTCCATCCTTGCCATCCATCCTTGCCCTCCACCCTTGTCATCCATCCTTGCCATCCATCCTTGCCATCCTTGCCATCCACCCTTGCCATCCATCCTTGCCATCCCTGCTCCCTGGGGCAGGATGACAGGCAATCTGCCGGGGCTCCTTGGGGAGCTCTTCTGCTCTCCAACAGCCTGTGAGGACGGGGGGTGTGTGCGCCAGGAGATAATTGTCATTTGTATTTGTAAGTACAAAAGCATCAAATTACCATTAACAATAATTAAAATTTGATTCTAAAACATCCCTGACAACGCTGGTAAGTAATTTTAGTCCCAGAAAATAACTTATTTGAGTAACAGCGCTGCAGGGTTATAATAAAGTAATTAATACACTGGAACAGAATGGAGCAGCTCTTAGCATTACACAATTTATGGCAGCCATAAAAAATAAAGTTAAAACATAAGCAACCCAAAGAGGCAGTGAGAGGAATTACAAAATGCAATAACTTTATCCATCAAATGCCAGCAAAAAAAAATGAGCTTTATGAGGCCACGTTGTGACTCAGTGGCATTACTCATGTGAGTAATGTCTCGCTAATGTGCAGGAAAAATGAAAATGCTGTGAGTTACGGCTCAGTGGTGGCCGAATCCCGGCGACTTCGGGGAGTACGTGTTCACCAGCAAGGCAGGAGAGGTTGTGAACCGCTCCTAACACAGTGCTGGAACCTGGACACTGAGAACTTTACACTTTCTGTGCTAACAGGCACTGACCCCCCCGAGAAAACACTGCTTTTGAAATGAGGCCGTGGAAAAGGCTTCCAAAATGAAATAATAGAACTGGAATCACGAATGTGTAGTTTGAATAGAAGTGTGTAATATCATGTAGTGGAAAACTTAAATTTCAAGGTTTTAGAATATATATAAAGCAAGATAAAAGTTTTAAGGTGGAAATTTGTATTTCTTCTTCACCTTCATCTTCATGAGTTTGGGTAATTTTGTATCATTAGATAAAAAAGTCCTCATTGTGAATCACAAGTGGTTAGTTATTAAGTTAAAAATAAAAATAATTTAAGTAGCTTTTCTTAATTAAAAAGTTGACCCTTAAAAGACCTTGTTAAAAAAAAGTCTCCATTTTTAGCTTGAAGTGCTATAAAACTCAGTTTATAGAACTATAATATAAATAAGAATTAATAAACATCTAAGCCTGAACAAGAAATACCATCTTACACATTTAATCCCAGCCCTAGCAAAAAGAAAATAAACCACAATAACATATAAATGAGTAAACAATAATAAATAAAATTAATAATTATATTATTTATTAAGTAATAATATGTAATTAAATATATATTTAATTATATATAGAACTATAATATAAATAAGAATTAATAAATCTCTAAGCCCAAACAAGAAACACCATCTCACACATTTAATCCTAACCCTGGCAAAAAGAAAACAAAACACAGTAACATATAAATAAATAAATAATAAAAAATTAAAATAAATAATGATATTATTTATTAAATAATCATATATATAATTAAATATTTAATTAGTAGATATTTAATTATATATAATATATAAAATGTAATATATATACAATTATATGTAATTATATATATAATTATATATAATAGATATATAATGATATAATAGATATATAATAGATAATATATAAAATGCATATTATATGCATAATTACATATAATATACATTATATGTTATATATCTATTATAATATATCATGATAGATAATAAATAATTATATATAATATAGCTCATTATATATCTATTATATATAATTATATATTATATAGAATTACATATATAATTACATATATATTATATGTAAATATTATATATACTTAGATATAATTATGTATATAATTGTATCGAATAGATATATAATATATGCAATATATTGTATATATATTATATATAATTACATATATAATTACATATATATTATATGTAAATATTATATATACTTAGATATAATTATGTATATAATTGTATCGAATAGATATATAATATATGCAATATATTGTATATATATTATATATAGTTATATATTATTACACATGAAATTTTATATGTATATTATAAAAGTAATATACATAAATATATATTTAATTATAGAACATACACAATTATATATCTATAATTAAATAATTATAGTGACATTATAATTACTTATTTAATTTGATATTCAGCAATAATAAATAACCAATAAATAAATCACACCAAGCGGCGATTTTACACAACGCGGGGATTTCTGAGGCAGGAAGAAGCAGCACTTACTCTTGTGGCAGCAGGTAGGGCTGGAGGCCGGGGCTGGGCGAGCCCATCTTGCTGAGGGCCATGATGTGCTCGAAGGTGATGTCGGTCTGGGTGCCCACATCCACCAGCTGCGGCTCGTGGCCGCTGGGGAAGGCTTTGGGGCGCGGGGCTCTCCTCAGCACCTGCACCACGATGGGCTCCTTGGCTGTCTTGAACGCCTCCACCGCCTGCTCGTGCGTGGCTTTGGATAAATCCTTCCCATTGACCTGCGGGGACAAAGCAGCAAAGCTGTCAGGGACCCAGCAGTGCCATCCCAGTGACGCCTGCAGTTTTAGCTTTCATATTTTCTAGATTCTGCACTGCATTAGGATATAACTCTGAACTCCATACCAAGTGTTCCAGGTTCCCCTCCCAGCTCAGGCACACAGAACAATCCTTTTCCAGCCCCACAGCCAAGGACACGCTGCAGCTCCAGCCCCAAAAAGTGCAAACAGCAGCGAATGGAGGAGAGAATCTGGGAGGATGGGACTGCAGAACCTGGAGCTGGGATTGGACAATGAACCCAAGATGGAAATGGACCCAAACTGATAAAAGTGTGAAAACTCCTGACCCAGGGTCCATCTTGGGTGTAGCCATGGCCAGGCTCTTGTGCTGCCCAAGGGGAATCCTTGGAAGGGTTTTTAATAAATCCCTGCTTTATTCCTTTAACCCTGTCCAGCCTCTGCTCCAGCTCAGCCTCTCAAGGCATCACCAAGGTGTGAGCAGCCAGTGCCAGGAAGGATCCCTACAATCTTGTACATCTCTCATTTTCCCTTTTCACTACAATAACTTTACAAATCCTTTGCTCTGCTTTTATTTTGATAGATTTTACTGGGCTTGTTCTTTGAGGTGAAGCACAAACCAGCACCCCATTTGTTTCTTGCAGATTAGAAATCCCTCAGCCCTTGTTCAAACACAACAAGTTATTGATTCCCCTGTAGTTTTCCTAGTTTTGGTCCACTTTTTAGACTCTTCACCTTTTTGCTGATCAAAACCAAAACTACAAAACTATGTGTTTGTGTCTGATAAACAATTTTTCAGATGAAATGTGATGGTAGTACTCAGTCACTGTAATAAAAAACTCAATTTTAGAGTAGTGGATAGAAATAACACGAGACATGCCAGGCCACGGAATATGGGGAAGGAGAAGAGAATTCACACACTGCACCAAGTGCACACTGTTTAGTCACATTAAAGTAAGTGGGGCACCTGAATGAAAATATTATTCAGCACAATAACTGAATTTAGCCCATGCTTAACATATTGCCCAGGGCAAAAAGCTGGCTGATACAAAGAGGGTTAACTTGAGTGCAGAATAGATTGAAAAGGCTAAATTTCTGCTGAATTACCTTGTGCAACTAACAATTTTTCCCTGCTGTCATCTTGGGTTTGCCTTAGAGAGGTGATGACACCAGGATTTTTGTGAAGCCAGCTGAGAGGGGAAGGTGTTAGCATGACATTTACATCACACAAACACTTGCACTGCACAGGATTTAATGCACAGCATGTAAAGTTTGGCCTGGTCAAATTAAATATCATTAACTCGCCCAATTGAGCAGATTACTTTAAAACAGTTTGTACAGCTGTAAAATTAGGTTCAGCGTAATGTTTTCTCTGGAAAAAGGAAATGCTGATTATGGTTTGAGTTTTATTATTTGCTGCAAATTAAACGTTGCACATTTTACTGCATGCATCCTAATTTTTTTTTTTTTGGGTACGACTACAACCCAACAAGCAATCAAAATAAAAGAATCTAAATTGCAGTGTATAATGTTTTATTCAGAAATGTGCTCAGAATAACTCTTGAGCAGGAAACTATTTATGAAGATCCTTTCTCCATCTTTATACTAAGACCTGGTAAAATCCTGCAAAGGCCAGATTTCCAGTTCATTCCCAAATGCTGCAATGAACCTGGATTACAGACAGTTTAGTACAGGCCTGCATTTTAATTTAGGTTCCTTAGGACACTTTTATTTCTGCAAATCCATGGGCTGGCATCCTCTTTGTGCTCTCCTATGCAATTGTTACATAAATAATCATAACTTCAAGGACAGGTTGATGTCATGCAGGGAACAGGCGGTTGTAGCTGGACTGTGTCATAAATTGTTACTACAGGAATTATTTCCAAGTAGTTTCCTGACTGCGTTGTCTGCAAGCTGATAATGCCATGAAAAAGAAAAGGTGCTGCAAAGCCAGGAAGAAAAATGTGGGACCAGATTTTAAAACTGGGGTGATGAGCCAGCTAAATTTGAATCTAAACCCTCTCCTTCTGCAGAACAGGCTTGTGTAAAAAAGGTTTGTGACTTTCTGGCATTCAGCTTTCAGTTGGTAAATTGGTAACTCTACAAGCAGAACTATATTTGATGTGTATACAGTTTTAAAGCATGGGTTTGATAAGATGGCAATGATTACAGTGAAATGAAGGCATAAGTCACTGTACTGCTGTTATTATGAGTCTCTTAACCCATTTCAAAGACCCGGTTGGGGATTTTGTCTTTAAAAGTTAATATTTCTATGAACTGTGGCAGCACCCACATCATGTTAGGCAAACCCTCTGGACAGTAGCTGTCCACATGATGAATGGTCCTGGGGTCAGTCTGTGGGTGCCTTACAAAAAAACTGATTCCTAAACCCCAGCTGAGTGGAATCCTTTCAGCTC
Source organism: Acridotheres tristis (assembly GCA_037013685.1). Taxonomy (NCBI): domain Eukaryota; kingdom Metazoa; phylum Chordata; class Aves; order Passeriformes; family Sturnidae; genus Acridotheres; species Acridotheres tristis. Next base: position 3,426,612 of record CM072899.1, on the reverse strand, counting down.
TGCAGGTTCCTGCTCTGCTCAGCAGCCTTGGCCACTCTGGTGGATGCTGATCTGAGACGTGCTCAGAACTACCCTGACAAGTGATGGAACACAAAAATGTGCTTAAAAGTGCTTTACAGCAGGGAATTCCATTTCTGAATCTGGTTCCTAAAAAAACCTGCAGTAAGTGCCATAATATGTGGTAAATACTGAGCAGTGAATAGTTTGTAATTACTTTTTTTTTAAGCATTTCCCATCTCAGCACACCAATAATATCATTTTCCACTAAAGGGAAAGGAGGATGGCAGTGCTAAACATTTGGATAATAAAAAGCAATAATTCCCAAGTCTGCTTATGCATAACAGAGATAAATTGCTTTTTAGTCTAGAAGAAGTAGCAGGTATTGGTATTTAATTTTTAGTAGCACAAAAATGATGCAGAAGAGAAATATTCTGGGATGATCTCAATGGCCTGATTTCTGGTGTCTGTGTCATCAGTACTTGTGGCTAATCCTGAGTCTAACAAATATGCTTAGTTTCTATCTGGAAAATTTGTTACAATTGACAAATAATTATTCCCAGTGCTTAAAAGCCAAGTAATACATAATAAATAAATTAATACATCTGTACAGCTTTGCTTCGTTAAAAAAAGGGGGCTTTATATTCCTAGAATTTATTCCTAATGCTGCTGAATTGTGCTCAGCAATTTTTTTCCTTATAAACAGTTACATCTGAAATAACACAGACAGAAAAAAAAAAAAATCCATGCACATGAATGCTTCAGAAGACTGCCAAAAACGACAAATATGCATAATTTCTGAAGAGCATGCCATGTGACAGAGACAATGGGATCTTTCATGGCACAAAAGATGGATAAATTAACTTGTCTGAAAGGGTGAAATGCTTAGCTTTTGGACCTTCTTAGCATTGGCAATATACTGAATATGGAGAAAGCTGCAGATAAAGTGCAGAGACTGGAGTTAAACTGAGCTGAATGGACTTGGATGGAATTTGTGGTGCAGCCAGATAGTGGCTTTAGCCCCTGCATAAGGCAGGGAAATAAATACTCTGTATTAGGACCAGACAGTAAATAAGGAAGGGATGCTTGAATTTTTATTATTTTTTTTTAATAGAAGCTATGCAATGATTAAGAACTAGAATAGCATTTACAGTATTTTATTTTATGGTAGGTACTATTCTTCTGCACTAAAGCAGGCTGGAGAGAGGACCAAGAAATCTATAGAGACAGCAAGAAATCTATAGATAAAGATGGCATAATCCTGTCTGGGAGGTCTGTGTCTCCTGGCAGTTTTAATACTTGGAATGAAAATAAAATAGTCTAGATGCTCACTAGAGTCAAGGGGTGTTTTGATTCTGCAGTGCCTCAGCTCAGGCTCTGACTGAGAGAGGACATTAACAGCAAATCAGGAAGTTATGAAGCTGAGTGTGCCACCAGCATTCCATGGCCAGACTGAGAGAACAGAAAGGAAAATGCTGCCATGGTCAATTAGGGTAGAAGTGATGGATATTTGTAATTGAGGAAAAGAGAGATGATGCCTGAAGGCAGAACAGGGGAAGCCATGGCACAAATCCAAACGGGTGATCCCAGCAAACAAACAGAAGGAAACGATGTCTTAAACTCTCATTTTGATCATGGAGCTCTCATTAATTCCTATACCCAGGAGGTAAATGGTCAGAAAAATAAACAGGAATTAATGAGAAGAAGAATGAAAAAAAAATCTAATATGCTGTATCTGGCCCCAAATAGAAGCAGAACTTCACTGAAGAACCCTAAACATCAGGTGGAATTGCTGAGGAACATCCCACGACAGCTTAGGAGGAGTGAAGGCAGCAAATATGTGGGTATAGCTTGAGATCTGACTCCTAAGAGCCATGAAAAAGTCTGGAAACATCTGAGTGCTACCTTGGAGATAAAAGGGTAAAAACAGGCAGTAGGATCTTGGGGGGTGTAGGGCTGGTAAGAACCAAGTGCCTTCCTGAGTCTGTTTTCAAATCTCTCTCAGTTAGTAGCTACATATTAAGTAGAAAAAAACCCAAATAAATCAGTGATGATTTGTGATCAGTCATATTCTCAACATGGAGAAGAGGGGGAAAAAAAGAAAACAGAAAAAACTCTCCTATCTCTTTAGGCTTATGAAGAATTTGCTCTACCTCACTAGGAGATGGCTTTCCATATAACTTTCCAGTGCTGGGAGTGTGTAAGGGATTGGATAGACAACAGCTTCTGTCGGCTGGAGCTGTGCAAGGCATTTGGCATCCCTCCTGCTGAAATCTCCTTCTTCTGTTAATTCCGGATATGTCACAGTGAAATACCTTTTGCAAGGACAGATTTTCTCACGTTTTTATATTTATATAAGTGCTTTTACTTTAACAATTATTCTACTGAGAGGTTTGGGATCCTCCAGAGATTCCTGAGCCAAGTGCCACTGTTTAAATGCTAATTTCCTGAGGTCAGAATTGGCACAGGGTCCAGAGGCTGGAGCCTTCCAGCCTCCCCACTGTGAGGACAAGGCTGGACCTCCTGTGCAAGGCAACAGGAATTTGCAGCCAAGGCTGGGATGACAGAATTGTTCTCTGTTACTAGAAAACACGTTCTTATTTTTGTTTGAGGTATGAGGCAGGATAGTACAGGGTTCTGCTATTACATAAATGTCATTTTATCAATAGCTGCTGTTTAATTATTGAGTAAGGTAAGTGATTTACAGGCTTTATGTCTCTGGGTGGGAAGAGAAGGCTAATTAATTGCCACTTTTTAATGGCAGACATAAATTAGAGGCTTTCAGGTATATCAAAATATGTCACCTGCTCACAAGTGGACAAAATTCCCTCCTGGTTGCCACCAATTCTGATTTTGTTTTCCTTCTGACACACTGCTCATGGAAACCCCAGTAGTGGTGGTTTCTCTTTTCCTGTGAGAGCAGAATTAACACACCTGGGTTCTCCACACCAGGATGTTCTGGAGCTGATTCCCAGTTTCCCACTTGCAGCCACAGCAGGAGCACAGCCAGGAGCCCTGGGAGGGGACACTGGGACAGGGCTGGGACAGGAAAGGGCTGGCAGAAGAGAAAGTGGGGAGGGTGCTCAGGGAATGGGGGAGTTCAGCACTCAGGCATGGGCAAACATCATCTGCCATATACAGATGAAGTGACTTTAGGCACTGGTGGAAGTAGTTACTGAAAAGTTGAGAAAGCCACAAAATCCCCGTGCAGAAGAGTTTAGTTATAATTATTTTGTATTTTATTTTCGCAGCAATAGCGTGTAACATTGTTTTCTGGATGTTGGGAGCACAGAGCAGAAACCAGACAGGTTTCAATAAAAGAAAATTATTATTTTCCATTAATTTAGACTGATTTCTGTGGGTTAATGCCATGAATGATAAACATTTGTATGCATTGTACAGCTTGTTGGCTCTTCTATGCCTCATAAATGTCACAGAGAAAAAAACTTTTTTGCCTAAGAATGAGTAAGCAGCTTTTCTTTGTAGAAATTCATGCAAATCCTTGGGAAATGCACTATAAAAATGCTAGTTCTGTTAGACTACAGACGTCTGTGCTCCATTTAAAATGCTCTTTATGGTCTGATTCACTTCTTTAGCAAGTTCTTAAGGAGTCTGCATACTAAGAAAAAGCAGCACAACTTTAAAGATTTTTATAGAAGCAAGAGCAGCAAAAAGCCTATTTTATAACCCCCCTTCTCCTCAGGAATTGGAGAAAAAAGGGTTCAAAATACAGGTTAATTCTTCTTGCAGCTCCATCTAATCCCTCTTTTATTTCCCTCATATGTACAGTCTCCCTCTTTTTGAAAACCCAGAATTATATTGTTTAGTAATAGACTGTTTCCATGTGTGTGCATTTCCCTTCTGCCTCGCGAGTCATCCATGACAAAACAGTTCAGACCAAGGAAAAATTCTTTTCCTTAAGAGCACAGAATACATTTGTTCTCCAAACTGTTAACTTGCAAATGGAAAATCTTGGGAGAAAGACCCTGGAAATAAAGGAATTTTTATTTGGCTAGTAATTAGCACATTTACGTATTTCCAAGGCAGTGCCAGGACTGTCTGTAGCATACTAAGATGCTCTTGCTTGGGTTCTCAGGCTCTGCTCCTGTGGATCACTACTCAAAATAAAACCACAGGGAATTTTATCATTTACTTCAATGAAAACACAGAGCAATGCTGGGGCTTCTGAGATTTTTGGATTTTCACTAGGAGCAAAGTTTACTTGGAGCCCTTTTTCTCTTAAATGTGCATTAATCATGTTAAATGATTTTATATCAGTGCAGAAATGCTTTTCCTTATTTTTAAGCCATCTTTTGTGCATCTTTTAATGGCTTAATAACTCAGGTCCATCTAACACAGCCAGAAGTTTACAGGCCTCCCCTTTTAATGCCTCTCTCTGCCATTTCTGCAGCGTGACCCAGAGGGGGCCAATCAATGGGATCTCTGAGTGAGGTACAAATGAGCCATAAATAACCATGAATTACTAATGACTGGGATTCAGCAAGTGTAATTACCCGTTTTCTCACATCCTCTGCTTTGTCCACCTCTAGCACTGCACCTCCAGTGTGGCTCCTTGGGAAATGCTCTTGCCCTTCCCACATGTGCTTTTCCCAAGAGGCAAAACCCTTGGGATGTCTGTGTGTTCATCCAGTACAGAAAATTACAGATTTTTATGAATGACAACTTTCAAAAAGCTGTGTATTCTATATTTATGTTTAAAATAATACACAATGAGAGTGAACAGGATGAAAAACTAAAAACCCTTTTAGTTGAGGGTGCAGTGTTATGTGGATTCAAGCTGAATTTGAGTAGCATAAGAAACAATTCTTGTACTGAATCAGACCAAATGAGCACCTTTTTCTCAAAGAAAAAGGGAATGGTCAAAGATTAAATTTGTAGGGAGCTTTCCCCTGCTATGGCCTTCCAGCACTCACAGTTTGGTAAGGAAATATTTAACACCATACCTCAATTAAAATCGGAACAGTACAAGTTTCTGGTGCACAGACCAGCACTTCAAATAATACTGGTGTCATTTTAGCAGCATAGCAGACTATGCAAGCACACAGCAAAAGCCAGTGCTGCCTCTGGAGACCTGCTCCAGGCAAACAGACAAAAGGAATCTCGTACAGATGAGAAGATGAAACACAGGAGGAGTGAGTGATCTGCCTGAGGTCACAGGAGGGCACAGCACAAGTGATCCCATCTCCCAGGCACTGTTTAAGATCATTCTAATTGCCAGCATCCTGACTGTTTGTTTTAAGTCCATCTTCCCACTCCCTCCTGCTTCCACAAACGCCTGGGGGATGCAGGACAGGGAAAGGGCAATTGTGGGCAGCTCTGAGGATCACCTGTGCTGGAGATGGAAGAACACCCAGAGCTGCTCTTGGGAGCCCAGGGACAGATCCCAGTGGATTTCTCTGTGAGAGGCCCTGCTCCTTCAGGAGCTTTGTCACCTTGGGTCTTCCACAAGCAGCGCTGAAGCGGCTGAAGAAAACGAACCTCAGAAGGGCTCATGTAGGCAGGAATCTCACCACCACCTCCCTCCGTGCTGCCATGTCCTCATAGTGAGCTCTCACAGTGTGACATGGATAAAAACACCTTCATTTCTCTTTGCTTTTGGCTGAACCTGGTGGCAGTGATTCACCAGGTCAGACACAAGAGCTTCTGCTGAACTCTGAAGCACCTCGGCCAAATTTAAAAATTCTTATCAGCTGTGATCTTCCAACACCTGAATGATTGCTTTCTCTAAAATGATGTTCAGTTTTCACTTTGCAGGAATGCACAGAGTTTTGGTTTGAAGTTGCAAAAAACCCTCTTGTTGCACTTCTGTTTGTAGTTTTTGTTATTATTTAGGATAATTTTGATGTATTAGTGCCCAGCTCCTATGCCAGAGGACAGCATGTCCAATCACCTCTGTGTCCCTACCCAGGATTATCCCTGTATGGACACAAGGAAGAAAACAGTGCCCTGATTCTGACCATTTGTGTTTTGGATGGTGGCATCTGGCCTTTTGCCTAAAGATATTCCATATTAATAGGGAGTTCTTCTTCAATTGTCACTGCTTAAATTAGTGAGTATTGTAATATGCAATGTTTATGTATATTTGATATTATTTATTCTGCTCTTCTCCTGCCAAATCCCTGACTTGTGACCAAGTTCTAGGGGGCCACTTGGATCTGCTCCCCTTTACCCAGCAAATCTCTGCAAGGACCAATCCCAGTGTTCACATAACTGGAGAGTTGTCCTGTCCCAGTGAAAATGAAGCCTGACCTTTTGTTCCATTATTAATGAACACACCAAAACACATTTACTGAATCTGCACTTTTTCATTGCTCCATATGTTTCTTTTTTTCCCAGCCCATGTCTGACATGTGACAGTAAAGCACAGAGTGATTGTCCCTGGTGCCTTCTCCCTTGTGACTGCTTGCCACCTGCTTCATAGCATTAAACAGATGTGTAAGTGTAAAGCATCACAAAACTCATCCCTTCAATCATTCATCATTTAAAAAAAAACCCTAATAAATCCATGCTATGGCTGAGCATTTTATCTGCCCACTGTAAAGATGAAAGGCACTGCAGATTTTAGGAAGATTATGCAGCAGTGAGATATTTCGTGTGCAAAGTAGGTCAAATTATGCATTTATATCACAGGTGACCATTAGGCATTTGTTTATTTCATATCAGATCTTGTTTATGTTCCTTTAATGACCAAAATATTCCTCTAACTTTACAATAAAGAATATCTGCCAGAGAAATCCTAACAGAGGCATTGCATTATTCATCATCAAGTGAAGAGGAAAATTTCAATTGCCAGTTTCTGGTAAATGTCTAATTAGGAAAGGGGACTTGTGAGCCACAGACAGGCGCCACGATCATTAAAGGGCAGTTTTCTGAAGATTATGAGTCTCCAGTCTGTCAAGCAGAGTTTTCTACAGCTGAACTAATGCTGCAGTAGAAAACCCTGTCTAGAACAAAGCCCTTAGAATTAACATCTTGTTTAAGCAAACACATGCCTACTTTGAAGTAAGTGTGATAGGTTCACAACTGTTATTGAGGTCAAGTTTAATGGTAGTGAAGTGACAGAATCGAACTTCAGCACTAGTTTTAATTTCAGCTGCAGCACTGGCTGCACATACAGAGCACTTGAAGCCATACACTGTATTTCAAGTAGAGCAGTTCCCTATAATTGGCACCACCACTTTGGTCTTAACATGGAAAACTACTGAAATGTAGAGCAACTAATTCTCTGGCTGCCCAATTAAATTTGAGGGTGTGAAAAGCATACGTACGGAGGCAATTATTTCTGTTTTGCAAATCTTACAGTTTTGATTAGATTTTTTTTTTTTAGCTGAATGTTTATTTTGGCAAGCTTCACTTTGGCCCTGCTTTAGGATAACATCATTGCTCAGTAGGTTTAAGTCTAGTTAGACTGTTTCCCTGAATTAGGCTTTCTTACTGATTGATTACTTTGGTCTCATTTTCTCAAGTCTGAACGTGCAAATGGAATTTTGATGGCAAAGGGGCCTGCACTGGTGATTAGCTCAGTGCAGCAGGTTTGTGTGGGAGCTCTGCTGCAGAACAGAGCCCTGCAAGTGATGCCACTGGAAGCTGCCAATGGCAAACTGTTGGCTTGTTCCTCATCACTGCTGGCCTCTCATTAGCACAGAATTCCTATCTGACCTCGGTGCTTATATAACCTTGGCCACAGAGCATCTCAGTCTGCTTCAAAACACAAATCCAGCTTGCCCACCGCTGTTTTTTACCAACACTGTCATTTTTCCATGTCTCAGGGACGTGCCAGGCCAGGAACATGTGAGTGAGGCTTTCAAGTTCCCGACAGGCAGAAAGATCATGGCAACAACTGTTTATTTATATATGAACTTTAGTATTTGTGAGGGGTGCCAGCTCAACAATCACGGAGCAGAATCTTCTGACCTCAGCTCAGCTGAACCAAGGGCAGTGGGAACATGAGCTTGTTTCCTGTCCTAAGCCTGGAGGAAGGGGCTGGGCTTTGGGCTCATTTATCTCGGGCTTTCTCAGCTGCAAGGACCAGTTTTGCTGGGTTGTTTTTATGGTCTCTTCCCCCTGTGAGCACTGGGTGAGCTCCATCATCTTAAATCCCAGGGAACAGCTCTGAGCATTGCCCATGCAGGTTTAGAGTCCTATCTGTGAGTTAAAATTCTATACTGACATCCTCAGCAATTCTTCCAGTGGAAAGTGTCCCATGGCAGTGGGGTTGGAATTACAGGATCTTTAAGGTCCCTTCCAATCCAAACCATTCTGTGATGCTGTGAGGATTCTGTAGAACACTGTTTCCATCTAGGAAATTATTTCACTGTGTGTTTACCCCCATACTGTGCTTAGTGTAAAACAGGTACTGGAAAAGTTCCTTAAATTGCAGTCTTAAACTTTTTTTTACTCTATTTTGTATGCTGAAAAGCTCTATCTCAGATGACTCATTCTTCTGGAAGTTTCCTCCAATGGAGTTTACTTTTTGGTCCCTCAGGAATTTTCCATACAAAGGGAAAATCCCTTCTTTCTGTTATTGTTTATGTAGGAGTTGATGACATTTAGAAAAGCACACCAGAAACCTGGTGTTAAACACCCTCCCAATTTTCTGGTTTTCTTTCTTCCCCCTTCTCCTTCCATTTTCACAACTTTTAGTATCTTCTGAAGAAGATTTCCACTTAACCAGACACCCAAAAATCTAATAGTGTATATTAATTAATTTAATATGCAATATTCAGCTGGGAAGCAAACCTTGGGATCCATCTACGATGGGATGTGCACCCCATTGCTGCCACACTCATCAGTGGTGACACTGCTCTGCATCAAGGCTCCAAGCTGCCACAGTCCCCTTTGTATTTGTAGCACAAAGCATTGATATGCACAGCTACAACAGACTCTAATGAGGAGGTGTCTTAATTTGGTTTTTATTATGTGATTAAAGGTACAATAAGGTAAGTGCTCAACAAGAGGGAAGACCATTGTTCTGCATCATTAAGCTCACAGCGGCCCAAAAAGAAATTGTAGGCAATGTGCCAAAGCCCTTAATGAAGAGGATCTCTTTGAATTATCTATGGATGAGGAAGGGATAAAGCCTGAGCCCTGGTATATTTGATCCTCTTTGTGCTCACTGTTAGAGGACTTACAGAGCCAGCCGTACAGGACCTTCTGGAATTGTAATTTATGGAAGCATTAATTTCCCAGCCACACTAAAGCTCTTGGCCTAATAGAGAAAGTGCAGTTATGTACTATTATTAATTCCTTCAAGTGTTTTCTGAATTCCTACATCTTGGAGTCATGAACTTTTAAAAAATAGGGCTAAGGAGATTTATTTGTAACGATGCTCAATATTCCCTAAAATCAAGTTATGCAAATTCTGTCTAACTCAGAATTCTTAAATAGCAATGACTTCTTATCACATGATATTAGGGTTACATGGATGACACAAAAAACCACTGCAAGGGACAATTTCTACTGTAGGCAGATTTTGAAACTTTTATCTTCTATATTCTGTAATTTCAAATGGCAGTGATCCTTCATCTCCCTCACCGTTTAATTTTAAGTGATTGCTCTTGTGTGCAGGTTACATGAGGACATATTTTTATAGTTGTAGTGACATACAATTATCTGGATGTGCTCCATAAGCTATAGAATTCCCTCCCTCCTATCTTGCAAGAGAGAGAAATCAAAGTAGACCCCTGTTGAAATAATTTTGCACAGTTATTTATATTCTAGAATAATCAGGGATTATAGTCTTAAATAATTCAAGTTTTACTATGTTAGAAATCCCAGTTTTACAGGATTACATGCACCTTTCATTTCTGTGGAAACTGAGGGTATTCCAAGAGTGTTTCCCAAAAGACTTCCATACTTAATGAGGAGCACTGGGCACTGACACGTTGCTGAAACCAGGCTGCAGCACTTTGCAGGTTGACAGAATTCTAAAACCAAACTCCTGCCAGGGATCTGCACCTGCAGATCTGAACTATCTGAACTATCCAGCACTGGATAGTTCACTCATCTCACATATCAGCAGGAACCGTTCCTGGGACTCATTTCAGGACACGTATTTCAAGAATGTTGTCCTGCATCTGTTGGGAGATGTCAGTAAGTTGCAAAGGTTCTCTGCCACCTTCCCTTCGTGACACAAATTGAGCAAGCTGTGATCGGCTGCTGGCTCAGCCTCTCCTGCTTGTTGCACTCCTAAATGTGACTCACTGACAGTCCCCAAGCCCAGACTGCCCAAAAACTTGGCAGGATAAGGAATTATTCCCACAGCCACTGCTGTATCTGAGCAGAGCAGTCACACAAACCATACCTGGCCCCAGGTGTGCTGCTGCAGGCAGCATCTGCACCTGCTTCTCAGTTCAGAACACTGTCCAAAAAACCTGATCGTCTCCCTCTAAAATTCCTCCCCTCATCACATGCAAGCAGCTCAGCAAGTGGAAGTGTGCTGGTATAAATAGAAATGACAGTCAACATGTCTTTCTATTTGCTCCCACAGGTTTTTTTTTTTTTTTTCATTCTGCAAAGCGTCAGCGTCCTTTGGGTGAGCGAGCGAGAATTAGATCACAACTACGTGGTTAAAATTTAATCACTCCCCTACTAGCATAACATACAGACCACATCTTTTATTCACTTTGTTGTCAGTGACATCAGTATCTGGGATCAGCCGCAGGTGGGAAGGCAGCAGGACACGGGATTGCTGAGCAATTCCCTCTGCCGGCAGCGCGGAGCAGCGCTGGGAATGTCACCCAGCATTGTCACTGATCCTAAAGCACCTCAGGAACGGCAAGGGGGGGAAAGTACGGCTCGAAGGATCTGGGTAGTGTCTGAGCCTTTGCACAGACAACCCAATCCACCTTTTCAGTACTATGAGTGTATATGCCTGTGAGTATTTCCAGGGGGAAATACAGCCTGAAACACTTGGCCATCACTTCGCAGGGCTCCATCCCACTGCCTCAGCCCAAACTATGATATGTAGATATGACAGAGTAAGGAATCTCAGAGGCACGCAGCAAAGCAGAAACAAGAAATAAAATCTTTGTAGTAGAGGCTGATGTGTTAACACACTCACAGAAAACTTCTCAGAAGGTTCATAGGAGTAATCTGGTATCTAAAGATCTGTAGGGCAGTAGTTTTAATCTGCTGTCAAATCTGTTTGTTAGCTGGTAATTTTACACATCAAGGCGCAACACCTACAACAGCTAGCTACAAACTCTCAGTGACGGGCACTCACAGACCAGGCTGAGCACCAGTGAACACACTGCACACAAACAAGGGGCTCTAGGCACTTGTAAACAGGTACAAAACCTTCCTCAGACATCTTTTCCACTTGTGCAAGGAGTGTGTGACCAAGACGTGATCCTTGACAAGAAATTTAACCTAATATACACTTAAGAAATAATGACAGTCTTATTTTGTGATGAAAGTTTTGTGAAAAGTTTGATGTGTAATAGCCACATTTATATATCTGATGTTCTGCACATGTGAATGGGAAGACACAGGCTAAAACCATAATCATTATCACACAGATTTCAAACAAGGCAAACCCACTTTAATTTCCAATTCCTGGTATTCCTGTTTCCCTACCCTTAACCGTGATGACAAGCCTAAAAGAGAACATTTGCTTTTAGAAACGAAATCTAATTCTTTACCTGACAAACTTCATACAGCAACTTGTACTGCTCTTCTGGCTTCTGCAGAGTGCACAAACTGCATCCCATGTTTAGATTCGGGCGGCAGAAAGGATCTTCCTTATTCCCCCGAGCAGCCAGAGCGATGCCAGTGGCCAGCACACATCCAGGTGGGGCAGGGAGCCGCAGGTGGGGCGGCTGGAGCCGGCTGTGAGCACCGCGGAGCTCTGCCTGTCCCCGGCACCGAGAGCTCTCTGCTCCCTCCCTCTGCCTCTCCCGGAGCCCAGGCACGGCTATATACCGCCACTCATGCATATTAATCACCCCTCATTGCCTATTCATAACAGACAGTGATACACAAGCTATAATTGCCAGCTATGACAGCTGAAATTTCTCTAATTAACAGGCAAGTGCTTCAGTAGCAGGCGTAATAAAGGACACTAACAATTTTGTAAACCATTTTGTAGCAATTACAAATAAACACGACTGCGTTTTACTACGGTCCCCCAGGATAATTCTTCCCACATTTCAGCAGGCTGGGAGCGGGGTTTGAACGTAAGGCACAATGAAATGAATGTCATGGTACAGAACTCAGCCATGGTGAAGTTGAATATGCTCAGTAGCATTTATTTCCCTCCTGGACTGTGGTGCTATTTGAGAGCCTCAGTTTTACAGCAGCAGCTGACTGAGCTGGGTCTTTAACAAGCACAACAGAGAAAGGCATCTCTGTCCCTGAAAGCCTCCACAGCCTCAGGACCTGGCTGCAAAGCAGAGATATATGTGAATGTATGTGGATTTAGGAGGAAAAAAACCAACAAAAAAGAGTGTCTTGTATTAATATAGATTAGCCTTAGATTAATATGTATTCCAAGTGAAAAATGGCCATTTATGCTGCTGACTCCCATTGTGTATTTGAGTGGTCTAAACGACAGGTTCACATATTATCTGTGATATTAAAAATATAAACTTTATGAGATTATAAAAATACGTATAATAAAATCAGTATGGCATTTATGAGTACTCAGCTTTCGAGTGTGTAGATCTGCATTAAACCTGTACCACAGATGTAAAGGGTAAGACAGCACTGAACTGCCCAATGAGCTAGAAAAGTACTCGTAACTCACAGGCTTTATGGATATTTTCCAGTCTGTGGGAAGCACTACCCTGAGTTGGGAGGGTGGATTGACTGTAATTTTCCCAGTTGTTTAAGCATTCAGAAGGGGGTGCATTTTTATAACCTCACTGCAACTCATTGTGCCATAAAGAAGGGAAGGCGGCAGAGCAGCCAGGAGTGAGACCAAGGGTGCCATTCCCACAGGCATGGCATGGAGAGATGGATGGATGGATCCTGGGCCCTGCATATCCAACTGGTTCCGACTGTTTGCTCAGCGAGTTTCTGTGGATCACAAGGGAAATGTTGTGCAAGGACCATCTTTTCTGTCCAAACTCTGTACACAGGTGTTTGCTGTAGGGATCTTGTAGAACACTCAGCTCTTGCTGCAATGGCACTGACTCATGGTTTGCATTAAAATGTTCAGTTACTGCAATGCAGCTCATGCTTTAGTACAACTTTAGTAAACAGACACTGACAAGAAGGGATCCCTTAAATCTGAGGCTTTATTTTGGTAGCAAAAATTGCCTGCCTACAGAAAGATAAAAAAGAACAGAAAGAAAGGAGACCTCGTTTCAGTGGTGTCCAGCAACAGGACAAGGGACAATGGGCACACATTGAAACACAGGAAGTTCTGTCTGAATATGAGAAAAAACTTCTTTATTGTGAGGGTGGCAGAGCCCTGGAACAGCTGTCCAGAGATGCTGTGGAGTCTCCTTCTCTGGGGTTATTCCAAACCCACCTGGACATCATCCTGTGCAACCTGTTCTGGATGACCCTGCTGTAGCAGAGGGGTTGCACTGGATGATCCCCAGGGGTCCCTTCCAATCCCACCTGAGACTGAAACCCCTGCCAAACACCCAGAACCAAGTAAGAGCTTTTTCCCTGAGCTGTGACTGTGCTGCTTCCCTGTTGAGAGAGCTGCAGCCATGGTGGCAGAATCTGCAAGGTTGGAGCAGGGCAGAGGCAGCCTGGATGTCACTGCTGCCCTCAAGGAATGGTTCAGGCTATCCCTGGTCACATATGCCACTCACATACTACAGCTTTTCCAAAGCTGGTGGACAGCCAGTGACTGTGGATCTTGAACAAATGGAAAATTCTTGCATGAGGGGACTAGTGTTTCCTAAAAACAGAAAAAGATGATGATGATAAGTGAATTAAGTAAAAAAAACCCCTCAGACTCTATGGAAATTGTAAAAAAGTTTATGGCTTTGATTAGATAATTTTTTGGTTATGTAATTTGATTAAGCAACTTAAGGTAAAGCTTCCAAAAATATTGTCTGTGATTTTGGTTTTCTTCTTAAATGCAATTAAGTTTCTTCTCAAATACTAGATGGCATTTAAATAAATGTTAGTGTTCTGTTCAGGTGGCTGAGGTCAGTCAGGAATTTTTTCTTTAGGAATAGCATGCAGCTGGATCTGCTTAGAAACAAACCAGAAACATGTGGGGTATTTAATTTCCAGTTTCAACGGAAACACACCTATTTGTTATTTCCCTATAGCAACTGATAGACTGCAGGAGATAATGTTTCATCTGATTCAGAGAGATAATCCCTAAGTCAGGGGAGGAGAGTGAGCCCAGCAGAGGACTTGTTCTGATGTGTGAGTGGAGGGTCCCATAAATGTGATGTTTGGGATTCTCCAGCAGCAAAGAGCTCACTCTGGTAAATGAGCTGCTCCTGGAGCCAGGCCAGTGCCCATCTCACTGGAGATGTTTCCATTATTGAAATATAACTTGTATCTCCCTTATTCATCTCATAGGCAAAATTGGCAGCACTGCCTCGGGTCAATATAGACTGGTTTATACAGCACTTTGCCAAACTTTAAACATTTGGGCTGTAAACTTGTGTCCTGGGCTTTGTCCAGTGCTGATTTCTGCCTTTAATGGTACACTCGAGCTGAAGCTTCAGTCATTTCCAAGAGTGAGATTACAGGGAGAAAAAAAAAAAAGTTTGCCTATGTTCTGAAATTCTGGATGCTTGCTTTGGGAGGGTTTTAGTATCAACACAATTCAAAACAAGAATTTGAAGTTTGGCACCGGGATGGTTTGTGTTGTCCCTGTGAAATCTGCTAAATTTGGTCAGCTCCTCCTAAGCTGTTGCAATTCGTGTGTTCTCAGCACAAAGTTGGTACAAGTTCAATTCCTGTGAGACTTTAAAGGAGTTCAGTGAGTGATGGCAGGTCTGAGGAGGCCAGCTCCATTTCCTAGTGGCTCTTTGTGGAGTGGCAGGATGGATACCAAGAACAAAGGGATGCCCTCCGTGCTCCTCACTGCTGGACCCATCCGGGCACGGAGAGCCACACGAGCTGCTGGGATGGGCTGGGTGTTAATGATGTGACTTGTTTGACAATATTGACCAATATTGACCAAGGAAGCCTGGTGCCTTACAGGAACCCCCACCTGCTGTACCTGGGGCAGGTAAATCCAGGCTTCCCTGGGTGTGTCCAGACCGGGCAGCTCGTTCTGGGACCTGTCATCATGCTAACAACGTGCCATGTGTGGTCTCGCCAGGGCCACAGATAATGAGCTTAACCAAATGGGCGCAGCGGAGGGTTTACATCACGTGTAATGGGAATGTTAGAGTGGTCCCAGCTGAATGTGAGCAATCCAGGCTGAATGGGAAGTCAGCGAGCCAGCTGACTGGGAACAATAGGAAATAGCCTTTGAATACACAAGGTGCCAGCAAGAGCTTTCATTAGCATTTATCTAGATTACTCACTCCCCGACTGCCTGCGTGTGACCGCGGCTGCAAAATCCCCTTTGCCACAATACCTGGCTCCGACTATCAGACATTTGCTTTTGTGTCCAAAAGCTAATTCCCAGGGAACAGGAGAAGGTGGGAAGCAGCCAGACTGCCACCACAAAGGGGAGGGTGCTGCTCTTGTCTCCGGGGAAGCTGGAGCTCCCGGACAGACAAGGAGGGAATGCTGGTTTTGCTTTTTGCAAACCAGACATTTGCTTTTGTGTCTTAGTTTCTGTATGCAATCTCTCAGCTTGCAACCACAAACCTAATATAAATTTTGCCGTTTAAATGTTTGATTTATTCCCTGATGCAGCCTGCCAGGCGCTGGCAGGTAAGGGACTCCACGGGAGACTGATGCACTTCAGGTGTCCTGCCTGTCTGCACGGGATGGTGAATCAGAATAAAGAGGGAAATGAAGCACTCATGAGGGACCTGCACCCTGGAGGGGATCATTATTAGGGAACTCAAAGGCTAAAAAGCACTCTCTGCCAGCTTTTCAAGGGTAGGGACTGGCGCTGCCAAGGGTTGGCTCTTGGACAGCAGTTCCCACCAGCAAGAATAAACTCGTGTCCTTTGTGCGAGGAGCAGATGGCACACAGCTCCTGCACAGAGCTGGCCACACACCAAACCCAGCTCGGGGCCGGGAGCTCCTAATGCTGCTGGGATATCACTGATGGCTTGGCATTGTTTATTTTGTTTCTTTAAATGCAAGTTGGCTTTCCTACTCTGCTGTAACTATTTAACATTGTATTTCTGTACGTATACTTAGCGAGTTCTGTTTAAACAAGCGATTCCTATTTAAGCAGAGTGGTTAGGGAAGCGTTTGCTTAATGTATCAATACTTTAATTACATTTCTTGTTTTTACAAATATTTAAGACTTGTGAGAAACAAAAGCTAGGAAAAAGAACAGCTGCGACTTTATAAATAATTCTTGCTTTGGTGTGTTAAATAAACAGAAGTCATGGAACTGTACAGATTATAGGTACCCAGTGCGGTGTGAAAGAGAACTGTGTTACACAACCATACTTCAAAGTTAAATATCTGGGATTTTTCAAAGTGTGAGAAGGTGTTTTTTAATTATAACCATTGGGTTACCTTTATTAAAGCTCGAGTGCCTCTGCTGGGAATGTGTTCAGACTGAGTTCTGTTTCCCTGTGTTTATTTGAAAATGTTCAATAATACAACCCACTGATAGCTGTGAAGCGTTGGGTTCTTAATAATACATGTAATTAGTGTGGATCTAATTTTAAAATACCCTCCTGAAAAGTTCTTTGTTGAACATGTGAAAGCAAACCAGGATTTTCTATGGCATCGTGCAGGCACAATAATTAAATACATACTCTAAATATAACAGCAAAAAATCTCAATTCTGGTGGGGTTTTTTTGCATGTGGGCATAGCAATCTGCCTATGCATTGGAAGCTTCAAGACTGAGCCAAAATATTTAAACTAAAACATACCACAAGAGAGGATGTGAAAGCAAATGTAAAACTTTGGCTTTATTCCCATCAGTTAATGCTGAAGTCTTGAGATCCTTATTTGCTCCACTTAGCATCTCTGAAAGAGTTCCAATCCTCAGAAGTAACTTAAATGAAATGATACTTATTGTTAAACTGCTGAAGGAACTGTTCTGTCCTTGGATCTCTTTTAAAAGTCTGATATCTCTGTAATTTTTACCACTTGAGGAAGGCAGTGATGCTTCAGGAGCCTCACAGCACCATCCCTGTAGGTGCTGCAGGGCCAGCAGATACAACACTATGGGGTTAATTCACTCTTCCATGAAGCAGAACGATGAGGTCAGAATAGGGTAAATAACTGTTTAATATGCCACTGACACCTTGTGATGGGGAGAAGCAGGAGAGCTGACCCATGGACCAGGAGACTCCTCCTCCCCTGGGCTGCCTCTCTGCGTGTTGATTACGGCAGTGCCAAGAGGTCTTGGTCAAAGCAGAAGACAAAAGGTGATCCCTGAACCTGGGGATGTTCAGGCTGGATTTACAGTGATGACACCGTGATGGAAATAGGTGAAACAGGGTTTGAGCTGCCGAGGCCAGAGAATGAACTCATCAAAAAAGGAGTGCTCTTTCACCTAAGCATAACCAGCTCCAAAATCACCATCTGCCAGCTGAGACACTTCCAGCCTAGCAATGCCCAGCTGAGGGAAGGAGCTGGAGGCAGATCACACTCCTGGTCCTTTAGCTCAAATCCCTCGTCCCTTTTCCTTTCATGACACAATGGGAGCAGCCACCGCGAAGCACAAAACCAAAAGTACGGAAGGCTGGCAAGGAAATGAGAAAATCTGATTATAGGCTGGATTTGTGTTCTAAAAGCTTCTTCCCTGTTAGCTGAAACCTCAGCTTCCTCACAAAAAAAAGCATCTTTGATTTCCTGGTTTTGATGCTGCAACAGCCAAACTAATCTCTGTAATTTTTACGGGTTATTTAACTGGACAGCTTCTATTTAAGAAGAATGACAAATTTAAGCTTGCACAAATTGTCACTTTTTACATGGTGAAAGTGCTGTGGTTATTGTTAGCAGTTACAAGAATATACAATAGCAAATTAGGAAGATTTAAAGGAAGAAAGTGGATAATGAAAGTACAGGAGTGTGAGTCAAACGTTAGTTCTTCCCTTGTGTTTATAAGGTTCACATGCTCTCAAATATGAAATTACTTACAGAGCATCAATCCCCATTTTGATCTTGCTGTGAAATATCACTTTAGAGAGACAGTATTGGTAAGCACAGGCTGCTCTGAGTGATGGTTATTTCAAAACAAGAACGTTTTCTGTACAAGTGATAATACACTTTTAATAATCTCAGAGCACGCCAAATGATTCGGTGGGCTTGAATGCTGCATAAAAACTATTGACATAGTAGTTCATCTTTAAAACTGATAGACATGTGCCCCAAAAGCTAATAAAGTTCATTCTAATACAAACGAGGAAGTAAAATAGTATATCATAGCCTGTGATAGCTTTGGCTCCTGATCATATAACTGTAGCCCAGGGACAAAGAAAATTGAAGTGATTTAGAAAGGTACCCAGTAGGATATATCTGATATTAGGCAGTTTGCTGAAGCAAAACAGTAATGTCAGATAGATACAAAGGTGTAAAATCCATTTGACTGTGTCCAAGTGCTTCTACTCTCTGACCTTAATGTCTCCAGATGAACTCCCCTTAGGGTCAGCTGAATAATGCTTAATAACCTATGGCCAGAAACTGCCACGACGTGCTAAGGATCACAGTCTTCACTTTTGTGTTTTAGCTACTGTATTCATATTAAGAATTTTAAGCCATTTCTACTTGAAAAGATATTATCTTTCATTTCCCAGTTTTTACTGCTCCACACTTAATATGAAACAGAGCAAAACAGGAATGCCATCTATGGTTCATTAGGTTTTATATTAACCACCCGATGAAAAGAATATGTGGGAATATTAAGTATTAATGGTAAATGGCAGTCAGAATGAAAGGACTTGCTTATGTGTTTGCCTTTGTTTTCGTTTCCAGGTTCAGGTGGACAATGAGGGGTTTGATTGCTAATTCTCAGCTGGAGCTCCAGTGCAGGGAAGACCCAGGAGACGAGCAGACCTTCAATGAGACAGGATTCGAGTCTTTTAGGAACAAAGGGAATGTAAGTGTTCATTTCTGGCTTTGAAGTTGGGAAAGATGTGTTTGCACTGAAGGAGATTGGCATTAGCTCCAGAGCTGGTGTGTGTGATTAATTCCAGTGTGGGCTCTCAGAGGGGACAGCAGGGACTCTGCTGGGGACGTTGTGCAGCAGCAAAGCCCGTGCTGCAGCAAAAGTACAGCAAAACCAGAGCAGGTGTGTGGGGTAGGGGAGAGGACAGAGGGAAAGGGGACTCTGGCTGCCTGCAATCCCAGAGCCAGGCTGTGTCTGTGCTGGGAACTCACCTGTGCTCTCCCAGCACTGCCAATCTTGAAACTATGAGAGGATACAGGTGGTGGCTCAGGTGCTACCCAGGGCAGATTTCCATTGTTTAGCTCACAAAACACACCAACAATGCACAACAATATTTGCTTCCCATTTATCCTGTTTGCAGTGTAATCTCACCAGCCCATGGAATTGCAGAGATGTTGGTTCATGTCTCATTTCATTGTAAAATCAATCCTATTGCAAAAACATTGATTGGATAAAAGACACTTAGTATTAATGCCTTCACTGACACAAGAAGGACACTTTTTATGCTTAACTTGGCTCGTATTGGACAAGGAATTCTGGTTCAATGAGGAAAGTCATAGAAGCATTTAGGCTGGAAAAGATCTCTGAGGTCATCCAGTCTGAGCATTAATCCCTGTTGGAGGGCACATAACTCCCAATTTTGTTCCTTCTCCAGGCCACATCACCTGGCTTTATCTTCAGTGGCAATAGAAGTGATTTCCACCTGTTATTAGCACTGTATTTCTGGGCAGCCCTGTGAATCAATGTTTACCTTAATGAAAGACATAAATTACCCACACTGGCTCTTGTATTGGCCAACTGCATGGAGCTATCCCACAGCTGTACCTCCTCTGCCATTCCTTCCTTTAAAATACACATCCTGATAAGCAGTATTGATCAGGCAGTATTGAAATGAATACACAGATATAAATATTTGATAAAAGAAAAGGCAAAGTACACAGGAAATCATAACCCAGAAATGATCATTCCTATCAGAAGACACGTTCACCCACTCATCTTGCCATTTTCAGTGAAGCCTCAGAGCTGCTGGTTTTCCCTAATCCAGAAACTGCATTCCAGTTTTCCTGCAGACTGATGTTGCTCTGCATTTTTCTGCAGAAACAGACTAATGTCCTTGATAATAATTTTACAGACAGAATGGAAGTTAGAATACAAATATTAATTAATGATATTGTCTAGTAACAGACAAAATAAGTGTTTGTGTTTCTTTCAAAGTCGTATTATGTGTCCAGAATTTTCATCCTGGTAGCTGACTGCAGCATGAACCTGGGATGCACAACTTGAAAGTTTGTGTGATATATGGTGTGACTGTATTTATTTTAAATATTTTTATGGTTTGGGTTGCAGTTTGACTGTTTTGGGGTATCAGGTATAGACGGGAAACGAGATTTCAAGGACACTTCTTATCCTCTGCCTATCTTTGCTCTCCTCTGTTGTTTCCTCAAATGAGAAGGTTCTGCAGAGTGCTGTGCTCTCTTTTCAAATTATTTGTGTCTGTTCTGACCATGATGATGACAGAAAACTCAGTCTCTGTTTAGGACACAAATGTACTGGACTGCACATACATATCCAGAGGCACAATCACATGGCTGGGGGGAAGAGACCTTGGATTTCTGAGAAATACACCTATGAAAACATTAATTAAGTCACAGATGAACCCCAGATGATGGGGCTGCCTACTTAAAACACTACATTGGTTGCCAGTATGATGATCAACACAATTTTCTGTGCTATTTAATTTTTTTTTCTGTTTCTTGGCTGTAGTTTGAAGGTTATAAACTGCCAAGCATGTATTCCTAAGTCTGTGAAATTCAAGTTGCTCTCTGCTTTCTTTGAGTTTCATGTTCTTAGCGGAGGAGAGAAATCACAATGATTACAGCTTAAAATAGTCTCATTTCATGGTGTGGCTAACAAGTGAAACTACAAGTAATGATGTAATCTAACATGTCAAAAAAGAAAATGAAAAGAGGAGACAGAAGGCAGGACGGAGCCAAGGGATGCGATGTGCCATGTCATCTTCTAATTAACTAACTGATCCTTTAAACTGTCAAAATCAGCCAGCAACTCCATGGCCCAGTGTCTTATTAATATTCATACTGGGCCATGAGAAGCTCTGATTCCAGTCCCAGTGGTTATAGTTAAACAGTAAAAAAAACCAAAAAAAAGCCCAGCTACCCAGGGCTGCAGGAGCATCACAGTGATGGGGAAATGAAGGCAGGCCACCCTGCTCCCCACCCCTCTGCTGGGGAACCCTCCCAGGGTGCACATTAATTTCTGGATTATTAGCAGGCTCATATATTTAAAAAAAAAAAAAAATATTTTTCCTCTTTCCACATTGTTAATTACATTAAGCTCCACGTTGTCAAAGGAAAGAAAGATGCATGGAATGTTCTGCAATGTAAGCCCATTTTTAATTTTGCCCACACCAAAGGAACATGCAGTTAATAAACCCCGGTTGTTTGGAGGAATGGGGGAATTCATTTTGCCATGTAGGATGCAATTCAGGATTGTTTTTGCAGAAATCTGGGGCCCACAAGAAAAATAATCTTCCATAATCTTCTTATAATGCAATTATTCTCTTACATTTCAGCCTGCCAGTCTCTTCCTACTCCCACTAAGCAGTTTCCTGAACCTTGAAGTCTAAGGGAGCAGCTGACATTTGGTTTCTCCATTCATTTTCTGTTTAATTCTTCATGGCAGGACAATGCTTTAAAAAAAATAATAAAAATCCTCTCTGCTCTGAATTACATGGACTATTTTGGGGCCCAGTCTGCCACAGACAGAGATGTGCCTGTGTGCAGTAGGAGATGGGGATGAGGAGGTAGTTCAGCACCTTCTGAAGTCAAAAGGAGTTTTGACACCAGCCTTTTACAATTAATTTCAAGCCCAGACTATTTTGAGGGCAGTTAATCCCGTTTTATACTTGCCATTTCTAGCTGTGCATGGCATAGTAGAAAGCAATATATTATGTAGCTCTTTATAGCAGCATGATCAGTAAAGGAGTAGCTGAGCCATAAATCACCTGCTGTACCTCTCAATGAAAAATAATTCAATTGTTAGAATCCCATTAATTGATATCCTTTATTTAACTGATACACTAAAGGAAAAATATCTTGGTTTACCCCCTATTTCTTCTGTTCTTTTCCCTGCCCTTGCCAGTTTCTTCTGATAAAACTTTTTTCAGTTTGACACAGCACTTAGAGGAAATAAAGGCCATATTTCCCAGCTCAGCCACCCACTGTTCCCAGGAATCAGCTGGCTGAGGAGAGGCATTCCCTGGGAATTGCCCTCCTGGTGCTGTGGGCTGCCCCAGCACCTCCTGCATCCCACCAGGACCATCCCAGCTCATGGATTTTGGGTTCTCACCACAAAGCCCCCTCAGCCCTGGGTCACAGCAGCCCAGTTTTTGGTAGCTGTTTTGGTACCTTTCCCTGGTTTTCCACTGGCTGTGGAGCCTGGCTGTGCCCCTGGAGCAATGTCAGAGTATTCTGGGATAGACACCAGGATGGTGCTGTGGAGTTCTTGTCTTCTTCCCTGGCCATGAACACACAAACCCTGGGGAAAAATCTGCATCACAACATCCACGCTGTGCCTACAGAGAGCTGGGGTTTGTCTGGGAACCACTCAGTGATTTCTCACCCCCCAAAAAAATTTATCTTCAAGCAAAGCTATCAACCCAAATATTTAACATCACATATTTAACTCTTTTTTAAGCCCTATTATGGATGAAAGGCAGGCTCCATTAAAGAAAAAAAAAATAAAAATTAAATACTCCAAAGTGTCTATCAGCCGGGTTAACATCAGGCACTGAACTGCCAGACCACAAATCTTGAATATGTTGACTCTAAATGTCTACGAGGAGCATATGTTATGGATCAAAGAACACACTGATTAATCCAGCAGAGACAAAAGTCTGTCACTTTGGTCATGGTGCCATGATACCACAGAAGACAGGGCTAAGGAAGCACATGAATAGAAAACAAATGCCAATGAAAGGAAGAAAAGAGAGGAAAGGAGGTTGCAATCTAAAATAACAGTCAAATGCTTTCACCCATGGATGCAGTTTCTTAATGCATTTCCTATTTTTTAAAAAATAAAGTTCTCAAGGTTTTGGGACAGAGAAGAATTTCTATCTATTTCCCTGCTATCATTTTATTAATATAATTTTATATTAATTCAAGCAGATCATAATTTTTCTTGTGAAAATTGTCTACATGAGGCTGTCTATTTACATGGGTACATCATGAGGGAACAGGAACCTGGAGTCACAGCAATGCATTCCGAGCTAGGCTGTTTTTCTCCAGTAGTTTGTTGGTTTATTTTGCATTTCTGCCAAGCAGTTTAGCAGAGCAGTGTCTTGTTCATGTGCAGTTTTACTGCAATCCTTCAGCTGAGGTGTTAAAGTAGAACTCTTCTCTCTACTCTTCTTAAAATCTACTTGAAAGCAGAGAAAGACTTCTTCTTTTTTAGTATTTTTAAGTCTTTTTCCATTCAGTATCACAGGTACATCCCTGTATCTGGTATGTCTTCCTTAAAGAATGCTTCAGAAAACCTTTCCTATAACTTACAAAGGAACACTTCAAATATTTTCCTTTTAGTTTCAGTGTTTGCTTGAAAGTGTTTCAAACGTTTGCTTTCTCTGCATTCATATCTTCTTCCTTACTGTAGCAGTTAGTTTTTAATTAGAAAGGGGAAAAAAAACAACTTAGGAAAACGAGACTTTCCTAAATTCAAGTTTTAATACTGAAAATATTTCTCGTGCAGAAGCTGGCAAAGCCAATGGTCCGTGAGGATCCCCTGCTTGTAAACTGGGGGATCTGTACACGGATTACATTCGGGGCCACCTGATTTTCTGGCAGGAATGGGATTCCCAGCACCCTTTTTAGCTCCCAAAGGAGTCTGTGGTTGAGCTCTGCTGCAGGGCTCCCAGTCCTGGTGTCCTTCAGTGGTGTTTGAATGCATCCCCTACAGTTTGACAAGGTGGCCACCTTCATCATCAATATCCTGTCCATGCGTGTGCAGTTGGCTAAATTAATGTATAATGCATGAACGAGGTTTCTCAAAAGAAAAGTCTGTGAGGGGGTATATTAAGTATACATGTTTTGTCAATTTTCCATCTCATTTGGGTGCAGATAAGTTATCAGTAATCTCAGACAGGAGATATTTGTGTGTGAGCAGCTGTGTATATTTTATGTTGGCAATAGCTACTTACACCATGGTACCTAGCAAGCATGTCAGGAAGTGCATGCACCCTCAATTTTACCTGATTTTATTGCAAAGTGATGCCACGGGTTTTCTGAAGGAATAACCATGGCTGTGTCCAGGAGATTCCTTCAAAGAGCCACTGCTTGGTTGTATTTGTCCTCAGCTTGCTTTTCTGCATAATTTAAAAGGCAGCTGTCACAGCTACCTGCTGTCCTGCCTGAAACCTGGACAGTGTTAAATAAACCTGACATTTGTACAGTGCTAAAGAAACCCCACACGGGGCTCGGCCCTCTCCATGAGCCCCCCTGATCCCACTCCCAGCAGCCAGGCTGGGATACAGGGAAAAACAACAGCAACAACTCATCACATCACATTACACTGCCAGAATGAGCAGCCTTCCCTCAGAGAAAGAGTTAAAGTTAATTGCATGGTAAAGACCATGAGATCAGAATCCTGGGACTCAGGAACTGATTTATGCACTGCAAATGTGTATATCCTTTGCAGAAAAGGCCATTTCCTGTTTAAAAATGTAAAAATACTTGATTAAACTCTGCGGTTCCCAAACCAAACACATTACACTCTTTAGTCCATTAAAACTCTGCGAGCCCGTTACTTATCGTGCTGTGATGGATTGATTGTATTTAATCTCTCCTCCTTCCGAAGTTGTTTTCATTTCCTGCAGCCCTGTGCCCTCCCAGCACCAACACACCAGCAGGGCATTCACTGGCCGCCAGCAGAGCTGATTATAAAACACCTATTGTCACTTGGACAATGTTTATATGAAAACAGCTACATTTTATGAGTCATTATTATTATTGTTATTATTGTCGCAAACCCAGATGGAAGCTGGAGCGGGATGGCAATAAGGAGACCTGAGCACTGAAAATTCTTATCTTCTGCCATTAAATTAAGTCAGTGTCAGAAGGTCTGATACATTCGAACGATGCTGCACTATATTACTCTACAAAAAGCACTTTTTAGCTGAAGCTGAGTAAACATGTTTCTTAAAGGGGAAAAAAAAAAAAGGTGGATCCTGACCTTTCCTCTAACTGTCCAATAATAGTTTGCTATTTACCAAGAAACAAAGGTAAATACTATTAGTAGACCAACCTTCTCTGCTGTATTAGAAATACACAGGGGCACCAGTGCTGTCAGACCTTTTCTTTCTCACACCTACTCAGGGACTTTTTGTACAGCTGAGACTCTCTTAGAAGTGTTAATCAGGCTGGTTGAAGGAATTTATGAAATAGAAACTCTCACCAAGTTGGAGCACAGTGCAAAGCCCTGGTGTACAATATTGGTGTCATAGATAATTAATTTCCTTAAAGATCAAGTTCAGGAATCTTTTTTCTGTGGAGTTTCTGAGTCATTGCTCATTTCATGGTTTAGGGCTCTGTTTATCCTGAGATTGGTGAACACATACAAGCTTCTTAAAGCTGTTTTCCAGGTCTGTGCTTCTAAATGATTTCCTTTCTCTCTCCCACTCGCACATTTAAAAATACAAAGTGTAACAGCAAAAAAAAAAAAAAAAAGCTAAATTGCAGTATTCATAAGTTCACAGAATTTCGAAAGACTGGAGTAATTTTTCAAAGATAGTGTGTATTCATGAAAGGGTGTAATAGAAATCAATTCTACTGTAGACTTTTATATTGAGAAGGGAAGCTATCTGCTTGGTGTTTGTTTTCACTTGAAGAATTCTTGGTAGTGTCCACCCTAATTTTCCTCATACCCCCTTGTGTATGAATTCTACTGTGAACTTTCTCTAACAAACTTGGGAAAATGGTGATGGAGAGTTACAGACTTCATAATTCATGGAACACCAAGGTTGATGCTTTTTCATTTCTCTTAAGCACAGAGATCTTAGCTAAAACTCAGGATTTGCATTAGTGCTTTTTCAATTCAGTGTGGTGGTGAGGAGGCAGAATTAATGGGAAGGCTTCTGAATCATTGCATGCCATCTGAATATGAGGTTCACACATCAAGAACAGTAGTAAAGAAGAAGGGAAGAATTACTGTTCTTCCAACAAACACATGGCTTCTGAGTGGTGGGAGGCAAGAATTGCTGTTATAAAATATAATGCAGCCAGAAATTTCCAAAAGGTGGCATGTTGGGATTTTCAAATGCCTAACATCAATTTAATTCAAAATGATGCCCCAATGGAAATGGGATTATTTTATCTGTTAACTTATCTCCAGGAATCTAAAAAGCTTTGACTCATCAGTCAGGTGCAGTTAATGTTACACCTTTCAGTTCTTCAGTAAGTCATTTTTCAGATCAGTCTGACTGTGTGGCTTTTAAAACTGACCATTTGCTGGAGAAAGTGAATCAACAGGAAGAAGTGGTGTGAATTTTTTCCTGCTGCTGTGGATATAGCCTTTTGGTTCCTCTGCTAATTACTTGGATCAGACCACAGCACTTGTGTGATTAGCCTGCAAACTTTGCTCTGACCTGCAAGGGAAAAGATTAATCTTCTTAATCTTTCCAAGTGTCACAGCACACCCTGGCATTGTGCTCCTGGTCAGGGGGGTAATTTCTTAAGTCGCATGTTTGGGGTTAAAGTCTTGCTCTTGAGTTGCAATATGTGACCAGGGTTTAAGTAACTGTTATGTGTGATTAAGAGTAATTCTGAGCAATTAAAGAAAACAGTTCATTTGTGGCAGGTGGCAGAAAGCTAAAGAAGATAATTACTCTTTTTAGCCATCTGTGTTAAGTGCCATTAGCAGAATTAAACTGGGATTCACCACTTTGAAATTTGAGGCAAAGTTGTTCTCCCTTAACTACATAATACAACATTGTCTGAAGTCTAATTACAAAAAAAAGAGTAATTTCACCCTGCTTGCCATGAGGTGCCTATTTGTTAATTTTGTTAAAAATGTTGGCACTCCAAGATATGATAAATTAGACAACTGCTAAATGTCTTTGAATTATGTGTTGGCTCTGAAAAGCTGCTCCACTTTGAGTGAGTTTATCCTGAAAAGCCCTGATCTGAAGTAATGAACTTTTGCTGAAAAGAAGAAACATTTCTCCCCTTCTGTCAGGTGTATTCTGGAATTCCCAACTGCCCTTCCCAGGCCTGCTGAGGACCTGAGCACTCCCAGTGCTGCTGTGCAGGGATCAGCAGTGGGCACTTCCAGGAATATGTGCTGAGATGTGGAAAATCCACATCACCCAAGCAAAAAAGGGAGCAGGGGAAACTTTTCCTGGAGGAATGAACACAGTGTAGGAATCCCTGCCTCCTGTCAGCCCTGGAAGCCTGCAGGGAGTACAAACCAATCCCTTCCCTCTCCAGCTGTGTGATGATAGCACCAAGCACTGCTGCAAATGAAAAGCACAATTCTGGAAAAGCAGTCATCTCTGAAAGTCTGGAATTTTTTCCAATTTCTCTATTTTCTGGCGATTATAAGGAGGCTGAGTTTCATGACTCTAGGACCTGGCTCGTGGTTTACTTTCTGGTATTTATCAGTTGTGTCTGCTCTGTACTTTCACTATGGGCATTAGGATTCTGGTAAAATTCATGTCACGCTGTAACCACACACAGACACAGTCTCACCCACTGTATTAAGGTTACTCTGGAAAAATTGCAATTTTTCCAAATACTAATGGAGCTTTTGATTATAGAAGTACTTGGGCTTGGGATTTTTTACAGTAAACTTTAATCATCAGTAGGAGTTTTCACGTTCACAAGATGATCCCAGCTAATTAATGAATCCTTCTTACTGATTAATACCAACTACATTTCATTTTAAAATGGATGGATTAGGTTAAGGGAATTTTATCAGACTTTAATGACTGTAATGACCAATTATAAATTTAAGGGTATATTAGGATTCCTCTCTTGTGTGAAACACTTTACAATAGTATTTTTTCGTAACCTGAAGCCGTGTTTATTGGCACTACCTGTGTAATTCTGTGCCAGAATTAGTCTTTAGCAAGGACAGGAACAGGACACCTACAAGGACACTACAACAGGGCTGGGTTCAGAAGGTGCTGCTCTCTGAAGGCAGCACAGGACAGGGATCTGAGATGTCTTTAAATAAGGAAGAGGTTCACAACCTGAACCTCAATGATGTAACAGATGTATAAGAAATGAAGCACTGAGGATGGGAGCCCCAAAATCTAATTTATCTCCTAAGAGCACTAAGAGAAAGCATCAGGGTTTTCTGATGCTTCTGGAGCAGCATCTCCAGCTCTACCAGAGGTTTTGATCCTTTCCATTTTCAACAGACTTGATATGAACAGACTTGACTTGAGTTCTGGGTGATTTGTGTTGGCAAACTTGGATTAACAAAGCTGCTTTTTGTTGTCAAGAAACACTACATTTGTCTTAGCATAACATTAAAATGGAAATGTGGATACAGGCACCCAGAGTCATCCAAGATTCCTTCAGACATCCATGCACCTGCCAGGTGGGATGCAGGGCTCAGGAGGACCTGCAGTGTCTGGAGGCCAGTCCTGACATTCCACAGTGCCTAAAATGCCACTGAACTTGGATGTTGAGGCAACAAAATCCCAGTTCTGGCAGGGTATAGATGCTACTGCCAAGCTGATCAGGCTGTTAGAACAGGCTGAGTCGTAGCTACATCCAGACGAATCAAATACACATTTACACAGATTAGATGTTATTCTGTATAAGGTTTCTCACTCTGTTTATTGTGCTTTGGTCTGTAAGTCATTGCACTGTTCCTTTAGCTGGTGAGATGTCTTTGTTTGAAGTAAAAACAGTGTTTGCTATGGAGGCAATATAAGCATGTTGAATTCTAATGAGTAGGTTTATGTTAAATATGCAGGACAGTTATTCAAATCTCCTCTGTGAACCAGACATACTGGGAGTGATGTTGCTAAGCCAGTCCTGCTGTGGAGCTGTGTGTCCTTCCCAGATACTTCTCCCTTCATTATTTCCTTCCTGAGCTGTGTTCTGGGACCGGTAAAAAAGAAAGGAGTGGGAGGCAGAGATTGTGCAGGAGAACAAAAGCCCTTCAAATAACTCTTTTAGACACTTTTCACACTTTAATTGAATAAATTGTACAGAAAATCCTATGTCTGTGGTATACAACTCCCCAGGTGCTCTCAGCTACCATATCCACAGCTGCTTATATTCAAACTAGGTAATTTAATACACTTTTATCTGTATATATTGTACAGTGTCTTTTAAAATCAAATGACTGTGAATTTTGACTTGGAACAAAGCAAACACCCTGTGAAGGGACACTGCCTCCCTCCTTGGATGCTGCTGTTCATCTCCAAGTATGTGAGCACTGATAAAAAAAGCCCTTTATGCTGATGTACAAACTCTGTTTTCAACCACTGCGTAATGTCACTAACATGACATCCATGCACAAAAAAATGTATGGCTCATGGCAGTTGGCAAATCAGCTCCTGCCCGGTGCTCCCCAAGGGGAGGGATTCATGCATGAGGCTGCCAAAAGAAGGGTCATGATTCAGTTTGGCAGGAGCATAGCCTGGACACATTTTCCTTTAATTGCTCCTTGTCATGTGAGATGCAGTCCTAGGTGACACTGTGGCTAGAGCAATACAGAAAATAAATGCTCACTATCTCATCCGTGCCAGAATCTCTAAATGCTCTGTTTATTTTGCCAGTGATCGTTAAAGAAAAAATAATTAGTGTTTCATTTTCTCCCACCTTTTTCCCCCCCCCCACACTTCTGAGTGATGCAGGAATCAACATAAAGGAATGGCAGTGCATTAAACCATTTTTCTGGCTGATCTCTAATCTTACAATCAAACTGCTTGTGCCTCACTTTGTAACTTCATCAGCACAGGGAAGAGAGGCTAAAGATACTTCCTAAGTGTCCCTGTAAATCCTGATGGCCAGGGATGTCCTACAGGTCCTTCACAGTGGGAAGTGCTGTAATTGTCAGCTCCACGTCCCTCCCCTGAAGAGCTGCTCTCTGGTGAAGGCAGGGAAAGAAACGTGAACAAGATTTTACAAATCTGGCATATGGTAAAGCAACTGCAGAGGCTGGAAGTGGCTCAGCAGCCACAAACTACAGGGAAGAACATCATTCTGAATGTAATGAGGCTCCTCCTGCACTGGGCACCCTGCACACCAGGTTGGGCTTATTGGAGGTGCAGTTTGAGAACTGGGGAGGAAGGAACTGCCTCTGCTCCAGAGTGAATGTGCTGGAGATGAGGAACATTACAGGGAGAGATGGGAATGGTTTTTGTTGTGTTAACACACGACTGAGATACAGTCCCGTTGTGCCTGCAGGAGGCAATCCTATGGTTTGCATATTATTGCAGTCTTCTTACAGTCCCTGTACGGGGCTCAGGTCTCACAAAATGATATAAACTGACCATGCAGGACTGCAGAGATTCCACGGCCATCTCTGAACCCCTGGGTACAGCAGTGTCCTGTTCGATGTGTCCCCTGACACAGGGCTGAGCTCTGCCAGAGAAGCTCCAG
Source organism: Acridotheres tristis (assembly GCA_037013685.1). Classification (NCBI taxonomy): domain Eukaryota; kingdom Metazoa; phylum Chordata; class Aves; order Passeriformes; family Sturnidae; genus Acridotheres; species Acridotheres tristis. The sequence continues at coordinate 3,395,785 of CM072899.1, read as the reverse complement.
CCCAGGGCAGAAAGCAGAGGGGACACTTCAGACAGAGCACGAGCAGTGACCCAAAAAGTCCTCCAGAAGAGCCAGACCACCCTGATCCAGCTGATCCTTTACAGGCACCAGGAGAAGGGTCTTTGTCTCACTTGTCCCCAGTAAGCTCCTTGTGCAATTATCATTAAAATTGTGTCAAGTGTTTGAAGGAGTCGGCCATTCAATTGTACGAAAGCAAAGGTTTAACCACAAAAGCTGCCAGGCACTCCCACAATTATCATTTATCAGCCAAACACAATGTCCTCGGGTTATGTATTCATCAAATGGATATTGATTTAAGCTTTGGGCATTTTACAAGATTAGAAATTATTACTTGTGATTTAAATAGTGTTTAGAGGACAGAAATCAAATATAAACTAGTGTGTTTATAAAATGACAGGCTTTTATAAAATTGCACAACAGAAATATTGTAGAACAGGAGCCTCTTTCCAGTGCTTTGAAACTAAAGAAGAGTCTCCACACACAATTAGCCAAGTATTAAAAATACAGTGGGCTCATTTTTCATGTCAAGGGTGCTCTTCCCTGTGACTCTGTTCAAAGTATTAGAGAATATCAGGTACTCTGAAAATCTCTGGAATTAATGTGAGAACACAGAAACATGAAAGGCTTCTTCTCCTGCTTCTTCCTCTTTTGTTCTAACAGCCTCATTAGTCAGAAACACCTGAAAAATGACAAAACTCCTTTGGTTTTCATGTGAAATGCAGACAGCAGTGATGGGTTGGGTATCTGGAGCTGGTGGCTGGTCACTCAGGAGAGGTGCTGGCAAATCATGAGGGAACTGATGACCCCACACACATGGTCAGCAGCTCATGGTCTCACACAGAAATGCTGAGCTCCTTGGCACTGGCAAGCTCTGTCCAGGATGCAGGTCTAAATAAATAAATAACCTGCTGAACTATGTCTCTGAAACAGCTTCATCACATCAAAGCAATCGAGGTGGAGCTGATCTTTGGGCAGAGCTCAGGGAGGACATTGCAGGTGCTGAGGATGCTGAGGATGGACCCACCCAGCACAGGGTGTCCCTGCCCCAAACATCACCCCAGCCTGGGCACATTCCCTTCTGGAATTCTCTTCTTCCCAGCCCTTCTGGAAGCTCTGTGTTTATATACATAAAAACGATTATGATTTAATGTTTTCCCTTGGCTTTGTAGGCTTGGCCTGGCCAAGTGTGAGTTTGTTTACAGGTGAAAGGTGTTTTAAGTGGAGGGCATTTCTCACAGCAATTTGTCTGTGTCTAAAGAGCCCCGGGCAGGGGGTAGACATTTACTTAAAGAATCTTTAGACTACTTTAACCAGGCCTTTGGGACCTCCCTAGTGACCAGCCTATAACATGGCCTTCTGTAGCATTTCTCTGTGCTATTTCCTTTAATTGACTAACCTCAACTCTGGCTGTTCAAAATCACTTTAACCCAAACATGCCCCCGGTCTGAAGCGCCTAATGACCTTCCCCTGGCCCTAAACACATATGCTGAGACAATGCAAACATCATTTGGAAGATGAGTAAATTCAATAACCCAATTACCACTGCACCAAAATACCATTTATCAAAGCCTGGCCAAGCAGTTCAGATCTTTAGCTCTCTCTGTTTCGATGGCCCGGCATTTGGGTGAAAGTAACTAATCGATTTAGGAATGATTAAATAGAAATTTGTAACACTTGGCATTATTAAACCTTCAATCTTCATTACAACTGCTTAACAATTACATCATGGGCTGTGTAAAATACATTAACAGTAGCTGGAAACAATCTCCTCATAAATAAAGACAGCAAAGGTATTAGACTAGCATTCAATAGGAAGTCTAATAAAAATACATATATTGTGGCATTATTAGTAGGTTGTAAATTCTGAACTTTGGAGGCGCTTCAAGACTGAAAAATTTAAAAAGCCCAATGAGAATCCCCCAGCTGGTATCTAACATTGAACTCATTTATTTTAAAAGGTCTAATTTAGTGGCAGAGCCAGCAGCCTGAGGGCTAGAGCTGAACAACAGGTCACCCTCCATCCTCCTCAAAGAGGAGAACATTTCTTTAAGCCAGCCCAAATCCCAGGTTCTCTCATGGGCTCCACACTCCCATCCTTTGCCTGAAGTTCAGGGAATTTCTAGTTCCACCTGCTCCTTTAGACATGCAGGAGAAGGTCCCCTTTTCTTCTTTCAGTATCAAAACATTCAATGTTTTATATAATTTTAAAGTTTAAAAAAAATAATTTCAAAGTACTTTAAAATTCTTCTACTGAATTTTCCTACCATCTTTGCCAAAGCCTGACCTTTCTACAAACATCCAAACTGGGCAAACCATTCTAGTCATTTTGGAAGCTTCACTTATTGCTAAAAGAAATCACAGCATTTTTAAAAAATCACCCAGGCTAGCTATTACACAGATACATTTGGTCTGTGGATCACTAATCTAAAATATATGTTTATGTCCTAACGCTTGGATGCTAATACAGCAGATCTCACAGTGAAATATTTGCCTCATTGAAATGCAGTATTTACATTAACTTTTGTGTGTACTGAATTAGCCCTAGACCAGCTCCTTCCATAATCTGACAGATACATTATTCTAGTAAAATGTTTAGATTTAGAATATGTCCAAAGAGTGTTTAGAAAAAATATGGCATATTTTGAACAGTTTAAGTGAAGTTTGGTATGAACTGTCACTAAATGCATCTCAGTCATTAATGTGAAATACATAAAATACTTTTCCCAGGCAGAGCAATGTGTGTTCCATGGATGTCTAGTGCACAACAGGGCTGTTATTAAACTTCCACAAATCTGATTTTGGGAAGTTCTGCTCCTCTTACCAGACAGTTCTGATAATCAGCAGTGAAGTCACACATGTTAACTATAACAATATTAAACCACGGGTTGATTGTGGGCTGGGAACTGGGAAAGGTGTTTTATCTCAAGGCTACTGCTTCCATTTATCCCAGGTCAGCTGAAATTTGTTCCAGCTGAGTGAGCATCACTGTCCCATGGGAAGGAGCTGGGTGGGCCTGGATCAGGATCTGGGGAATCTCATTAAAATCCTACAGCAATCAGTATCTTTAAAACACAGCCAAGATGCTAAAAAATAAGGTATTAGCCTATTGCTCCAAATCAGCAGGCTTACAAGTCGTATTGAAGTAATGGGGGAGGAAGTTTGTTTTGTTCCTGGCTCTCATATCCCACAGTGATTCTCTAAAAACAGAGCTTGCCCTTAAAAGGCAAGGAAAGCTGATGACACTGCTCCAGAGGGATGGAGCACATTTCCACACCCACGGCTTTAAAAGCCAAGTCCCAAAGTGTCTGAAGTCAACAGAAGGATTTCTGCAGACTTCAAACGCCTTCACATCAAGCTCTGGGGAGCACACGTGTCCCGTGGGAACCTGAAGAAAGTATCAAAGAACTCGGAATTCAGATGCTTCCAGTTAAGTTTATTTTATGACCACACCACACTGCATCAGAGATTATCTCTGTGACTGATATAAAAGTAATTTGTGTAGGGCAGGGCTAACGTCACCAGTGCCCCAGCCCAGGCAGATCACGTCCCAGGGCTGGCATCTCAAACCCTGGTGTGACAGAGTCTGTTTTCATTATTTTTCAAAATAAGATCTTTACCAGAAAATGTAGAATATGCCTTAACTTTCGATAGCCTAATGAGGTGTATTTGCATTAACTCCTCAGGCTTGAATATAAATTTAGGATTCTGTTGGTGGTCTGAACTAATTCCCACATCACTGTCTGCAGTCCAGAGGTTTTGAATCCTGTTGATGCAAACAGGTATTTCTAGGCTAATTATCTAAGACTGATCCTGTATTCCATGTACAAATAAATTATTTAGGTCATACACCTGTGCTTTGCATCCACCTCCGTACATAAGGCTTGTATCTGAAGATCTGAATCTTTATTTTGACCAAAATATTTAGAAGATGTTATAAATCTGAGAATATCACAGCATCAGTAATTCAGGCATTGAAAACAGGCAGTGAGGAGCAGACAGCTCCTTTTAAATGAAGATTGCAAAGGTACTGCAGCCAGGACTGAAGAATTAGAGCTGAGCCCAGTCCCAAAGCCTGCGACAATGTGTGTTATTTAACCTCTGCCTGAAGGTTCTCTAACACCAAGTCATGTCTACTCGGACTTTCCTTCAGTCCCAGGATGTGTGAAGCTTGGACAGACAGCTGAGCTTGGTTAGGAGTGACAATGACTGGGCATCTTTTCAAATGTTTAACTTTGCTGAGCTTTGTTTAGCTTTTGCAGACAGTTTTAAGAGCCGCTACTGACGCACATCCCGCCAAGCTCTGCGCTGGGAGAGCTGCGGGGTAATGGGCAGCAGATGGGGGAAATCCTGCAGCAAGCATGGCCACGGTGTTATCAGCTCACAGGACACGCTCCTTCCTGCCTCCTTGCAAGAAAGACACTTTGAAATGGTTCCTAGAACAGCCACATATCCCTCGTGCTCTGGCTGTAAGGACCAACTGCCCCAGGGTTAACACCGCAGTCTTGGGGATACTGGGAACAGCCAGAGCTCAAACACAGTAAAGATGTTTGAGATCAGCTCTCTACACTTCCCCCTGGTAGTTCTTCTGTTTTTGTTTATTTACAGAGAAATAAAGAGTATAATGGGGAACAGTAAAGCTAATCGAAAACATTTCAGCTGGGTGTGTTTGAGTTGGCAGCACAATAATAACTGCAATAATCTCACAACAGCACTGGGTGTCTCAGAGAACGAATCCAGCCTTTACTCATAAATGTCCAAGTGTTTATGGAGGAGGATAAATCCATTCCCTGAGTTCACCAGCTGCTACTGAGAGAGTTATCAGCACTGTGTTTGAGATTTTCTGTGGGCGTTGCTGGGGAGCTGTGCCTCGTCAGACACCCAAATCATCCAGGCGTGGTGCTGGCTGCAAACACCACCCAAGTGTCACCTGAATACCTGACACTGCTCCTGTTTGGTGAAAAACTGCACAGCCACTGGTGTCAGCCTGCTGTCTGGGAGATGTTGGCACAGATATCCTGATTATGTTGTCATTAAGTGTCACCTCTGTGCTGAGCCTGCTCTGTACTGCTGTGATTCTCAGGACTGAGAGGGATGTTTGAGGATACAGCAGGTGGTAGATGAGGAGACCCACTGCCATGGGATACCCCAATCAGTTCAACAGTCAAATTAACAAAGTGATAAGAACAGGGGAGAATTTATGGCTTTTCCTTGAATTTCAGCCTCTCCTGTTTCTCCCTTCTGAATGTGTAAGGCTGGCTCTCTAAAGCAACCACAGAGAAAAGGGCATCAATCTCGATGTCCATTTCGTTCATTTGCTAGAGCCTAAATACTGATTTTTGTCACAGAACATATAGCTCAAACACACTCTTTAATTCATGCTTAAAGTTCTGAGGACTTCATCTAAAGTTGTAGCTAAATGAAGAAAATCCCAGAGTAACCAGGTGATTTTTTTAAAGAGCAATTTCAGTTCTCAAATGTAATTTTTGTGTTGGTATCTTTGGCATTCTCAAACAAACTCAGATTTCTAAAGCTGAATTACAACCTATGAAAAATGCAATTACTGATGAGGTAACTCCATACTTGTATTGGTGCAAATGATACCATTCCAACACAATAATCAAATGAGTTTCTCATAAACTCTCCTGTAATCCAATAAAGTAACAGCCTTTGTTATAAAACCTTTATCAATCTCAATCTGTAATATTTACATACATATCACAGGGCATGAAAGGGACCTGGAACAACTGACAAGCAAACTGAGATAAATGACAAATAACCATCATTATGGTAAAAAAAAGCAAAAGGCAGCATTATGTAGAAACTTTATCAAGTAATTAATGATCTATCTGGGAATAATTATATGTGACTCACCACTCCCATTTTCATAAGTGAATTTAAAAGCTATTAAATATCCCCTCAACAATAAGCAGCATGTGAGACACAGCTTTGCCTCTTTTGTCCACAAAATTTTATCTTAATCGGAGAATATGGAAGGTCTTGAGGGAGAGCAGGGGGGTGGATACAGCAGTCAGGTAGTGAGGGGTGTGTGTGCTTGTAAGGACAAGCTGGAGAAGGGATGGAGATAAAAACCCTGGCTGTTATCAGTGGGATGTTACCCAGAGTGATGTAGGGATGAACTCGTGGGCTGCATCTTTTGATAGCTGGTACTGGATGGGCCCAGTGAAAGCCTGTCACAAACACTGTGGCATTTCTGGAGTGCAAAGCCGGGCTGGGAACAGGATGTTCCCTGGTCAGGGACCCCAGAGAGCAGAAAGCTCTGAGGGGGATTTAAGTGCAGAAGATGTTTCATGCTCCCCTAAAGTCTCAGTGTCACACTGTGATGCTTTGTGTTAGGGGAATAAACACAAGTGATGATGGTGTGACCATGAGGACCTAAACTGGGCTGAATCAAACCCAAGCTCAGCAGGAGAGATACAAAATGCATTTTCAGCCCTTTTCCTATGCAAAGGTTAAGGTGTTACTCAAGGCTGTGGACAGTGTGGGTTTGAGGACAGCACTGCACAGAGGTTTCTTACTGAGTACCCTAAAGACTCTGAGATTATTATGAAAATTATTTGCTGCACTATTTTAAAAATAAAGGAATTAAACTGCTTTTCTTGCTGTCATGGGCAGAGGGCTGGAAGGAGCCTCCCCACCAGACTGAACTGCTCGGGGTGGGTGACTCGAGCAAGGAACATTCTGCTTTTGCAGCTTGGCTTAGGTAGAAGGGAGGTGCTGAAATGCTTGGAGTGGTGATGGCTTTGTGAAAAAAGAGAATTTAGGGCCCTGGGGATTTTTAAATAGAACTAAAAAAATGAACCATTTCTACTGGACCAAATTTTGTACCAAGTCCTGTATCAGTTCTACTTCTTCACCATGTTTTAGGATGAGATTATTTGGCCTTCTTTTTAAAGATTTTATCCCATTTATCTACCTAGACTGCAACCTTTCTGGGCAAGGTCTGTGTTGATAAAGGTATGCATGAAAAAGTCCATGCTTCAGCTGCATTCTCTCCTCATGCACAAAGAATGCAGCAGAACTCACATGCACAGACACCAAAGTTTTGTTCCTCATCAAACAAAACTTCTTCTTACAGTATGCAGATGTTTCAGTTCATAATTACAGCTGGGTTTTCTCCTAAAGCTAAAATTTGCTTAAAAATTGTACAGAAATTTCACTTATTACATTTCACATACAAGCTAAACATCCCAGAAAAAAAAAATTCATCAAAACATTAGCAACCTTTAAATCCTATTTCAAAAGAAACAGTCTTTGCCATTAAATCTTTTTCTTTTCACCAACAAAACGATATTATGCAAACTTGGTAAGTGTATGAGATAGTTTATTGTCATTATTGGTGTTCTGTATGAGTGCTAACGACCTTGCATAAAGCAGACATAAATTATTTTCACATATCATCCCTCGAGTAGCTTTATGGAAATGCACAGAGAGATTGTGTACCGAGCTCTTCAATTAAATGCCAGAGAAAAAGTGACTTTGGTATGGTTTTGCCATTTGATTTCATGGGATGATCCCATTCCCCAAAGTGACAGTAACCTACTTTTATGCTAAAGGGCAGTGGTTTGAAGGCCCATATCAAAAATCTGTGCCTGTTGTAGCTAGCATTTAATTTCAACTCAATTAAATTGAAATCTGACTGGGAAGACACATATTTAAAATATCCAAATGCAAGAATTCAAGGGCAATATTTTCATCTGAAAGGAAGAAAAATGAATACTTCTTGTGCAAAATTTTCAATTCTGTATCAAACCACAGGCCATGTTCATGTTGCACTTTTCACAGCACACAGGATGTGTATGAGATTTGCAGGAAATAGATGTTTAAAAATGTGAGTTGGTTTGATGTGGACAAACTGCCAGGAATGTGGTACACACACACACCTACTCAGTTTTGTAGTTATTCCCAAGGCAACGCACATAAGGAGGGAAAGACAGTTTTATCCAGGCAGTCTGTATGCTAGAATTAAAATAGATATATCTGTAAATGTGTCTGTTTGTGGAGGGATCAGGTTTTGCTGCAACTTTTGGATCCAGATGTGAATTTTGGAGCTGGAGCATTCCCAGCTGCCATCCTGGCTTTGACCATTTGCTGTCCTCTCACTTGAGTGCTTGATTTAGAACTGGCTTCAGCACACACCTGATGTTCCCAGGGAAGCCTTCTGGAGCTAACCTGCTGTGCTTAAAGGATTCTCAAACAGCTCCATGAAATGCAACACAATGGAGGAACATGTGTGTATCCTGTTTGTGTAACTTCAGCTTCCCCAGGTGCTCCTGGACTTAATACTCCCATCTTCAGCAGTTTTTCTCAAAAAAAGAAAAAACAAAACAAAAAACCCCAACCCCTCCCAAAAAAAAACCCCAAACCAAACCCCTCCAGATATTCTACACTGAGTAATAAATATGCAACTACTTGATATATATTACTTCAATTGTTTTATATCTCAGGATCAATATGAAACACGAGAAAATAGTTGCATTTTTTTGTTTGCAACAAATTTTTTTCTGTGCACTAGGCAACATACCCTGACACCTGCTCAGAGGAAAGTTGGTTTTCCTTAAAGAACTCCTCTATTGTCCTCTCAGTTTGAAGGAGAGCAGCCTTCTTCTGGGAAATAACACCTGAGCTGACAAAAAGGATTGTGCAAGCAGCTTGTGAGCTGCACTAGCTCAAGCTGCTGCTTGTGACAACATGGAAATAAAGCCAGTGCTCCTCTTGGCCTGGGACTTGGTGCATGGATGGGCTCCAAGCAGGGCAGCACTTCCTCCCAGCCCCATTTCCCAGAGACAGGCGAGCTCCAGAACAGACACACCGTGTGGGGTTTGCAGCAATTCCCCAATCCTGCCAACCTTGGCCAAGGTTCCCACTTCAGCCTGACACAATGGCTCACTGTGCTCCCTGTGCCAGCCAAGAAATGCACACTGAATTGCATCATAAGGAAAATAAAACTGGGATTATTTAATTTGACATCGATTTCTCCTGAATTCGTACTTTAGCAATTTCTCAGTGCAGTGACTGAGCACCTCCTCCAAGCCTGGGCTTTTTCTGTGTGTGAGGAATAAAATCACAGGCTTGGAAGAGTTTCTTGTTGCCCAGCACACAGGGAAAATGTGGGGAATTGTTATCTTTGGCCTCCGTATGACGCTATGAAAGTGATGCATATAAAATACGTGTTGACAGAAAGCTGAAGTGCCCTGCTCTTTTCTTTTTGATCATCTCCACTTTAAATAGCTTCAACTCTGTGTAATTCTTCCTTTCCATCTAATTTGCGGGTTGAAGAAGTGAAAACAACTGTTTCCAAAGATAAACTCAAGGAATTAAAATTAAATTGTTCTTTAGTTCCTTGCTCCTACGATGGTAAATTAATTCATAAATGGAAATATTAATACTTATGATGAAAATACATCCTATAATTGCCCTGCTTAATAGATAAAGAACCATAAGAAAGACAGAGCAAAAAAATGAATTAAAGAAAATTAGTGTTTTCATTTTGGGGACGAAGTTTTGAGTTGCAAATGAAGATAAGAAAATGAACCACATTTCCTGTTTATGTTACCGAGATTCTCATTAAGGTGTCTCCTCTTTGACCTATGCTGTTATGAGAAAGGAGCTAAGGCAAGCAAGCTTATCCTAATGAGAGGCAAGAATATCCCTGCTTTTTCACAATTAGAATAAATGTACTGGGGAGCCAGATGGGGCCTTTAAAATTTTCCACAATTATATGCCTACTGCAGATAATGGCAAAGACCTCACTGGCTATGTTAAGGCAACACTTAAATGAACAGATTAGCAAATTTTTGGTTTTTAGCTTCGTTTTTCCTCCTTTCCTTGTGTTTTGATGTTTGGTGAGTTCTGGGGAAGAGAGAAGAGGGGGGAAAGAGGTGATTTACTGGAACGTTTTCATTTCAAATGATAAATTTCATACAGCATAACTAGAAAGAGTTTTTGACTCGATAAAAGGCGAATGAATGAATTACCAAAAAAAAAGAGGCAAGCCTATGGTGGCTTTCACGAGCATCAAATAGTTCTGTCATTTTTATCCAACTAAAACACCAGTGTCCTTGATACTTCCACAACCTTCAGTGTTGCTTCTCTGCTCATAATCCCCCTGCTTTCCTCACGTGTCCCATGTCCCTGGCTCTGCCACAGCAGCTCCTCCAAACCCCATCATTCCTGGGTTTCACATCTTTCTCTGTACTGAGAGCCTTCTGCCTGCCTGTGGTTCTGTATTCCTGCTTCTTGCTGATTTAAGAATACCCTTTTTTCTT